>QPKB01000003.1:75760905-76960905 GCA_003546025.1 Camphora micrantha | reverse complement strand
CTACTTAAAGCTTATTCCCCAACCACCTTATCATTGTCACCTTGCTTCATGCTAATCAAGTTGACAAAATCCATTGAACCCCTCATTTATATTTCGACTTGGGATAGCTTGCCCAATAACAACCACTGAGAAGGCAAAATCTAACTTCCTAACAAGAAATTCATAAAGTACCAATCAACCAGACAATGTAAAACCAACATCAATCTACTGGAATCAATTCACTCTCTGGCATGTGTGGGTGACCGAGACCGAGCGTGCACAGATAATATGTTCAAAAAAAAAAAAAAAAAAAAAGAAAGCTTTGAAACATCTCACGATAAATTATAGATAGACCATATCTAGATTACACGCCCGCAAAATTAGTGGTAATGGGAAGTGGAATATAAGACCCTAAACCCTAAACTCTACCAACACCATCGCAGACCCACTGCAGGCTCTACTAGCTGTAATCTAGCCAAATCGCAGACCCACTGCAGGCTCTACTAGCTGTAATCTAGCCAAATCGCAGACCCACTGGGTCCCAGATCAAGAAACCTGCAAGCCCACTGAGGGTTCCACTAACTGAAATCTAAGGCACAACAGGGGGCCCACAATCAGATCCAGATTAAGCAATAAAAAAATGTAGATCAGCAGACAAACCCACTAACTTGAACCTAACCACAGAACAATGAGGCGAACGTCATGCAAGATGAAATACTTCTTAGCAGACCCCATTGTGAACAACACATTTGCGAACTAACAATACATGTGGCCATATCAAGCAAACATCACAGAAGACTACACACTAGTTCCTAGATTCCGCAAGGTAAGCATAATTGGGGAAGATGATGATTTGGTTCAGATATCACATCCGCATATGCCAAATTTCATTGCTTTGGGAAGAGATATCCAAAACATCAATATATCCAAAATTAAAAATCACAATAGAATAAACCAGATTTTTTTACTGCTGAGAAATACCCATTTAATCTTTCAGAAATTTACATTTGGAGTAATTATAGAAAGAAATAGGTTTGTTCAAAGGATGTATTCCAACCTTCATATGGGATTTTCAAACGTATAATGGTTTAACTAGAATAACATTTTTTCAGTTCATCCATTACAAACTTGAACTTTCTTTTTAATCACTTCCAGTTAAAACTCAAACATGTGAGTTCTAGAAGAACCCACACAACCAGGCAAATGATCCAGCTCCAAAGAAATCAAAATACTATGCATTTTCAGTTTAAAAAAATAGTAGAAATTAATTATTTAACTAAATGATTGTGAACATTTTGTAGTGCCTATCCAAACAACTCACTCATCTAGTCATCTTATTATGTCTTACAAATAGAAACCCTAACCATCCACCCACACACTCAAAACCACCAAAAAAGAAAAGAATAAACAAACCACATGCATCTACTATAAACTTATTTAAAAAGGTAAAAAGAAAATAATCATGGAAGCAGCAGGCGCAAACAGATATAGAAAAGCATGGAATTCAAAATGATAACAGGATAACTATTAATAAAGAGATTAATAGCAAACAATTTGCATATGGAATTGAACAGTGACTTTGATTCAAGTCTCAGATTTCAAACAAAATTTTTCTTATCCACGAACATACAAATTATCAAATAACCACGGATCA
Source organism: Camphora micrantha (assembly GCA_003546025.1). Lineage (NCBI taxonomy): Eukaryota > Viridiplantae > Streptophyta > Magnoliopsida > Laurales > Lauraceae > Camphora > Camphora micrantha. The sequence continues at coordinate 76,959,272 of QPKB01000003.1, read as the reverse complement.
CGATAATCTATTGGAACCAAGAGAGAACTGATCTCCGCAGCAACATGCAAATGAGTCCACAAGAACCAAAGATCTTCAGGAAAAAAAAAAAAAGGAAAGGACTCGTCTATCCGAGTTCAGGTCATGATTTCACCAAAACCAAACCATGAAAGACCCGAACCTACCGGAATTAACATGAAATGAGTCCAAGATCTCAATCAGTTAAAAGTGAGTCAAAACATATTTCTGAAACGAAAAAGGTCATGGATTCGAGATCTAATCATAATTTCACCAAATCAAAACCAAACCATAAAAGATACGATTCTGGCAGCAACATGAAATGAATCCGAAATGATCAAAAATCAGTTATCAAAGTTATCAAAGATCAGAGATCTTTCGGAGAGGAAGAACCTCGTGGATCCGAGATCAGATCTGAAGTTCACCAAAACCGAACCATGAAAGAGCCGAGGGAATGATATGTCTCAATCAGTTTCACGAAATCGAAGAAATACTAATAAGGTCGAAAGCCGAAATCTGAGCCAAAACCAGATCGGCCGGATCAGCTACTTTCAAATCAAACCCAATCCACGACAGATCTAGCAACGAATCAGATTGCATTAAAAAAAAAAAAAAAACACCATAAGTGAAGAAATCGAAGGCTAAAAATCAGAAGGAAGAAGATTAACGAACAAAGAAGGAAGATGCAGAGATCAAAGGAAGGATACCTATTCAGTGATAAATGAAGATCTGGCGATTGAAAGAAAGGCCTTTCTTTCACCGTCTGCTCCAAATCCTCTTAGCTTCGGAGGAAAGAAACGAAAACGCAACAACTAAATAAAAGCCACGGCCTTTGAAGAAAGAGCGCGTGTCAGGTTTTAGGCTTTTAGCGCTCGCTCTGGATCTGGACTTTTGTTGGGTAAATGAAGACCGTCTCTCTCTACCTATGCTTCTTTACTAGCCCCAGTGGGAAAAAATAATGGGGCCCACTTGCTTAATATAATATTGTGGACCGTCCGATGTTAGATAGATCAAATGAGCCCCATCATGGTACGCTTGAAGAGGGACCCATCCCATGAGGCAAATTGAAACGACTAAAAGCCAAACCTTAATTCTTTTTTAGCTCGCTTGTCCCAGCAACATGGTTTGCTTCTAGAGGTTGCCACATTGGGGACCTAAGGGATATATCCCGCTTCCTCGGGGCAGTGGCGATTAGACCAATTTAGATGGGTGGGACACCCTCTGCTATAAAAATAAAATAAAATTAAAACTTACTTAAGTATGAGTTCAAAATTCATACCCACCCTAAATTAGAGAAAATCACTATCAAAGCCCTCCCTAATAAGATTGGACTAGCTTGACCACCCGTGCTTAAAGCATGGACATTTGTTATGGTAGCCTTGATTAAGGTCAAAACATTAAAGATATAATTGGTTTTATGAATTAGACATTATTTAAATTTTATTGGTGTCAATATTTAAATGTTAAACAATAATAGGTAATAAAAAATATAAAAGTTTATTAGAAGTAAGAAATTAATATAGATTTTAACTACATATCAAGTAATTTAGCTTTTCTTTTATTTATGATTAAGTATTTTAAGCATGATCAATCTTACAGGACGGACATAATGAGATTTATTAAGCATAAGTCTATAAAAAAAGCCCCCTTTACAAATTGAGAAAAAAATAAAATATAAAGTGAGATTATTTTGGGTGAAGGAAAAGTTATATAAATGTAGAGAGTATATTATCATAATTTTGAATTGTCAAGTGAAATGGACATGACATGACGTTCTCTCTTATCGAGAAAGAAGAATTTCTCTTGTAGGTATATTTTGATCAATGAGATTATAAATTAAATGAGGCAATTATGTTAATAATATTTAAAAATAAAAAATGACTACAGTCACCATTAAATGATTTTACAACTAAAAAAATCTAGGATTAAAGAAATTTGAAATTTAGAGGTTAAGTTTGAAATGGGAAGAATTAGAACTGAAGTTGGTTCGGTAACAACTTTAATATATAATATAATAATGGTTGAGAAAAAAATGGTCACAACATTCACGTTTGTAAATAAATTATAAAAAAATTATTCATTTGAAGGTAAAAGATATAGTGGTCAATCCAATTGTAATAAATGCATTAAACAAAATATCAAGTTTTTAACTCAATTGAATCATACACAATGGATTGGTCAAGGATGGATCTCCAAACCTAATAAAAAACTATCGAGGTTATTACAAACTTATAAATATAAAACAAAATTAGGTTGATGGAAACATGTTAGGCCTAGGTCAAGTGCGAGTTACCTTCTAATGAAATAAAAGTAAGATAGTTTTATAAACTCTTTTAATTTATAATATTTAATAAGAGCTTTGTCATGAGGTAGTTGGTAAACTAGCCATAATCCTTTAATTGGAGAAATTTTTAGAAACAATTGATAGGAGTGACAATTTTAACCTAACTTAGCAACCTAACATGAACTCCCCCCTCTTAATATAAATAATCATATGCATTGCACTCAATCAATCAAGTCCCTCACCTATCAGCACTATAATAAGGGATTGGTCTTTAGTTGTTTTTATGGAAGGGATGTGCCTCACCACCGAGTAACCAGTGAATCGGAAACTTGAATCCACTTGGTGATTCAAAGTTAGAGTTCACTTTTTTCATATGTTTGAACTAACATTTCTCTAACCCAATTAATCAATGAATTGGATTAAAGTTAATCTATGACATATAACCTCATGACCCAACTTTACCTTGACTTCCAACAATTTAACTTGAATGCAACCTATTAATTAAATGTTGAGTTAACCTTTATAACTTTAAAAAACATTTGGATTGACATCTACATCATAATTAATGAATGAGTAAACTTTAGGTTGAACACACATACTACCGTGCACTATTCAACACATTCAATTCTATCTCCCTATCTTTAAATTATCACTTTTTTCTTTGTCTATCATCTTTTTGGTGTGATGATTTAGATGGGTGATATTTGTAATCAAGTTTCATTTATAGCAATTTGATCAATGACACTTACCAATCATTAACTCCTATCTTTAGACTATCTTTTTTTCATGGTATTTTTTTTTTTAATATAATGGAGGGTGTCCTAGCCCTTTGGGTAGAAATAATCCCTACGGGCCCAGGGAGAGCCGGGTAAATCCATTGTGGCCCCAGTGTGATATTGCAGTTTTGAGCTCTGGGTGCAAACATCTTTTTTATACTATCATTAAACTATCATTTTTTTTCATGGTACTTGGTAATCATCTTTTTTGTGTGGAAGTTTAAATTAGTGACATTTGGAGTCACAATTTTTTTATTATCAATTGAATAGAAAACACTTGTCAAACATCTATGACACTTTTAGTTAATAAATATGGTATGTTCTTCTGTTTAATTCAAACACTCCTATTCATTTTTCATATATTAGTCTCTCACCCTTACCTAATTTTAATTCATTTTTTTAAAAGTTAGTATATTGTATTACCCAAATCAAGTTAAGCCAACTCTCGGGGTGCTTGAGTCCATGTCAAAGACTATATGAATTCATCAACAATTCTCATTTCAAAGGTTTTACTTCTACTTATTACTTTTTATGTATATATTAAATTATGCATATGTTAACAAAATAGAATACCTTATAAACTTATATAATTGAAAATAACATACAATTATATAACCTAGAATCAAGTAAAAGTATATCAATTGCCTTTAAGAAAAATGGATTTGGACTTCTTTATTTCCCAAATAGATAGACTAAAAGTTGAATAGGGATACAAATGTGGTTTGAATCCAATTTATTGATAGGACATATTTCCGAAAATCAATGGAGCATGTTTAAATGATTATTTTTTTTATATGAAAAACTACTTGATTATATATTTTTTTTTTCATATCTATTCTTTTTATTTATGTTGATATTATTTTGAGATTTTTAATCTTATACTTTTGAACATCTTCCATAAATATGATGAGTTCAGTTTTCAAATAAATTATAAAATTAATTATAAAATTATTTTTATATTGCAGTCATAAAATCTTTATCGGAAATGGGTGACAGAGGAAAAAGGTAAGATAAAATTATTTTTTTTTTTGTGAAATTACATCATAGCTTAAAGTAATCTCATTTTTTTTTATTTTTTACTATTTATTTAATAAATAAATAAAATCATCATAAAAAGAGAAAAAAATAGAAAACCGTGAGAGAAAAATAAAAAAAGAAAAACCAATTCTCCAAAATCTAATATAAATAAAAAGGATATAGAAATTGTTTTACATGATGGGGCTAACTTTAAAACTTCCAACATAGACCCATCTTTAGGAATTTGCATGGAGGGCCATGTTTAGAAATTACAACATGTGGCCCCACCTTTAGGAATTAGAATATGAGGTCCACTTACAAGAAGTTTATTGTACATGGAGCCCATATGTATAAATCATTATCTAGGATACACTTTAAAATCACAAACTTTTAAAATTTTCTAATCATAATAGATATAGTAAGAATTTTAATTCAACTAATGAAGAGTCATTTTGACTTGGCTGCGTAGAGTTATTGAGCAAGGTAAAATTTTTGTATCATTTGGATTCTTTAATCTCCGATCCATAATAGATATATTAAAATTTTAAATTCACTTAAAAAAAGTTAATAAAAGTGGGCTCTCGATGTAAATCTCGAAACTTCTCTCCAATCAAAATAGAAATCGAAATTGGAGTTTCATTTTCACAATTGAAATCGCAATTGAGCTCCAATTTTAAAATCAATTGTGAAATCGGACTCTAATTTGGAAATCGAATCCTACACCTATAATATATAATAATTATGGTGGTGGGGGATTTTATGAGCCAGGCTTAGAAATATCTAGGCCCAAGCCCGGCCCACCTAAAATAGGTCATGCCCAAGCCCTAGAGTATTATATTCTTTAAAAAAAAAAGAGGCAATTTAAAATTAAACCAACTTGTACCTCATCTGGCTAAGATGATTATTTGATTTCGAGGGTTCATGGGTTCAACTCCCCCATTGTAATTCTTTCTTAAGAAATCAACTTTTATTCATGAAAATATTTTGAACAAACTCTCTTGTGAAGTTTCACACTAACAAGTGTATAGAGACTAGAGAGAAGCCACAAGATTATCTCTCTCCTTATACTCACGCACAATACAGAATATTAGCTTTTTACCAAAAAGAAATTATGAGCATATTACCAGCAAGAAAAAAAAGTTATTGATTACATTGAAAATAACAGAATTAAACTTTCAAAGCATTACAATTTTTTAAGTATTAAAATGAACCTATAAATAGTTCAAAATTTTAGACTCAGTGTGCCCTTTTTTTCTTTACAATCTTACTTAAGAATTAGCTATTTTGGAAGCCTTAGCAGTTGAATCACAGTAGAAAATCTAGGTGACCCAAACAACTACATGTAGCAGTTCGGGTTAAAGCTGGTTGAATCAACCCAAACCACCACACATATTTTTGCACTGAGTCCTTCATTCCTCCTGGGATGCAAACCAGTGATCGGTTGACCTTAATACCATACTAAGTTTGCTTAGCTAATAATTCCAACCCAAACCTTTATGTGATAATAAAAGCAGCACAAATACTTTGCAACCCAAATATAAGTTACTGCTATTGTTGTCCGATAAGTCAAGTGAAGGTCCTTGTCATTTCATTACAATGGGGCACTAGACCCTTGTCTCTAGTTTGGGCTGGATTATTTCCAAAAGGTGAGACCCGGCCGATTTTCATGGGACATGCTTTGATGATTGGCATTGGTTTGATTACTCTGCACAGCTGTAAGATCCCACATCGCTAAGAGGCTGCACAAAGCTTGAGCTTAAATATGCGGGGCTGACCATACTTGGTATGACGTGTTTTGGGTACCGAAAGGGCTCCCAAAACCAAACCCGTGAGGGCGATATGTCTATATGTGTAATGTGCGGGCGATATGTTGCGAGGAATGCAGATATGTTAAAGGGTTTTCATGTTGATGTTAGGTTTTCATGTTGATGTTAGGTTTTCATGTTGATGTTAGGAATGCCGTAGGAATGCCGGTGTTATGCGTATGTGTGTGATGTGTAGATGTGTATGTGCAGACAGGTTAGAGAGGAATGGAATGCAGATATGTTGAAAGGTTAGAGAGAGAGGAATGGAATGCAGATATGTTGAAAGGTTTGTGATGTGTAGCCGGGAGGCTTGATCTGATCTCTTCCTCTCTCTTGGTGAGTTAAATGACGATATCTGTGAAATGTGTTTTTCAGTTTTCGATCTCTTCTTGATGTCAATCTATTAAACTGATGATTTGTCTTTTTGGTGTTTTTTTTTTTTTTTTTCCCTTTAACTCCATGTTTTGAAAGGGTGATTTTTGTTTTTTGAACTCAGCTTCTTAATCTTAATATTTTTAAAATGATCCTCTCTTGGGTCTCTTTGGAGGCATTAGATAATCTCTGTACAGTCTCTCTCACTCTCTTGTGCTCTGTACAGATATAAAGTTTTCAAGCGGCCGGCAACTTACGAAGCAGACGAGATCACAATGGTATTATATGTTACATTTAACCTTGATCTAAATTTAGTTCATTTGACGCGTAAGTTTGATACTCGATGTAGAGAGGAGTGAATAGTGATTAGTGATTCAAGGAGAAGAAGGGATGATTAGAATTGTGTAATTAGCTGATACAAGGAAGAGGGAGAGGTTGGAGCTGAGACCCAACACTTTCTATTTAGAAAATTGGGTCGGGCCTTGTCCGCCCGGCCCGGGTTCCTATCCCTTCATCCACGTGTCTCTCTCCTTCCTGCTCTCTCTCATAATTCAGAACAAAAAAGAATATCTGTGGAGTCAGTGAGTCATTATCACCTCACTCTACTGCCTCGTCTCTCCAATAGAGGGCGGTGGAGGAGGGCCTCGTCTCTCCAAGAGAGGGCGGTGGAGGAGGGGAAAGAGGAAGTACCTGGAGCTTCATGAAAATTTATAATCCCTCAAAATAAATGTCTCTGGTAAATCGAATAGTTGACCTTAAACTTTAATTTAAGTGAGATTTTTCAAAAAAACCAATATAAAGGGCGATGGTTATTATTTTGAGTGAATTGATTTTTGATATGGGCATTATGCTAATGAGTTCCTAAATTGTAAAGATTGGGACTAAATATTTTTTTTTGGTAAAAAGCAAACAAATTTTTTAACATATTAAATAGAAAGAATTAATGCATTTAATAGTCAAAGATTAAACAACGATACAAGGGATCACTATTATTTTCCAAAATGAGTTGGTCCCGGTGTAAAATTGGGCATATAATAAAATGGGAATCGGTCCTATGAAGACAGCCGTTATGGTCTTACCATGTGGATCACCGAGTAGGGCCCACCTTGGGAACCCACTGATCATGGAACAAATGGGGGTAGAAAAATTCAAATGGCATCAACCTAGATATTAAGTTTGAAGTCAATCTAATACTTCTAATATCCTTCATTCGTGGTCCACAATTAATGGCTTTACATAAAATAAAAAAAAAAAAAAACACCTGGCTCTCAATCAAACGGCTCAATCCATTCGAATCCATGCAAACCCATGGAATTCGGTGACTATAGGAGGGTTGTGTATGTATGGTCCATTTGGATGGGTCATAAGATGGGCCCTACTAGAAATTCCTCACCGTATGGATTGTGTGGACTGTAAGGACTGTCCTCGTAGAACCGGTCCCCCAAGGTCTAGTTACGGTAGAATCTGCCTAACCTTTTTCCAGAAGAACATCAGCTTCCAGGATAATGCTACAGGTGATTGAATTGCTTCAATGAGAAGTGAGTCCCCATGAATGACGATGTCTTCATGTCTGAAACGAGTGATAAAAGCGAATTGTAATGCATCAACATGTAGCTCAGCCTCCAGAGGCTCCTGCTTGTGCTTGGACTTGGAATGGAAAGGCATGGATGAGGATCCCCTGTTATCACACGCAGAGTCTCACCCACTCCCACATCTAGATGCGGGGCCCACTATTAAAACCAACGGTCTTATCAATAGAAGTTGTGGCCCACTGTCAAAATTTAATGAAAATGAATAACTAAGAGAGGCCTACACCAAGAGAATGGCTCATTGCACATGGTGGAAGATTCTGGTTGATTATTTTGAACACTTTTTTTCTGTTCTATGGAGGGTACTTTGTTTGCGCTTGTGTGTCATCATTATGCATTTATAACCTTTGTTTGTGCTGATTTTATGCATGTGGTGTCTGACTTAGGTTTAGATGGGTCCATTTAGATAGCTTTATTTTGGCATTATTCATTTACAATATGAACTGTTCATCTAGGGCCTCTAATTCTCTATCCGAATCATTCATCTTACTATATGGGTAAAACCAGTTAACAACTCAAATTTTCCATCTTAATTTTCATAGATTTTGAATTTGTTGTGAAAACATCCAAAAAAAATTCAAAACAATCTAGAAACATTGGATAAACTCATTTACTCATGTGAAAATAGTGATTTAAAAATATATGATAATGTGTTTCACGGTATATTTTAGATTTTTTTGGACGTATTGTTCAGCTCAAGGAGTAGTAGAGTTCGAATAAAAATAGAAGTGTGATAAGATGTTTTACACTCGCTATGTTTGGGCGAAAAAAATGAAGAGGAGAAGCAAAGTTGTGATGATGTGATACCACTTACCTTCTATCTCCCTACATGCCTCTTTTTTTATCATGAAAAAGTAAAAGAAATTGTGGTGTAATAAACTCTTCGATAAAAAAGTTCTTTTTAATCTATGCTCTCCCTCACTCTTATACTGTGCAAGTAAAGATTTTACCACACCTCCATTTGCAGGCATCTTGTAGAAATTGCAACAGAATAGATTCCTTCGTAATGACTCAAGAGGGAGATGAAGTATGTGAGGAGTGTGGACTAGTTAACTCCTGCAATGGTTATAACAGAAGAAGAAATGCAACAACGACCCCTTCCTCTTAGAATCACATTACCGAACATTGAGAATAGCAGCATCCGGCAATTCTTAAAGACCCATTATAAAGGGTATGCTTTCTTTCTTTTCTTTTCTTTTTTCCTCTGGAATGTATTTTAAGGTTTGATCGCAAATAGAAATACCTCTCTTAATGGAACCCACTTGTTTTCAGGGTGTACTTTAATAAAATAACCAAGGTATGTGATAATTTTTAATTTTATTATTCTTCATTCTATATTTGTTAATTAAAAAAATTAACATTTTGTTATTATTAACAGAGTCTTGCATGCAAATACTTTGATGTGCTCCAAAACACTGGTTTTCCAAACCCTATGAGAAATGTGGCAATGGCTGCGTGTATTTCGGTAGCTGCCATAGTTGACAAAACAAGACCATATATGTCAGGAGGTAAAATAACAGAGTGTACAACAAATTCATGTGAAAGCATTTTATTTCTATTTTAGTTGATTTGCAACTAAAATAACACAAAAGCTGATCAATCAGAATTAACAAGAGGCATTATGACAAGAGATGAGTTACTACATGAGAGGAAAGCTGTTATTAATCACCTTAGAGCTAATGGGTTCCCTGATATATCTGCAGCGATAGTTAAACCATCGCAGATAGTGGTGAGTGAGTTTAATGATATGTTCTTATTTATTTATTTTTTAATAATCTATTTATTTTTTAAATAATTACTTTATTACAGAGACGACATTGTAACCAACTGGGACTCCCACATCGTGAAGTCGACCGCATATACAGGGCAACACAATGTGCAGAGGAACTCCCTTACAGGTAATTATAATCCTGGAAAACATACATACAATCTTATTCTTCCATTTTAGAAAATAAATACTTTTTAAATGACTTTTATGCGCGCCGTGATTATGTGCACCTCACCATCATCACTAGTAATACCACCACTATCATCATCATCATCATCATCTTTGTGAGCAGGGGCGGACCAAAGTGATAGATGTGTGAATTTTACCTTTCATGCATTACTATTTCAAATTATTCTCTTCAGGCCCACAATTTAACATATATATTTCTCTCTCATTCTAGGACATTATTGGCCATAATTTCTTGAACCAGTAACATTTCAATAATTATTATTGTTAGGGCTGTCACTAATTTTTTGTTTATGTGCCCAAGCGATTTTTCTAGCTTAAGAAATGGGAATGTAACTCCTTTCTACTCTTCTTTAAACTAGTGAACAAATATAAAAACAAGAAAACAACTACATCTAAATGTCTAACATCACTCTCTAATTTTATTATTCACTAAATAAGCAACCACACTACGTATCTAACATCAATTTCGATGGTATATATTTTTTTATTAGCTCATTCTCATAAATAATCTATCTGAGCATTAGTTCTTGATTCATTATTCACTAAAATGATAATGTGTTTTTGGTTAATTAATACTTAATTTGAGTATTAATTTTGATTTAGTGTTCAATTTGCATGAGCTTCACCCATGGTATGGGTTTTGATGCTGTATTCATAATTATTTATTTGGAAACTAAATATTCTTTAACTTTAATTTGATGTATTTTACAATTTCAGCAACATGGCGGATACCTATGCATCAGCTCTAATAGTGATGGGAACAGAGGGAAGAATTACTGTCCAACAAGTATCTGACCTCACCGGCAGAGGAGTACAAACCATAAATAAGATGATCAATCGGTTGAGACCACACCGGCAACAGTTATTCTTAGGTAATTATATATATATATATATTTTTTCAAAAATATATTATCCTTTCTTTATATTTTAATTTAACTAATTATCTCCATGGATTGCAGGTTGACATAAATCTCTACCGGCATCAAACTTTTTTGAATAAGCACTCTAATAGCTTTGATGCATGAGAGGAGAGACAAGGTCATGTCAGGATTTCAAAATTTTCTATTGGGTAGCTTTAGTGCCACACCTGCTTCTTCTACACATTGAACCATCTTCAGATTCAGCGTGGTGCTGAGACTTAAATCTGTTATATCATTTTGGACTTGTTTCTTTGCAAGAATTTTTAACAGGAATTCAGGCTGTCTGAAAATTTCTTAATTTCAATCAGAAATTTCATGTTCATTTATGAGAATTCTCAACATATGAGGTAAGTGGCATTTTAAAATTCCAAAAAAGGTGGAATTCCCAAATGCTAGCCTTAATCTAGCATTTAGAAATCCAGCAATTCCAGGACACTTTGTTTGCAGCTCTAGGTATTTCGATAGAACTCCGGTTCTCCCAACGGTGGATTGTCATCTTCTATTCTATGCAACTGCACAAAAATCAGATCCGGTAATCTTCTTCCTCTGAACTCCTCTTCCCCTTCCATCTTGTTGTATGCTTTTTTTTTTTCTAAAGTGTTTTGATGGAAAGGAAAGAAAATGGTTTTGGGGGGTTTTTCTTCCCCTGTTTTATTCCATCGAAATGGTTTAACTATCTCGTCAATCCATTTTGATTGGGCTACATACAATCCAAGTATCATCTAATTAGAACCCATCGAAATGATGCATCAAGATTGACCCATAGCAGAGTATACATCCATCCATCCATGCCTTTGTTACACACATTGCATTGCATAGTCTATCAAAGATTCACCCTGCAGTAATTTTAATTCTTCCCATTGCCTTTAATCATTACAAAAGATTTCTTTACTTAATTAAACTCTCACTGGATCTGCTGCTATTACAACCTGCACTAGTTAAATTTTTTTTGCCAATTATAAGAAATGGTGAAGAAAACACAGGTGGTGATAGGTAAAAGAATGCAAATGGCCACTTGCAACTGAAGGCACATGTATCATTGGAATAGATGACTATTTTTCTGTAGCCAATAAGTGAGTGACAAAATTTATTATTTTGGGTAAATTAATCATGTATGGACGAGTAAAATTCAGGCCACTTAATCATACACCTGTTTTTTCTTAATTTTTGGGTAAATTAATCATGTATGGACGAGTAAAATCCAAGCCACTTAATCATATGTTGCTCTGACAAAATGATGGTGGCGACGCCAACCAGACCAATTACTCCTATGTAAAACACCTTTTCCATCTTGCTGGAATTACCAAGTTATTTTCCATGACTTGTATGTGAGCAAATTTTCATATGGATTTACACCATTTTAAGAGTTTTCATATGAATTTCTATGACTTGAAGTTCAAATTTGGATTTGATTGGACTTTTATTGGGTTATTTGATTTATAATGGTGGATGTTATTTTGTTGGCATGATGGTGGATGTTACTTTGACTCATATTGGTTGAGATATATAATGGTTGTTATATTCACGAATATTTTAGCCTTATATATGCATACATATATTGCATAAATATTTGGAAATTCACTTCAAAATTCAAGTAGTTATGAAACAGGGAATTTATAGAATTCAGGTTGGATGAAATTCTAAGACAGGAATTCCGGTATGAAAAAAACAAGAAATTCAGGAATATCAGGATTTAACAGCATTTTAGAATTCTAGCACCTCGAATTCTGTAAATTCCAACAGACATGAATTCCAAGAATTCTTGTAAAGAAACGGGCCCCTTGCAGTGTAGAAGTAGTTTTCATGTCAAATAACTCCATTAACCATTTGGTAATTCTTACGTAATATCCACTTATGTGCCAAAGGTTAGGGAGATACTAAGTGTGTTGTGTTCGCATTCAAATATGAATTTTTTTTTTTTTTTTTTTTTGCATGTAGATTAGCAAATTAAATATATAATGAAAATGGAGATAAACCCAACTTGAGAGCATAATGATAATAATGCAGTTAACAAAGTGAATGGACGGTGAATGCAGAACACAAATATAAGAAAAACTAAGAAATCAGCTCAAGATTTAATTAAGCCCAACTCATTGCATAGAAAACATGGGTCCACTAACCGCACCCAATGCTACACAAACCGAGTCAGGCTGATGGTTAATCAACCGATCTAGATTCAGCTTCATAGCTACAAGTTGGGCAAGCACAGTAGACTTGTCGTCCTCTTCAATTACCAGTAAACTCCCACTTTTGAACAAGAGCAGATACACATTGTGGGGGACCAAGGAAAATAAATAAGGGGTATTGACTGTACGGCTGCCCTAGAACATGACATTTCCCGTCGATGATTTAGGTTTAAAAGATTCCCAATTTCTCCATCTTCTTTGTTGGAAGACCTCGTAGGAATTTATTATACTTCAACCGTTGATGAGCATGTGTAAGATCTTAAAGCAGCTGTACGATCCCAATCCCAAGAAATAAACCACAAGCAGTGTACGTGTACTAGTCAGTAGCTAAAAAAATGCTCGTCCAGCCACCATTGTAGTATAAAAGTCAGAGAATAGCATGTATAAAAAGATAGATAAACAGTGAAATACACGTTTTACAGTGAAGACCTGAATTTTTTAAATTCGTCTTTATGCTCCTGATACAGCCACCAAGGTCTGTATCGACCAGAGGACTCTCACAATAGGACTTATGTTGCATCTTGCGCTGCAGGTTAGGATTTATGAAATCTACAGCAAAAATCAAGTCTATCATGATAATCCAGAGACTCTCAATAGAATCATGATTTATTGGCCAAATCAGGATTCATCATCTAATGAGTTATTTCTAATGATAATTGATGATTAAAGAGGTGATAGATAAATGATATGAAATGGAAAAGGGACTTAAGGTGGACATGCATATGAGATCCAACCCACGCCCAAACAAAAACCTCTACTGTTGGACCCAACATTACGCCCAACGTACCCAACCACACGGAATCCACACTTACATAGCTAGGATCTACTTAGATGAATTATTTCACCCATCCTAAGTTACATAGAACTACTGCATCTAATATATCAACAGGATTTTATTTTTTAAAAATTTTGAAGTATATTTCAATTTTTTATTGGAGTAGAGTTTTATGGACACGACCAGTATTGGCTTCCCTGTAGGGAGTGGCAGCACCTTTTAGATGCAACTCCCCCTAACTACAACTTAACCTAAATAATGTCTGTGGAGCCCTCTTGGATGATTTTCTATAGGAAGGGGTGTTAGTCCGAGTACAATCAGTAATAGTTCAGTATTTAATAGACAGTTGTTCTGAACAGAGAATGAAATCAACTGAATAGAATTACTGAAACTAATCTAAAAGAATTAAAATTCACTTACTGTTTGAAGGCAGAAAAAACAGTAGAAATTTAGAGAAGGGGGCTGATCAAGGCTAGTGTTTAACACTATGTCCTTAAGACAAAATTCGCCCTCGCTAAGGTGCTAACGAGGTTCAGCAGCGTCTGTCTCCCAGGATACAATGATCGGTACCACAACAGTTGCAGCACTACAAACTGTGTGACTGGCGAACCAATTAGTGCAACAGGACTCTCTCTCTGGACTCAGATGACTCGAAATGCAATGCAACAACAGTGGATTTGATGATCAAAAACGTATGGACAAGATGCATATTTATAGCTTGCATCAAGTCCTTTCATGGGGGGTTGCATATGTTCAGAACAGTGACTGTTCAGATGAACAGATGCACCTCTTCTGTCTTTGGATACACCTCTTGGGGATACACCCTTTCAACTGCGAAAGGACATACCACACCTAAGGACACATCCCATTTGAAAAAAGAAATTTTATAAAATAAAATTTCTCCAAAAAAATGGGTAGTGGGCCGGGCCGAGCCAGGCCCAACTTGCGCGTGAAGCCCAAGCCCGAGCTCGGCCCGAGGCGGGGCGGCGCGCGCTTGTGGTGGTGACCCCACCTTGGTCTAAGTCCTCCCTCATCCACAAAAGTGAGATGCCCCTTGGGGCTCACCTTATACTACCAAGGTAAGTGTATTTATACCCAAGGAATGTTTTGCTCCCAAGCAATGTAGGAAGCAAGTTCACCACTTCCTTTTGTTTCTATGTTTAACATGTTCAAGTAATGGTGTTTAGGAGGCAATTTCTCATTCACTCCTTAATGGATTAGAGCAACCAAATACATGTCTCTAATCTACTCATGGAGTATATTACATACCCATGTATTCCCACCTAAAAAGATAAGTGGGTCCCACTTGGACTTGTGGCTCAAAGTTAAAAAAAAATAGTGGTTCTCTAGGCCATTTTTCCAACAAGGGGTAATACAGGATCATAAGAAAAAGGAAAAACAATATCCCTATGGTATAAGATTCTTATCCAAGTGAGTGTTGAAGGGGCTAAGGATAATAAGATTTACATAAAAGAGCCGCATTGCTCAATAACATCATACTTTTGTGTGTCATTAACCACTAGGACTGCAGAGCAGGTACTAATATATGCACCATTAACTACTGAGATTGGCATTGTAGAGAACGTACTAATATTGCAGCTTGACCTGGGATTGTAGAGCAGGTACTAATATTGCCGACTGACCGTGCTTAAATAACTTTTCTGTTCGGTCGTTTAGGAAAGATATGAATAATGGGGAAACTCCATGAAAGGAACATCAAAGATTCATGTAAGTACTTAAAACACAAATGTCTCGAATAAATCCAATTCTGTTATACCAAAAGAGGTAGCCACCATCCCTTTTTCTGCCAAATCAAATCATTAATATATATTCTAAACTCCCAAATACGGAATGAAAATATTGTGGTCACACAGAGAAATAATGAATTAAGAAAGAGAAATAGTTAAAACCATTCTCATCAACGATGCTAATTAAATGAAGAGGAAAACAAAACACATGAAGGCAAAAATTGAAGTTGAAACTAGGCGAGAGATGGTGTGGGTGCAACCATGCCCAACCACTGACACGCTGCCACCGTCCCTGAATCCAAGACATGTTGAGTGGACTCCCATCCGGAATAGAAGATATGGTGAGCCCATCCTTGCCCAATTCGAATACCACGTACAATCCATTAATACCTTTGAAGGCTTGAATCCTCTCAGAATCCAAGGGAATATAGTAGATGCGATTTCCATTCTTGCCTGCACAAATCGAAACTGAACTGGTCCGAGTCAAGAAGAGCGACGTGTCACCCAAATTTTCCACGGTCACCCACTCCATCTTGAAGAAGTCTGCTCGAAAAACATCGCAAGTGGGTCCGCGGCCATCATCCCCCATAATTCTCACCATCAACATCTCTCCACGAGATTCCACCAAAACAAATGTAAAATACGCTAACAAATGAATACTGTTACTTGCCAATTTCAGTTTCATCTCCACCTTCACTGTAGTATCTGGAAAGAGAGGATCGACAGCCGAAAGACTCCAATCATCATTCAATGCATACATCTTTCCTTTATAGAAGACGGTGTTAGAGAAAACAGTTCCCTTCCATCGATGTGCATGAAACACTTGGTTAGACCGTCGATACAGGAAGAATCTATCGCTGTATAGTAGCAATTCATTATCCATGTCTCCTTCTCTGACGAAGAAAACGCCATCTGGATCATCAGGAGTCGAGAAGAAAACGCATTCGATGTATAATGTATTGTTGGGGGTATTGTTCCATTGGAAGACGAATACATTCGTTGTTTTTGTCGTCTTTGAGAGAGACAAGTAATTGGTCGACTCCATCTAAAGATTCCAACATCATCCAACCATTGGAATAAGAATTGCAGTGGCTAGGAAAACAGAGATACGGGGCTGGCAGTTTGTATATTCTATTATCGGTGAGACTGTAGAGATGGATGGCGTCACCTTCTTTGGTTGAGTTGGTTCTGACAGTAACGAATAGCACGGGAAGCTTAGGAGGAGGAAGACATTGTGTTTGGACGATTTGGGGAAAACGTAATCGTGACCAACTTCTTCTACTTCCTGATTTTTCCATGTTCATTGTCTTATGAAGATGTAAACTGGAGTGTGGAGATGAAGGAGATTGAACTGCAAAAAGAAGATCCACACGCCCAGTATAAAAAGACGATTTCCGCACTTCAAATCTGCTCCAGACTCTAAAAGGTCTGTGATTTCGGCTTCCTTGCCGATCGAAAAAAATTGGAAATAATACTGGATATAGGACTCCCAGTCCTAGTAGTGGGTTTAGAAAACCAGTCTTTCTTTATGATCCAGACGTGAAAAAAAAAAAAAAAGAAGATCCACATGCCCAGTATAAAAAGACTACTTCCGCACTTCTGTCCGGACTCTAATTCCGGTTTCCTTGCCATACCATACTCTGGGTATCCTGCAACAGCTTGGTGCAGTCGATGGTGATGAGGCAGCTGTGGCCGTAGGGGATGAGGAGGTCGGCGGAGCGGAGACATCGTCCACGCAGGAGGCGCGCGCCTAGGTGACAACACCGAGGGAGAAGGACTTGTCGAGGGAGTACATGATTGAGGAGAGGAGGCCCTCTGGGAGCTGGAGGGTGACGCACTTTGCGGCGCCAGAGGGATTTGTGGAGTTCAAAACAGCAGCAACAGCCTGGTGGGTGCAGTCGATTGGGAGGAGGGAGATGGCAGCATTGGAGGCCCTTCTTTCTGATTCTACTTGCTGTTTTTGCATTGAAAGAGAGGGCCGAAGCAGAGGAGATGGGAGTGGATTCAATTCAAGGAAGTAGCAACAAAAAGAAAACCCTAGCCAGAAAAAGGGCAAATAAAATTGGGGTGGGGTGGGGGGTTGGGCCTTCTCGATGAATCAAAAGGCATTGCTGGGTCCCGGGTCCATGCTTCTCAACTGGGTTAGATACGAACCGGACCCGTTTAGATTCTGGGCCCAAAAAGGTCCGGAATCGGACCCGTTTGCTTATCATAACCTAAATTGGGACCCAAATCCGATTTTTCTCGGGTCAGAACCTCTGGGTAGATGAGAGTGGGACTGGGCTTGGGCTCTCGGGCCTCGGTTGCACTTTCTGAAAGAGTCTGGGCCATGTATGGGGCGGGCAGGCTAGGGCTTGGGCTTGAGGTGGATTTCATAAAAGGGACTCGGGCTTGGCCCAAATTTTATAAGGGGCTGCCTTCGGGCCAGCTTTACTATTAATTTTTTTTTATAGAATTTATTATTTATAACTTTTTTGCACATATCTTTTTGGAGTTTTTATCCAAAAAAATACTTTAGGTGAGCGCTGGACTGAATAGGGAACATTAGACAAACATGCACCTCACAAGAAATTCGTAAATAAAAACCAACTTTTTCTTACCTTTTTTTTTTTTTTTTCTCCTCATCTTCTTCCTTCTCCTCTCTTCCTATCTTTTTTTTTTTATATATTTTTTCGAAAAGTTAGTTTAAGTCTCTTTTTTCAAACTTCTAAAATGTGAAATATTTCATTTTGTAGGCCAAATAGAAATGAAAACTGAGACATAATTGCAACTAAGGCCGTCACACTAGGAAAAAGCAACCAACACGATAGGATTACAATCAAACTAGTGTTTGGGGCGTAGAAGTATGGAATTACTAGCATAGCAAGCCCAAGCTCAGCATGGATATAATACTAAGAATAGCACTACAACCTCTATCATTGCAATATGTAATATTAATAGATTATTTATAAGAAAATTGCCCCAGTAGTCATTTGATCATTTATAGCTAGGGGCCAAAGATTTGAAAATAAAAAATAGTAAGAATTAAAAATAAAAAAATATAGTCATGAAGGTCATTTGATAGCTACTCTGTTGTAGCTAGGGCAGTCAATCCGACCTTTTGACGAGGGGGCCCGGCCCGCAAAAGCCCTTAAAGCGAGGGCCTTCCTTTTTTGTCCTAAAGTACGAGGGTAGGATAGGGCCTAATTTTGAAAAGCCCTCAACCTTGAGGGCCGAGCGAGGGCTTGACCTCGGGCTGGCCTTTTGTCTGTTAATATATAAAATAAATAATATGTAGAATGTAGAATATATAAATATATATATATAGATTTTTACAAATATATATATATATATATATATAAAGATCTCTTCTAATTAAAAATTAATGATAGAGACTTAATATTTTGTCAAACAACAATAACCACATTTTAGAAAGAAATTTAATGAATATCCCCATAAAACACAATATTACCACCTATATTTAATTCCACATTACCATTTGAATGATATATTTAATTCTATATTTGCCTACCACGGACATACTTTTCAATGAAAACGGAATTCAAGTCGTCACTCCATCATATTGATTTTCACCCATATAAACTATTGAAGGTTTACATTGGTAGAGAGAGAGAGAGTAAATGAAGCCATACCATACCTCTGGGCATCCTGCAACAGCTTGGTGCAGTCGATGGTGATGAGGCAGCTGTGGCCGTAGTGGATGAGGAGGTCGGCGGAGGCGGAGAAGTCGTCCACGCAGCAGGCGCCTAGGTGACAACACCGAGGGAGAAGGACTTGACGAGGGAATACAGAGGAGGCCCTCTGGGAGCTGGAGGGCGACGCACTTGGCGGCGCCAGAGGGATTTGTGGAGTTCAAAACAGGTGCAACAGCCTGCTGCGTGCAGTCGATTGGGAGGAGGGAGATGGCAGCATTCGAGGCCCTTCTTTCTGATTCTATTAGCTGTTTTTGCATTGAAAGAGAGGGCCGAAGCAGAGGAGATGGGAGTTGATTCAATTCAAGGAAGTAGAAACGAATAGAAAACCCTAGCCAGAAAAAGGGCGAATGAAATCGGTGTGGGGAGGAGGGCCTTCTCGATGAATCAAGAGACATTGCTGGGTCCCGGTTCCCGGGTCCATGGTTCTCAACTGGGTTATATTCAGAACCGGAACCGTTTAGATTCTGGGCCCAAAAAGGTCCGGAATTGGACCCGTTTGACCCAAATCTGATTTTTCTAGGGTCGGAACCTCTAGGTAGACTGTAGAAGAGAGTGGGACTGGGTTTGGGCTCTCGGGCCTCGGTTGCACTTTCTGAAAGAGTCTGGGCCATGTATGGGGCGGGCTAGTGCCTGGGTTTGAGGTGGATTTCATAAAAGGGACTCAGGCTTGGCCCGAGTTTTATAAGGGGCTGCCTTTGGGCCAGCTTTACTTTTAATTTTTTTTTTATAGAATTTATTATTTATAATTTTTTTGCACATATCTTTTTGAGGTTTTTATTAGGAAAAAACACTTTAGGTGAGCGCTATACCGAATAAGGAACATTAGACAAACATGCATCTAACATGGAATTCGTATAGAGAAACCAACTTTTTCTTACCATTTTTTTCAAGTGGTCCTCATCTCCTTCATTCTTCCCTCTTCCTCTCTTCCTCTCTTTTTTATTTTTTATATTTTATATTTTTTTTCAAAAAGTTAGTCTGAGTCTCTGTTTTCAAACTTATGAAATGTAAAATATTTCATTTTGGAGGTCAGATTGAAATAGGGACTGAAACATAATTGTAACTAAGGCTGCCACACTAAGAAGAAACAACCAACAAGATAGGATTATAATCAAACTGGTGTTGAGGCGTAGAAGTATGGAATTGCTAGCATAGCATGTCCAAGCTGAGCATGGATACAATATTAAGAATAGCACTACAACCACTATATATTGCTATATGTAATATTAATAGATTATTCATAAGAAAATTGCCCCAATAGTCATTTAATCATTCATAGCTAGGGGCCATAGATTTGAAAATAGAAAATAGTAAGAATTAAAAATAAAAAATTATAGTCATGAAGGTCATGTGATAGCTACTCTGTTGTAGGCTTATGGCAAACCAAGTTCGTGTGTTAAAAAAAAGTATAAGCTGTTAAATTTAAAAACTTTCTCTCGACGCAAAATAAATAAGATATAAAAACAACTACAAAGTAAGAAGATGAAAACATGTAACTTGGTTAATTTCAAAATGCGAGCCCCATCATTTGAATGATCACGCGATGAATAATGTGATTAACACAAAGTTGGTTTGAACTATTCACAAGAGGGTGTTATTAGAGAGTGTCATGAACATGTCAAACATGATAAGATTTTGAGAGCCATAAAATTGGATTGAATTAACTTTTTAGTTTCGTTTTTTGTAAGTGGGCAAATGAGTATCAAAGGTTTTTTTTTTTTTTTTTAGCGAGAAGGTTTTTCTCTATCCCGACCAAAAAGAAAAAAAAAAGTGGGGAATGCATACTTGCTTCAAACATTTTCAAAGTAACAATTTTAGGCCTTTTAGTGCGCATGGATATTATATCTTAATGAAAATTTGGTTGTTGTGAGTATCATATCAAAGCCACCTCTTCTACTTGATCACTATTATATATATATATATATATGAAGCGAAATGACCGCAATTGAGAAATCAGCCGTATTGTATCCAATTGATTCAATTGATTTTGACCACAATAAATTTACTTTGACTATTACTTTATTTTTGCTAAACAAATTGCAACCAACACTTTTTCTTTTTCATGTGTTTCATCTCTAATGTAACTGTCCCTTCCAAAAAAACTCCGATGTAATTGTTCCATTTATCAAAATCTCACATAGTTAATGGAATAATTGTATAAAGCAACACTAAAGGCTCTAAATGTTTCATCTCCTCTTCCGTTCTCTTCGTGTGTCATGAAGTCTCGTCAACTCCTTCTTTCTTTCTTTCTAAAAAAAAATGTTGCATCTTCTTTTTATTTTCCATCTTCTTTTTGCTGCCCCATCTTATTTTCTTTTTCATATGAAAGGGACTGGTTTCAATCGAAAAATCAGCCAATTGATTTTGACCATGTGCTCAATTTGTTTTGACTTTCCCTTCTCAATGTTACTCCACCTTCCCATATCCCCTCCCTTATTCTGTTTTCATTTCTTTTACACATTTTAACTTAATTTTAATTTTAATGTTAATTGTAACTTAATTACATACTTAAATTTACTTAATTTTGTTGGTTATTGTAACTTATGCATATTTAATTTTCCATTCCCTTCAAACCGTCGCACATTCTTGATAATACTAGAGGAAACGTCTCTTTGGTTCCATCTCCCAAATTCTACTGCTTTCTCTTTTTCCTTCTGTTCTTATCTCTTCATTGAGGAAAAGTATGATTTGATTTCTTTTTCTTTTTTTCTTAAATTATAGGAATATCAACACTTATTCAAACTGCAAGAAATTGCAAGTGAATGCATGAGAAAGGAAGATGAGCATGGTATGGGTGGTTATTTGGTGGAAAGCTATTCTCATTACTTCTGTGTAGAATAAAGAAAAGGATGGTATCTTCTGATGATTTGAAGAGAGGCTAAGCTTTAAGAAGATTGCTTGTGGCAGCGATGCATGGAATAGTAAGATTTTATTTTTATTTTTTTTTCTATTGAGTCAAAGACGAGAGAAATTTTGATGGGTCAAGAAAAAAGAGAGGAAGAGAGCAGGTATGATTCTGGGATGTAAAGATTGCTGACCTCTCTTGTTCAATCTATTGACATTTGTGCAGAAGGCTGGTCTACCCATGTAGATCTTTGATTTAATCTATAGAATAATTTTGAATTACTTGAACCATGGGCATGGTCTAAGGTTCACTTTGAGATGCCGTGACACCTATGGTTTGATGGTTGCAGATGTGTGTCCTCTTTGAAGAATTATAGCCTTATTTTTTTTTAGGATCCTCATCACTTGGTGTCGCCAACTGATATTATGTCTAACTTCCAGTTTGTGGTATTACCCAATAAAAAAAAAAAAACAATTTGCGAATGTTATATGTAGCTTCTGCTATGGCACCTATAGTTTGATGATTGTAGATGTGTTGTTTTGATAGGGTTCTCGCCATTAGTAAATGTATATATGTATATATGGTAGCTAATGTATATATGGTTTGAAGTGGGGGAGTAAAAAAAAAAGTCCACCATTGTCTTTGATAAAAATGATGTATTGATCCAGAGGATAGTTATTATGAACCATTGATTTATATAATCTAATAATAAAAGAGACTGATATATATGGGATTCAATCTTGACCTGATATATATGGGATTCAATCTTGACCTATCTCGATTTGTTCAATCTGGTAGGGTTTATGTTTAGGCTCATTCGAATGACAATTTCTTTGCCCTATAGCAAACCTGACTGTGTCTGGTATAGGCCGCGTCAGGTGTCCTAATGGATTGCTTTCTATTCACTTGAAAATAAAAAAAATTATTCGGAGGTGGATAATAATTGAACGTAGCAAATTACAAATTACGTTACTATAACTTTACACCAAGTAATATAAAAGTTAAAGGTAAATATCCTAGGCCAAGCCCAAAGCCTAAACTTGCCTCGATCGTGACTTAATCAAAGTTCAGAGACTCATAACAAGCCTCAACCATTCAATAAAATATTTTCTATGCTGTTTATTTTGATCGCAATCTTTTATATCTCAGTATAACTTATACCGATAACGTCATATTTTACATTTCTTATAAGATTTTGATTTTTTGTATATTTTTATTTGTTTTGTCAATGAGTTGGATCGGGGTTCATGTTTAGGCCAATCCGAATGGTGATTTCTCTGCCCTATAGCTGACCCGACCTGTGATTGTGCTGGTTGGATTAGATGTGGTAATAGATGATTTTCTATTCATTTTAAAATAAAAACATACTCATGGTGGATAGTAATTGAACCCATTAAGGAATAATATGTATTGCCTATCCAAAATTATGCAACTAAAACATTAGATTGAAAATTTTAATACGGAATATATAATTTAAAGGCAAGTGGGGCGAGGCCAAGCCCAAAGTTTAACCCACTCCAAATCTAACTCAATCAAAGTCGGGAAACTCATTGCAGCCATAAACAATAAAATCAATTCTCTTTCATATTCTTTATTTTGATTGTGATTTATATATATATATATATATATCAATATAAAATCATATGAGCACCCATTTAACCCAGACAACTCACTTTCAAACCAGGAATCACATGGTGTGATTGTGGATAGCACATCCGCCTCCTACAGCTCCCTTTAGGATTTGAACCTAGAGTGGTAGCTTTCCGTTACATCTCCTGCCCACTAGGCCACAAAGTGAAAAAAAAAGAAGAAGAAAAAAAAAACTCACTATCAAACCCTACCAAGTTAGGAAAACGTCACATTTTAGATTTCCTATTAATTATTCCCATCTCTATATAACTTATACAAAAATTACCCTATTTTATGTTTTCTATTTTAGTTTTTATATATTTTTAATATTATAGATTATTTAGCACGGGCATGTTTTGCTAGTTAGTATTGGTACTAACTGGTATGAGTGTAGTATTCTGATTTTTATTAATATAAATTACCGCACGTTTGGCTTGAATGAGTCCCATGACTTTCTATTGATTCTTCCCCATTTTTCTCCTCCCGCTCTTCAAAGGAATCGATCAGTTTGTATGACCGTCAAGGAGTCTTTTTACCGATTTCTTCTATTCCAATATATTTATTTTGAATTGTTTGATTATTTGGATCAGTTGTAATAGCATCGAATAGAAGTTTCAGACTTTTTCTTTGATTTTTTTACTAAAATCTTCTTTGTTCAGAAAAAAAAAGAAAAAGAAAACTTGAACAATTAAGAGTCACTTTTTAATGTCTAAAATTGAGAAAATCAAAATAATCTTTTGAAAATGGGAATGAAATACATCTTGGATGATAGAGAGGTAGATTTAAATTTAAATATAGCCCGAAACTCAATCAAAACATGGGTCCCTTGGCCTTAATATATTGTGAAAGGATTTAGATAACTGATTCACGTGTGAATCTTTGTTGCTTTGTCATCTAGTGTGGGCCTTAACCAACTAATGGTATGGATCATTCTTGGTGAGCCCCACTTGGATGAAATGCGTTTGATTAGAAATGGGCCCCATAAACACCCAACGTGTGTGACAAGTCAAATTAAGAAAAGTTGAGAGGTTGGAAATAAAAATGTAAGCTACTTTCAAATATCTTACTGCATAAAAAATATTAATATGAAACTCTTTTGCCTTAGTTAAGTAAGAGTATTTGTATGGTAATTTACGCACACCTCACAGTATTTGGCTGGAGCTCTGTACGAAAGATCTTCATCATAGTAATTCATCTGCAGCATTTTATATATGAAACCAATGATAACTTTTGATGAATCTTTTGTCCATACCTTAATCTCTTTTTTCTTTTTCCCGCTAGAATGCATTAATCTCCTTTTCCTTTTTCCTTTTCAACTCGCATCCTTACCTTCTCATATGGTCGTTTGAAACTATACTCTGTTCAATTTGTTTTTATTTTGATTTATTTCTTAATGACCAGTAAAACTGCAAATATAAACCATCTACAAAAATAAAACGTGTCAATTTAAGACTGGAGTAGTAGGGTTGCAAATAGATATCCGATTACCAGGAAGTTCCAACCCGTAAAAAATCAGGTCTGAAACCTATTTTAGATTTTGATTCATAAGCGGGTCTGGAACCCAATTTAGGTTTCGATTGGTAAACGAGTCCGCTTCTGGGTTCATATAGGTTCTGACCCGTGGATCCAGGATTTGACATATGAGTCTTTGATATTGCAAATTGTACCTCAAAATTATTATTTTTTAGACATTTTTATATGTAATACCGAAGGTAGTAGACTTGATGCATTGTTATTAGTTAATGATATGCTTATTTTAAGAATGCACTGTTATGAATGATATCCTTATTTTAAGGGGAAAAAATAAAAAATGAAGAGAAATTGAACCGTTTCTTGAACTAATTTCAATCCTCTATGTGGACCATTTTCTGGAACCGGATCGTCAGAAACCAACAAAACAAGTTCTAAGTCTAAATCGGATCTGAAACCAAAACCGTTATTTAGAAATTGGTCCAAGTCCAGTCCAATATGATTCCGACCCAAAATCGTTCTGTTTATATTTACAACCCTATAAAATAGTGTATTCAATCTAAAATCTAGCCTATCATAACAACTCAATTGGACATGGAAGGTTGACATACGGTGATATGGGGATCGATCACTGACAGCATAGACCACCCAACATTAAATATAAGTTAGACAAAGTTTTATTTCTCTTAATGTTGAGTCTAGGGCCCTAGGCTTGACTCTTAAGTAATTGATAAATGATTTTCAATGGTATACGAGTCTTTCATCTTACAAGAGAGTCCATTATATATCTATTTTCGGGCATCAACGGTTTATTTATTGGCCTTTAGATCCAACAGGTCCTTAAAGTCTTCATTTATTTAAGCCCAGAAGTTCGATGGTGCTCAACCAAATGACCCACCTTATGATGATCTGGGGTGGTCACCCCCGGTCAATCTTGAAGAGGGAGAGAAGGTCTTAGGCTTTGTTGACTCACAAATAGAAAAATGAAGGGATTGATGAATGACTAGTTTTAGAAAGTTATCTTAAAGTTGATGTTCTAAATTATTATGTTTTTTTACCCCACTAGAATGTAAGTTTGAATATCTAAAATTAAGGATAGAATCATTTTGTATCCCTCTAATATCCCTATCTCTTCATTGCCCTATCTCCAATAACGGTTGTGCATCTAGTTGAGACGTTCCACATAAGTTGGACATTTTCAAAAGAAAAATATGTCGATACTATTACTACAAAGAACCAAATCATTTATTAAAAAATTAGTCCATATAGCAAAGTAGCTAAAAGCCCATTGGGTTCGGTCTAGGTTTTTTATTTAAAAACTAATTGTGGAAAGAAGGTATATCAAGCTCTTTTCCATAAAGCACCGTTATGTATTGTTTATGAGGGTTGAGGTGGCCGTTGATGATAGAAATGTATGTTTAGTTGACGTAAAATTAATTTGTGTCTATTTGAAGTATATTTTTTCTATTTCTATTGTTTATGAGAAGAAAGTCTTAAAAAGTCCAGCTAAAGTTTAGCCCCATCTCAATGAAAATCTTAGGACTGCCACTGCCTAGCATAAACATGTCTTTCTTCTTTCGTAAAAGTATCTACTCAAGTTTATATTAGTTTTGTGATTCCCAAGCTTTAACTTAGAGGGGCTCTGTTCAGGTATATAGGGTATACTAAATTTTGACATTAATTAGATCAAGATGAAAAATGCAATAATGAATATGCATAAGATTGTGCTAATCATATTTTTTAAATATACATATCAATCCAACCGTTATTAACATAGAATTCTATAAAAAAATTTAAATATACTATGTATCTGGATCACGTTTATTTTCCTGGAGTTCATCTAGTTATGAGCTCAAACTAACACGTAGAGAGTGGATATAGGACAGGGAGCCGAACTCGACCTCAATTGTATGTATCTATATAACTTTTAAAAATGCAACCATGTCTCGAATATGTAACTTTTGGTTGCAACAATTAGCACCTGCCATCTGCAATACAAGCTATTGTCATATATATAGCTTATTGTATAAAAATATTAATATGAAACTGACTAATATATGTTTTATATACTAATATTTCTTATTCATATGTATATATATATATATATATATATATATGAGATATATATGGGAGGTGTTCTTGTGAGAGACACTCTTACCTTAATATGAGAGACCTTAATATGAGAGATAAAGGTAGGGGCCCATATATATATAAATATATATATATAACTTGGGTAATACATATTTATATATGGACTGGAACCTTTTTAATTAGTCAGGTTCTTTGGGGAAAGGGATAATAGATTTCATCATTCAACTGAGTTAGCAAAAAAATCATCACCTCCAACTTATCCTAATCCCTTTATTTTCTCATCTATAGATGCAAGTTAAATAGCTCAGATTTAAGTAAATAATGACGATAATATGTATCAATAATGAGTGAGTTCGTACCTGTAGTAATTGTACACGGATGAGTAACATGGTGGGTAGACACCATTTCTAAAAAAATTCATATCACCCAAAGTCCATTTTATAAAGAAAAAGAAAGAAAGAAGTGAAGCTCTGAAAGTGCAACAGCTTTTAAGCAAGGCCAAATACCAAATGATCAAAAAAGCTTTTTATAATTCCTTAATCTAAATTTTTAGATATTCACTCAAGGAAAGATTTTTTTTCCTCATATGTACTTGGTGTGAACGTCTTTAATTCAGGAGGCCTGTTCTTTTGATAGCCTCCGCCTCTTAGCCAGTTGGATGTAGTACTCCCAAATTAAGAAGAAGATTAGAAAATTATATTGATTGATATTTTTTCTAATCACGTGCTTTTTAAAGGCTTTTCATTATTATTAATTTGGATTATAAAAGATAAAATGAAAAAAAAAGGACTAGGTAATTGGCAAGAACTCACCAGATTGTCTCTAATTCTTTGACCCTCCAGATTAATGATAGACACAGAATTTTTATTTGGATGGTGTGAGCAATATGTCACAGGAAGAAGTTGGATAATAAAATTAATTTTTTTAATGATCTTATACAAGGAACCTCTTGCGTTCATACTGACACCTGGATCCACCCCTGCACAGAGGCAACGTCCGACCCTACATTCCAACAAAAGTTGAATCCTCTCTAGCAGCAGCTTTGATTTTCACGTTGGTCGTGTCGTTTTGGAAGAGTTTAAGTAGGCAATTGAAGGTTCATACGAAATGTCGCCATGACGTTGAATTCCATGCCGTCTCCGGTCTCCCTCTCAAGTCTCAAGTCGTCGTTGGACTTTCTTTTCGGCATCGTCTTCTCCCTCCTTCCTTTCTCTCTCTCTCTCTCTCTCTCTCCCCCCACTATAAAAACATCACTCATAGACTCATCCCCTCCATCTCCATCTTTCTTCATATCTCCTCTTCCTCTTCTGATCTCAACTTTCCAGAATATTTTTCAATACATCTAGATTTCTACATTACTTCTAATCTGCTATTTTATTGAATCTCATTTTGTTTTTGGGAATTTGGTTATGATGGCAAGGTTTCTTACTCTCTCTTCTTATCTACTTGTGCTGATGATGCTACTACTTGCTGATCTTCATCTCTTTGCAAGCTCGCCAGCTCCAACACCCCAAACTCTGCCATCCACGCCGACGCCGGCTCCAACACCCCAAACTCGGACATCCACGCCGGCACCGGCTCCAACACCCCAAACTCGGCCATCCACGCCGACGCCGGCTCCAACACCAGGATCTCCAAGGGCTCCCTCTTCTGCACCGAGCAACAACGGCAAAAGCGGGGATTTGACATCGGGAGGGGGCTCTTCTGGCGGATTGAAAAGCGGGCAGAAGGCGGGTATTGCAGTCGGAGTCATTCTCGGGGCGGGAATCATCGGGTTTGCTGGGTTCGTGTACAAGAAGCGGAATGCGAATATCCGTCGGGCACGGTTCGGGTCTGCTGCCAGGAGTGCTCAGCTCTAGCCTCTAGAGAGAGAGATGCATGTTTTGATTTTGATAGGGTTATTTATTCTATCGCTTTTTTTTTTTTTAACATCTATCACAGTTGTATTAGGTTATATTTTTTTTCTTTCAGTCTCTCTCTTTCTCTCAGCGTAGATTTGTGGGAGAGAAGTGATGTTGTGATGTGTAGGAATGAGTATTTGATTGCAATCCGATGTGTTGGACTACTTGGATAGTCCGTAAGGATGGGTCGAAATGGTGGAAATTGTGATTCATAATATTGTCAAAAATACTTGTGACAGCAAAGTGGGTCACTTTAAAGAGAGCTCATTGGACATTATATTTAATATTCTTGCTAAAGTAGCCTAATTTTGTTGTCCGCCTCAAGCCAAGACAAACAAATAATAAATTAAAAAAATAACTAACACTTTTATGCATATGAATATGATGAGAGAAACAAAGTTCATATAGCTAACATGGCCCGGACAAGACTTTAACGATAATTATCAAGTAGGCAAAATTTAGAGAATTAAAGGGAATACAAGGACCAAATTAAATGAAATGAGGGCATAAGAAATATTATAGAAATAATATGACCTTTTCAATTTTCTAAACTTAATCTTACACTTCATTGACAAATGACAAGTAAGAAAATTCAAAAAGTTGAATAGCTCAACTTATAGTGCTAAGTTCTTTTGTCCGGAAAACTTTCTACTATAAAAACCTCTCAAAATCCTAGAACACAGATTAATTTTCTCAGCCCATGTTACTTTCTTTTTTTGGCTGAAAAACCATATATATTTTATATGTACTACAACTATATAAAACTTTAATAATATTATCAGTGCCCTGATCATATGAAAACCCTTTTTTTTTTTTTTTCTATCGGAGGGTTCCCAACCCTTTGGGCTGGACTAATCCCTCCGGACTCAGAGGGAAGTCGGGTAAACTCCCCTGTAGCCCCAGTGTGGTAGTGTAATTTCAAATCTGCAACCTCTGGGTGCAAACCGTGATCCTTGACCAACTAAACTATTTGAATTATAGTGTTGCAAATGTTGTCTCAAGCAGGAGCCCATGCGAGACAATCAATGGGCCACCAGGTGCCCCTCCAATCATGGCCAATGTGAGAAACCACTCAGATTAGCTCAGCCCATATATTAAATTTGTAGGCAATCTCATTATCCCAACCACTTGATTAGTGGCCCTCAAGTTTAACAATTTTAATATCAATTTAACGGTCCAATCCATTTAGACCAGTGCAAAACCAACAGCTTGTGAGCTACTCGAGCCAGTCTCAGTTTGGCTTGATTAGCACACCAGTCACCAGCCAAACAAAAGCACAAGCCTAGTTGAGCCCACCTGAGCTGCCTTGGCTGATAATGTCCTTATGAGAAGCCCTAGATCAGCTTAGCATGTGCACGAACCTAATAAAAATATCCAGGTATGGACTTGGATGTAACTTAATCCAACCTGTCCACATCTCCAGTCTTGCTAGATTGAGGGCCCATACCCAATTGCATTTAACATCCATGTTCAGAGGCCTGGGACCTGGAACCAGACCCCGAATATTTAATCTGCTCTGATTCAGGCACACATTCACGACATAAAACATAAGAGCATTGGAAAAATATATATATAGCCACAAAATAATCTTATGTTCTAACTTGGGTCCATAATCATTTCCTGGGTTTGTTGGCACTTGGACACAGTTGTGACCCATTGGATCCAAATTAAGAAGTAGACACATTTCCATACAAGTCTGCTACAGTAACTGGTTTGACCCAACCCATGCACCAAGCAGGACTTGTTATTTGACTGATTAATCACATATCACTTAAAACTCTTGACACTTTCCATTACAAATCTCAGAAAGTGTTCTTGCCTGAGAGACATCCACACCCATAAAACAAAAAAGGGCTCTCATCTTGCCTTAAACTGCTACTTACATTGGCATTGTAGCAAAATGGAGTGGATTGTCGAACATCCAATTAAATAGCAGGCCACATTTTGATTTTTATATCGTTACAAAACAAAAGGAACGATGGGCACATGCTCGAACAGCCACTGGGTGCAATGCATATATATCTTCTTCCATGAACCAAAACTAGACCTATTCGTCACAGTCCATAGAAACTTCTCCATCTGCAAAGAAGAAATACCATTGAATTGCATCAAACTGGAAGAGGAAAAGAAAAAAATAAAATCAAAATTTGGTGCTCCTTTCCTTACTTCCAAGACTTACAGCCAAGTTTGCTTGAGCATCCGCTGCTGAATTGAATTCCTTGAATAAGACAGCGTGGAAATTAAATGGTTAGTCAACACAGTAACTAAGAAAACACAAAAGACGTGATGTTTGATTAAGATGGAAATAGAAGTCATGCAAGAGATGAACTACAACAACCAAGGTCTCAAAACGGGTGCAGCTTGTTGGCCTCGAGTCGAGCGGACTCAAGACTTACTCAATGTATAGCAACCTTGACCCTTGTATCATAGGATCTTCCAAAAAAAAAGAAGCTTTGATCTTCAAAACTTACTCCAAAACTTTGTGAGAGACCTCTCAACCACAGAGTCATGTCTCTAACTGTGTTTTATGGGAGTAGGTATAAACTTTCTCCCCCCACTATTTTCTCAGGGAGAGAAGTTTTGGGAGGCATCTGGGCACCATTTTCACTTTTTTCCTGGAAGATTAAAACCGTAATTTTGAGAAAATTTAAGCATTGAAAGATCGGATAGCTGATCAATTGATTATGTAAAAAAAAAATAGAATTAAAAATAGGATACCTATTTATACTTAAATTCATTCTTAAAATCTAATTCAGAGGACATTCCTTTTATAAATTTTCATGATTTTTTTAGGCTGTAGGGACACATGCATGCACGCATGCAATGAAGTGACTCATAAAGCTAGTAAAGCCAGTCTTTATAGCCTAAAACACAAGACTTGAGCTCAAAATAAAACCAAAACCAAATAAATGTTGGTACTTGCCTACTTGGTACTGATAACGAAAGTAGAGTCCATGAATTTGTAGACTGCCAATGGGAATACATTGTTCTTGATCAAAGATTAGATATGAGATACAGTTCATTTATGCTCTCCGAGATCTAGAGTGGCTAATTTCTAGATGTTTAGAAATATTTTGTAAGTTTGTCCCTCAAAGGTAAGTCATCTCGTACCAAATTTTTATGACATTTAGTGCTTTTTATGAATGTTCGCTAATTCTGAAAAAAAAAAAATGGCAATAAGTTTTTCTGGATAGAAACTTTTCATGGTGCCCAGACGTTACTAAAACTTCAAAAAACATATTAAGTTCCTGAAATGATATGATTACTCTAAGTTAGAAGGTTCAATAGGATTAAAAAATAGAGAGCCAAGTAAACTGGAGGATTTAAATTGAATATAAAATATCATTTAAAGGTACAGTAGTGGAATTTTACAACTAAATGTATGAAGATTTTAATTCGTCTTGAAGCCCAGTTATAATTTTGGAGTCTGAGGCTTGAGGCTTGTGCCATGCTGGTGCATGGGTGTTGGGAATTGAAAAGAATGCTGGCCATTAATACAGTTACTAAGGTCTAAGGGTGATCTTTTTCTCTCCGGCAATTCCATGGGATTTGGTGGCTACCTCTTATTCGTGGTGTCCATGAATATGTTACTTTTCTTTTGGATATATTGATTGTGAAGTCAAGGAATCAGCTGGCTAGACATGGTGCATCTCATCCCTCTATACTTTTTTTATATATTTATCGTGATTGCCTTTATAAGTTAAATAGTTTCCATTTTTAAGTTTGAAAACAAAATGTTGCTATTCCTTAGCACTTTTATCATTCAAATTATTCTTCCATAGATTATTTGCTTATCTTTAATTGCAGATTACCTATGTAGATTCAAATTTAAGCGGCATCTACGGACTCAGTTTCATTAGAATTTAGACAGATACATCAGCTCCCATAATAAGTTTTCATAAAAAGGTAACATTTCTTCAAATAATGTTGCAATAGGTTGGTGGTTGATAGCATAAAAGAAGCATTTGGTTAATAGTAAAAGCAAGTACTAAAAATTATAAATATTTAACTTTTCAAAGAATACCAACTATACCCTAGCAACATGACAAATCTGGAAAGACAGAAACTTGTCCTTGAGCTCTTTGGCCTCCTGGCACAAGTCAGCCATGTTCTTGTTCCTAGTTTGCCATAAATTCTGAACCTGTTTTTATAGAGCATATCGGTGTAAAGTACTATGTCAGTATCACATTCATCAATGCCAGTAGTCAAAAAAGGAAAAAAAAAAAAAAAAATGCTACAGAGGAAACGTTTATCTGGAGCTACGCAATGTGTTCTAACAGTTAAAAAAAAAATGTTTCTGGACATGGCAGTTATAAAGACCAAATGCAACTATGTAACTGTGATTTAACACGGGTTGCTTAAGAACGGAGGAGGAGGGGGGTGTATGTGTGTTGGGGTGGTGAAGACAGTGAGAAGAGTGTGGTAGAGAAGGGATGGTGGTGGTGGGCAAGTGATGATAGAATGCAGACACTGAGGAGAAACTCAGTGAATAGCGGCAACAATGAAAAGCAGCACAAGTTATGCTGCCCTTTCACATTTAAGGAGACAAATGATGATTGTACAGGATAAAAACCCAGACTAGATATGATGGGAGAATATATGAAAAATATTTTCTATTATAATGAATTCTCAAAAGTTCACCAAAATTGATAACAATGGCATAGTTTTATTATAATTTTACGATAGTTTGACCACAGATTGAATGGACCTTTTGCGTGAGGTGTGGCCCCAGAGTCAAAACTTTATCCTGCCCCTATTTGGAATAACAAAGATGGCTGTGTTGTCCTGCAAAAGAAGCATTTCCCTAAACTAGAACTGATTTTTTTTTTAAATCCTAAGAAATTGAAGGTTCTTTTACCAGGCAGAAATTCAAGGTCATGAAGTACACAAAAAAAGGCATTTGTCACTAGTCTCAACCCTTGAATTGATACGAGTGATTAGCAACCAAAAGTTCCCAAAGTTGGTCAAGCATTCATTTATGGAAGAGCTAGAAAGGATAGGTCCTTTCTTTTTCGTTTGATAGCTAATGTGACTAGGGTTTCAACAATAAGCATCCTGCAACTGTGCTCAAGCTCATCAGTTAACCCATTATTCCGAGGTAAAATGAAAAGGAACAAAAAATAAATCCTACATGATCCCTTGCACGTGTTCTAAGGGGAAAATAACATCACCATTGTCCACCAGTGAATTGTGAGACTAGCATATCCTCTCTTTTTTTTATTGGTAACAAGCATAATGTCGCAAAATATATGATGTCCTCTAGAATTAAATTGTTACAAAAGACAATAAATTTTGCAAGCCCAAAAAAAAAAAAAGAGAACGACCAGTAAAGCTCCTTACGTCCGTGGTTGTTGCTCATCTGGTTAGGGACATGTGTAGTCTTTGGAAAAATAAAAATAAAAAAATCTCATTGCATACAAAAGAACATCAAACCTGCATACAGACAAGGTTGGAGTCGCCTTGAGCACGAATTCGTTTGAATCCCTTCTTAAGGGCATATTTCAATCCTAAAATCAAAGCGCGATATTCAGCAACATTATTGGTAGCAATGCCTATGCCTTCTCGTAAGCGCCAAACCTTCATCAAATTTCTTGATTAGAACCTTAAGCTTTTCATGAAAGAGAAATCAATGTTTCTGTTAACAAGAATAAAAGAAAAAAAAAAAAAAAAACTTGATTGGGATGTGATTGCTTATAGTCTACCACACTTCCATCTTCACTTCTCAGTATAGCTCCAGCACCAGATTTTCCAGGATTTCCTTTTGAAGCACCATCAAACTCTAGAACACAGGACAGCTTTCATACACAAGGGAAAGCAAATTTTGTTATTGTTTTCATATCATAAATAATGGGAAGCAACAGAGACTTGCACTGATAAAGCATTAACGCATTTGCTACAAAATATTCTGATGTAAATTGAGGGAAAAATTCCCTAGTTCAAGCATTCAGACGAAACAGCAGTCATCCAATGCAAGCATGGAAATTCTCATGAAGAGAACAGACTCTCCCAAGTATTTCTTCAAGAAAAATGTATTGGCTTCACACCAAGAAATGGAAAGGTTTCACACCTATAGATAAGCAAGGATTCGCGCCTAGACAGTTCGATACACACACACAAAAGACCAACTCCAATTAACTGAAGTAATGGAAACATACCTTGGGCGATGACCCTGCAATTGTTTAAATACATAAAAACAACGAACCATGCAACTAGGGTATGTGAGGCCCATCATGACTGTTTTCATTCTTGCCTTAACAAATTATGCAACCAAAGAAAAAGAGATGAAAGGAAAAAAAAAATCAAAAATTAGTCTTAAGCCATCTATTCTCTTCTCCACAATTATTCATGAATGCAAAAAACTTAAAAGGACTTTCCTAATTAAACCAACAAGAAAAAAGTCCTTAACATAAAACAATAAAGGTAAGCTGCCTAGATATCTCCATTTATTTTTCCTGTCTGCTACTCCTTCAATTCCTTTCAGTCCTCTTGCAGCCCCATGTAGGCCAGTGCTCCATGTGAACTCGCACTAATGTCATTCCGTGCAGCATTTGGAGGAACTAAATCTAGAGTTGGCAACGCCATCCTCCCAAAGAAAATGCTGCACACATTATGGTATGATTATGCTGTTGCTTCTTTGAGCCTCAAGATATTCTGCTCAGTATAAAGAAAGAGATAAGACACTCCTACCTAACTGAATTGAAATGTAGTCATTGGCAAACAGTCTAAGATCTCAGACTCAACAGATCCACCTCATTAACAAATAACAAAAGCCTCCATCTGTCCACCAGTTGCAGAGTGGGTTGCCCTTCAATATTTTCAATAATGAGATAAACTACAACAAACTCATCTAGTCTAGAATTGTTGTTGTGATCTTGATCAACTGGCTCAGTTGTAGTGTTGCTTGATCTAGTCCTACAACTTCAGTTGCCAGGTCTTCCATCACTGGATCTTCTACATAAGAATCTTCCGTATAATTCTCCTTGCTTGTTTTTTTTTCTCAAATCTTCCATTGCCAAATATTCTATCACAAGATCTTCTATAGGTCCTTCCATTAAATTTTCTACTGTGAATAAGCGACCATGAGATCTTCCTCAATCATATCGTCTTCCATAGCAAGTGGGAGGACTTTCTTTGGCACGGGCCAAGATTTAAGAAACTTTAGAAGGGGGCTTTCGTAAAGCTTGGTCATGTACACAGTTTGCCAAGGGGTAGAAATTTGCTCGACAACAAATTGAAAATCAAGGGGAAGAACTCCTCTATCCGAGCATTCAATCCACAAGAGTCACTAAATACAAGCATGGAAATGCTCAAGAAGAGTACATACATCACACCAAAATATTTCTCCAAAACTAACACAATAAAGTTCTTTAGCTTTGTACAAGAAAGGGAAAGGCTCCACAAATAGGGTAAGTCCTCATGACCAAAAGAGATATGCAAGGCTTCATGCCAAGAGGGAGTTCCACGCCCTTGCAAATATCCAACTTCAATTAATGAAAAATAACCAAATAATACCATGAGCAAATCCCTGAAGTTCTTTTAATTGATAAAAACCAAAAAAATAGTTTACAACCGATACTAACCACCAATTCTAAGGCTTCTGTTCTCATCTCTGCAACTGTTAAAAATCTAAAGAATCCTAAAACACAATCCTTCTTAAGACAGCATTATTAATTGTCCTTGACATGAAAAGGTGGGCAGGAAAAGTCGTGATAGTATATCCACATGTTGTGTTCTTTTTGTTGATCCATAAATTCCTCCTGGTATTTTTGTGAGACCTTCTTATGGTTACCCAATGGGTAAATTTGGAAGTACCAAATAGCCAGGTAATGGGCCATGATGGGAATTTTGTCGATGTGGTCTTCACCACACATGCACACAGGAATTTACACACTATAAAATTTCAATCAACCTTCTTATGGTTATGACTGGAATCATGAAATAAAATAAGATTAATTGAGGATTAGAACTCAGTACTGTGTAAAATGCGATACCAAGTATGACTAAAACAGCATCCTCTATGTTGTCCTTTTTCCAAACGCAGAATGCGTAGTTAACTACTAAACAGCGATTCATCAGTGAAGAAATTCTTTTAAGCATTTGTACTCACCATGTTACCCTCCAATTCCACCTCTTGTTGTGATCTCTTTTGCAGGGAAATTTTTTTGGATGCTTTACTTGTCAAAGGAACAGATCCATCCAGTTGCTGAAAGTGTATAACAATTAACAAGAATCATATTTCCCAAAAGAAAAAAATAAATTTTTTAGAATGGTAATGCTATGACTCTGAGTTCCATAACATATTAAATATATATATATATATATATATGGGGCCAGCTGTCCTAAGCTCAAGCTTAGGATAAGGTAAGCTCAAGTGTATGGTGGGGCCCATGTGGGGACCCACATAGGGATGGGGATTGGGGGGATTTCAAGGACTCCCTATGATCTTCCTCTTTGTAAAAAATCAGCCTCAACCGTGATTTTTATAATCTCCATATGGACCTAAAAGCTTAATGATCAATGGTTAATTCGGATCAATATATAGTCGATCCAACGGTCCAATAAATTCGGATATGACCGAAAGTTTGTGGACATGTGCAGTTAGGGGGGTCATATGTTTGGTCCATTTGGATTGACCAAAGGTGGGCCCTACAAGCATGAGCTTACGAGATTTTCTCATAAGCTTGAGCTTAAGAAAGCCTTGCTCTCTCTCTCTCTATATATATATATATATGGAGAATATTCATGTGTATCCATCCCTCACCATAGGGTATATATATATATATATAATATGTATAAAAATTCACCAAGAACTACACGGTGCAACTGCGATCAGAACAATACAAGAGAGACCATGAAGATTTTTTGAAGTTATTGACTTTTTTATTTTTATTTTTTATGACGAGGAACCCGCCGACCCCCTTACGATTGCTCATTGGTAAAACCTTAGATACGCAATACCACCCACTAGCACTGTGTATCGGGTAAGGCCCCAAACGTTTCGAAGCTAGGACCTCCAGATTTTTTGAAGTTATTGACTTTGCGAAACGTATTCTATTTTCTTGAGAAAAAATATAAGGTAATATAATTAAATGCCCCCATAATGGAAAGCTAAGTGCAACCAAATCAATATATGTGAGGCATCATCATCGACGGTGCCTTAAAATGTGGCACAGCAGAAATATAAATATATGCTAGGAGAAAACTAAAACCAATGGAAATAAGTAACTAGGACGTCCATAGTGCAGGACATCCATAGTTGTGGCATGGTGACAAATGCTGAAACCATGTGGACCAAACATGGATGATGGACCCAATATAATACAAATTATGGCCCAAAATCTCTTTTTGATATCTAGTTGTTTGTGTGAGCAGCCCCCATGTCCCATAATATGATACTCACCAATGCTGCTTTCATCACATGGCATGCACACTTTAACTGACAGGTGAATGTGTGCACACAAATTTCAATATTCACTCTTACAGCTAAGATAGGAACCATGAATGAAAACAATATAATGAAAAGAGTCAGAAAGCAATAGTGTAAAACCTGACAACATGCGTGACCAAAACTGCATACCCCTAGAGCAGGATTGTTCCCAACATTGAACAAATTCT
The DNA here is from genome assembly GCA_003546025.1 of Camphora micrantha. Classification (NCBI taxonomy): domain Eukaryota; kingdom Viridiplantae; phylum Streptophyta; class Magnoliopsida; order Laurales; family Lauraceae; genus Camphora; species Camphora micrantha. The sequence continues at coordinate 76,920,600 of QPKB01000003.1, read as the reverse complement.
AACTAGTTAACATTGTTATATCAATGAAGAAACTCTTCTACAAGTTGTACTGACCACATTGCTCTCCATTTGCACATCTTCCTGAGGTCTCTTCTGCACAGAAGCTTTTTTGAAAGCTTTACTTGTAGAAGGAACAGGTCCTTCTGGTTGCTGAAAGTGAAAAACGTAAGAATCAAATTTCTAAGGGAAGAATATCTTGAAGGTATTGCAATGAGTAGCTTAAGTTATAAAGTCTACCCCATGCAATCTTCCAAGATGTATTCAAAATGCTGGGTAGTCTTGAAATGATATATGAATATATATATATATATATATTTATATAGAGGTCCTCCTGTGAGAGCATCTCTCACCTTACTATCTCTCATATAAGGTGAGAGATATCTCTCATATAAGGTGAGAGATATCTCTCATAGGAGCATCTCCCATATATATATATATATATATATATCAAAACATCACCAAGAACTATGAGGACCAATAATGATGCAAAACAATGTGAAAGAGACCACAAATGATTGGAAATATATTACTCTATGAAATGATATGCTAATTCTAAGAGAATAATACTTTAGCATTCAGAAAAAAGTAATGACAATACCACATGAAAAGTCAAATTCATGTGCCCCACACAACTGAAAACAATCAAAATCAAATGAATTGATTGCATTGAGCATTTCATGAATTTATTGATACACAGGAGATACTTGCTTCAGGTCCATCCACCTAGTAAAAGCAGTAAGTTAACAAAAAAGTAGAAAGGGGCAGGATAAAAATAAAAGTAAGTTTAACCCATCAAGCTGAAAGTAAACCGATTGAGAAATTTGATTCACCACTTGTTGGATGCAATCTGGATTGAACTTGTGTTTTCAGCACATAAAGTCGAGTCATGGATGTGGGATCTTTTGAAAAACCCAACTTGTGGGTGTTGTTTTTCATCTTTTGGGTTGTTCCCTCTTGCTTGCTTCGCCAACTGTTAGGGAGTTACAAGCAAGTGGGATCTGCCACCTCATTCTTTACACTAGTATTTTCTCTTTTGCGATTACAATTACTTAACTTTCCCAACAAAAAAAAAAAGTCAAGTCATTTAAAGACATAGCAAGTCACTTGGATGACATTGCAGCTTAACAATCTCTAAGCAAGCAAATGACATGGATAGGTATTCCACTTCTAAAGACATCACAGAAGAGAATCCCCTAGATAAATAAGCCAACTTGTGATCCAAATTTCCATAGGTCTTGAGAATTGAGATGCAAACGTGAGCATAACTGCACAAATGAAGAGTCCAGGACCTAAAGCCCCTTGAAGATAACAAATAATATGAAAGGCAACTGTTATATGAAGTTGAAGAAGGTAAAGAATATTTTCCAAAGAGATTTTGGAGAATCTAAATATGACAGATGTCATTGGGTTATAAATTCACCAAAAACTGTTCAAAAAGGTTGTAAAAAGGAGCTCTAACCAACTGTTCCTTTTAAAGGGTTCTATCGAACTTTTGTGCGCCCCACCTTAGATCAGGAAACACATTCAGAAAGGAGTAGTGCTACTTGGACAAACTTTTTGGCTAGAATTTTGGACAAACGCTATGGTATGCCTTGAATATCATAGGGATATTCAAGGCATACCATAGCGTTTGTCCAAAATTCTAGCCAAAAAGTTTGTCCAAGTAGACTTTTTGTTCAGAAAGAAATGTCTAAATGGGTTCAACCAGAAGGATCCCAGCATCGGGGTCATGAAATTTAGAGAATGTTAAGTACTGAGGTGTATAAAGAGAGAGTAGTTAAGGAGAATGAATTTCCTTTCCTGTCTGTTGTGTAGAGAGGGAAAACCATCCTTTATAGAGCTCATGACAATGTAAAAAAGATACAGATAATATACATTATCATTGAGGAACAATGCATGAGTATGGCTGTCCTGGGTATCACAAGCTTCATGTGGCCCTTCAATCATAGTATGGTGCTCCACCAGACTAAGTAAATTATGGCCTCTTATCAGTCAACACTGCTATATATGGACAAACACAACATTTTCATCTGAAATATAAGAGAGGTCCATGGTAATAAATCCAAGTCATTAGTTATCAACAAGTAGACTATGATAAAAGTAAATGTACCCTGATCTAATATTGATATGTAAGAAAATGATGTACATGTACCTGAAAAGGACAAGGCACTAGTGCACCAAAGAGATCCTCTCTTACATCCACTGAACTCATGGTGTAAATAGCGTTTTTTAGTCCACGGGAGGCAAGATAATCCTCTGCATCTTTACTCAAAGAATATCCCTTGTACACACTGACGGATGGATCACATACCTGTAAGTGGAAAAGAATAAGGATCTAAATGACTCAGAACAATGTCAAAAGTGCTAACAGTACAAAGCACGAGATACAACCCTAAAAGCAAACTGGGGCTGTTAATGGACCTTACACCAAGCAAACAGGTCGAACAAATTAATATCCATTGAACTATATATCAGCATATGTTGGTTTCTATATATTGGCAGTTGGCAGGTGAATGCTACATTATCTCCAAAGAACAGATGGGTATAGAACCAGAGAAAATACTGAGCAACTGTGGAATATACATACATCTATATATGGGTAAAACTCCTATATGCTGTGTGAGACAGTTGTTGCTGGGGCCCACATATGGCCCCAAGACCACTGTATGTGTGGGGATGGAAAGATCAGGTGGGACCAGCCCAGAAATCAAATTTCAAGTTAATCCGATGATCCTATCCCTTGATTTGTGGCCCACAAGTTTCATGGTTTTATATAAAAAATAACTTTGACCCTCGATCCAATCCCAATGGACCATATGAACCAACAATGCATCAGGTTCATGTCAAATTGTGGTAAATGCCAATTCATTGCAAAAATCAGGGAAAGGGGGCGTTGGGGAGTGTATTTTTTTGTTTTGTTAGCGGGTTGGGGGGGCAGCGGCGGGCAGGGGGGGTTGATGTTAGTTTCTTGCCTGATGTAAAACTTGTAACTATTACTCTATATGAATGGAACACACCAACTGCATAGTAATTCGTACATAAGTTAGAAATATAACAATGGAGTGTCCTTGGAAAAAGGTATATGAACATAAGACTTACTGAGGAGCTAACTTGAGTTTGACAATCATCTAGATTCTTGTATATGCCGATAATGTCCCCCTTCCGAACAACATAGAAAGCTTTGCTTTCCTCCTCCATTGATGGTCCCGGATTGGACTTTGGCAATCGAGAAGCACGTGCACGTCGAGTAGAGTAGCACTGAACAGGAAATCTCATCAACAGGTTATCTAATTTAGTCACTTTAATACCAGCATACCTTATGCTTCTTTTCCATGAACTAGAAAAGCCAATTAAAGAAGTCCTCATAATGGAATGACTAGTCTGTGAAAATGCAGCTGCAGAAGACAGATGCAGCATGCAGTTCCTCACAGACCATCCACCTGTCCCAAATTCTGTAAAGGGAGTTTTAAGGTTATCTTCGAAGGATACAACTTACTCACCTTTAACGACCTAAAAGATAAGAAATTATGAAACAATCAAAGGATAAAACTTACCTTTAACAACCTAAAAGATAAGAACATATGAAACGAGTGTCAACAATGGTTTAAAATATCAGCCGATACCGATAAAACTCCTCTCTTTCTCTCTCTTTTTTTTTTCTTCCCTTTTCCCTCTGTTTTCATTTTCTTTTCAATAAAAAAAGGGTAGTGTATAGTCTCTTTTAGGGGTTTTCCCCCTTACGTGTTTAGCTCACATGTTTCATGCCTTTAACTAAAGCCATGGGCTCTACAGTAGGGCCCACATCTGAAAAATCCAAACCGTTGGCTAGAATCAATTCACATCAAATTTTAATTCAATAGAAGATGGGCCCACAAATAGAAGATTAATTTAACAGTAGACAGAAATTGCACATGGGCCCTACAAGATGATTTTTCTTGTGTAAATTTTAACTAGTGGGCCACACTATATATCTCATATTTTTTTTTATTGCATATGACATTTAGCCATCTTTTATAAGAGGGAAATTTGAAAAGCCCAATAAGAAGGGATTTTTTTTTTCTTTCTTTTTGAGAAATTTAGATTTTCAAATAATCAATCTGGCAAATTTTGTCCATCTCCTATTACGAGGGTGATGGTTATTGTTAGAATTTAGAACTTTGGATGTATGATACATTGATGAATTTACAAATTATAATGATGGCTAAGAGATTAAATACTAAAACTTTACATATTTAATAATTAAGTATTTAAACAATGATATAGGATGTTATGACTTAGGGGGACTGATATTTTGATTTAAAGCGTGTACTAATCGAAAAAAGAAAAAAAAACTTTCTTTTCCAGCATTTTACAACATTTTAGATTATTTGGATATTTTTTCATATTTTTTTGGAGTAAAAACAAATTTCCAAGAGTGTGAACCGCGGCGATACCAATACCATATCGGGTTTTGGGGTAGGTTGATACTGTGACCGATACCACAATTTTAGACCAGAGGCAATCTCTACGATCAAATTATATTGATCTGGATTGAAGTTCAAACAAACAATGAAGTTAAAAAAGAATTCCAATCTGCTACGTACTCTTAAAAAAAGGTGAGAAAATTAAATAAAAATTTCATGTTCATAGATACCACTCCATTCATGAATCTTACATAGTGGAGGTTCACTGGTCTACTATATCAAAACCTGGTGAAAAGCACATTGCAGTCTAGTCCAAGAGAAAGCTAGTGCTAGGAATAGTTATTAAACATACAGCTGTTACTAACGTTTTCACAATTTATCATCACCCTTTTAGATGATAATTTTTAGTGATCCACTGTAGAAAATATTGGTGAAAAGTGCATTGCAGTCTATTTCAAAATAAAGCTATAGCCTGGCACAGTTTCGAAACATCAATTGTTACTGACAGTTTCACCCTTTATTGTTACCCTTTTTAAATGGTAATCATCTGATACGTTGAACTACTTTATCCATCAGTCTATCACATTCTATGTGTCTATCTGTCTAAAATACCCAAAACTGTGTGTCAACAGCATGCTTAATTAAGACTCAAATGGTATGCAGTATTGCCAAAAACAGCTGTTTCATCCTATACTATATAGTTTCTTTTGTTCACCCCAAAGCAACTGAATCATAAATTTAGGCATGACAATATAATCATACCAAATTTTCCAGGGAAGAAATAGCAGAAAATAACTCAAGCATAGCCTTAATTCACACACACAAAAACGTGCACGTGCACGTGGACCCACATAGGGACTTGTTAACTCAACAATGCCACCCTAACCTTGATGGCATTTTCTCTCATAAGCTCACTTGAGGATGTGTGCTACTTAGGAGTGCACAAAAAATCCGTCGATCCGTAAATCCGGTCCGATTCGCGGATTTTTAACCGATCCGAAGGTAAACAGATTGGCGACAGATTGAAAATCCTGTAATCCGTTAGCAACAGATCGGTGGCGGATTTCATCCTTAATCCGCGGATTCAATCCGATCAAATCCGCTGACATTAAATATAAATTAAAAAAATTTAAGGGGTCTAGATCAAGGATGAAAATATCGGCCGCTACGCCGATATATCGGGCGTAGCGGCCGAGTCCGCCACGCCACACTGAATTTAGCGGCGATACTAACGTATCGCACCGCTACATGAATGTAGCGGCCGCTACGCATATGTAGCGGCCGCTACGATAACTGGGCTATATAAAGCCCCCCCCTCCATCCCTTCCTAGCCGGCCCTAGCGTTTTTAAGACACCTCTTCACTGTTGTGGTTGCCTCCAAACTCCAAAGTTTCAAGTTTCAACTCATTTTCAACTACAAGACAGTACAAGTAACTAAGTAAGTGAGTAACATACAAGATACAACATCAAATTCTAAGGAATCAAACACAAACAAGTGAAACAACTACAAGATCCAAGCCCAAGCTTCCATTCCCTCTAGGTATGTTTTTCTTTTGGATTTTTTTCTAATCTTTTAACTTTTGAGATCATCTAAGTACTATAAAAAGCTTCCTTGTCTTGTAATATGATGAGATCCATGTTTCCCTTTCATCATGCACACATATTTTTGATCATCTAAATTGGTGTTGAATGTTGATCACTTCATAGTTCATTTACTTGATTGAATTTGAACCTTAAATGTTGAAGTATTGATATTTGATTGTCACTTCAATGTTCAGTAATGAGTATTGAGTAATAACCTAACTCTAACTCTGAAGTCTTCTTAATTCTTATGGCTTTATTTCATGTTCTAGTTTTTTTTTTTTTTTTTAATGAGCTTTCCATTACTTTTTAAGCTAGCATGACTAAGAAACATGAATACATGTGAAAAAACAAATCATTACTATTATTTTTTATTTATTAGGCGATACAGGATCTCATGTATTAAGGGCACCGCTACGCCCCCTTTTCTTACTTACTTTTGCAAAAGAACCACATTTTCTTTCATTTTACAATTTTCTAGATTTTCTAAAAATTTTTCAAATTTTTTTGGCGATTTTTTCAAATCGCACCGCTACGCCGCTACGTATCCCCGCTACACTACGTATCGCCCGCTTCATAGCGGTTTGGCGGCGGGCCGCTACGCCGGCCGCTACCGCTATTTTCATCCTTGGTCTAGATATAAATTAAGATGTCTAAATATAAAAAAAGAGAAAATTTTAAGGGGTCCAAATGTAATTATTCTCTACAAATCTTTATCCCCAAAACCCTACCCCCATCGTTCATTCATCTCCATTCTCCCAAACGGCCAGCAGCGGAGAAAACCCTTCCCTCTCCAATCTCTCTCTCTCTCTCTCTCTCTCTCTCTCTCTCTCTCTCTCTCTCTCTATCTCGTGTTTTTTTCATCTCCTAAGAAGAACCCTAGCTGCAGAGAAAACCCTTCTCTCAAAGAGACGACAACAAGAAGAAGAAGGTGAATCCATTGGTAGATTTCCTTATCGATTTGGGTTTTGGGGGTTTATGTTTTCATTACTTGAGATTCAGGGGTTACAAGGTTTAACAACACGCTTCTTCTTCTACTCCTCCTTTCTCCAAAATCCAAATTAAGAAGCAGAGGCAGCAGCGGCCATGGCAGAAACAGCGGAGGGCCCTATGAACCTAATCTTCCCAGCCCAAGCACGCCTCATCCCCACCAATCGAAAACCCTCATCAACCCCAGAATCCAAGTACTGGGCCTCCTCCAAGACCACCAAAGAACCTTCCTCCTTGATCCACCCAATTACAGCCATCGATTCTTCTCCTCATAACAAAAGCACTTCAATTAGAAAAGTTACCAATGTGGGGTTATTTTTATAAGCATTGTATTGGTTGTGACATTCAGATATTTATGATACTTTTGAAAATTTTGAGTCAAAGTTGCATTAGTTACACTTCTTCTCTCTGTTTTTGAGTATTTTCCAAGTGGAGCTAAATGACTGATTTACTTTGAGTTGGCAATTGCTCATGCATATACATTGTTTGATATATTTCTTTTCACATTAAATTGAACGGATTGAACAGATTAATCCAATCCGATCCGGTCCTCCACGGATCGGATTTTAACAGCCACGGATTGGTGATAGATTCCAAATCCATCAATCCGTAGGTAATGGATTGGTGATGGATTTGGCTCAATCTGCACCAATCCGATCCGTGTACACCCCACTGCTACTGCGACATATGTGCCATAGTGTGTGACGGGTATGATGTATCCGAACATTGCTGCAGTTTTTTTAGCATGTCTGACTGAGGCACCTGCAGCCAATGAATGGCTCAGTTCCTATACTTGACATCAGAGCCAAAAGGTCCGGTTTCAAAAGTGGATGTGGTGAAGATGATGGAGCACTTGTTGCAGCGGCACCATTGTTTTAGGCGTTTACCGACAGCCAAACAACAAGAGCAACAACAGAGATAGCTTTGAGATTTAGTAAAAAAATGGTTACACTAAGTAAATTATCCAAAATATTTTGATGCATTTCAACATGCAATAAATTATGGAGATATCATTCTCGAATTCCGCTGGTCCAAAAAAAATAATGATGATTTCTCAGATCTCACAAAGCCCTTAAATGTCAAACACTGAGTGTTAAGCTAAAGACATGAGTGATGGCTATGGTCGACTCCAAAGAGCTTTAAGGGACACTATAAGATGTTAGATTTTTATTTATTTTTTTGTTCTAATTATAGAATGTACTTGTGTTGATGTTAAGCAGAGAATATCTAGTTCATGTGCCTACATAAATTATACAGAATTCTCTTCCATGTGTTTCCTTGAGGACATGTGGTGTACATGCTTTTGCATTTGCATAAGATTTGCTGTAGCTCATTGTAGCCTTCACGGCACATGTGGGTACGGCATGTGCAACAGAGGTATGGCTAGATTTATACAATCTAATTCCTCTCCCATACTCTTGTTTATATATAGGATAAGTCTAAGATTGATGTTAAGGAGTGGGCTCCACACTAGGGGGGGTATTGAAAAAAATTTATGCTGCATCTACTAACACCTCAAGGGTTTGGTAGGAATGGTTAGCAGTATTAGAGCCAACCAGTGACAAGTTCGAATCTAAGGAGGAACAACTCAGTGCCAAAATACTCTACAAATACCTTGGGGTTTTGGTAGGAATGGTTAGCGGAGGAAACTTAATACTTCAAGTTCAAATCCTATCTCTGCCAAATCACTACTTGTTTTTAAATGCTCCCAGAGCTCCACTTTACTGGTCTTGTTTCGTACATATAAAAGCAGTTTTGGAGCATTGTGTCTTCATCACACACAAATATACACACATATGTAGGTATGGGGGAATCTCATTTCCTTAATAAGTCACTTTGCCACACTTTTCTGGCATTTTAATTTGAAATCCACCTCTTCACCAAACAAGTCCATTGAGGAAGTATAACCACCAACGAAACAAAAAATAGGAAAAATGCATCACCTTAAGCAAGCCAGTAGATTTTGACTTAGACCACAGTCGATAGACCTTTACTTTACCTGTACTTTCAATGTGAGGAGCCTTCACCCTTGTGAAAATTTTCCACAGAAAAAGAGTACAACCATTACACACAAGGTGTTTGTGAAAATGCCAAAAAGTAAATACATATACACTCAATAGGTATAACTAATAGAAAGATTGCTACAGATATTAAGCAAGAAAGAACAGAGAGAACCTGATGCAGTCAGTATCCACACAGCGGTAGAAACTTGAGAGAGAGGAGAGGAAAACGGGAAAGGTTAGTCACTCTGATCCGAATCCGACTTGATTTCACGGATGGAGTCTTTCACTGTTTTTTTTTCCCTTTTCATTGTAAAAGACGAATCCGAATCCTATATGGAGCCTTAAACCTAACAAATTCTTTGGAGATGATCACCTACAGGACCTTTTATTTTCACATTCCTTTTTTCTTTTTTTTTTCTTTTTTTCTTTTTTGCTATTGGAGGGTTCCTAATCATTTGGTTTGAATTAATCCCTCGGCTAAACTCTCCTATAACCCCAGTGTAGTAGTGCAGTTTAGAACCTACAACTTCGAATGCAAACCGTGGTCTTAGGCCAACCGAACTACCCTTCGAGATTTTTTTTTCACATAATTTAAAGAATTCTCTTCACTTGTAGTCGCATTAAATAAAGCTTAACGAGACCCTCAAGTTTTTATACTTTTGACCCAGTCAAATGATTTATTCCTTAAAATACCTTTTAACTTTTAGCATAAAAAATTAAAATGTTACAATCATTTAGCATTTTATTAAAATGCTTCCTTAGTCTTTATTTTTCTTTTCTCTCTCTCTCTCTCTTTTTTTTTCTTTTTTTTTTTTTTTGGGTTGGGGGGTGGGGGGGGGGGGGGGGGGGGGGGGGGGTGTTGGCGCAGGGCTCAGTGAAAGTAATTTGAGTGAGTGAACTTTTTAAGATTAAATAAAAGTTATTTATATAATTTATCCATAAAAATTATACTAATTATATGCTCATTTAGTCCTTTTTTTTTATACTAATTTACCTTTTAAGAAGATAATTTCTCTCTTATATTAAAAGATAAAAAAAAGGTTAATTCTGCCTCTTAAAAATCAGTAGTTATATGTTATACTCTAAGCGACTCAGTGCTCAACTACACTAAACATCACTATATTTGGATTGGACACTTGTTAAATAACTCAATTTTCATATTTTTACTAATTTTCTAATATTTTTTATTTTTATAAAAAATATTATTTTTTCACTTTTTGGGACCGGCATGACTGTATCGGTATGGCACGATCGGCGCATACACGTCTTGGTCTCTACAGTAGAGAGCCTACCTACTAAAATCTAAATTTTTCAAAACAAACTCTCTCTAGTCAAGTGAGGTATTCTCAAAATTTATATTCAATTGATTTTTTTTTTCACTGTTGGATTGACTATTTAATTAAAAACCATGATTAATATAATCTTATGCATTTTCATTATCACATTTTTCATCAAATGGAGTAGGACAAATTCTAATTGATCAAATTTGGGGGTATCTTATAAACAAACTGGAGGGAGTTTATTTTGAAAAGCTCGAATTTTAATAGGTGACTCTAACTATGTATTTCCACTCCTACGTTAAAGCCTTAATAAGTGGATCTCAACTTGTGAAAGACGGGCTGGCCTGGCTTGGGTGGGGTTGATCAGGTTGAGCACTGGTGGTGAGGTTGATAGGCTCAACCCACGTCAGATGCAATAATTTAATGGGTTAGAAAATGACAATCCAAACCCAGCCCACAAGTATAAAAGGGTCAACCCAAACCCTTAATTATCAAGTTGGGTATGGGTTGGTGGGTGGGTCATGGTGCAATCAGTAAGTTGGTTTGAGTTCATGTTGGCCACATTTGTGATGAGAGAGGAATCCGACCTGCTTGGAATCATTGGAGCCCATTTTCCTTAGCACTTGAAAACCATGGAAATAACACAACAAAGAGAATGCAAAATGTTCATAAAAAATTTGTTTGTTTTTTCAATCACAACACATGGACAAACTTGACTAAATTCATCCCCATCAAACAACCACTAAGAAAATTCAGTGTTTCAGGTATCTACTAAACATCAAATAATAATAATAATAATAATAATACACATACTGTTTTCTCAAATTTTGCACTTTTATGCTGAAACAAGGTCTAGACATAGCAGTGCATCCAAGAGACCTGGAACATGCATCTTTTCCACTCTTATTTCATGAGGATGAATTGGGTGGGGCCCAGTATTAATGGCAATAAATTTTTTAACCAAATACAAGCATAAACTGCAAACTGCACAACACCCATTTCTTATAACATGTTCAGTTCGCATATGAAAAGAACAGTCTCCTACTGTGGATTAGACATGACTCTTAAATGACTTTAGAATGATGTTATAGAATAACCTCCCAAGTGGAGCAATCTATTACTTATTAGGTTCATAAACTAACTGAGAAGTGAATAAGATGAGATCATAGAGTCAAAGAACATTGCCTTGGGGACCACTGACTGTCTTAAATAGGAATTAGAATATGTTCTAGGCTTGAGGTTTGGATCTTTGTGCATGTCAATTGTAGTAACTCGAAATCAAAGCTTTAAGAACCACTTATTGTAGGGATGAGAATAGCCACATCATAAGATTTAAGAGCAAAAGGAGATGTTAAACATACCATCCTACTTTTTGAAATATTACACACAAATATTCTGCTATGGCCTACAGTAATTACACAACTATGAATCAGTTTCCTTGCCTAGTGCTTGAATTTTCGGAATTGCTCTCTCTGTTGACAGCAGGGTGGATTGGGAGAGGGCTGATTTGGATTTGATGGGTATCCTCTAACGGTTGAGGGGCCTGCCGTGTTTCTTGCAAATGACGACCGTGTAGTAACCTCCCCCACCTCCATCTTGATAATTCCATCACAAGACAATTCCCACACATTGCAGCACAAAATCCAGCAAATGTGGCATAGAGGATAGAGAGAACAGCTGGAATGAGAAGCTGCAATGCCATGCATCAACAATGTAACTACCAAATATCACTCACATGTTTAGATGCTGAAATTTCTTGTCCACAGACAAGTGAAGGACTACTTACCAATGAGTGAAACAGATGAGCAAATAGAACCACTAGTGCGAATTGAATTGAAGCATATACCCAGACAAATCTTTTCGGCACTAAAATAAGCCAAATACAGCACATATTGTTAAAAATGGATTACAGAAAAATAATTAAGGGTGTGCTTGGGGTACCCAAATCTCAAATGGAAAATTTTTTCCAGTAGAAATATGGTTTCGGTCCAATGCATTTGGCATGGCACTGAAATTGGAACCACATGGGGTGGCATACCGTGCTTCTATCTTTTACTGCACGGATAAACATAACTGTTGTCATCAATATTGATTTGGAGCTGAAAAGGTGGCAACACCAGTCAACCTAATGTGGTTTTCTGGTTTGAGGACCATTAGGACACTTATGTAATAGATAGCAAAACAAAACAATTTTAAGATTTGTGGTACATTCAAAGCACAAATTTTAACAAAAACCAGAACTTGCTGGTTATTCAATAACAGTCACCCATAACAAGAACAAACACAAGTTAAGAGATTACTGCTAGCATACCCATTGTAGCTGATGTCATGGATGCGAGAAGACCCAAAACACAGGAAAATGGCAAAGCAATTGCTATAGCACGGTTACCCATATGCCCAACCTGTCCATTACAAGAAATTTTAGCAACAATAGTGGATGGTAATTTTCATGAGATGACAGAATAGGTTCAATTTTCTTACCAGTAGCTGTTCAAGAAAGCAAAAATAGGCAAGCATGCCAACGATGACGAGAATGGGCACATCCTGCAAAATCCTGATAGGATACATGAAACATGAATGTTCAGCAACCCAAAGACCTGGAGAAGCCATGCAAAAGCATGACATGAACAAAACAGGCTCTCATCTCCACAAGGAAAGCTCCACATATTACTACTATTTGTAGGTCTTAGATCTTATTAAAGTAATCCATTCACCATGATGAATTCCTTGACCAATGAGTAAGTTGGTAACTGGCACTAAGCTTGCTGTCACTTAAAAAATTTATCCAGTGGGTCAGTTGGAAGCATTATTCTTCAAATAGTCTCCAGAAACTACTTAACAAATTCTTTTATAAAAACAAACAAAAGACTGTATATTTAAATTAATTACAAGAATAATCAAATGACTGTGTTTATGCATTCATTTTTGACACAGACGGAAGTGTGAATAAAGAGCAACCCTAGGAAACAAATGATAAGAGACCAAATACTTAACCCTCTAAAAGTTAAAGGATCTTTTCCAAATTAGCTCCTCAATTCTCACAGAACTAATTTGACTAAATGAAAGATATATCAAAACTATATTGCTTGTCCATGCTATATATACAAAAAAAAAAAAAAAAAAAAAAAAAAAAAAAAAAAAAAGAAGCATTCCTACCCACTCACTGAAAATCCTGAACACTGGTCATTTAAGAATATCTAAAGTGTTGGGTTTTGGCTCATTTGTAGGCCCAATTAATTGTATTAGGGTTGAGGGGTAATTTAGTCTATGTGAAACTATATATTATCTCTTTTGTGTGTAACCCTTAGATTGGGGGAGAGGGCTCCTTTGTTTGTAACCCTAAGAGAGGGGTTGTTTTGTAACCCTAAGAGAAGGGGGAAATCTCTGATTAGAGAAGAAGAAGAAGGAGAGCTTTGTTCGTGGATGTAGGTGTGAATCACCGAACCACATAAATCTTTGTTTCCTTTTTGTGGCTTGATTTGATTGCTTGTTGATCGTACGCTTCCGCACACACACTGTCACCACAAATTGGTATCAGAGCCACGGATCGGATTTCGTAGGGTGGGTCACGATCGGAGAAGAAGAAAAGAGACAACAGTCTCTTGCAAACAGAGGAACCAAGGCTCTGTTGAAAATTTACAGACCTTCGCCGGAATTGTCGCCGCTGCGTATCGCCGGAGTCACCGTCGCGTGTTGCCGGAGTTGGAAGGTCCTGCCGCCGCTGCGTATCGCCGTGGCCGAAGGAGAAGACAGAGTGGGGGCTGTTCTGTTGCAGGTTCTAATTCTGAACCAGAACAGAAAACAGGAAGAAGAAGGGTCCTTTTCTGGGTCGGTTCCACGCGGGTCAGGTCGGGTCAAGCCCGACCCGTTTGAGGAAGAAGCCCATTAGCCAAACAGTCCAGGTCGGGTCAAGTCCAGGTCAGTCCGACCCGTTGTAAGAAGCCCAGAACCAAAGAGAAGCGCAGGTACAGTTGCTGACATCAGCGCCACGTCAGCGAACAGTACAGTCAAGGCAGAATTTGACCAATTGGACGGCCAGAATTGTTTTGTGTTTTCCGAAGTCATCCGGACTCAGAATTGAGCTCCGTTTTTTTTGTTGGACTCGTATCGACGAGGTCTACAATCTGAACGAAGTGGATTGATAGTTTGACAGAAGAAAAAAAAATGGCAAGTTCATCATCGCAAAGACCACCATCTCGAATGCAAAATTTGAAGTCGAGAAGTTTGATGGAACCAATAACTTTGGTATGTGGCAGTGTGAAGTTAGAGATGTTCTAAGCCAACAAGAGTTGGAAATTGCTCTGGAGGATAAACCCTCAGATATGAAAGATGAAGAATGGCAGAAGATCAATCGTCAGGCATGTAGCACCATCAGATTATGTCTTGCGAAGGATCAGAAATACTTAGTGATGAGAGAAACTTCTGCAAAAGAATTGTGGCAGAAATTGGAGGAAAAGTATATGACCAAAAGCTTGGAGAATCGGATCTATTTGAAGAAGAAACTTTTCCGCTTCGAATATCGCCAAGGTATTTCTATGACCGAACATCTTGATGATTTTAATAAGATTATTGCTGATTTAATGAACATTGATGTAAAAATTGATGATGAGGATAAGGCATTACTTCTTCTGAATTCACTTCCCGATAGTTATGATCATTTTACTCACACTTTGATCAACGGGAAGAATGAGGTTAAATACGATGTTGTGTCTGCTGCTTTGATGAATAATGAATATCGGAAGAAGGACAAACAGGCTCATAAGGATTCATCATCTGATGCATTGTCAGTAAGAGATAGATCAGATGATAGGAAATCTGGTAGAAAATCTCGTTTTAAATCGAGAGGAAAATCAAAACCACCTGCAAAAGATGAATGTGCCTTTTGTCATAAAAAGGGGCACTGGAAGAAGGATTGTCCAAAGTTGAAAAATAAGGACAAAAATAAATCTGTTGCAAACATTGGACATAATGGGGATGATGATTCTGAATTTAATTTGACTGTTTCTTCATTGGTATGCCATTCTGATGAGTGGATTTTAGACTCGGGTTGTACCTATCATATGTGTCCCAACAGGGAATGGTTTTCCAGCTTTCAAGAGTTGGATGGTGGAACAGTTTTGATGGGAAATGATAGTGCCTGCAAAACAAAAGGGATAGGAAAAATCCGTTTGAAGATGCATGATGGAGCAGTTAGAGTTTTGACAAATGTTCGGTATGTACCGGATTTGAAGAAGAACCTCATCTCATTGGGTGCTTTAGACTCCAAAGACTTCAAGATTACCATGGAAGGTGGAGTTCTTAAAGTTGTTTATGGTGCACTTGTGTTGATGAAGGGTATCCGAAGAGGTAATTTGTATTTCTTGCAAGGAAGTACAGTTGTTGGTAGAGCATCAACAGTATCTGATAGCTCGAATGAGACTGTTACAGACACTACCAGATTGTGGCACATGCGTCTAGGGCATGCTGGGGAGAGAGCATTGCAGGTTTTGGTTAAGCAAGGCTTGTTGCAAGGTGCAAAGACCTGCAAGTTGGGATTTTGTGAACATTGTATTTTTGGCAAGCAGACAAAAGTGAAGTTTGGCACCGCAATCCATCGCACTCAAGGCACACTAGACTATGTTCATTCGGATGTATGGGGTCCTACTAAGGTGGCATCTTTGGGAGGTAGGCACTACTTCGTTACATTCGTTGATGACTTCTCCAGAAGAGTATGGGTGTACATCATGAAACACAAGGATGAAGTCTTGAATGTGTTCTTGAAGTGGAAGAAAATGATTGAAACACAAACTGGCAGAAAGATAAAAAGGCTCAGGTCAGATAACGGTGGTGAGTACAAGTCTGATCCTTTTTTGCAAGTATGTCAAGATGAAGGGATTGTGAGACATTTTACAGTTAGTGGGACACCGCAACAGAATGGGGTGGCAGAACGCATGAACCGCACTATATTGGAGAAAGTTCGGTGTATGTTGTCTAATTCCAGATTAGGCAAAGCGTTTTGGGGTGAAGCAGTTGCTTATGCATGTCATCTCATTAACAGGTTACCTTCTACTGCGATTGATGGAAAAACACCCATTGAGGTATGGTCTGGAAAACCCGCTACTGATTATGATAAATTGCATATATTTGGTTGTCCTGCTTATTTCCATGTCACAGAGAATAAGTTGGATCCAAGGGCCAAGAAAGCTATATTCTTGGGTTTCAGCAGTGGTGTGAAAGGATACCGGCTATGGTGTCCAACTTCAAAGAAACTTATTCTGAGCAGGGATGTGACTTTTGATGAATCTGCTATGTGGAAACAGAACAAGCAAAATGACTCTCAAGAGGAGAGCAAGGCAAATGGTACATCGAAGCAGGTGGAGTTTGATGTCATCCCAATTGAGTCAGAGGATGATAATACAGATGAGGAGGAGACTCCAGCCCAAGAGCCTCCACAAGAACAAGCAGATTCTATTGCAGCTAGTAGACCAAAAAAGGAATATTCGAAAACCTAAATGGTTCACTGACATGGTGGCATATGCACTTCCAATGGTTGAAGAATGTGTTCCTACTACCTACAAAGAAGTAAAGAGGCATTCAGAAAGTGTAGAGTGGCAGAATGCAATGGATGAGGAAATGAAATCTCTTCATAAGAATGACACTTGGGAGCTGGTACAGTTACCTAAGGGGAAGAAAGCAATTGGGTGCAAATGGGTCTACACTATGAAAGAAGGATCTCCAGGAATGGAAAGTGTCAGGTACAAGGCTAGATTGGTGGTTAAAGGCTACACACAGAAGGAAGGCATTGACTACAATGAGGTATTCTCTCCCGTTGTGAAGCATTCTTCTATTCGTATTTTGTTAGCCTTGGTTGCACAGTTTGATCTTGAGTTAGTGCAACTTGATGTTAAAACTGCATTTTTGCATGGTGACTTGAATGAGGAGATCTACATGACCCAACCAGATGGGTATAAGGTTGCTGGTAAAGAACATTTGGCATGTAAACTGAAAAAATCGTTGTATGGTTTGAAACAATCTCCAAGACAATGGTACAAACGATTTGACAAGTTTATGATTGGGCAGAAGTACACACGGAGTTCTTTTGATCATTGTGTCTACTATCGCGAATTACAGACTGGAACCTTCATTTATTTGCTCTTATATGTCGATGATATGCTTATAGCTTCTAAGAGCAAGGTGGAGATTGAAAAATTGAAGACTCAGATGAGTATTGAATTTGAAATGAAGGATCTGGGGGAAGCCAAGAAGATACTTGGTATGGAAATTCAGAGAGACAGGGTGCAAGGCAAGGTTTGTCTGTCGCAGAAACAGTATTTGAAGAAGATACTACAGCGTTTTGGTATGGATGAAAAAACAAAACCTGTAAGTACACCTCTTGCCTCTCACTTTAAGCTTAGCGCTGCTATGTCTCCAAGCACAGATGATGAGCGTCATTACATGGCTCAGGTTCCTTATCAGAGTGCTGTTGGTAGTTTGATGTATGCGATGGTGTGTACTAGGCCCGACATTTCACAAGCTGTCAGTATAGTAAGCAGATATATGCATGATCCAGGAAAAGGGCACTGGCACGCGGTGAAATGGATCCTACGGTATATTCTAGGTACCGTGGATGTTGGTTTGGTGTTTCAGCAGGATGATAGTATTTGTCAGCATGTGGTTGGATATGTGGATTCCGATTACGCTGGTGATTTGGATAAGCGCCGGTCTACTACAGGTTATGTGTTTACACTTGCAAGGGGACCGGTGAGTTGGAGGTCAACGTTACAGTCTACAGTTGCTTTGTCAACTACTGAGGCAGAGTACATGGCTGTGACAGAGGCCATTAAGGAGGCCATTTGGCTTCAAGGTTTGCTTGATGACATGGGGATCTTTCAAGAGCACATGAATGTTCATTGTGATAGTCAAAGTGTCATTTGTTTGGCAAAGGATCAGGTTCATCATTCACGTACGAAACACATCGACGTACGGTATCATTTTGTACGAGAGATTGTTGATGAGGGAGATATACTTCTTCAGAAGATCGCTACAGCTGATAACCCTGCAGATATGCTGACTAAGGTTGTGACTGTGGTCAAGTTTAAGCATTGCTTGGACTTGATCAACATCCTGCAAGTTTGAGCACTTTCGGGTGTATAGCGTCTACGGGCGCATTTGAAGGCGTGTGATTGCATGCCAAGGTGGAAAATGTTTGTGACCTGCAAATCTCGCCAAGGTGGAGATTTGTTGGGTTTTGGCTCATTTGTAGGCCCAATTAATTGTATTAGGGTTGAGGGGTAATTTAGTCTATGTGAAACTATATATTATCTCTTTTGTGTGTAACCCTTAGATTGGGGGAGAGGGCTCTTTTGTTTGTAACCCTAAGAGAGGGGTTGTTTTGTAACCCTAAGAGAAGGGGAAAATCTCTGATTAGAGAAGAAGAAGAAGGAGAGCTTTGTTCGTGGATGTAGGTGTGAATCACCGAACCACGTAAATCTTTGTTTCCTTTTTGTGGCTTGATTTGATTGCTTGTTGATCGTACGCTTCCGCACACACACTGTCACCACATAAAGTGCCCCTCATTATTGAAATTTATTCACTGTTCTCATCGCTAATTTGTGGCCTTGCCTTAAGATATGAAACAATCAATCCTAACAACTTGTAAAAAATCATGGAACAAATATATGTATACACTATCAAATAATAGATCTTGAAGATGCCTTAGAAATGAACTACTCAAAATGGACACACAAGTACAGAGTATTGCTCTCTAGGAACAACTACATCAGTTTATAATGTATAGAATACCAATGAAATAATGCCAATTACTAAGACACAGAATACGACACTAATGATATGATTGGCTGTTTGCTCCAACAGCAAACTACTGTTCCTAAAACATTCTACTGCCACACATTAGGAAAATGCCAAACGAGTGAACAACTATTGAAAGACAACATCTATGTTGATAAAAGGCAACTTTTTTCCCCTATGAATGTTTCTAGGTATTCTTTTTTACTAGTGAAGTGGTCATATTGCATGCCTATTAATTCATTTCTTAATATATTTTCAACACCCACAGAAATGTCAGATGAAACAATACTGAAAAACCAAAATACAACTTTCTATTTAGATATGTTTTTAATAGTATTTAGTCACACCACTACTTCCTAATGCCAAGAAAATAAAGACCATAGGGTCTTAACTATGTCTAGTCTTTGATTTTAAATTGGTTTTCATGTTCATGTGCTTTTGTGTATGATACCCACATCGGTGGCTCATGTCTTGTTCGTAAGCTAAAATTACTGCAGGATGTTTTACTTGCCTGTAACGCTCATCATCTGTTCGTCGAGCTCTGTTAATCATACGTATATTGACGGCCTGAACATTTTGTAGTCGTAAGAGCGTAACAGGCAGGTTCCGAACCTCTTCCTTACAAACATCACAATTTTTGTTACCTTTAATGCTAAACCATTTGACTGCACATTCCTGATGGGCTAGTGCAAGTTCGCCTTTGCAGCTACACTCTAACTTGAAAGTACTCCCCTCTTCCCCCAATTCGATCAAACAAATTCTACAGACAGCCTCTTCTTCAGGGATGTCTTCACCGTGGTCATTGTTCTCTGAAGTAAACTAGATAAACACAGGTATTAGAAGTTAAAAGACAAAATTTCTAGCTTGAAGTATTGGAAACCTTGCCGTGTGAAAGAGAGATTTCTCAGCAGGAGAGAAAAACTAACATAAGATGACTGAGATGGAATATACCAACATTTTTTGTCGGAATATCATTCAAAGGGGTGCCACTCCCTTCCGCAATACGTGGAGTTGCAGGAATTACACGAATTACTCCGCCCAAAGAATCCATTCGTTTGATGCTTCTAGTTTTGACATTTACAGGCACTGAAAGTGAACGTGACATATGCCGTTGGACCTCTCTTTTCTGTAAAAAAGAGAACTCTGTAAGAACAAAATATAGAGGTACAATGTCCTATAATAGATAGAATGGCATCATAAAGTATATACTAATGAACATCTACATATATACCTACGTTATTTTTTCCCCTGATATGTGATGAATACTAAAATATACATGTGTACATGGAAATTTTGTTCTATATTATTGTTTATGAATTTGGGGGTATTTTGTAATTTCTGTACATATCTTTTCAAAAGTTATTAATATATGGCAGTATTTGGGCAGAATTGAATACTAAGGTATCCACCCTTCTTTGATATAGTGTAATATCAAGGCATTCAGCATGAAACCAAAAGTTTTGGTATGCAATATCCACAACAGTTTTGATCCCAACCATGCGAAATTTCTGCAGTTTTCGTCCGTAGGCACAGAAGCAACTATAACCAGCATTAAAATATATTAGATTGAGATGCTAAAATACCATCATATTAGGGCCTATTTTGCAGGTTTTAGGACAGCCAGGACAAGGAAGAAAGTAGAGGGAGTCAGAAAGGCTCATTTCAGTTGGAAATGCCTACTGCCTTTTTTTCTCACTTTGAAGGCAACTGCTGAAAGGTGGGGACCTTGAGGGCAGGTACGGGGCAGGAACAAATGCCGACCAAATGACTTTTAACATGTGCACCAATAGAGGAACTTAGGAATTTGTAAATGTACACTAGAGCTACGGGTGCAGCCTTGTGGTACATGACAAAAGAAAGTGAATGCCTATTGGAAATCTTAGGATTTAAAAGTGACTACATCAACTATCTACATTCTGTGTGTCATAGCTACACAACTCCTTAGAATAAATCACATGAAAAGAACTATGCACATAATTCTAAAGTTACCGTTGTTATTCAGTGAAAATTTCAGAGCCACTCTTATGACTCTATGAGGCCATTCAGAAAACATTTATTACTGCAGCATGACTTAGAAAATGCATCAATCAATCTGATAATGCTTGCAATAAATATGCAAAAGAGTCATCACAAAAGGAAGTGAAAATAATTGAGTAATCTCTTTGGCATGAAATGAAACAGTCACTTACAGGTAAAGGGAGCTGTTCGGCCACATTACCACGGACAGATTCAGGGTTTGAATCTGCAATTGGTGTAACAGGTAGGGATGATGTTCTTCTCATTGTAGGTGAAAACAACTTTGCGAAAGAAAATGACCTTTGGACAACAGGCCTCTCCGTAGATCCTGCTGATGAAGCACCTAGAGCAAGAATAGCAGCTTTCTCAATATCTGAAGTTGAGCGCCGGAACTTGAAGCTTACTCGCGGAAGAAGGCTTTTCAAGGATGGTTTTCCTTTAGATGATGACGGACTGGATGATACATTTACTCTTGCAGAAGATGGACTAGGCATTGAGGGGAAATTTACTTTCATTGAAGTCGGACTCGGCGTTGGTGGCATGTTTATTCTCACAAAATTGTGATGGGAATCCTCTATAGTTCTTGAGGGTATATCTAGAAAGAGATTAGGCCATCTTGGGTGTTGAACTGGCTGTATTTCTTCAGTTATTTCACCCGAAACTTCACCCTACAAAATTGTTTCGTATCATTCTGTCACAATAATTGTCAAGTGATAAATGGAACACTCCTTTTTGATAATTAGTATACCCATAGGTAAGAAATCAAACATTCTTATTATTCTTTTGAAGGCTTTGTGACTTGGACAGATTAATGCTGTTTGTTTCAGGAAGATATAATAACTTCTACAAAAATACAAGAATCATTAGTTAGCATGTTCTGTATCCCAAATTAATAGCATAGTCATTTAAGAAAGCATTCAATGAGATCATGTACCAAAGGCAAACACTCCATCAAGTAAAAGTTGGTGGTATAAAGAAGATACATTAGAAAGAGAAAAACTAAAATCACGAACTGTGTTGTCTCAACCTTAACCGACACAGGTGGGTACGTAGAGAATACCTAGGGGCAGGAGACTAAAAGTTGGTGGTATAAAAAAGCTACATTTGAAAGAGAAAAACAAAAATCACGAACTATGCTTTCAGCATAGGTATGGCCATCTAGCATCCCCATAATGCCAAATAGAAAAGAATCATTAAGTATCACTCTTTCAGCATATCAGTATCATAAAGGGACAAGAAATCTTAATTCTTAATAGAAGATCAGATGCAGATCCAGAGCTTGGAAGAACCCAAAGGGAGCCCATGTCAAAATCCAGGATTCCACATGTGGTCTATTTAAGCAAGCTAATGGGAATGAGTCACATGCTTCTTTTGGTCAACAATAGCTATCTGTGAGAGATATTCTTTTGCATTTTCCCATAAGCAACAAAAGGTCCAGGAGAAAAGAAAAGGCGCTATAATAAAAGGAAAAGGCATGATACTCCATGCAAGAAAGAAGATGAGTATTTGGATTTTCTTATACCAAACCAAGACATAAGATGGAATTGACTAGTTTTCAAGATCTATTCACCACACTTGTTTAGTTTAGCCATGCTACAATTGCCAAAGATGGCCCTAATCTTTTCTTCAAGCTATGTAAGCCAGACAACCTTTACGCGTCTGGCTTGCTTTAAAAAAAAAAAAAAGGATTCATTCCAGCCTAGAAAAAAATTCTCTTTTTATAGTTTTATGGACAGAATCTGTTAATATTAGTCAGGAATCCTAGAAGTCCTACTTGTTAGAAATGTCCTAGTTAAGTCGAGAGTAGTGGTTAGAAGTTCTTGTTAGAGTCCAAGTCAAGGACTGTAGGAGTCCTTTGTGAGAAGCAGTGGAATGGTTTTTTATTTTGGTTAGAAGTTACAAAAAAGGAAGCAGGTGAGTTTTTATGTAAATAGTAGTACCCTTAATCCCCTATGCTGCAAGAACGAACTCCTTTATTAACGTTGCAGTGTTGCACACTCTACAGTAGAGAACTTTATTCAGAAACATGTTAATTGAATGGGTTTTCACTACTTTTCAGGAATGGTGTGACTTAATATCACTCTCTGTGTGAATTAGAGAGACCTACAACAGTTTGAAGACTAAAGAATGACTTAGAGGGATCTAGGATACGTCAAGACCAAATCAAACAAATTAAAGCATGAAATTTTCAGGCTCTAACCTTGTTTATAGCTCTTAAACAAAAGCACAAGTATTTTGAGAGTAAATCATTACTCAATTAGTTTTTCTGCTCATATGTCCAAGGGTATGGTTGGTATTTTCGTAGAGTTATACAAATGGTATAAATACTTTGGTTATGTGCAGTATACAACAGACCCATCAAGGAAATGGGCATACCTGAAAGATACTTGAAAATAATTGGCAATTTTAACTAAATTACTGTGCCATTTAAGATCTCTAACTTCAGATTGTCTTTTGCAAACTGCAAGTTGTAACACTAGGTAATCAGTTCATTCACTTTATCAATTGCTTCCCTCAGTACATGACAAAAGGTGGCATTAGTATTGTTTGAAAAGGATCTGATTTCAATTAGAATGTAAGACACGCTAGAGCAAGCTTGGTATTGGGATAAGGCAGTGTATTTGAGCTACCCGCCACTTTTGTCACCATGTCATTTTGTTGGCATCCTCAATCAGTGTAGTAGAAACCTTTTCTTCCTTTCCAGTGTTCACATATCCAGTGCAAGATGTACACCAGAACTCTCATGTTTTAAGTCATGTTCTCAACAAGCGCATTAGATCAGTTGATTAGGTGTGAATTGTTTGCTCTCCCACCCACATGGGTCACTTGAATTTTTCACCTTTCCTCCATATGAATAAACATCACTTTCATCTGTATTGATAAACCTTCACACGCACTTTATATAGAAGAAATTCTCACCCAAGAGGAGACCAGATAGATCATGCAAGGAAGTTAAGATGTAGCATGAGCTTCCACTTGTTGCTCTTTATTTTAATTTATAAGACACCAGCAAACTTTATACTCAGTAGACCACGTACTTGTTCTATGCAGTCTTCCTATGGGGCTCACTTGGCCCACCCTTTCAGTTTTAATCCTTCATCCCCTTCTGATGAATCAGAAACAAGCCATATTTGACTCAGCCGACCTTCACTCGCCATTTGATTGAAATTTGAATCTCAGGAACATGTACAGTAGATCATTAAACATTGAGGCTTTTCAATTAGGGGTTAGGATAATGTGATAGTTTTTTTTTAACTCAATTACAATTAAACATTACCTATGATAAGACTTTTCCATCCCAATGCATCTATCTTGGGCCCATGAGGTGGACTGCATATCAACAGTCTAAGGTATACTTTCCACTTGTGGGAGAAAATTCCCGCGAATGGAATTGGCAACACCTAGATCCCCTACTAATTAATAGGGGCATACACCTGAAAAATCTCAAGATATATAATCTAATAGAAAAAAACAGAGGCATTTTACACTAGGTCTAACTCGGATTGAACTCCTGCAAATGCAATCACTGGAAAAAAAAATGAACCCCAAAAAACAAAAAATACCTCATTTGGATGAACAGGTATTCTTTGGCTTGCACCATCCTCATGCTTATCAGATGCTGTTTCTTCAACTCCCATTTCCGTTTCACAAGAATCACTCTCATGACATGTTTTGACAATTCAAACCCTTGAATGACCCCAACAACTCAAAAGTAAAAAGAGTCTCAACGAGCATACTCCTTGCAACCACAAACTTCAAACACAACAGCAACTGGAGGAAAAAAAAAAATCTTTAGTCAAAGAACAGAAGATCTCAAAAAAATAAAAATAAAGGTTGAGCAATTTCAACCAATTCAAAGAGGAGTTTATTATCTGTAAAGCCACCTCCACAAAATATCACAACAATTTAAAACAATCAAAGAATTTCTTTTTTTCAGTGAAGCAACATTTTCGCTTCTTTTTAACAAAACCTAAATTTAGATATATCAAGGATCCAGAAAGGAAACCTTTGGATTGGATCAAAGTTTTGACAAATGAACTCCTGTTGAAAGGAATTGTCCAATTTTCTTAGGTTTCAACCTGTTTTTTTCAGGCTTCCAGCCTTTTTCACACTTCCACCACAATGATATCTCAAACTTTGCATAAAAAAAGTATAGACTGTGTAAAGGTAGAAAATTTAGGACTGAATTAACCTTGCAAGACACAAAGCTTCTGGGAGAAAAAAAAAAAAAAAAAAAACCAGAGAATTTCAAGTGTGAGAGAAAAGACCCTTATTGTGCATTCTGAAAAATAAAAATAAAAAAAAAATCCTTCTAACACAAGGAAATTAATAAAACAAATATTTCATTACTTCAAAGAAGCCTTCACACCAATTATGCCAACTCTAAATACTTAAAACATCACAACAACCTTCAACTCATTCAAGAAGCACCTGCACATGCTGTCTGGAAAACCCATGTTTCCAGAGCAAACACAACACGCATTCAAGAAACGTCTTAATTCAACTTCTGCAAAAACCAAAATCCCAGAAAGGCCACCAAAGCTGAAAAACCAAAAATTCCAGTCATTCAAGATTCAAAGTTCAGACCCACCCACCACAGAGAGACAAGAGGGGAAGAGGGGAATGATAAATGTGTGTCAATAACAAGTTCACAACATTTTCAGCAAAACCCAAACAATTAAAAGACAAGAGAAACTAACAAAAGCCAAAGAATTTCAGTACTTTCAAGTCTCTACAGGTGCTTTTATCCATGTTCAGCAAAACCCAAGATCCCCACATAACCAAAGCTACTGAAAAACCATGGAAATCAATCATTTTTTCTATTAAATTCAACAAAAACATACAGAGAGAGATATTCAAACACAACAAACATCAGAAGATCACCAAATCTAAATCAGTAAAGATTGATGAAAAACAATATAATCTCTGAGCATTCTTTTTGAAATGAAAAAAAAGATTGACACTTTCAGGTGTGACCTGCTGCGTCCTACAATTCTTTCCCACCAAAAACCAAAGTCATCTAGCGAATATATCTGATCAAATTAACAACTAATATGGAGATATATTGATTCTGTTGCTTAAAAAAGAAGAGGAAGAGCCCTCCTTAATTACATGCATAATGTACTCAAGCATTGAATTGAACGTGGGGCCCATGATATCGTGGTCCACATCTACACCATCGCTTTTGTTAAACATTGGTGCCCTTTAATAGATGATTATATCATCAAATCGTGTTCATATGGAGCCCATTTGCTAATCCATGATGACCTACCAATCTCTGCAGTGTCAGTGAAGATTAAAAAGAGATTCCCACTTAATTTGAAGGGATTCAAAGGAAGGAGCTCCCTCCAAGGAGAGGAAAAGTCAAAAGGCCAAAAAAAAAGATTGAAGACTTTCGTGCGACTTTAGAGACATAAGGAACTAATTGCGGCCCGTTTCTTTAGCGAGGTTCGAATCTGTAAATTTTTCAAAAGGCATCCTTCTGGGGGAATTCTAGAATCCGCCTCTCCATTGCCCGCACCCATAGGGAAGCTGCCCATCAACGGGTAACGTACCCAAACGTACTCGGAGTACGAACCCAATCCCGCGTAACCAGCAAAGATCTTCATTATCAATTGGGTAATAAGCCGTTTTTTAATCTTCTTCGGGCATGTTTGGATGTACGGTGCATTAAAGGAAAGTGAGGTGGAGCATCAAATTAATAGAGAATAAAATATTATGAGTTATGATGATTTTTTATTAATAGAGAATAAAATATTATGAGTTATGATGATTTTTTATTTTTAGTTGTTTCATAGAGAATCTTTTTTATTTTTTATATATAAAGAATTTTCTTTTTTCATTTAGTGAAGAAAGGATATTACTTTTTTACTCTTTTTTTTTTTTAAGAAAAGAGGAAATTTTAAATTTATATACTTTTAATATGACTCATTGTCTTGTCTGAATAATGGAGGCTTTACCTCACTTTACTTCATTTCACCATACATCCAAATAAAAGCATCCAAATGTTAAAGAGGTTGAAATTCTGAGAAGCTTAAATGATTAATCCACACTTTTCAAGTGGTTGGAAACTTGGAATACATAATTCTAGCCAAAATAAAAAATAAAAAATTTCATTAAAAGAATTCATCATTTAACACGAATGCTTCTTCACGTGAGAAGACATTAAAACCAATGCAAATTTTTACGGTTCTACTGAATGTCAAAGTACTTAATTTAGTGCTCTTAAAAGCCTCTTGCAACTCTTTTCAAAGTTACTGTTTTTTTTTTTTTGGGGGGGGGGGATGGGTAAACTCTTTCTAAGTTACTGTGTATAGATGGTAGACGTCATGAGCAACACCGTCTCCACTTCCATCCCCTCCCTACTTTTTTCTCTCCTTGTCACTAAGAAGTGGAGACATCCATCTCTCAGGTGGGCCAGTTATTATTCATGCCCATATAATGATAACAGTAAACTGGAGATCTTGTATCTTATGGAAAGTGACAACATGGCCATTAGAGGTGGCTCCTGTGGTGGTGCTGCCCATTGACTATCTGAGTATCGACCATGTTGGTAGGATCATTGGCAGACCAAACAATGCAGCATCTTGGATTTTTTGGTCCATCTGATAGTGGGTGTGGTATTCAATTGATCACTAGTTTTTGTTTTAGCTGTCTAGCTATTTTATCATATAATATCAAATGCGAGCTTATAGTGAATGCCTAATCTAGAGATCTTATATTTATTTAGGGCTTATTTGTTTAAATGGGAATTGAATACATGTAAATTCGTCGTCAAATGGGCTCCAGTGGAGGATTTGTAGAGAACGTGGGTCTAGCCCAGTTTGTTGGTAGCTAGCTGTTTCTACTTTGGAATGATCAATCTCCAGTTTCTTTCAGATGCTTAGTAGGCTATCTTTTAAAAAGGGCCCGGAGTACCTAAAGAGCAGTAGATGAGATTCGACTTTTCTAGGATTTGAATGATCAAGGTGAAGGCTAAGTATTCCTTTTCCATCTCCTATGAATTCATTTTCTCTTTAAAAAAAAAAATTTGATAGTCAATTTTAGATATTCGCCATTGCATCTTTATTTTCAACCACTTTTAAGTACAAATAACACGAGTCTTAGAATTTATATGAATTCAATTACATGAAACAAACATGTCCTTTTTTATTTTGCTAAAAAGACCTTACATTTAATTTGTTGGATCTTACTTGCAAATGAGCACCTTCCGTTAACATGAATTGATTAGTAGATCGTGGTTCGTATTCTCTCATTCTCAATTGAAATGCAAAGCAGATTAAAGGTGTTCCTTTCTTTTTGCTACAAATGGCCCATTCTGGTGTGTGTGGCATCTTAGTGAGACTCAATGGCCCATCAAATGCATAGGCAGGCCATTTCACAATCCTTGCCATCCGATCTAACATCCGATCTAAGGTGTTAAAATGGTAAAATTTACGAACCGCATAACTGTTAGAAAAAAAAAAAAATTTAGGGCTTTCACATACTTGTGACATTGATATGTGCAGAAGATACGACGTCCCTATAAGATTACTTACCTCTTGCAGCTGCGAAAGTGCATTGTTTAGTTGTGATGGGTGTGTCTTGTCTCTAATATCATTTAAAGCAAATTGACGTGCCATGAGCCCATGACTCAGTAACATGTTGGAATACTTTTGAGAATCTGGGAATGTCAATATTTATAGAAAATAAATATATATATATATATATATATAAATTTTAAAATGTAGCAATATAAACAAAAATATATCATTCTAGATAACTATTGTGATATTATCATAGTATTTCCACAATATCTCAACAGTATGATATAGTGGGAGTGGGTCACTCTGCAGTGACGGAGAACTTAGTGGGCATCATGTTTTATAGACTTGTGGAACTTAAAGTAATAAAGTGTTGGAGAGCCAAAATATTCAAATATCGAGAAACACGAGATGCCTAGCGGTGGCAAGGGTATCTAATCTTCCACAGCTGCCCAAGGATCGATTATTGAGCAAATGATCGATTATTGAGCAAATAGATAGCCTCACGGATTGTGTAGCACTTACCTATCTAGCAGAAAAAAAAATCATACCCCATTTCTTTTTTCTCAAACATGTGCAACTCAATATGAAACATTATGCATCACTTGTTTAGTTTTGGAAGCGGGCTTTTTTTTTTGTATAATTTATCTTACCAGGTGTTTGCTTGAACTTCTTGAAAATCAAAAGTTCTTTTATAAAAATAACCTCTCAAAAACTACTTTTTAAAAACAATCTTTTTCCCAAGAAAACATTCTTTGATTGGCACGAATCTTGTGTAAAAATAAGAATTAGTAGTGGTTAAAACAATTATAATATATTAAAGCCTAGGGTTTTGGATAGAATATTGACCTTAGTATATAATTTTGACCAACAGTTACACCCTTCTTTTTCATTTTAAATCACTGTAGTTCCATCCCACTTTTGATGCACCTTTCATCTCCCATCAGTAATCTCTTGCAACTTCCATATACCTCACATTAACTACTCACGTCTCCTCTCTTTCTCTATTTACTTTTCTTACGCAATAACTTTATTTCTCTATGTTCTCTTATTACTTTTCTATTCAACCTTTCATCGGTTTGTATATAGAGATACTTTCGTAATCTTTTTCCTTTTTTTATTATTCTTTAAAAAAATAAATCTTCGTGTTTTTTTAAAATTTTAAATTTATGGTAGTTCAATTTGAAATGCCTTGGATATATTTGCGCTAACCACGGGCTATTGTGACAGTAGGTGTAGGTAATGAGTTTGAAGGATCCAAAGAATGGCATTACAATATAAACCGTACACGTCTCGTCCAGCAATTTAACACAAATGAGCCTAATAATTTGCTGATGGGACAGTCTGGATTCTGACAGTTAGGTCTATTGGATGGATATAAATATAAATATAAATATTACGACTAATTAATAAAAATTAAATATATATATGTTAAAATATTAAAAATCTACTGCATCATGCTCTAAGTTACAACTTAGGTAAAGTAGTTTAGAATTAGCGATGTATCTAATAACTACCTGTAATCCGGTGATTTTATTAAGATAAAAGATTTTTAGTTTTATAACCCAAGGTATCTCTTGTCGAGCTTAGCCCACCTATGACCCTGAGCTCCCGATGGACACTCGATTTTAGACAGCTAAGAACTAATCCCTAGGAGCACATGCAAACCATCCTGTCCACATGCACATTAAGATTATAAATTTATCTAGTTCTATTAATGATTTTCGTCCATCTATTTGTAATGCATTTATCATTTGAGTTTTTATTTGGAACCTTTGCAGTTAATGTTATTGATTTAAACCATATCGTTCCAAAGTACCAAAGAAAACTAGCTAATGATTCAATCAATAAGTTAATTTAGGTGTCCCAAGCTGCTCCTAAATTCTTTTCTTTTTTCTTCTTTATAATTCAGGATATCTCCCGCTCAGCCAAATCCATGAGCCTTAAAAATAAAAATAAAATCCACAAGAAAGCATTCATTTGATAATTTGAATGTTTCACATTGGATTAGCCAAACCAACTCTATATCCTTTGAATCATTATTGCCTATAGGTGACTGAAATCGAGTTTTGATTCGAATCCTTTCTAGTTAATTTTAATGATTTATACCATGCTGTATCCAAAGGACAGAAGAAAAGCAGCTAACAATTCAATCAATAAGTTAATTATAATGCTCCAAGCAACTCCTGTACTTTTTTCCTGAAAAAGATAAAATCATTAAGAAAGGTTTCATTTGATAATTTGGATGTTTCACATTGGATTAGCTAAACACACCCAACTTTATACCCTTTCGTATCATTATTGCCCAAAGAGGAGTAAATGGGAAATACAAATCAACACATTATTATAGGAGAATCTCTCTTTATAAGATAGTGATATGACTCTCATGAATGGCAAGTGGAAGATGGAGTGGAGGAACCTTCTTGTCAAAAACGCATTTGCTATCTAAAGCAAGGATTCCAGGTGTCCCAGAGCAGATTCCTCTGGTGTTGTCACATATAGAAGTCGGTAGACATCACATCTCAATCTTCAAGACCTTCAACAGATAAGAACACTATTAAAATGGATCTTGCATAATGTTGAGTAAGTGCCTGCTTACAAAATTCACATTCAAGATGTGGACGAGGAGCCCTTTACTCCAAGTCATGATTTAAAGCTTAAAAGGCCTTGTTATCCAGTCCAAGGAAACAGCTGTCCACATAAAATCAGTGACTGGAGAAGACAATTTGCCTTGCATTAGGGTTTGGGGTGGATCTCAATAGAAAAACAAGTTTGATCAAGGACTTGAAAAGGCCTATTTATTTGATGGGCCTTAAATTCAAGCCTAGGGCTTTTGGGTGTATTCAAATGGGTTCGTAGTCTCTCCTCTAAGTCACTAAAAAACCCAAGCCTAGACACAGAATACCCAGTCTGTCAGAGAAGGGGTCCTAAAAGGGTAGAAAAGGGATATTCTAAAATCAGCAGGTAGCAAACTTAATTTTTGCTAAAATTGCAGAAGTGGCTCCAAAGTGCTTGCTTCATTGGTGCATTAGTATGGGATTCTGCCCTTAACAATCAGATACCTACCCAAGAAACCAGGAAGATCATAAAAATGAATAAAAAACCCCCAAAAACCTAGGTTGAAGATTGATATGTACGTTTTATTCCATGAAGAAAGAAGTCACCCCTCTCAAACAACTGTACAGGAATGAAGATGGAGGTGTACTTTTATTCCATGTCCTCAGAATATACCAGTGATTCAGTGAACAAGAAATCCCAAATACCAAACGGCTTCCAGAAATCAGAAAGAAATGAAAATGACGCCACGGTTATGCTGCAGGGTAGCTGGGTAACAAGATTTCCTTACCTTACCTTACCTTTTTTATTAATTATTATTTTAAATCTCAATTGCAACATACAATCAAAAGGATTTAACCGGAAAAATCCCCTTAAAGTTGTTATAAACTTGAAACATTTTCAAAGTCTTATAAAGACCATAGTGGTTACAGGAGCCCTGCTTGATATTTCTTTTACTTTTTTCTCTCAGGGGGGATATCCCCACTCCCTTTTCCTTTAAAACATCCCAAAACCCATTTCTCTTTTTCCCTTTACTTTTTCCTCTTCTTCTCCTTTCCAGCAATTCTGATCTTCTCCTGTTGCAGTGGTCCTAGTGCTTGTCCAAACACCAGTAGAATACGTTTTGGATATGAGAACTCTTGAAAGCCCAGCGGATGAGCGTTTATATACTATAATCTCATTCATTGTCGTTGCCCAAGCTGATATAAGTTGATTTTTCATTTTTCTCTCATTCCCCAACCTCCTATTGATATGATATCGCATCTCTACATGAAGGTAAGCAATATTAAAAGCATACATGCATTGTGATTTTGTGATTTTCACTTGATTGCACAGTAGATTTGTTAATCCCCTTTCATAGTTGTTATTCAATCCATGCTTTATAGATGAAAACGTTGCACAATTATTTTTTTTTTCTTATAGAGTAGATTTTGCAGTTTATATGATATTTAAAAGGCCAAAAGATTACCGAAATTGTTGAATGAAATACTTCATTGTCATGTCATGAAACCCTGTGTACCAAATGTGAAATGGGGGCTTTTGGAAAATGGGTTGTAAGAGTGACAATCTTGATCCCCACAACTCTCTTTTGCCCCTATTTTTTGCATAGCTTTTCTCTTTTATTAAATGTTTGACTTGCTAAAAGACTAAAAATGATCCTCTGTATGAAGAGTTGAAGTGGATTAGGATAAGGATGAGAAATGAGGAATGCAGTATTCTAAAGTGGCATGCAAGATCGTGGAGGTTGAAAGCCCATGCCCCTTAATGGATAAGTGGAATTGGTGGAATAAGTGGAAAAATAAACTCATAAAGCTAATCCATGATAAGCAGGATAAGGCTTCCATGGAATTGGTATGAATGGATTCTAAATGGTTTTTCATTTTGAAATGTGAAAAGATTATAGATCATAAAAAATGGAAAAGTAGATTGATATTCACTTCCCAACACTTGGGATTTTTTCTTGCATTTGGAAGCACCACAAATCTCATTGTTTCTAATATATTTGAGGAATGGCTATTTAGGGCAATGGAAATTCACATAAAGTATAGAAACGAACTAAGAGAACCGAAGGGGAGGCCTTTCTGCAAAGCCCATATGATTTCATTTCAACCAAAATGGCCAATATGCTTCATTTCAATTACATATCTAAAATGTTATATCTTTCGAAATATTTCAGTTAAAATTTTGACTTTGAACAAAAACAACCTTGTTTCATCTAGCATTAGGCTATAAGCTAATTGTAAATGATAACTATTTATGAACTACAAATGAGTCAAAAGAATTTAACATATCTTACTGAATCATACAGAATATGTGGAAGAAAGGACATTGCAAAACGCAACCCCTTGCTTTTGGTCTAAAAGGTACAAATGTGATGGAAATGAGGGATAATAAAATATTAGTATCTTTGAAGCATCGCATTGATCATTTGAGTTTGCTAAGCGGTTACCCATATGAGGTAAAATGAGAGTTTTATAATAACTCGACAAGTGATATTCTCTAACTACTTGCAATGAATTTGTAAGTATGCCTTTTGCTATCTTCATACAAAATTCATTGAAGTTGATTAAATTTTGGAAAAAAAATTAATCTTCTATGTTGGTACTCCCCAAATTGATTGGCTCATCCAAAATTTTGTAATTATGTTGCGTATGATTGGAATGACCCTTTCGTCTGGACCTTCAAAGAAAAGACGGACATCCCTACCAAGACAATGGGAATGACTGTGGGGTATTCGCATGTGTTTTCGCTGAATATTGCATTCTCCGCAAACCAATCAATTTCACTCAAACTGACATTTCATTTTATCGGAGCAAAATAGTTATATAGATATTCAAAAGGACCTAGGTGCTAAGCTCCCACAGATTCAAAAGGGCCTAGATCTTGTAAAAATTGTGTGACTCACCATTTTTTATTTTTTTTTATTTTTTATGATTAGTTTGCATGTATATTTAGTACCTACAATAGAATTTACTTTTGTCAAGTTGGATGTACATAAGGTTTCTAAGTCATAGACAATTGTATTTGTATGGACGGTTGGTAATTCAATACCTATACTATTTTGGAAGAATATTAAATGTGATTGGCAGGGAACTTGCTGGTAAATGTACATGTCTAATTATGTGAAAGGTTCCACATGTCTTCCTGAGTTATGGAGACTCATTTCACTTCTAAACTAAACAAGGATATCTATGCAAGCATTGTCTTGTGTGTAGGGATATCCTTGCCAATGATATTGTTCTGGGCAGCGATATCCCTTCTCACGCAGTGGAATTGTGCAGGGATATTCCCGCCCATTGCAATGTAGTAGGTGAGAATATCCCTGCATACCTGAGTGTTGTTTGCCCGAGACATCTCAATTGAATAGGGATATCCCCGCCTACCAGAGTGTTATCTATCAGAGATATTTGAGTTGGGCGGGGATATCCCTACCTATCCGAGTGTTGTTTGTCAGAGACGTCTAAGTTGAGAAACGAAGATGGAGAAAACGATAGTGTATAAACATCCCTCCGCTGGGCTTTTAGGAGATCTCATATTCAAAACGTGTTATGCCGGTGTCTGGACAAGCTCTGGGACCACTGAAGCAAGTGAATGTTGAAATCCCTAAAAGGGAGAAGAAGAACAAGAAGAATGAAAAATGGGAAAAGGGTTTTGGGATGTTTAAAGGTAAAGGGAGCGGGAATATCCCCGCTCAGGAAAAAAAAAAAAAAAAACCAAACAGGCCCCCGGGAACCACTATGGTCTATATAAGACTTTGAGGATGTTTCGAGTTTATAACAACTTTAAGTGGGTTTTTCAAAAAAAGTCCTCTACAATCAAAATCATTTTTAATTTTAATTGTTCTACAATCAAAATATCGAAAACACAAACACAGAAAAAGAGTCTTACAAGATCTAAGGCTGGCTTTGACAGTTCTAAGATTTCCCAATTATGTATGGAGAACATAAGATACGACTCATTCTTTAAGTATACCCTCATTTTAGATTTATTCTTTGGCACTGGATGCACCTCCTCTAGACAACCTAGTCCCTATGATGTGGAAAATAGGACAGCATCCAGGATTAACCAAAAATTTCCCCCTCTAATACATCTATCTCCCAAATATTTTGATGTTATGCTACACCAGCGTTTCAACTCCTTTTTAATCATCTTCTCTAGGCCATTCATTGATCAAATAGATGAATCCAATCCACTAGTGTGTGTGTATATATATATATATATATCACTCTAAATGGAGTAAAATCTAGATAAGTAATTATTCACGGCAAGGCATTTGATATGGATGGATTAGATTCATCTAAGGCTGGCTCCACATGGGTGGGCCCGCCATTTGGAATGGGCGTCAGTATACTGCATTTGGGAGAAATGCAGATGTAAATATAAAAAAAAAAAAAAAAAAGAATCAAGTCCATTTGTCTATCAAGAATCACCAATCTCTGATCAGATGCCCTGCCAACTATGTTAATAGTCTAAATGTATTGGATGTCCTCCAGTTCGCAACCGTATTATGATTTTGGCAGAAGTGACGGTGATCTATTCCTTGCATACATGCATTTGGGGGCAGCATGGAAATTGGAAACCAGTCTACATTTTCTTAAATCCACACCACTGAATATGGTCAATAATGGTTATCAAAAAAAAAAAAAAAAAAAAAGATGTGGTCAATAATGATTTTGAGTGGAAAACTGAAAAACAAAGAACTCCACAAAAAGGTCATTTCCAATTTCTACATCATCCAAAGTGCAGAGCTGAATAGATTACCACCCATTCTGTACAAATATTAAAAACTGATTTCTATTTGGGGAACATCCCAATGCATCCGCAGTAATTTTATGATCTTCCCATAAAGGAATTCTGGGCAAACATGTTAGCACCATAATCAAGTCCCACTAAGCAAAGAAAGAACACTTGATGGTTAGAGTAGAGTAGGCAAGAAATCAAAATAAGAAATCCATCTCACTTTGTTGTTGATTAGTAAGAAATTCATCTAACATAATAATAGAAAGCCTTTTTATGGGAAGTTATTATTACAGAATATAAGATATTAAATAAATTATGCTATTGAGGTAATTTCCAGTGCAGTTTTCGTGCATAAAACAAAATTGTGTTGCAGCTCCGAGACTTAAAACCTTCATCTCAGCCTTTCACAAAATTATAGTTTAACTGGACAAATTACCTCTCTAAGAGCATCACCATTTCACAGTGTGGGGTATGCGGGAACAAATCAACAGCCATAGCTTTCACAGGCCGGAAAGGCTCCGAGTTCGGCATAGATTTTGCCCTATGCCGTGCCAAACCAGCGCTACTCATATTCCTCCATCCTCTGTTGTTTTTCCCTTTATCCGGTTTATCAGGGGATGGCGTGCAGAGCTCAATTGCGTTAGCAACTAAACTTTCTGGGTTGCAAGAAATGTAACTGAAGGGGGAAAAAAGACAGTGGAAAGGACAAGATTATGAAAACTGAGCAAACAGTCAAGTCATTTCATGAACAGGTAAAATAGCAATGATATAGATGATAAAAAAGAAGAGCCTAAAAGATGCTGGACTTACACTAGTCGTCTTAGGCGAGGGTGAGTCCGCAGAGCTTTTATCACCTGCAATTAACAGACGAAACAGCACATGCTCAAAATTCTACATTTGAAGCACATGTCTAATGAACTTAAAACCATGGAACTGTGAGAAAGGCATCATAAACGAAACAAATAAAAAAGGCTGGCAAATCAGCAAGTCCAGTCACATTTCTGAGCTGACAAAACATTCAAGCCTATATGCCCTACGGTGTCTTAGACATGTGCAGAGTGGGATTGGCTGTATTTGAAAGCTGACGCAGGATGAAGGTACTAGTAATATTCAATACAATATTGAGTTTGAACTTCTGTCAAATCTAGCAAGATTCATCTACTAAATGAACGGGAAGACAATTTATGTTAAATTGATGGTTTCTCCATTAATCAGGCCACATTTAGCCAGTAAAGCTCACATTTCTGGTTCATGCTCAGATCCAAAATGCTGCATTTCCAATCAGACAGGACTTCGTGTGCGTGTTAAAAAAAAAGACTGAATCCCCTAAGGCAATCACAGTGGAGCTATTTTCAATCTGAGTGAATTCTTTGATTTTTATGCGGGGGGATTGGCGGTGAAGGAAATACCAATATTGTATGCCTGAGGATACTCACTGGAGGATTACGTGCTGTAAGACCAGTCTAAGAGTAGATAAAAATGCCTATATTCCCTGCAAGCATGGAGGAAGAAACTCAATAGAATGATCTCTCTATTGAAGAGCAAATTTGGCAGTCTAACATGAGATGCCTTCGTCATGTAGGTGGGGGAGTTCCATTCAAGGAGAAGAGAAATGTATCCTCCTCTGCATTGCAGAACTCAAAGTTAAATAAGCAAGTCCATTGTCTAGTTTGTAAGATTAAAAGAGGACTGATACTATCCTAGAAATAGTACATAATTATGCTAAAAACAAGAATATGAATGAAGTATTGGACATGGAAATTATTTATCTGGATTCATCTCGTAACTTACTAGAAGCATCAAAGTATGCACTTGTGTCTGATATGGACACAAGATGGATAACATACTTTTCTAATAAAAAGGCACAAACATGTACATTGTTTTCAAATCAGTCACACAGGCTTTGAATGATTGCAATATATATACAGGCAATATGGAAAAGAAAGAACTAACTAATAATGGATTGTTACTTACAACAGGGTGTAGTCCCACACGTGGAGGATCAACAATGACAACAACATCTTTAAATTGCTGGCTAGGCGTAGCACTGGTTCCATTCGCCTCTGCAATAGCATTCTCCTGATTTACACTTGGTGAGCTTTTAATATCAGCCATTTGATGGTCCAATCTCTCATTTGGTACAAAAGAACAATCAGTGGTTTCTTTCATGTGGTCTATAGGCAACACCCCTTCCTTGGATTCCCATGTAACTTCAAAATCTTCATCAATTTTCTCATCTGAACATTTGGACACCTTCTCAACGCATCCATTGCTCGCTACAGCATTAGGTGTGTAAGCATCAATGCCAGCCATCTTGTCATTGTGGGATCCATTTTCTCCATCAATGATATTCTCTTCGTTACTATTTCTAGAAACACATGACGTCTCATCTTGCTTTTGTGGAGCATTTAGATACTCTCTAAGTAGAGAGCCCATGACATCCTCCGCCTGCCACATCCCATGTCAGCACCAAAGATACTCATAATTATATAAAGCTCTCTTGTTTTTCTTCTCTTTGTTTGTTTGTTTGTTTGTTTTTTTTTTTTTAATGGTATTATTAAAGGAAAGCTGTACAGTGTATGAGAACTATGGCGGCAAGGAAGCCGGAAAGCCAAGCTCAAAACATGACTGGAAGTAGAAGCCTTCCGGCAACAAACTAACTAAACAAATATAAAACCCAAAGGCAAAGTGAAAGAAGAGCTGCACAAATCGGATGGGAAATTACATCTCCATGATCTATTTAATTATGGGTTGCAACTTGCAACTCTAGTGCGCACATGGATATTTACCATTGAAAAGAAAAAAAAAAAAAAAAAAAAAACCAGTGCACATGGATATCTACAGACACACAGATGTCTACTACAAATATGACAGCCAATGCATGAGCTATGGGACCCATGGATAAATTGGTGGGCAAGTTCATATTCTGCGTCAATAAGGCAACATTCCAATGAAGTAAAATGTATTATTAACCTACGAGTGTTGAACACTCAAACATCTGAAACTAAACCTGGACAATGGATTTCCATCCCATTACGAAATAACCAAATCTCACCTTTGAACAAACAAATCTGCAGTTTCTTATACCATTGATCTCTGCGTTCCTTTTAGCATCTAAAACTGCAGAATCATTCATTTCAATGCCAACAACCTGGTGGGAAATTCAAAAGTCACAAAATATAACAAATAAAAAGTTGCTAAAAAAAGCCAGACGTCAAATTTTGAAGAAATCAAATTCAGATGATCACTTGAACAACATTCTCTTTAATTTACATGATTATGCCATATAGCACAAGGTGGGAAGCAGGATGGAAAGAGCTATGCATGGCATGGGGATGCACAAAAAAATGGGGCCATCTAATCATCCTAATCCTTATATTAAGAGTCTCAAAGTAGTTTTTTTCTTTTCTTTTCTGGGCCCTCAGATGAAGTGCCTGTTTGTGTTGTATGAACAAGTCAATGGTAACAGTTGGAAGAGCATTAAATGTTTTTCAGGCTTTCGGGTGCCTCTCTTGAAGAGTGTGTGTTTGTGTTTGTTAACTCTTATAAAAGAGCAGAATATCAAATTGAGCTTGAGCATATTACCATACCGACACGGTTCGCTAAAGTCAGGCCAATTGTTCCTGTTCCACAACATATATCAAAAAGCAAGGTATCTGGACCCAGGCCAGCCCAATCACCAGCGAGGGAGTACAGTTTCTCTGCAGCAAGAGTGTTAACCTGCAGTCTCATGAGTCATGAAACAGATGTTGCTAGTAAGAAAAATTTGCGACTAGACAAGAGAGTAGAGCTCCTCACTTGAAAAAATGCTGTTGGAGAAATGCAGAAGCGAAGACCACCAATGTAATCATGAATTCTTGCTTCAGGTGCAGTTGGGTCCTTCTGTCCAAACATATTTTCTTCCTTTGTTATGGATAGTGGAATCAAAGGAGAATCAGCCGGTGCTGCATTTGATATACCTTTGTGGTCCTACATGAGAATCAATGAACTACATAAACAAAGTAATGAATGATCCATTAAGAGACACAGGTGACAATGTAAAGATTTGTACATTACAAGCCATCTAGATGTGTTTCGTTTGTTAAAAATCAATGTGGGTGTAATTAGGGCTGTAAACAAGTTGGATCCATCTAAACACAAAACTGGATCAGATTAACTTGGACCTGACCCAGTTACCAATAGATCCAGTAATGACCCTAAATATGGAACTGATTTTCAAATGAGCCCAAAGCAGGGTTGCACTTTAGCTGTATTTGGGTCAAGTGGGAGTAAAGGAGGGTCTATTGCTATCAATGGGTTAATCATCCTGTGCCTAAGGGCCCGTTTGGTAATTTACTTTTAAAATAAAGTGGAGTGAAGTGAAATAAAAAGAATGAATAAAATATAAGTGAGTTATGATGGTATTTTGTTTTTAGTTGTTTAGGATAGAATATTTTTGACTTTTTGTATGGGGGAGATGGAATTTTTTTGTCTTTTAGTGAGTAAATGTAGTTACTTTTTGACTTTTTTTGGAAAAGATGGAGGGAATTTTTTGGAAAAGTGCTTTTGATGAGATGTTTAATTTAACTTCACTTCACTTTACTCTATTAGTAAAATTACCAAACACGCCCTAATAGACATGGATGCAGTAATGTCAAAAATGAAAACAAGAAGGCCCAGGACCCACAAAAGAGGAAAAACATGATCCTCAGAGAATATGCATAGTATCCTTGGAACCTCAGTTTACACATGATGGGTGCATAATTTGATAAACCAGACCACTAATCTGATGGGTTTAGGATCTATAAATGTATTGACCAAGATAAGAGGATCCCACACACCCCTATTTGTCGTTTTCATTGTGGGTGATGCAGTTATTTCTTAAACCCACATTAGCAAACTATCGCTCAAACGATTAGAACTTGACCATTGCTGAGAATCAGTATATCCATGGTTGATCCAGTTGTAAGGCCACACAATGAACTTAAAGTATATGAGAAAGCGTGTAAATGGGGAAACCAAAGGAATGATCCAGTTCTATTTATGATATCAGCATGATGTCATTTGATGGTCATATCTGTTTTTAACTAAGGCTTGAAAGAAATTTTTTTTTTTTTTTATTACATACAGAAGTTCAAGTGAGTAAACAGGGAAGGTTTTGAAAAACAATAGGATGTCTTTAGCAGTAAATGAATGATATTAGTAAATATTTGCTTCTATTTTAATAGCTTTTTAAGAAAATGAGTTTTTTTAGGGATTTTTTAAGTAATATTCAAAAGGCGAGGATTAGAAAGAAAAAACAACTAACTTTTGTGCTTAAGTTTTTGTTCTTTTGGATATAAAGCGAAATGGTGATATTTGGGAGTGCATTGAAGTTCTTTGGCTC
This sequence comes from Camphora micrantha, assembly GCA_003546025.1. Lineage (NCBI taxonomy): Eukaryota > Viridiplantae > Streptophyta > Magnoliopsida > Laurales > Lauraceae > Camphora > Camphora micrantha. The sequence goes on along the minus strand of QPKB01000003.1, from coordinate 76,879,356 downwards.
ATACTATGGAGCACTTTTCCATGTGTTCTCAAGATCTCCACACTATCTATCATTTTTAACCTTGTGCACTACTTCCATCACTACTACATCTGAGATTATTTGCAATTGCTTAGGCTCTTAATATGGTTCAGCAGGCTGATTATATAAAGCCCCACTGAAATGCATCCACCTAATTTGAACCAACAGGCATGTGACTAGAGCATTTGAGTATAAGTATGGATTTTTTCCTGCATTCATTTTCTTTTTTCTTTTGGTTTTCCTTCGTAACACTTTTGTAACTTCAGGAGATATCCTAACGATGTAAGGTTAATGATTTGCATTTTTTTATTTAATGAAAAAAAAAACCACTACAACTTGTTTATTTTTCCTAGTAACTTTGATATGCTTAAGCATATTTAACTATTCATATGCATCATTTATAATATATTAATATATGTCAATGATTTTCTTCATATGATCGTAACCTAGTCTATCTGTCACCATGTTGATGCTGCTATGGAAAGAAAATAGATGGATTATAAATAACTACTCCTTTTCTTTTCTTCTTTTTAATGGTAACTACTTTTCTTTTCTTTTCTTTTTTTCTTTTTTCATTTTTATAAGAAAAATAAAATCCTACAATATGCAAAATGATTAAATTCATCCCTTGAACGATTTGCACACTCCTCCCATGTGTGGGATTCCCACATGTGAAAGTTCAGCATAGAAGTCAAATATCTATAGCAGATAGAAGTTGAGAAGTGAACCCCTGTCTAGGAAAAACCTGAAACTACAAAGCGTCTACATAAAATCATCTGGCTACTATAAAAAATAAAAGATCTATAAAAACTAGAAATTTAAAATAAATAAATAAAAAAACATCTAAGTTAAAAAATGAAAAAAGAAAATGATAAACAGTAAAATGGAATACGAAATGAATAGACATAATGTTGACAAAGACATGGCCATATAGTGAACCTGGATTACTAATGCCGTGAGAGGCAAGGGAGGTGAAGCTGTAGATGCTCCATAGGCAAGGGCTTGAGCCATTCTCTCGAATTCTCTGGTTACTAATTCATTTTCGGCACCCACTGAGCAAATCTGGAGGAAAAGAAGAACCGCTGGTTACTAATTCAATATTGGCAGCCACTGAGCAAATCCATAGGACAAGAAAGTGGCGCAGAAAGTGTACAATACTAATGCTGCACTAATCAATATTTAGGAGGATGAACGGATAACACCACCCTGACAGATTCAAAGGTGCATCTAGGCTCGTGTAAGTAGTGGAACCAAGCAGGGTTCTATTTATTCATTTATTCCTCCTGATACAGTTGAGCATTCATTTCAGGTTCTGACAGTGCATGCTACTACAGACACCAAATTTTATACTCCAGTTGAAGACAAGGTAAATAAAGAATGCCCAAAACATAGCACAGAATCAGTAATACCAGAATCCAAGATGACCATAAACTTTCTGGAGCCTTTTAAAGTTAATTTTTTTTTAAAAATAATAGGATGGAGCTGGTGAATACCATATCATTTTATTTATTTTTTTTGAAAAAAAAAAAAGACGATAGGTTTGTGATTATCATATCAAAGACAATCATATTTTTTTTTAAGTACTCAATCAAGTTTCTGGAATTATAAGAAACCGAGTTAAACCTTAAACTCCGGATGAGACTTGATTCTATAGCATCAAAATCAGGAAGAAAATTATCGATCAGAGGAAAAATAGAAGAAGAAGAAAGAAGTTATCAGGAAGGACATTGTTTGTAGGAGAGAAACACTTCAAGCGGAGCAGAGACCTATCTCTGGTACAATATAAATTACAAGTTCATTTCAAATGTAGGTATTATAGGCAGTAACCTGAACAATAAGCATGACCTCTGCAACACAGGCCTCTGCACTTTCAACCTCAGTGTCCTGGCATGGGTTTCTACCTTCCCGTACCTGATACAAAAGCTTTTGTAAGTACTGTCTCCTTTGTGCTTTGATGCTGTGAATGAAACAATTGAACCTACACTACAGGTCAACAAAAGGAAAGGACCAGCCACCTAGTGCATTGAAAGAGATGAACAGCAATTTCACATTAAGTGTATCATAAAAATCAGTTGATACCCTTTGATAATCTCATCCACTGTAGGCAATAAAAGGGTAGCATGAAAACTGTGGGAAATAATCCACAGTTCTCAGAGACCAAGAGAGCTCACCGTGAATTGACGCCAAAAGCCAGTGTTGTCAAATCTATTCCACAAAGGAAGAGCTGATGACTGTAGGAACTCTTGAAAGATCATAGCATATTTGCAGGCAATTCTAGAAACATTTGGGCAGTCAACAGGTTCTTCAACAGCTGTCATACCTTCCCTAAAATGCAGAGAAAATAAGAGGATGTCGTCTAGAAATTTAGTTCAAGTTAAAAATTCTCAGAAACAGAAATTAAATTTGATACCTAAAATTTCCAAGCATAAACCCCACAGTTCTCTTTCCTTGTAGAGAACATCCTACCGAAAACTCACACTTATTGCGATATCCATTTATCAGGGGTGATTCTATTATGCCTTCGAGTTTGCATGGAAGACCACCTGCAGGTTCGGATATAAATTAGGTTAACACATACTAAGGAATGTGGTGAATACACTCAATTGAGAGGGATAAAAAAAGAACTTCCCACCATAATATTGTGCAAAGTCCTTTCGAGTTTCAATTGAACTAAGTGCCTTATCTTCAGTACACTGAGGTCTGAGATAAGAAGATCCCTCTACAAATGCCGTAAACACCTACCATCGTCTGCATTCGATGGAAAGTTTTGCCAACTTTTTTTTAATGGCCATCCATTTGCAGGTTTAGATGGTAACCATCTGAACAAGGTGATATGGAGGGACCAAGGGCAGTCCCAAGACATTCTCATTCATGTCTTGTTTTGTCCTTGCAATCCTATAATTTGGAGTTCTTTAAAATCCTAAAACATATGGATTCATCTCTGACAACATAGCTCACAAGATCTTCAGATTGTCAGTAAATCCTCTGCTAAAGAGCCAAGCCAGTTGGATCAGGTGAACAATAGTAAGAAATGAACTCAATCTCACTTGCAAGGCCACAACAATTGCCATTTTACCAATGGATCTGGTACAATCCATCATATATTCATGGACCAATAAGCATGTTAAATTCCTGACGAATCATTAACTTTGATGATCAGAGCAACAGTAATATCGTAACTATTTAATTTAAGTACTATGAAGTATGAAATGCTCAAATACACTGGTTTTGTAGATGCACTAGCTTAGAACTCTAAGAGACATGGTGGATGACGACGACAACGACAACAACAACAAAATGAGGAAAACATACATAGAGGAGCCCATACTTGTATGAAACAGGCATGAAATCAAATTTTTTTTTTTTATAATAGGAGGCATGAAATCAATTACAAACGAAATAAAAACAAAAATATTTGAAAGTCAACGATAAAAGAAAAATTAGAAAAAAATAATAAATGCATAAAAAGTAATTCATATTTTCTTTTCTTTTTTATTTTGAACAGTAGTTGTTTCTGCAAAATTTTAAGAGAAAATAATTTCTCAACCACTCTACAAAATGGGAAAGATATGGGACGAAAGGAAATAAAAACAATTATGGCATAGCAGCACAAGTATTGAAGTGATACAAAATTGATACACATCGGTCATACTGGCTGATACACTCTAATACCATCCTCGACAACTCTCACTCTGGTGGCAGGTAGCCCTTTTCCCCTCTTAGGGTGGCTCACACTCTGCTCCAGGTAGCCCTCTCCGCAACGGCTTTCACTCTGGCAATAGGTAGCCCATTTCTCTTTTTTTTTTTTAATGACTCTCACTCTACTCCAGGTAGCCCTTTCCAGGACTCGAACCCGAGACGTGGAGGTTGGCTCTGATACAAAATGTTATGTGCTTAACCAATACGCCAAAAGCCCCATGACTGATAGAACGCGTCAAATTAAGTCTTATAACCATTTAGGACCGTAATATAAATGTTATGGATTTAACCAATACGCCAAAAACCCTAGGAATGATGGAACGCGTCAAATTAAATCTTATAACAATTTAAGACCGTAACAGACTACCACGCTTCCGCAACCGACGTCATCGGCTTCTCACTTTGGCGGCAAGTAGCCATTTTTTCCTTTTTAGGACGGCTCACACCCTGCTCCAGGTAGCCCTTTCCGCGACAGCTCTCACTCTGGCAGTATGTAGCACTTTTCTCTATTTTTTTAGACGGCTCTCACTCTACTCCAGGTAGCCCTTTCCGTGACTCAAACCCAAGACGTGCAGGTGGCTCTAATACCAAATGTTATGTACCTAATCAATACGCCAAAAGCCTCAGGACTGATGGAACACGTCAAATTAAGTCTTCTAACCATTTAGGATTGTAACAATACACATCTGCCACATCAATTATCGAGTGCTACATATCTGCCGTACAGGCAAATAGATATCTTGGACCACAATATGACACTAGCCATCCTCTCTATAAGGCTTTAGGGCCAGCACATGGCAAAGTTTTGTAACCACCACTCATATCACTAAAAACCATGCCCACTGCCATCAACAGAAGATAGTAAATGTATAAGCATGGGTCCGTATATTGAGTATTTACCACAACAGTAACATTGTACATTATCAGACTACCACACATCTACCCATAAGCACTGCAACATGGAAGAATCATGCAACTATATACCAACTTTAAAATAATCCAACAGACAATCCAATCACCAGAGGAACAAGCGAAGGTACGTATTGAGATAACAAGTAACATTACCTATTTCCCTGGACTTAACAATCCACTCTGGAAGTGGAACAGCATCTGGACAAGCCTTGCGTGCATTTCGAGTCTACGAGGAAAAAAAAACCAATAACTCAACTGTAGAATGAGCGGAAGGATGGTAGAATACACTGAACAAGCAAAGGAGATATTCTGAATATGTGATTGAGCCATGCGCGAATGCAAGTGTTCAAGACACCAATCAGAGTACCATAGAGACTGCCTCGTCGATTGGATATGCATATCGACAGACTGAAATTTAACAGTTAAGAAAGACACCAATCATAGTACCATAGACACTATGACTCTTCGATTGGATATGAATATAGACAAACTGAAATTTAACAGTTAAGTCCCACCATGCATATGGCATGACAAAATACCTTTCTCTGAAAATGATCCGGACCATTTGAAAAATAGAGTTACGCAATTAGATCTCTACTCATGTTTTAAGCTTTATCCCATCAATCTGGAGTTAGATTGTAATTTAGATATTCTATGATTTTAGCAATCTAGAGTTAGATTATAATTGAGACATTCTATGATTTTTGTTCTTGATTAAATCAAATATTAAGATCATTCAAGGGGCAGGCAGACATCTCTCACATATTATCTACCACCAGAAGAGTTCTGATCCCTGGTAAACATGCCTGAACAATGCGATCAGAACTCAATTGGTTCTCAAATAGTGTATGTTGCATTTACCATGGTTGAAGATTTCATATCTAGAAAAGCCAAAAATGAGAGTAGTAAGTTGGTTAGGCACCTCCCAATAGGGAAGATGGTTTTGGGATCGTGTTCATAACAACTATTGGTTTTGGCATTTCTTGAACCAATTTCATTTATCAACAGGAAAAAAAGAAGTTAAAATATAAAAAACATGCATTTAACAATCATAACAATTCGACTCTTCAACTATATGAAATCTATTGATAAAGGCAATACCACTAAACAGGCAGTAAATGTAGAACTGAACTGAAGTATATGAATTTGTCAAAGGCACAAATCTTACAAGTCTTTTAAGAATCTGGACCAATGAGCTCTTTTTGTGCTCTAACTGATCGCTGTAGGGCAAATGAGCAAGGGGAGTAACTACATCACGAGCACTTCTTGCCTTTGAAACGGAGTCATCAGCTACTTTACTATCTTTGTTCATATTATCATCATTCTCAACAACATCAGAAGATGCAGAAATAGCAGGATCCGCACTGGTTAATCCTTCTGTAGGTTGAGTGCTGCTTTGATCAGAAGTAACCGCCACTTGAAGTTTCTTCTCGCACGATCTAGGAATGACATTTGCAACCTTCAAATGCTTGTTGCCAATGGATTTTCCATCCAGTGCCTATCATTATTATTATTACAAAGTATAAGATCACACTTGCCAATAGCATAAGTTCTCACAGTAAAGCATGGGATCTCGAAGATACCTCAATGGCATTTTTAACATGTTCTGTACTTTCAAAGCTGACAAAACCTACTGTCATCCCCTTCTTCTTTTTAGCTGTTTTATAGATAATCCCCTGCTAAGTGAAATGATACGGATTAACTGACAGTAACTCAAAAAGAAAATTACAGTAGCAGCGAGTCCACCTCTGCTTGTCATCATAAAGGATGTTAAAAGACAGAGGCCAAGTCCATCAGAAATAAAAAGTGCAAAGCATGAATATAGTGGCATAACATGCACTAACAAGTATCTCAGTGCATGGGAAGTTGAGCGTTCAAAAAGAAAAATGTCAGATAAATAAATACACAATTGAACAAGTTAGGTAGATCACCACTTCTTGAGGAAATCATTTGAATTTTGGTAGTTGAAAACTGAAATATGTAATACCCAAGGGATGCTTGTTCCCCTTCAAGCATGAGGGGAATAAACCCAAGAATAAGAGCCCTAAGTTACTTCCTATCACAGCTTATTCAATAATTCAAACTCAACAAATAATCAAGGCTGAAGCCTATTTCATACAAAAGCAATTATATTTTGATGAAGTCACCAACAAAACGGGCTGTGGCAGTTATAGATAACATATATAAGGAGATATGTGACAGAAACAGGTACAAACGCAAAAGAAAAGGAAACAAACAGCACTAGCACTCCATCCCTACCTACACTAGGAATATGGGTGTCAACCTGTGGTTTGAGTAATGTTCTTATGCCATGCATTTGATGCTTTGTTTGTTCCTCTTTTAATGTGCTTATTTCACTTAGTTTTTGGATCTATTTTGCGCTGTTCACTTTTTTACTCTGATCTATTTTGCGTTGTTCACTTTTTTACTCTGTAGTCTGTACAAACATCATGGATAAAACCATAATTAGGCACATAGAAGGGACAAGTTGACCCAGGGTACATGGCCCCATGAGCTAGGAAGTGAACTGAGGCAAACAACCAGAAGGAAAAAAGAGATATGGAAAGATGTAGACTGCTGCTACTAATAAAGGAACATAACATGGTCTGAGCTCACCTAAGAAAAGAAAGGTTTCTCATTTGCTTACAAGAAGAAGAACAGGATGGTCTGCTTGGAATTTTGAAAATCAATGTTAGTTCTTATGAATCAATCTACCTTACTATGTGACTATATATTACTCTCTTCAAAGTAAAAGGGAGCTCTAAGACAACAGTTCAACAAGGTGAAGAGAACCCAAATAAGCCAACCAATGCTTATTGGGATAAAATCAAAACCCAATGCAAACAGCACCATGTATGGCTATAAGAATGCAGAACTTGCCTCGGTGTTGAGGAAGCTTTTCAAGTTATCCGATGCCCATTTGCGGGGGAGATGAACAAGGCACTTGTCAAGTTCCGCATCCACGTGATCATCCCCCTCGCAGCCGGGCAGCGAGGGAAGAACGTCCTCCCGCGGCTCCGTAGGAGCTTCAATTCTCTCATCGCCGTCCGATTTCAGGAGCTTCTTCGCCCGCTCCGAAGTGGGGTCCCACGAATTGTCGATGCGGGGCCGCAGCTCCTCCTCTCCGTGGGCGTATCGGCACGTATCGCCGTGGCTGCAAGATCCAGATTGGCGCCTGAAGTAGGAGCAGAGGCTCGTCTTCCACAGAGGATGCAGAGAGCCTTTCTCTTCTTCTTTTCCTCCTCCTTCCTCTTCTGGGGCTTTCCTCTTCTTGTTCTCCGGCGAGTCTCCGGCATCGATTGACGGTCGGATTTCTCCATTGGAAGCTGCTGCTTTCTCTTCTGGTTCTGCAGCTGCGTTTTCTGATTGGGGATTGGCGATTTTGATTTCTTCCTCGGGAGGAGAAGATGATGGGCTTTGAGTGGGAGAGAGATCGGTGTTTTCGGAAATAGCCATAGATGATGATGGATCAATCAAGGACTTAGGGTTTAAGGGTTAGGGTTTAGGGTTTTGCGATTTCTCTCCGAGGGAAAGCGAAATAACGGACTAGGGTTCTTTCATTCTCTCTCTCACTTCTTGTTTGTTTGTGTGAATGGGCTGAGAGCAGATGGTCTTGGATTGGGCTTGGCCTTTTTCTCAGGCCCATAGTTCAAATACCGTTCCCACTCTACCCTGCTCAGTGAGTTGCAAATTGCGTGAGTCGAATGAAATGGGTATAATATGGCTCATGTCGTGTTAACGAATTCGAATTATTGGTTAATGAGTTCATGTTAAAATTACCTCAATTTGTACATGATCCATTAACTTAACGGGTTACAAAATTCAACCTGCGCACGATCCATTAATTTAACGGGTTACATGACCCAATTTGATAACCTGATAAGTAATTGAGTCATTTCAAAAATTAAAAGAAAATCCATACAAAAATATATAAGGAGAAAAATTTATGAGTTATGCGAAACTGTAAGTGAGGATCTTGATTGGATTCCACCTAAAACCCCACTATAAAACAATAAATTTCAATTTCTTCTTTATAAATATAAATTAATTTTAGCTACACTTAGGGACTAAAATTTTTTTAATAGGTTAAGCGGGTTGTTAAGGGGTTACTGATTTAATTCGTATATGACCCATAAACTTAACATGTTAACAGATCTGACCCGTTAAAGACCCGGATCCATTAAAAGTCCATCCGAACCCGTTAATATCGTGTGGGTTCGTATCGTGTTAATAGGTCGTATGTGATTTTGACAGTTCTAATGTGGAGCTATCAAACAGCCATTTGAAGTTTGAAACCCGTTCGTTCGATCAAGATCCAGGCTATTGACCAGTGAGTCAGATATAATTCCAAATCAAACCATACGATGATACTTTACAATTCTCATTGATGTTAGGTATGTTGGACTAGGCAAGGCCATCGAATCTTCAGGCTTGTAGAGGCAATATGCCTGTTTAGATTTTGGACCAAAACATCGAGGCCCCCCCATCTATCCGCCCATGGATCAAAACATCAATCCAGATCCAGCTAAAAATTTGTTTTGCAACCAGCCCACCTGCGACCCAATCGTGGTAGGATTTTAGCAAAATGTGGAACTTTTCTTTTTAAAGGCCCAGATAAAATCAGATGGCTGTCGTTGTGGATGGATTGAAAATCCACCATAAGAACAACGGGCCAACTGAGTCCCCTGGGCTATATTTAATCAGATGGAGATCATGATGACCCGGAATAAAATGAGTCGAGCCGAACCCTTTTTCTGCATGCTTCAACTCTTACTTAACTGGGGTTGGGCATGGGTCTGATAACTCCAGACCAAAGCTGGTTCAAGCCACTCGGTTTCTTTGTAAGGCCCACCTAATCCATAGGTGCATAATCAGCCCACTGGCTTATATTTATCTCCATCTCCCTTTGTTTAGGGTGGTTAAGCTGACCATTATGAGTACCACCAATATTGGCATCCTAAACCCAACCTGTTTATTAAACAGGCTGGCAATGTCAGCTCAAACCAAACCTGGTAGTTAGATGGTCAATCTGAACCTGAATTATAAAGTTTGGTTCAGATTAGTGCCTAAATTGTGCAATGGATTCGGAATTTGATCTTTTAAAGGGTCCAAGGCAAAATCGAAAGTCACCTTCAACACCATTTATTAAAATTGCAAAAATTTAGTAACAAATAGGGCATAATTTATTATAATTACTACAGACTTTTCCTTTTTTTATCAATGGATGTAAACATGGATCTGATAAGGGTTTTCAGGCCCTGGATCCAGAACTGATGCCCGCACCAATCACGGAATGGGCACGACCCACTAAAATGTGGGTGGATCCTGGTCCAATTAGATCACAACTCTGGGCAGTGACAAAGCTGTCAGTTACAGCTGGGCCGGGTCAGTCTGCTTCCCTTTGGATTTTCAATCAGATTTTCCCAAGCCTAAGTGTGTCACATTAACAACGCTATTATCATAAGTCACAACTACAAGTGAAGTCTTAATGACAATTCCTTTGGATCATCACAACATGAAAGGACTAGTAATGAGAATTAAGGATTGGGCCTAGGCCCAGGAGCCCATGGGGTTAGGATCTGGTCCATGCCAAGCTGCCTTGTTATGCAATTTACTGGCTGCGATTAGACATACACAGCTCATGGTGCAGCTTACATTAGCCGACTGATAATTGATAATTCCTATTTCAGTTAGCGAGCCTGTTGAATTTCAGGCCTTTAGCAGCACTGGATCAGGTAGCCCGTAAATGTTGAGGCCTGATCGATAACCATATCAACCCAAGTCCATTCAAAATATGATTTGAGAACAGCCCACTTGAGACCGGATTGTGAAAAGATTCATCCAAGCTCAAGATTTTTTAAAGGCCCAGACAATCAGATGGGTGCCATTGTGGATGGATTTGAAATCCTGGCCATCAAATAAAGGGCTTTCTCTGATCACTCTTTGGGCCTGTTTCTTTGCTGGAATTCTTGTTTGGGGAATTTCTGAATTCTCAAACAAAGTGAAATTCCTGGATGCCCCTTTGGGCTTGAACATTTAGGAATTCCACCAAAATAGATAGGGAGTGGAATTCCTAAATTCTCAAAGGTCAAAAGAGACCTTTCTTTTGGCTGAAGTCCAGAAATGCTAATAAAGAAACATGGAATTCAGAAATTCCAGGGGATAGCCTGTCACATCATGTCCAGAAATTCCTGAACATGGTGAATTCCCGATAGAAATTCCACCAAAGAAACAAGACCTTTTTTTTTCTTTCTTCTGCCTGATCTATAAAGGGCCCAGACCCGACCGGACCGTGAAAAGATTTACCAAGTCATCAAATTATAAATGTGTTTTAGCAATGTGGGTCAACCCAAATCAAGTCAATTCAAGTTGGTAGGGCGGATTGTGATGGTTGAGGGTGTTGACCAACTGCAGGTGGGTTTTCTTAACCCATGACAGAACCATATATCTTGCAGTTTGGGCTATGCGGATCAAGATCAGGTTCATCCAAGCTCAAAACCTTTTAAAGGCCCGGATGATCGTACTGGTGCCATTGTGGATGGATTCAGAATCCTGGCCATCAAATAAAGGGCTTTCTCTCATTGCTCTTTTTTTTTCTCTTCTTCTTTGGTCTGATCTATAATGGGCCCAGACCTGATAGTGAAAAGATTTACCAAACCATCAAATTATAAGTGTGTTTAGAAATGTGGGTCAAACCAAACCCAACCCATTTAAGTTGGTAAGGCAGGTTATGTTGGTTGGGGGGGTTGACCCACTGCTTGTGGGTTTTCTTAACCCATGATGGACCCATATATCTTGCAGGTTGGGCTATGCGGGTCAAGATCTGGTCGGGTCAGATTATACCACCCCAACACAGGACTTGCCCGGCCTATTAGGCTATCAGAATCAGAAAATGAGCCCAAACACAATCCGCAGGCTGAAAATCACATCCAACAAAAGCCACACTCAAGTGATTCTTAGCTCAGTAGCCATGATTAGCACTTTTGGGTAGCCCTGCTGTGATTCTATCATCTGGTGAGCCCACTAAGATTCTTACATGGGCTTTCCATCATTGAATGGACCTCCCTGCTGTATTTATAATTCTTCACTTGGGCTGACCCACCTTGTTTTTAATTATTGCATTGGGCTCGTCTTGATTATATAAATGGTACTGGGCCTATTCAAGGTTCCAAATTAGGTGTGACACCATAATTTCCTATCAAAAAGTGAAGGACTCCATACTTATAAGAAGCATTTTTGCCCCGGAAAATATTGAGGGAGGACGATTTGGGCCCAAGAAAAAAAATCACAAAGGTAGCAAAATCATCATCATCACCACCCTGTCTTCATAATCATCCTTTTGTATCAATTCCACCCAACATGGGATACCAATCTTTCTTATTGTAAATCATAAATCTCCCATGATATGCGCACAATTATTGCGATAAATTGATAAAATGAAAAGTAAAAACTATGATATTTTGAGAGAGGTTGGTTAAATTTCTTATCGAAAATCGAAGTGATTAATTGAAGCAGCAATTGTAGTTAATAAACAACCTGTGAGATGCAAAGATCAACACAATAATGGATGGTTTAATATGATATAGGCAAGTGGTGGAACCCTATTGATCCTACTCTATAGAGGCGGGTTTAATTTAAGAACCCACACTTAAAGAGGTCAGCTTTATAGACAATATGGGGTTGTTCACTTGGTTGGCAAACCTAGATTCACCTTAATGCCACTCTTCCGACATTTGTGGGCTTTTCTTCCCACTTGTGTGAGCTAACTTTTCCACATGAGTGAGCTATCTTGGGTCCCAACCGGGCTGAAGCACCAAAAAAAAGAAAGGACCGCTATCTTATTGTCTAAATTTTCTTATACATGGTGGGATAAAATCAGTACACCACATCCATGGGCATGCCACATGTAGTACTATAGAAATGTAATGATAGATTACAATGAAAAAACAAAATATGTGTAGCTGACCCCAACATAATTGCAGCTAAGGTTTTAATAATGATGATGGTTACTCATTGTCATATTGTCATGATGCGAATTAGGTGGTATCATCCGATAAAGAAAACTATGATAATCCTATGATGAAATCTTGATGGGCCCCTTACATTGTAATTATAGTAGGACAATCTAATGATGAAATCAAAACTAGCTTTCTAATATTGAAAACAAAGAAGGAACTCAAATAATGAAATAATATGAGACTAATCAACGACGGGAATGGTGCTCTCTTGAGTCTTGACAATGGGAGCATCACAGTTTACTCGCTTAGAGAAAGAAATCACAACATACATCTGAACCGTCTCCAAAGGCGGGACATCTTGAATTTCACAACACCACCAATTCAATTACGATGACAATCACCACCAATTTGAATGGACTGCAGAGCGCAAGAATATCAAAGAAAATGATCTGACTGATGCGTAGCTCATAGGATTGTATCACTAGCTGTACCCTATCGTGTTTTCTATGGTTGAGTGGCTCAAGGGCGATTTCATAAACGAGAAAGCCACATAACATAAGCTTTTTTGAGAAAAAAAGACTCATAGGATACATGAGTAGTTAGTCCTAAAAAGACTTGGGCTGCTGCAAACATGGTCTAACCTCATAGGAGGGAGTATTGTAGCTAGTAACACATGGTCATCTCATAGAATTATGAATTATGCTTAACCCCATTGGGATGCTGAGGTGCACCTTTGCTTAGCCCAATCCTCTTCAATTATATAGGACTTGATCTTTTGTAAGAATTCAAAGGACTTTTACTGGGAGGATTTACAAATTCTATAAATTCTATCTCACATGGAATTCCAAAATCCCCATGGCCGGGAAATCATTTTGAAATGTTAGAAAGGTTGGAATTCAAAAAATTTAACATACGGACATTGTGACTCTTTTAGGTGTTTGGAATTTAAAATTCTAACAAAATATCATTTTTTTTAAGTGCCAAAGGGAGGACTGTAATATCAATGTAAGAAATTTTCAAACATAACAAATTCTCAATAGATATTCTGCTAAAGAAATATGCCCATATTTTTTTATTGGATGGGACTTAACCACCACCATAGTGATGCATACCATTGCAACTTCTGGGACTCTTGCAGGTGTCCTTCAACTCCCAAAGATGAGTTATATATAATCTATAAATATATATATATATATATATCTATTTTAATAAAAAGCAACAGTCCAAGCATCACCTAACACAAATGAGTCATGATCAACATCCCCACAACCCTTTGAAAAGTCTTTCATCGTTGGACCTTTTCTCATACCTTATCATATAATAACGTAGGGATGCTGCTTATTTAAATGTAAGTGCAAGAACAGTCCAAAGTAGAAAAGAGAAGCCATTTTTTAAGTAGGAAAAGTAAAGAGAAAAGCTAAAGCAGATTCCCCCAACATATGTACTCAAGAGGAAACAAAAACAAGGTCATAATAGTGCATGCATATATAAACAAAAAGATGTAAGACTAAAGTGCCTACCATTCTCTTATACAAAGAGTCAAAGGTAACAAACATTAGGCTTCCACATTCCTCATGAAGTGCATTGCATGCTTGGTTTGGATAAGGGAAATCCCAATTTATTATCTTTTTCAATAGTGCCTTTGCTAGAGCCACTAATTATAAAACATAAGATTATTGAAAAAAAATAGGTTGTGGGGCACAACCCTTTATAGTTTACACACTGATGGAATTATTGAGTCCTTACTTACATCAAGACGTGTCATCAATATAGCATCATGTCAAATATAAAAAAAACTTCGACAAATTTTTATAAGAGCCAATTGTCATACGGGATAAGATTTTAAAGGACGGATCATATAAAGTGCAATATATAGATGCTAACACGTGGAGCTAATTGGCCAAGAAGCAAAAGGAGAATGTTAATCCAACTACCATCTTTTTTTAAATTGGAGAATGAAACATTATATTTTATGTATATTTTGTAAACATGCTTAGAGAGCACTGTTGTATGAGCACTGCCTGTGAGCACTCTAATTTTTCTAGCACATGGGGTTTTCTGTATGATCAATTCAACTCTTTACGGTTACTGCTCTCTCACGAATTGGCACAAGTCTAAATTTGACGGTCATCAAATTGCTACTCACATTGAATTAAAATCAAATAAAGTGATGCCTTCTTAAAAGACTAAACTTAAGGGCTATAGATCAAAGGGATGAGATGACCTAATCAGTTTGATATTTGAAATGCCCTTAGGTCTCATTTAGATCTTTCGATTCAGCACCTCTACATGATTGGCATGGCCTCTGAAGGACCCCATAAGATAGTATTCACCTCTAGTAACGGTGACTCAAACAGGCAGTGCTCACTTCTAGTAAGGGCGACCCATGTTTGAAAACTCTACCGGCTTTTTTGCTAAGTTGCGGGTGAGACTTTAAACTTGAAGGAGTCTAGATCCTTTGTTGCAGCGGTATCTTAATACTTTTTTGCAACTCCATCATGGAGCTCACATAGAGATCATTTCAACCATTCAAGTTGAATTTCATTCCCTCGAATCATATATATATATATATATATATATATATGTATCCTCAAGTTTCATGCAATAAGGGGCGAAAATTGGTCCATCATGGGCATCAATAGTATTTATTTGACGTCAAAATGGAAATATTCTCATTAGGGGTGTAAAAAAAAACCGAAAAACCGTCTAACCGAACCGAACCGCGGTTAATAACCGTATTTCACGGTTCGGTTACGGTTACGGTTAATGAAATCTAAAAACCACATGGATCGGTTTGGTTACAGTTTTCTATAATAATTCACGGTTATTAACCGAACCGAACTGTATGATACGATTCGGTTAACCGTATGCGGTTAACCGTATCATTTACAAATAAAAGAAAAAATAAGGGGGCTGAATGAAATATTTCTTACCTTATTTAATTGTTCCTTATGTGTCATTTTACCTTCAATCATTCACATTTATCCCCTAATGTGACTTATGTGAGGAAGGCATTCCACGGTTATTAACCGTAACCGAATCGTTTAATATGGTTAACCGCGGTTACGGTTTTCCACGGTTTTGTAGGTACGGTTACGGTTACGATTTTAAAAGACAGAAAACCGCGGTTACCATTAGGTTAACGGTTTTCCAAAATTGACCAGTTAACCGAACCGTTATACCCCTAATTCTCATCTTGATGGACTGTTCATACTCATCACACACGTGCGGTGCTTAATGATTGATAAAATACAATTGCTAGGGTCCCACCACGGATGGTTTGACTCATTGGATGATCCTAGCCATACAATCCATGGACTTCCGGTCATGTATTTGTCAATCATTATCTACTTCAAATTCAAAGTCCATTTGTGAGCTCTATTGGTTGTTTGGATGTCAGTGATCGAGAGTGACAACACCTTCCAGGTATGGCCCACCACTTGTACAGTCTAGATCGTCGTTCTAGGCACCACACGTGCAGATGCACACACGTGTCCAGAATCGGGCACAATGCTAGGAATGGGACGGATTGGATGGAAGTAAGATCTTTGGTGGGTGAAAATCCCACATGCATCTCAAATCTAGCCCGTCGAACCCAGCAGCAGATGGGTTGGTTGAGGCCCACTGATGTGTGGTGAGGATATGTCACTTGAATTTTCCGGTACTGAAGCAACCAATCACATGGGCCCACGAATTCGTAAGCCAGGAATTAGAGTTATGAGCTCAGCCTGAGGGCATCTACTTCTCTGAGCCATGGGGCCCGTATAGTTGGTGTTTGGTGTACTAACTTTGAACTCAGCCTGAGTTGGCCAAGTCAACTCATCTAAAAGGGAAATCAAAAGGTCTGCTTGGGTTTATCTAAAAGCTTGGAATCAAATTCTAACCGTCTGATATTTTCTCAACACATGCAACACAATTGAATCTTTTCTTTTTCTTGTTTGGTTAAACTTTCAAGTCCCTTTAGCAAAACCGAGGGTTGGTATATGCAATTGAATTTGATCTTAGGAAATCTTAAAACTGATTAAAATTAAAGAAACAAAGGTGAAGATTCATGAATGGGTATCAAATAAACACCTTTTAATTGAAAATAAGTTAAAGAGAATACCCAGCCATCACCAAGTAAATCAAATCCTTGAAAACTAAGGTCCCATCTATTTTTTCACCTCATATATTAGTTTGTGCCACCTCCTTCAGAATCCTCTACTGCAACACATTTTACATTGAATTCATAAGAATTTAATTACATGCAAATGGAAGGCCCCTAAAGGCGATTGTTTGTAATTATAGAGAAAAAAAAAAGTTATATGCAAATTTTCCTAAATAAGCATGTTTGTGCAGCTCTATATAATCCTAGTTCCACAAAAAAAAAAAAAAAAAAAAAAAACCCAATTCTGACCCCCTAGAAGCAATTTACTGTGAACTCACAAAAAACTCAGTTCAAGTGGCCACACCAAATATGAAATTTACTGTAACACAAAACAAGGCTTTCTAGTATTCACAATTTTTCCGGAAATACGTATACACAAAGGTGCTAAAAACGTTGTTCCAACAAAACAAAATATCCATGGTGTAGGAATTACAGAATATTCATCATTGAGTTGATAGATTTAGGAGGTGTTGGAACAGAATATTCATCATTGAGTTGATAGATTTAGGAGGTGTTGGAAGAAAATATTCATCATTGAGTTGATAGATTTTGATTGCTAAGAAAAAGAAAATATGAATTTTTTATAATAAAATGCTATGTTGAGGGACTTGTGGCCAAACTTCTAAAAATATTATATTTATGATTGGAGCAGTTGATGAACGGCCTGCATCATGTATCATGCAACTAAGCCAAACAGTTGATAGACAAGAATCCCCGCTCAGGACAAAGTGACAAATACCTGTGATTCTCTCTCTGTTTCTCATAGTCATGATGAACGTTGAAAGGGGTCAAGATCAAAATAACCAAGTTAATTTCCTGTAACGCATGTGAACTAATTAGAGCCCACATTGGACTATTCCTCCATTACTTTGATTACGCGAGAACCACTTTACTATGACGGAGAGACCAACACCTTCATAGCTTTATCTTTCCCAATCATGCGAAAAGTAAGCAATTTAGACCTCCAACTACCGTTTTACAAGCACAGGAGAGTGAAAGAGAGAGGTTGAAAGAGTACGAACACTACAAAACACTCACCACCATACAATACAAACTTAAAATCATAGGAAAATGGAAATGACCCAAAAGAAAGAAAGAGGATAAAAGAAAAGAAATCTAAGTGGTCCCTCTTCCACAACCTCCCACCTTCACAAAACTCCAAACATGTCAAAGACCCATCAGTCCCCCCCAAGAGATATGGTCGGTTGAATGAGATCCCACCACTGAAAACTCTCTTCTCCCACCAAAAAGAGGAGAAATTTTGAAAAAGAAAGCACCCACCTACAAAAAAATCTT
The DNA here is from genome assembly GCA_003546025.1 of Camphora micrantha. Classification (NCBI taxonomy): domain Eukaryota; kingdom Viridiplantae; phylum Streptophyta; class Magnoliopsida; order Laurales; family Lauraceae; genus Camphora; species Camphora micrantha. The sequence continues at coordinate 76,861,326 of QPKB01000003.1, read as the reverse complement.
TTTTGTTCATGTGGGGTCTGTCCTTTTAGTAGGGTACCCTACAAATGTTAAGGTTCTGTTGGTACAGGGGCAATAGAAAGGGAGAGGGAGTGGGAGAGGTAGAGAACACAAAGGCCTTGTAGGTGGGAAAAGGGAGACCTTGTTGAAGCACGTTGAGTGCAGTTTTTCCACATGTAGCAAGGCACACCTGATATATTTTGACTTGAAAACCTCTTCTTCTCTGAGAGGGTGGAAAGGGGAAAGTGACATTGCCTGCTGACAGGAGAGCATAGAATCACAAAGAGATTATAGTGCTCTTTTTCTTTCTCCTCTTTTCTCTTATCACCCTCTTCTGTAGAGAAAAAGTAAAGCTAGTATCTAACTTTCTTCTCTTTTGGGTTCCTGCATACCCACTGACTGTGCTAGTGAAGAGTGAAAGGGGAAAATAAAATAACCCAAATCATATTACAATAAGGTTGATGCGAACAAATTGGGAGTTGGGACCATGATATGATTCTATTACAATATTGGACTTCGTCGTTTAGTCAATTAGTATGAGATTATAGTAGTATTGTAGTACCAACATCTCTAGAACCATTTTCTCGTTGGGTGAATAATGGGTTAGGGCCCAGTTAAACCCACTGGAGGGGAGCTGACTTGAATGAAAATGATATGTATGGGTAGCAAATTTCATATCAAAATGATCTAAGATGATTGAGATATGGGTCAAAAGCTTTAAAAAAACCAATGACTAGAGTGAAATTCATTGGTCAAGGAGTCCCACAAAAGAAAAAAAAAAAGGGGGTGCAAGGAGTTGATAAATGTCCAATTGCATCTGGCAATTTAAAGGGGGAGGGATAGGAAGATAAGTGGACCCTACAGTGCCCTTCGCGTAGCATGGTTTCTAAAAATGGGTCGCTGAAAAATGTGTGACATGTTAATGTCCGTAAATAATTAATATAATATATGTGTGAAATCCTCCAAGATAAGCTACTTTTTCAGAATCCTATTTTTTTTTTTTTTTTGTTGTTGTTTTATATACTTGGAGCTCATATTTAATCAACTTGCTCCATTTATATGAACCGAACTTTGAATTGGCATTAATCCAAATTTCACATTGTTTCGGATGATCTAAATTATCAATTTTTTTTGTATATAGTGTGTAGCTGCTAACCTTTGAGAAGTAATTTTTTTGGTAAAGAGAAGTTTAAATAATGGTCTAGGATCATTTGTTTAGATTGATATCTTATATCCCTCTAATATATGTCAAAACATTACTATTGGAGAGCCTCTCATGATGTAAACCCAGACATATTGGTATGAGCCACTATCCAGACAGTTCAGATTGGCGACACGCGTGCCATGATGAGATTTGCTTTAGATTTCAATTAGTTCGATGTTATCATTAAGCTGGCTGTTAATAATCATAATACCCACCATCACTAATTACAGCTTGTAAGTTGGTAAGAGTAGAGCACTCAATTTTTACTAATTGCCTCAGTCAAACTGTCAAGCTGGAGGACCTGAGTAGTCAACGTTTTGATTTTCCAACTTCTGACCTCACCATCAAAGAGCCTTTACCAATTAAAAAAATGCTCATTGACCTAAAAAAAAGACATCACCGTGAAAGAGTATCTTGGCCCCTGAATTAAAGACGCTAACACTTCAAATATGGCCTCTGCATGTAGTTTAGGACGTGAAAGAAGAGTAATCATCTTGGAGTCCAGCTATATAGATGAAGCATTCAATACGAATCTCTACTATAAAACACATTTATATTAGAGTGCTTAAAAAAAAAATTATCCTCTTGCAAAGGTTGTGGCCAAATTTTCCCCTAAAAATAATTTATCTCACCGTAGAGCTGAAGTTTGACCACATGATAGATAATAACTATAAAATAGGTGAAATTCTTGATATTGTCATTTACCTTATGTGTAGGGATTTTTTCCACCTACCAGAGCTTCACAATACTGAACATTGTGGAATTTTTAATCCAAATAGTCGTTAAAAGTAAAATCCTAGGTACCTAGCAATTTTTTTCTCAAGTAATAAAGTCAAATATGTGGTAAAGTAATTTTAAGGGCCACCATTTTTATTTTTCCATGTATAGTTTGGTTACAATTGGGAAAATAACATCTCAACCACCAAAATTGTACTACTACTTTATTAGGTTCTCAAAAACTTATCTCATAAAAACATAAGTTAAGTAGTTACTTTATGGGTAATTCTTACCCATGCACCATCGTATTGCTCATTGGTGTCGTTTGTCATGCAGGACTTGGTAAAAGTCAAAAGGGTCCTGCGTTGTAACATTCTCTACCTCAAGAGCAAGTGCAGAAGAGAAAATTCACTATTACTTTACCAATTGTTAACTTTTTTTGTCCGGTTATTTACATTAGGGGAGAATAAAGGAGAAATAAGATGTCACATTAAGATAAAGTTAAAGATAAGTGTACTGAAATAAATTAGTAAATGAATTACTTTTAATGCGATTGGATAATTGGTGTAAAGCAAAAGAATTTAAATTTGTATTTCGTTGGATAAAGAGAATGGAGAATGAGTTACTCTACGCCATTTTATTACAATATCTACAAGAAAACAAAGGGTTGGAGTAACTGCCCCACTTTATTGTGACATCACCCAATAACTATGGGATCGAAAAGGTTAGGTTTGAGTTTTGCCAAATGAGCGGATATATTTATTTTACTTGTTTGGCCAATGCAAATACACACTTTATAGGGTAAAGAATCCAACCGTTGTGATTTATTTCAATCCTCATTTCCTTTATTCTCTTGGAAACAATAATCACAAAAACAAATGCATTTTTACTTTGTAAGGAGGCAATGAGGCATGCTTTTATCTTCATCTAACTATTACCTATTCCACTTATTTGGTATTTACTTTTGATACTTCAATGAAATAAACTGCCATAAAAGGAATGAAAGCCGTGTACCAAAATTTCTGTGGGCAGCGATGGGGGAGCCTTGCAGGTGAAATCTTCCCTGCGGTGGTGGTAGGACAAATTGGAGAAGTGATTACATTGATACAAGCACAGGTACTGTGTTAGCTATGGTACAGGTGAGGTGAGGCCAATTGGCACATGGCTCTGCAAGGAAGGTCCATTTAGAGTCGGGCTACTTGTCCCGGGTTTTGTCCCGGGACAAGTAGCATTTTTGGTCCATTTATCATCAGAAGCAGACCAAAAGTGAAGGACTGAGATGCAATTTCTTTTGGATTGATATCAAGCATAAATGTGAAGGACTGAGATGCAATTTCTTTGGATTGATATCAAGTGTCTTATTGAAGTGACCATCTTATCTAGAATTCTACACAACATGACAATTGACGAAGCATAATTTGTTGGTTTGTTGTGATAGATACAGTCCTTGGATGTCTCAAGTATTTCACATTTGAGGGATTTTTGGGAAAAAAAAATCAATTTTCTATTCTAAAATCAATTTTCTCACAATATACAGATACTATCTGTCAATCATCAAAATTAGTGAGAATGAGGGGGACACGTAGAGGTGCCTTAGGTTGGTCTTACTGTTGATGATTTGATCACATTTGTATTGGTAGGTCTCGTACATGATTAGAAAATTCTTTATCTTATCTTGATTCAATTTTCATAGAAGAAGAGGTGATTTGATGGTCATTTCTAGGAACTAGCATTTGCTCCTTCATTTTTTATTCATCTATTGAAATATAAATCATAAGTATTAAATTACATGAAGCAAAGTGGGCCTAAGAGGACTCATTCGGCTGAGAGCACTCGCTATCCGAAGAGAAGAGAGAGGACAAAACATCAACTAGATGTTTCTGAAGAAAGAGAGAGAGGAGACATTTGTGGAGTTTGCAAGTCTAGAGGTCCAACCTAGAAGATACTGTTGTTTATTTTATCAGAAAAGCAATAAAACTAATAGTGAATACATGAAGAGGTAAGTAGTTGTCACTTTTTTCTACCAAAAGAAAAATAATTTTTATTTAGGGCCCTACTTCTTTAGCAGAATTCTTCATATAAATTTATGGCGTTAAGACAATGATGTGATGAAAAGCCAAAATTAACTTTTTGAATTCTTGTAATTCCATCATCAAGATTTCTGAATCCTCAAGTGGAGAAGAGGATTCAAAAATTCCTCTTGCGAACTGCTAATGAAGTATTTATAAATTCACCAAATATGAGTTCCTGGAACTATACTAAAAAAATAGGCTCTTAGTTAGCCTTATAAGGAATGCCCACACCATCCACCGGTCTAATTTTAGGTGCAAATTACATCAAAAGTCCTTTTTTCTCATTTCTTTGGCCTAGTGCATCCTCTAGTAGAGGATCCGGACTTTGTTAAATTAGGGTAAAAAGAAGAGAATAACCATGAGACACATAGTGGAGACCAAATTACTTTAGATGATGAAAAATGACATCCATCCATTCATCCACCAATAAAAATCAGAATTATGACCCTTCGATGCAGATATTACACATAATCATGTAATAAATTTTTAAAACTCCATTCTACCTTTGATATAGAGATAATTCAAACCGTTCAAGATGGGACCTAAAGCTTTATAACTAGACCCTAGAGCTTCAAGTAGTTTCAGTTATAAAAAGAGTGGGACCTACTGGTCAATTGAGAATATGACTAAAAATGTGATAATACCACAGTCAGCAGTATTGCCACGTTAGTGCAATAACGTTTCCACCAGTAAAATTAAGCACCCACTTTCCACTACTGGTCAATCGGGCCTGGTTTTTTATTGAAATTTATAACTAAATTTAAGAGGTTATAATTTTTTAGACATGATGTGACATTTTGTACCCCCAGCATTTGAAATGCTATGTTTCTTTTATTAGAATTTCAAATTCCAACCACCCAAAAGACTTTTGAAATTTTTGAAAATCCACTCTTTATAATATTTGTCGGAATTTCAAATTCTTCATAAAAAAAGAAATTAGAATTCCACTAAGAAGACAACTTTTGAAAAATTTAAAATTCTCCCCTAAATAAATGAATTTTTAAAATTCCGAAACGGGCCACTCAGTCTCTTCCTGACAAAAGGTTTTATCGAAATGTTTTCAAGAGACATTTTGTTCCCTCCTCGATATGAAAAAAAGAAAAAGTAACTCGGTCGCGTCTCGTACAGGGGAGTGGAAAGGAAAAGAAATTCCGTCAACAGTCAAAACTAGTGCCTGAAACCCTTTCCGGACTACGGACTTGCCTTCCAAAAAAGCAAGAATTACAATGAAGGAGCTTTTCCCTGTTTATCAAATTACACAAATAACCCCCCAGGGAAAAGAAAAGAGGAGAAACAGAGAGAGAGGGATGGAAAATAGAAATGCATCACTTGGTTCACACGCCGACAACATTGCCAACAGGACATCCCTGATTTCTTGTCCCCTGCCTCATGCCCTTGCCCTAGTTCTACAGTGACTCGTTCCAGAAGACGACAAAATATTTGCAGGATGTGAAATAACATCCAGTATTTTCAGTTCATGACATTCACTCGTCTCGTCTCTACTTGAGGGCTGATCATGCAAGTTTCAGGTGCCCCTCCCTATTTTAAGGACCCAACAGAACTAAAATGGTCAGATATGGATCATAGACCACAACAATCAGCTTCAAACTTTGAAGGCTGATATAGTTCAATAGTTAAAACAGGCCCAAATGCTTACTATGCAAGACTGATCAAAGGACTTTTTTTTTTTTTTTCCATTTCGACATAAAACTGCTAAACTCTTGGACCACCTATGAATGGTTTAGAGGCATGAGATTAATCCCTTAATTTAATATTTGAGCCCATTATGAGATGATCGTTCAATCCACCCCGTCCCGTCATCAATGAGGCTCTAGGTTAAAAAGTATCTAGGGAGCCTCTATATACATGAGATAGGTGTGATAAGTTACAAATTTTAAAGTGAGCCCAAGAATGACTAGTAGCTTGTACAGGACATGGAATTAATTTTAGTTTGAATTTTTTTTTTTAAAGGTTAAATTCATTGAAAAAGCTAGCAGAACAAGAAGACTGTACTGACCCAAATGGAAACATTTTTACTCTTGAAATTTCGATTTATAAAACGATGGGGCGAAGTATTTAAGGCCAGTTGGACAAGTGAATTTACTCATAATAAACTACTGCAAGCCATAAACCCTATTTGAAGGGAAGTTAAGAATAAAAAGCATCTAAACTCAACTTCAGCAAAACTGCTGCAATGACATTTGGAATTCTATTAATAGGATTCGGGTCAGGGTCAGTTTGAATCAGTCCACTGCGACTTGGCAAAAAATGAAGCTTGAATCTCACTTGAATCACACCATTTCTTTTCCAAAAGTTATTGGTGTTAATGATTAATTAAATCAATCATAGTAATCCATGAACTACTAATCCTTAACAATTAGGAGATTTGGAGTAAGCTAAAGGACCCTATACTACAAATTCAATTAGGGGTGGCAAAACAATGACAATCAAATGCCAGATTTTAGAGTTGATATTCCTTTTTTCCTTTCAACAGTTGGTAAGGGGTCTAAATGCCCCAACAAGATTGCATCTTACAGAAATATGTGCAAAACCAGGGTAGATCTTAACAACAAATTTCAACAAATGGGCTGGGGAAAAATTTTGCTTACTTCCAGCAAATGGCAACTCTTAAGTCGCCCTTGGAGCTGCTTGCTTGAATGCAACAGTGGGGGCTATCCTACAGCTTCTCCTCTGATGTTCCAGTACAAGCTCGCCTGCAAACCAGTCTAGCTTCTCATAGTTTGTCTGCTCCGCAATTCTCTTTCCTCCAAATAGAACCGACTCCACATTCTTCTGTTTCAGCATCTCCTCGGCTACTCCTAGAAGCATCTTCACATTGCTGGGACTCGGATCTGAGTCTGTGTTGGCTGAATACCGACTGAGACTAGATCCGTTTGCCTGCGACAACGAATGCCACAAATTAATAACCATTGAGATACATCATAAAAGATTACATGAATCACTTTTTACTATTTAATAATCAATTCAACTATAATCCTATACAGGAAATCTCATCTACAAGCCTAACCAAAAAAAAATAAAAATCATTAAAGATCACGATGGGTGTACAGGACAATACAGACCAGATCGAAATCTGAGAAACCAACTCTGGTGAATTAGGGATACACGGACCCAACAGTGTAAGGATAAGTGTGGCATTGTGGGACCTATCTCTATTGAAGCAAGTGGTAGATCCCATATGTGACAACTGTGCAATCAATAGCAGACAAGTATTCATGGCACTTGCAGTGAAAATCCAGCGCAAAGTCATGCGACAAACAAAATCAATACATGGTCCAAAAAAAGGTTGGACGGGGATCGCCAAGCCCATCTTCATTTGCTACAATAAGGGGGGAACAGACCATCAATTTTTTGGGCCCCATGCAGCAGCCAATAAGCTTGAGCGAACCCACATCCTATTGAGTCAAGATTGACTCAGCGCTTCTAATTCCACCTGACCGTCTGAAATTTATAACAACAATGTACATAAACGAGCAAGTCTATGGATCCGGATCCTCTCCCAAAATGCAAAAACACAATCGGGTTTTTAACCAAAAAATGTGATCTGAACTCATAAAGCAGAGGTCAAAATAGATATTATCTCATTATCCATTTTTAGCCGATCTTCACGTACAATGGATCTGAAATTATCAGATCTGGGTAAATTCTTAAAGCCATTTATATCTGCTGTGGCGTAAGCCCTGGTCCTTCCTCTGGTGCCCCAAGTCCATAAACAAATATACTACATGAATAGCGAATCCTGAAAGAGTCAGAGTGCATTGACAGTGGATTATCTCTGCCTAAAAATAGCAACAAGGAACCCCGCGTTTAACCCTGGATGGGTAATAACACCTAGTCCTATTACCCACCAGTCATTGGCAATTTGATACAGACACCCCGTCCGAAAATATACATATAAAGCAAGTCTAACCAAAATATTCATATCACCTTCATCAGGCCGTATGGGTCTCGATCTAAACCATAAAACTAGTCAATTTCACTGGACGAAGATCCTTGATCTAATCAATTTACGATGTTAGTTGATGAAAAAGGGCCATACGTAATGGGACCAGTAATTTTAATGACTCGGATGACTTATGAAACATGGAACGTATAATCCATTCCACGACCACCCCCGTTCCCTTGCACCAAAACATCGGAATCCCGTTCCCAGAAACGGTGTTTGGACGTTTACCGTTTCCAAAAGTGGAATAAATAAAATAAAATAACTGGCTCATTTCGCGTCTTGTTTCAACAAAAAACCAACATCCAGGACAAAGCCTAATTTTCTCGAATAAAGACACAGACGCATCACAACTAACGTGCGCCGTGGAGCAAAATCCAACCAACAGGATCCTGATGCGCCTACCCAAACGCGCCAAGTAACCGTTACATGCACCCTGTAGAAATGGAATGGTCCCAATTGAAAGAACCAACACTGTGCCGTTGAGAGCTAGGGACATAATACGGTTAAATTGCGCCACGTGGCTCTTATCAGAGATGAAACAAAAATCTACTGGACCGTAAGCCCCAAAAATGCTGAAATAGCTATAGTTATATTAGAAGAAAACAAACCGTTGGCGTAGGTTAAGACACAAGAGAGCGAGCGCACGTTAGAAACGTACCTGAATGCGGACATAGTTGCTACTCCGGCTCTGCCCAAAAGCCATGGCGACAGCATGGTCCACCAAATCAGCAGCTCCATCGCCTGCGATCCGAGCCATGGGCTTAGCCCAGTCCTTAGCCTTCCAGCCCTTGACCTGCTCGTAGTCATAGCTACCCTCCAAAAGGCCCCCTCCGGACCCTAGCGAAAGGACCATCAGGTCCTCCACCCCTCGCACGAACGGGAACTCCTGCTTGTTGTGCAGCACGTGCGTTATGGCAGCCGAAGCCGGGTTGCTCATGGCTAACCCCCCATCGACCGCAACGCACCGAGTCGAGCCGTCCACAGACCGCATCGCGACCGGGTCGAAAATCCCTGGCTCGGCTGACGTGGCTCTGCAAACCTCCCAAAGCCGGAAATCGAAGCTGTCTGTCTCCAGGGCGTCGGCTCGAGAGAACAAAAACGGCGCCGCGCTCGAGAGGTCGTAGCACGGAATCAATACCGGCTTCAACGTGTCCTTCAGCGTCAGGTTCCGGTCTCCCTCCGTAAACGCGTCCTTCATCGCCCGCTCCATCCCGGCGGAGCCGCTGCTCCCGCCGCCGCCTCCGCTTTTGAAGAACTTCCGCATGAGGCTGCCGCTGCCGGAAACAGTCGGCGGCCGGTAGAATCGCTTCCCCTTCTCCGCTAAAAACTTCCACGTGTCCTCCGCGCGGAAGATCGGCCGGTCGCCGCCTTTCGTCGAGAAGAGCATCGCCGTGAAGATACCTCCGACGCCGGTCCCCGCCGCAACGTCGAAGTAATCGGCGATTCTAGCGTCCGGATTGCCGGATTTTGTTTTCAGCGCTTGCTCGAGATAGGCGAGGGCTTTTCCGGCGACGATACCTCGCATTCCTCCCCCGTCGATGCTGAGGATGCAGACCTTGCCCCTCTGGTTCTTGATCGAGCCGATACTGCTGACATCAGCTCCGGCAGCGACGGAAGCTGCGGCGGACGGTAGTACGTCAGTCGCGGCAGCGGCGGAGGTGGCAGGAGTGATCTGTTTGGGGATCCAGAGCTTCTGATCATCGTAGCCGAACAGGAACTTGCTTTCAAGGATGGAGAAGATCTCATAGCTGAGCTTGTCCGTGTCGATGCTCGGTTCTTGCATTTCCGTAGGATTACACGCCATTTCGGATACAGATACCACTTCTCGATCCGATTTTCCCCTCTTCACATGCTTTCCTAGAAATTTCTATCCAAACGCTATCGAATTTCTTCTGATTTCAGCTCCAATCGCTTCTTTCTTGCAGAATTCCAGCTCCTTTGGAAATCACCTGCAGATCTTGATATGTAATCTGACCGCTACCAGCTTTGAATCCTATATAGAAATCTCAGTTGCAGAGCCTCTCTCCTCTAAAGCTTCCCAATCCAGCACTAGAGAAGAATCGGGAAAATCTGGTTCTATTTTCCTCCCTTAATTAGCTTTCTAAATCGCCTTGTTTAGGAAATCCTTTGCCAAACAGCTTGTTATTTTCTATCTTTGAAATCGGTTCTCGATCTTTTTCTATTTACAGAGGAAGAGAGAGAGAGAGAGAGAGAGAGAGAGATGGAGGCAGAGAGCGCAGGCAGGTCCGTTTCAGGTTATGTTTGGTGCGCTTCTAAAACCCCAACAGAGCTTCGGACCGGACGTGTCTGGAATCATTTATCCCTCTCTCACTCTCTCTCTCTCTCTGGAATTTGATGTTTGGGTTTTTATTTTAACCAGGGGAGCTTAACTAGGGTTAGATTTCATACACCTGGGTAACCGACGGTGGCCGGGTCAAAATTGATCAGGAGACGGTCAAGGCGTCTGATTGGACGGTTGAGATTGGCCAGTCGTGCCCGACGGTCACTCCGAGATGGATGGCCGAAAGGACATGCCAATTTTGTTTCCCGCGCGCTTGTCGTGTAATGTGTGGGACCCCCTGTTGTTTCTCTTTCCGTTTGTTACGTAAGGGGGCGCACCAATCATGGGTTTTTTTGTGTGACGAAACTGCCCTTTCTTTACGGAATCTGCGGTGGGTGATGTAAGTAAAAAACAGTAGGGAAACGAGAATCTGTTTACTGATGGTTTTGACTGTTGGGTTTAATCTCAGCCAAGGCTGTTAAACTCGAACGGTTTGGATTGGATCTAATCCTAGTACTGATGAAAATAGGGTAGTTTTGATCAGACTTGATTGAAAGAGTCGGGTCCTTGTTTGGACCAATCAAGAGTGACACATTATTTCATATTTAAAATACCAAGCTGCTTTAAAAAAGACACCGTCTTAAAACTCAACAAATTCATATGCCTCTTCCTGATTGGTCCAATAGGATTTTTTAATTTAGACTAAACAGACCTATCTGGATTCCATTGGAAAATTAGAGAAGTTTGACTATGACTTTTTCCTCAATTTCAATTGGACCCGGTTCCGAACATATGTACCACAGCTAATTATAGCCTACTAAGTCTGCATCGCTAGAAGGGGTTTGGGCCTGCTGGTACCAGTCAAATGAACCCATTGTGGCCGACAATTTTTATCAGAAAAGTTTTCATCAGCCATTTGGGGTGTAAGCATTTGGAATAATCTTGTAAAGTTCCACATTCAGAAGTTTAAAATTATGAGAATTCTGGTGGCTAAAAATGACTTTTCCCATGGCTGAGTTAGTTCAAGAAGAACCAATCGAGGAATTCAGATGATTACATTTGTGTTTCTGTCAGGAATTCATAAAAAATGCCCCTAACCAAAAGAGGTGAGAGAGACGCCTCAAATATATGTCCAGACTAGTAGAATTAAAATTTCTGCCAAACTTTCAAAATGAATTAGCTCTTAAAAGAAATAGCACTACAAGTAGATGAGACAAGAATATTAGAAAACCTGGATTGCTTTTCTGAAATAAATGAGAGTGATACTATGCTAATTTAACTGAGTGCATTTGTGGGCGCAGGTGAGAAGGTTTGAAGTGATTACTGGAGAGTCCACCCTAGTATGGAGTGAGAACAGCTTGCTTTTTGAAAAGCAAACCCAATTGCAATTATGATTGTGATAATGATGAACTCTAATATTTAATGGCTATATTAATAGTCTATGTTCATAAGATTAGATGAAGTGTACCTGCCTCAAAAAAAAAACACAAATCATTCCTGATAAATCTCCAATGCAGAGCATACTTATTGTCAAGAAATGAATATAAGATCAAATGGGAAATTAAAGAACATGTCCCTCGTCGAATCAAATAATCACTGTCCACTGGTAGTAAAGTCCTAGTTCTGGATTCAAATCCTCTTCAACTTTCATAAATTTTAATTTTTAATTTTAACCCAACTAAGGGGGCTAGGACTCATACGAGCAACAACACCAGGGAGGTGAGAGCACTCACATCAACGAAGAGATAATACCTGCACTTGCTGCGAGGAAGATTTACATATACAACAAGGGAGAGACCTAGGGTTTGAACAATCCCTGGTCATCCGGGTAAGAGGGCGAGGTTCCCAACTTACTAAACTACCCCTCATTCTTAGGCCTGTCAATGGGACGGGCCGGCCCTGGGCTTAGGTTGTCCAATCCCGTCTCAAAAATAGGACGGGCCTGCCAGGTGTTGTCCAATCCCGACCCTAAATTGAACAGGCCTACATCAAATCCCGTCCCGTACGGGCCCGGGCTGGGACAGGGCCGGGCCTAGGCTTAGTCCGATCTTAAACAGAAGCAAAATATTCTCTAATTATTCCTGCTGTCACCAGACACCCGGTGTGAACCGGACTTTAAACCCTCCTCCTTTTTTTCAGGCTTGGGACGGCAATGCAATGCAACAAGCAACATGGTGGAGTTAAAAAGTTCTTTTTTTTTTTTTTTTTCTTTTGCCGGTGACAGTAGAAATCGGAAAATCAATAAAAATGAATGAGTATCCTATAGGCTATATGGGTCAAGAAATGAATGAGTACCATATATGAGTCAAGTTAAAGTAATGTAGGATCAGTTAAAAACTTCTTTTTGTTTTTTTGGATGGTGAAATTAGAAAATAAAAAAATCAATAAAATAAATGAGAATGAGTATTCTATTTTCCTCTATGGGTCAAGTAATTTAAAAAAGAAATGAACAGAAATGTATTGTCCAAACCCAGCCCACTGGGCTCAAATTTTTTTAAAGGCCCTGTATTTTAGAGCTTAGGACGGGCCGGGCCTGAACGGGCTGGGCATCCTCTACCCAGTCTCAGTCCCATTTTAGTTGGATTTCAAAATGTATTGTCCAAACCCAGCCCATTTGGCTCAAATTTCTTTTAAAAGCCCTGTATTTTAGGGCTTGGGACGGGCCAGGCTGGAATTTTTACTCGTTTCATCCCGTCCCACTACAGGCCTACTCATTCTACTTCAACTTTCACACTTATTATACTTTTTTGGTTTCTTGAAAAAAAAAAAATTCCTTAAACCATTCACAGGTTTCTTGGAAAACTTGGAAGGACATAACATCTTTTAAGATTTACTGATGTCGCCCATAGTCGGCAGTCGGCACATATATACATTGAGAAAAAGTTCAATGAGCCTGTAACGTCAATCAAGGACATGCAGTAACCCTTGACGCATAGGTGGGGAAACAAAAAAACATGGGGTAGGGAATGGTTTAGGACCGAACACGAGCTACGATACCCAAAACTTCAGGAGATTCAAGACTTGGGTGTTTGACGAGAATTCTGACGGTTGAAATTTCTAACACGTCCCCCACAACATTTTTAATTTTAGAAGTTTGTGTAATCCTGCGGCAGATTTCCCTCTTGCATGCAAACTGAAGTTTGGGGTTCACTCGGGAAGAGAAAGCACCCACAGTAAGTATGATGTTTGCCCAGTAGTTTAATTTTACCAAATGAAGAGAAAAATTAGGTATAATAATTAAATCGAATCCCTATCTGATCACTTCTCTACAGATTTGGAGTTGCACAAATGTGCCCTTGGGAAATTTACATCGCCCGAGCCGAAAACCTAAGATATGCTGCAAATAAAAAAAAGTCCTATAACTAAAACAGACGAGGACACAAGCCCTCAATTTAGAAGGATCTGGTACAAATCTCTCTTCTAATTTGTAAAATATGGAAAAGTATGTAGGTTCCATTGTGTGAATTAGTATAGTAGAGAGCTTTGGTGGTTTTCCAACTAAAATAAATCCGGTTCATCAAAAGCTGTGAGGAACAAGAACTGTCGAATGAACAATTTGGATGGTGAGGGGGCAGTTTCTAATTTGACAACCCATTTTCATGACCTTATATTAAATGATTGTCAGTGTTGCTTATTTATAAGTTTTCACAAACTGTTAATTCAATAGTTTTGGCCTTTCATTGGCTAAAAAGCCCTCGGCAAAAGCTATGAAGGATACAGATCCACTTAGAAGTTTGGCCTTCCAAAACTTTAGGGACCGGATAAATTCCTTGATTTGAATGATTTTATGGTTGGAGTACTCTCTTCCATAATACTTTCTCCAAAGAAGGGACCTTTAGACATGAGAAACAATGAATAAACGATAGGGAGGAAAGTTTCTTGACACAATGGGAAGGCTCATTAGAGAACAATATCAATTCGGGCGCAAAGTTAATTGTTTGGATCTGAATGTTAAGGGACTAAGACCCGATTTAGGTTTGAGAACATCGATTTATTTGCTTTATTTTGTTTTTCACAAAAGTTGTAATGAACTGTCCTGATGTGAGCTCAACCTTGACTAGAAATGTTCATGAGATTTGGGTTAGATACTAGGTCCATGGAACAGGGTTGGACCATGGAAGTGAGTATTTTACCTACTTATTATCTTTCTGAATGTTTGCTGAATGAGAGATTACTTGTAGTCTACTGAGTCTAGTTAGCTTTAGGCTGAATTAGCCTCAACTTTCCTGTCATTGGGCTAGGGCTGGGCCTATGTCTACTTAAAGGCCCAAGTAAATGGCTCAACTCAGCCTCAAATACTGCACAAAAAACAATAGAATATTACATTCTATCTACTATGTCTTTGTGTGGGGATATCTACATGATACTGAGATTGTCATCCCATCTCAGTTAGGTCAGCACCACCTCGGTCCTCACCTCAGCACCTAAGCTCGGTCCTGGCCTCCTCGGCACCTGAGCTCGGTAACAATACTAGCTTAACTAGGCATCTCATCTCAGCAATAATGTCAGACACTTCCACTTCGGTCAGGTGCTTTACCTCGGCCAGGTACTCTCACCTAGGTAGCAGTGCCATAATGCTTATCGAGACGAGTATAGATAGCTGTACCTCTATGGAGATTCAACCACGTTACAGAACGTGTTGAGTAATGATGACATGCATCGGGTAGAGATAAAAAGTTGTCATTATTTAGTGGCTACGTCTACATCAAGTCGCCAGAAGTAAGGTCCGATGAGACTGCAATTAAAGAAATGCAGGCTATGATGGGACTCCCTATCACGAGTTACGAGACTCCCTACCCAAAGTCAGAGGACTTCCCCACTATAAATACAATGAGCAAACTCTAAAACAGGTAACATGAGACACACTCATATTCACGCCCAAAACTCTATCTCCCTTCTTCTCCATCCTTTGCTTAGTTGCAGAACTGACTTAGGCATCAGAGAACATTGCACTGAACGCTGTCAGGGTCTTTGATTGCTTTTCTTTCCTCCCTTTTTAGGTTTTAGGCACTTAATCTTCTTCAAGGAACTCCAAAGAAGTTCTTAATCCATCTAAGTAAGTCTGAGAGATTTTTTGCACTTACAATTGGCGCTGTCTGTGGGGAACGATTAAATCAAATCTTCCCAAACACCATTCCTCCAAAAACCAGAAAGGGCGAAGATTCATCAAGGGCCTTACCACCATCGCTGATATCTTTGCCGCCAGTACTACAAGAGGTAGTGCCAGCGCAGCTGCCGCCGGTATTGCAAGAACAGTCGCCGGCCCATCACAAGAAGAGATCCGGAGAAAGGCCTGGTCTAGCGAGCGTCAGGGGGCCTGTCACTCAGTTAGGTTCATTTTCAAGGGGGGTGACAGCACCTTCCTGTCAAGATAACCGTCTGATCAAGCATCCCCAGCAAAACGATCCTCAACTAGAGCGTCCCTGGTGAGATAAAACTCCAGTGCAAGCTAGGTATCATCGATCCCATCAACAGATTGATGGCAAAGACGATAAAAACGACTCTCTCCTCGCAGATATCAGGGCCCAAGACCTCATTATCCAAGAGAAAAACGAGTTGATTCGTCAACTTCAACCTCGATCTCAACAGCTTCATGGCTTCGGTGACAACACCAGCCTTCGCTCGGATGCCTTCAATCATGCCAGCTCCAGTTGTGGCCTCGGTGATAGCACCGGCCTCAACTCGGACAGCTTCGATCACAGCTCCAGCAGGCCTTTGTGACAGCACCAGCCTCCGCTCGGATACCTTCGATCATGCCAGCTCCGACTGGGGCCTTGGTGACAGCACTGGCCTCAGCTCGGACAGCTTCGATCACAACTTCAGCAGGCCTCAGTGACAGCATCAGCCTCCACTTGGATACCTTCGATCATGCCAGCTCCGGCTGTGGCCTCGGTGACAGCACCAGCCTCCGTTTGGATGCCTTCGATCATGGTGGCTCTGGCTGTAGCCTCGGTGACAGCACCAGCCTTAGTTCGAACACCTTCGATAATGGCAGTTACGGCTGTGGCCTCGATGGCAGCACCAGCCTCAGCTTGCACAACTTCAGTCATTGCGGCTTCAATTCTCGCCAAGTTACAGAACTCAGTGGGCCTACCAAGATCGTGCTAGCTTCGGTAGAGTACCAGCTCTGCAATCTTGGTCTCGGAAAAACCCATCTCGGCAACAGTGCCAGTGGAGGTATCTTTGTAATGACATGATCGTTCTAGCTCCAGTAAAAGTACCAGCTTGTCACCTCGTCTTTATCCACCTCCGTAGTTCCAAGGTTGCTCTAGCACTGGTAAAAATTCCAACTCGGCACCTCGACTTTTTTCATCTCGTATGCCAGAAGTACCAGCTCTCCCATCATAATACTTAGCTCCCGACCTCCAAGAGCTAAGGAACTCTAGGAGGTCAGGAGCTAGGGAGCAATTGTGTGGGGATATCTACATGATACCGAGATTGTCATCCATCTCAATTAGGTCAGCACCACCTCGGTCAACACCATTTCAGTTAGGTCAGCGCCACCTCGGTCCTCACCTCAGCACCTGAGCTCGATACCTCATCACCTGAGCTTTGTCCTGGCCTCAGCACCTGAGCTCTGTCCTGGCCTCAGCACCTGAGCTCGATAACAGTACCAGCTCAGCTAGGCATCTCATCTCAGCAATAATGCCAGACACTTCCACCTCGGCCAGGTACTCCCACCTAGGCAACAGTGCCAGAATGCTTATCGAGACGAGTACAGATAGTTGTACCTCTATGGAGATTCAACCACGTTACAGAACGTGTTGAGTAATGATGACATGCATCGGGTAGAGATAAAAAGTTGTCATTATCCGGTGGCCACGTCTACATCAAGTCACCAGAAGTAAGGTCCGATGGGACTGCAAGTAAAGAAATGTGGGCTATGATGGGACTCCCTATCACGAGTCACGAGACTCCCTTCCCAAAGTCAGAGGACTTCCCCACTATAAATACATGGAGCAAACTCTAAAACAGGTAACATGAGACACACTCATATTCACGCCCAAAACTCTGTCTCCCTTCTTCTCCATCCTTTGCTCAGTTGCAGAACTGACTTAGGCATCAGAGAACCTTGCGCTGACCGCAGTTAGGGTCTTTGATTGCTTTTCTTTCCTCCCTTTTTAGGTTTCGGGCACTCAATCTTCTCCAAGGAACTCCAAAGAAGTTCTTAATTCATCTAAGTAAGTCCGCGATATTTTTTGCACTTAGAGTCTCATTTCTGCAATAGAGAGAAATCTCGCTACCCTGCCTCCTACATTAAAAATCAAAATCCCCATTTAGGACGGAAAGTAAATTCATTTTATTTTCCATGCAGAAAAGTGTTGTATTTGTATCAAATATATATATATATATATATATAAATCAGCTATGCATAAAATAGAACATTTTTTCTCTTTCATCAGTGATTTCTCTCATTACACAGAGGTATGGTTCGGTGACCTGACTAAGAAAGTCAAGTATATAATCGGATGAGACTTGGCTGAACTCATTTGGGTCCTCCTAACAACCAATTAAGCTGGATTTAAATTTTTTTTCAGCCTACCAGTAGGAATCTAAGTCACCCACTCTCTCATAGACACTCAGTGGTGGCTCCAGAAATTCAAGTCAGTGGGGTTAACAAAAGACTTATCTTCCACAAATCGAATAAATTTATTTTTACCTTTATCAACATTTGTCATCTAATTTTGATAATATTAGGATTTTCTCCTTTTAATACGGGGAGAATATCGTATTTATAGGTTAAGTTAGGGTGAATGAAGACTTACCGATAAAATGTTTAAAAAATAGAATTTTCTTTAAAAATTAAAAATTGGGCCCATTAGTTTTTTTTTGGTAGAAAATGGCCTATTAACTCAGGCATTGAGTGGGGGCAAAAGCTTTCCATAACTTTGATTCATTAAGGAGTTTTTTTTTTGCATTTTAATTTCCAAATCTTAGTTGACCCCACTGGGATCCATGTAGCGCCGCCCATGCAGACGCTCATGTCTCTAACCAGCTGCGCCACAATTGGAATGGAAAAATATTTAGCTCGATCTAGCTACTACACTACCATACAATTTTAATTTGAGCCAATCAATTTTGAGGATTTATTGTCCACTCATGTTTGTAAGCCTGCATGGGTCGTGTTTGAGTCAATCACTTTTGTGAATTTGTCTTGTCAGTTTTAATGAAATCTTGCAAAATAATATTTGGAAAAGATTCAAAATTAAGAATGTGGGGGGGAAAACCAGGAGAATGGGGGATGAGAAAAGAGAGCTATTGAATCTAAAATAAATGCCACAACCACTTTAGATTGCTTCCCTTAATTCGCTGTCTAATGCCAAGAAGTGAAATGAAGGCCAAGCTGTGTAGGGCACTTGTCATTCGGTCTCCTCTCCTTGTCATTTATCATGAGGTCCGTGCTCATAGAGGCATCAATTCAATCCACAAATCCTGTGTTCATCTCAAAGTAAACTCTCTTTTAAAAAAAAAAATCTCAAAGTAAACTCATGCATAAGTTTACTTTGAGTTTTACTTTGAGTTTATCTCAAAGTAAACTTATGCATGAGTATGATTAACTTGGTTTGAACCAAAACTATTTGGATTCTGACTTTTGAGGGTAAAAGAAGTCTAAATTGGAAAGAGTAAACAGCTGTTAAGGCAGATGAAATAGGTGGGTGGGGGCAGTCAATCATCCTTCCACTGCTTTATTCCCATTTGTGCTTATTCAAATGGCTTGTTTCAATTAATTAAATGCACCACCCGACATACATTCACCTCAAAATCTAATCAATCATTGCCGAGTTTGATGAACCGCTCACCAGGATTCTTCTACTTTCTTTATAAAAAAAATTTATGCGTCTACTCTAATACACGAGTGATGATCATGTTAGGACCTCTGTTTGAATCCCACCTACAAATATGGATTATATGGTTAGCAAATGTTGGGGAGCCGCGCTGTGGAATGAACAACCTGTGCTCCATCGACACACGCATACAAATTCATACAAATAATCAGGCAATTAATTCATGAAGATGGAGACATAATGATCCGTGAAGATGAAGATACAATGATTTATGTGGTTGGATAAAACCGCTTGCGTTTACGGAAAGAGCTCCTGTCAATTCCTCAAGATTTTTTTTTTTTATTTGGAAACCAGACTTATAACTTGTCCCAGTGCATCCTATATACGACTCATGTTAAGAGCTCCTTTCAATTCATCTTTCTTTTTGTTATGCTTCAAAATTAGGATTACATATCTCATCATGTACATAATCTTCACTTTTTTGGCACCCAAGAAAGTCATTCTTAGCCCCAAGAAAATTCTAATGCATTTACCAAAATACCAACTAGTTACGCCTACATTAATCTAAATTGACTAATCTGGGTTATCAAGAATACAAGACAATAATTCAACAGCAAATTTGCAATCAAGTAATTATAATCCGGCGCTCAATTAGCCTAAGAGCATGTTTTTGCAGCGCCATGAAAAATTGATTTCGCGGACAACCTTTCTCGTGTTTTACAGAAAACTAAGTTTAACTCCCCTATCGAAAATGATTTTCCGCATAATCATAGACTTTAGTTTATTTTTAAACCTTTTCCGCATAGAAAAAGAGAAACGGCGGCAACAAATATCGAAATTTTAGCATTGCAGGAAATCTTTTCTTTTTCAATTCTTTTTTAATGGAAAGCAGCAGCACAAAACCTGCCTCGAAGATTTGGGGGTGTTAAAACTTCCATTTCTATCAAAGTTTAATTTGATGATGCATAAAGATTGGATGAGTATCTTATTGGGTTCAGTGCCAATTAATTGGGGGTAAGTGATTCACATGCAGGGTCATCTTTGACCCCCAAAGGAGATGTACTTAGCCAATTGAACAAATTCAGAAAAAGCTCATATTGATAATCTTGAAAAGCAAATCACAATTCTATCATGTACAATTGTTCCCAATTAGGATAAAACCAAACCCTGGTAAAAATGCTACTGACTGTAGCTTAACTGATTATGAATATCAATAATACTCCCTGTAAGGAGTTAGAGCACATGAGTTCAAGTTTGTTTTGAGTGCTATAGCCAACTAGGGATGGACAAGAAAATAATTGTAATAAATTCTAACATCCTTATCTGGATACGCCACATCCAATGATTTTAAGTAGGGACGTAAATTGAACCGAGGCACCTTACAGGAAATGGGTAGACGAAGTTTGTTTTAGCATTTCCCTTTCGTTTTTGGGTCCAATTTCAAGACAATCACATGGCTTTAATCATTTACTCTGAATGAAAATTCATCTATTCGCAACATCACTTTCAGGTCCCTAACCTATGTGAATTTGCATACCTCCATGTGGGCTTCACACGGTAGCTAGTCTCTTCAACTATTGCCTTTAGTGACTCTAATAGCATTACTGCTCAAAAAATAGATACAAATAGAAATAACATATCTTGAGGTCGTTGTGTACTGTTTTCATTCTAACATGTTAAAGTTATTTACATGGACCATACCTTTGCTTTATCCAAATCATTTATTTCAAACACCCTCGTTTGAATATGGATTGCTAAATTTACTCTAATCAGATAGATATGCACCATTAAATTAATTAATTTGTAAAAAAAATAAGGTCAAACAGTAAATCTATTTTTTTCAAATATGTATCAACTCAACCTTGAATATTACTCCAATTAAAGCGAGATTTTAGATCACTGCTTATACCTATGCCTTAAGAAAGCATATGATGTCAATGGCGTGGATCAGAACCGCACATATAAAACCAAACGTAGGATAATTTCTCATTCAAATTTAAATAACAGCGATTTAGTGAAAAGTAATTCTCACCAAAAATATCACAAAACTCTTTCTTATAAATTGTTTCTACATAGTAGTTTTGAATCCTCAATATTACATAATAGGTATCTTAATAGATATATATATATATATATATATTGTTTCCTTATTAATTATCAGAATGCAAGCTTCACAAAGACCAGGGTAACCAGAGGAATATCTTCATATAATAATAATAATAATAGAAATAAAAATCTTTCTTTGCTAGTATTTTAGCCATAGTGTCAATGAACACTTTAGTAGCAGGCACAAACCCTAGACATTCACTCCATAACTTCACATTATTTGCATAAATAGAGACATCCAAAACAAAACCTTCTGTGCCCCATAGTCGTCATATATCTTCTATATTATATTAGGAAAGATTCCTACATTTCATTGGGGATTTGGGTGTGATAGACATAGACTATTATATGGCAGAAAGAGAGTAGGGAAAACATAGTCAAATCAAATAGTTGATTTCTACTATTGGTGTTAAATGGGTACTGATCTTGATGTGATATTCCAACGCCTTTGAGTTGCATCTCTCGGAATGCAGCACATTTCTTTCATAAAAGAAAGAGAGGTGATGAGAAAGAAAGGGTTGATAGACCTGTAGTAAGCTCACAATTCAAGATAATGATGGTTTATCCAATCAAAATCCAGACAGTTATGGAGGCCTAATCTCTGATATGTTGGAGCTCACATCTTCCTATTATTGTGTTAGCAAGTCAAATGGATTCATTTAATTTCGTTTTTGTTTATTTTTATTTCTATTCTGGGTTGGTTAGATCACAACCTGATTTAGGGGGACCCACGTAACAATGTTAATCTTCGAACTTGATCCTGGAAAGTAGCTCAGGAGCTTACTGGCCTAACATGATTTCAAGTGAATTTGGATAAATTGTTGCTGAGTTAGATCTTAAGAAATAAATTAGAATTTCAAGGGCATAATTTGTAGGGACGTCCAAACCCAAGCACAGATAAAGAATGAAGGTTGTGTTAGGTAGATAGACAGTCGAAATAAAGCTATCGTTACAATTCAACATAAATTTTGTAAAAATACCTACATGATTTGAAGTGTGACCTATCTAACGATTTAGTCTGGATAGATTTAAATGGAGAAATATAATTCTTGTAGTTAATCCAACATATTTGGCCGGAAATAGTCTTTGATGA
Organism: Camphora micrantha; assembly: GCA_003546025.1. Lineage (NCBI taxonomy): Eukaryota > Viridiplantae > Streptophyta > Magnoliopsida > Laurales > Lauraceae > Camphora > Camphora micrantha. The sequence goes on along the minus strand of QPKB01000003.1, from coordinate 76,839,103 downwards.
TGGTATAGTGATGAAATTTACTTGGGGATGTCCCACAGAGTCTTTGCTATATGGATGCAGGGGAGAGAGAAGGTAAGCCCTATATATGATGATGGGCGTGAAAAGAACCAGACACATCTTACATACATAGTAAACATAGGGGCCTGGGCAAGTATCTTTTCATGTGTTCTTTGTAAAATTTAACGGCAAGTGTGATCGAGGATTTTTATGCAAATCATATCAGCTATAACCTTTTTTTTTTTTTAAAGAAAAACGTAGGATCGGTCAAGTGTTGTTTTATTTAAGAAGAAGAAAAGGGAAAAACCTTAGAATTTGTTTTAGTGGCTTTAGTGTCAACTATTTCTCTTCTCTAACCGTTTTATTGGGCTAGAAACTCACAGATACCAATGAATAAAAATATATTGGATGAACTTATATGATCCAAGGATTAAGCATAAGGAAAGGAGCCCGCACACGTGAAAAGAAGCGGCGTACTTCATATTCAAACCCTAGACAATTAGGTGAGAAACACCACTCCTTACCACTCAAGTAAGAAGCCCTGTTATGCTATTATTAATATGAACCCTAAGATCTTGAACATCATGATAATCACGTGTAGGATTTAATGTTAAATAAATAGAAGAATACCTCCAGCCATCCTGATGCAAAGAGGTTTCCGATCCTGCTGTCTGGTGTTGATTGATATTGAGATCCGTCGAAGAAGAGGTTGGGTGGATGATTCCGGTATCTCTCTCCTTGCCTATAAACCCTAATGTGTTGAGTTTTGTGTGTAGCCTTTATGATAGACAAAAGACTTTATTTATAGGTAGAGAGAGGACCGAATTTCCAATTTAGGATTTCCTTAGACTTAATCTCAACCGTCCATCAAGGTAGAGATGAATATGGAATATATCTCATTGAGAAACCTGTTTTGAATAGCATATATCCTATGAAAACGGAATTCCTATAATGACCACAATTCGGGAAAGGTAAGGACTTGTGGTCCAAGTAATAGACCTAAAAGTAATTTCCTTACAAGCCCTTCTCACATGATAGCTAATTAGAGGGGACCTTATGGCTCTGTTTGATTTAATTAATAGCTTGCTTTGAATAAAAAGTAGGAGTCTTATGCTTTTACTCCAAATCATAGTTTATGTCAATCTCCCCGTATCAAGAAGATACTAGGATTAGTGATTAATATATTTGATGTAGGTGATTAGTTAGTGATGGAGATCATTAGAATTATTGTTAATATAATTGAAGCTAAGAAGGTTAGAAATATCTTGTATTTTTTTTTTTAAGAATTTTTCTGTTTGCAATTTTCATGTAGAGATTCAACCCATCCTCAAATTTGAGCCAATTATCTTATTCATAAAAAACTCGCTCATACGTACCCTAATTATCTATCTATGGATTGAATACAACCCTACAATGCCATCATCACTGATCAAAGTCGGCAATGCATCATTCAAAGTCATTTCCAAATTAATTGTCCAGTTAGAAGAAAATCACATCAATCAAGAAAACAAACATATATATCATGGTCCCACATCAGCCATTTTAGTTCCTTGGAAAAGATGAACTGCCTAACCTAAAAGGAGGTGTGAATAATTTCTCATATTCTAGAAGGAAAAAACAATGACTTGGAGACCCTTGAGACCACCCTCCATACAGATAGATAACAAAACTAATGACAAAGGTCGCTGACTAAACTTTCCCATAAAATGACAAGGCCCATGACTAATGAGTTTGACATGGGAGGGATAAGGAGGTGGGTCATTGTAAGGAGGTTGCCCTTTCATTTCCTTGTTGCTGACTTTGAGAAATAAAACAATCTATTTCTGGACTTGAATTAATTCCATGACAAACCAGCATTGATAGAGGAAATTTGGTTACATCCATCCAAACAAGAGAGTTCACATACAACACCCACGGTTAGAAGGAAGTCAGGCTTCTCTCTATATCTCTATACCTTGTGTTAGGTCACAGCTCTGAGAGAGGAGAAGTCACCTAAGGAAGGTATGATTGAAGAAGGTGACTTCACTAAATTTACCATTGTCGGTACCTAAATTTGTTGCATTGTATACGACACGCATCGTCCATTGTCGTTATTTAATATGTCTATACAACTGAAAGCCAACATGCAGTTGTCAAGTCGCCTTTGGAGCATCGAATTTGGATAATAAGAAGGAGTTCTATCTATGTCATGGGAATTAGATAATGGGTATACAATTCCTTAATAGATTGATGATTGATCAACCTTTTGAAAATTAAGTTTAATGAAAGTGTTCCAAAATGCTCCACAGGTCTCGAGAAAACTTGGTATGAATCGGGTCTCCGAGTTTTAAACACTCAGTACAAATCTAGTCTCTGAATTTTAGACGTAAGTTATTACTTTTAATTTTATAGGAGCTTTTGACCGCACACTTGTCTTTTGATTTGGATATGCCGAGCGAGAGGCATTTCAATCAATTCTTCTACATTAGGCAAGTATCGTTATTCATTAGGAGTATTCATGGGCCGGGCTAAGGCATATCCAGGCCCGGCCCGGCTGTAGATACATTGGCCCAAGTCCGACACGGGTCATAAAAGTTAGGTCCGAGCCCACCCAATAAATCACTCTGATCGGGCCACAATCGGGCTTTTCATCACTTTTATGGGAATTAGAGCATTAAGTAAATTAAATTACATGCATTTCTATCACTCAATCTAAGTCCGGCCCAATTATTAATTGGACCCTCATTACATATCCAAGCCCGGCCCATAAGCACCCCTAAGTATCATGCGCCTTTGGGGAGTTATTTGAAATCTGACAAACTGGAGGATATATCTAATTCTAAAGGCAAGTGTGCGATCAAAACCCAATTTTATAGTTGATTAGAAATTTATATACTTCTCTTTTAACAAAAAAAAAAAAGGTAATGAGTAATGAAAGAATTATAGAATTAGATGTAAATGATTTATAGAGTATCAAGATTTTATAAAATATCATCATTTTTATTTTTATTTTTTTTTGTATATAGCCCCCTAAGGTTTGTAAGATTTCTAAATAGACCCATGAGGTTTTGATATTTGCGAATAGGCCCCTTTATATTTATTTTCTTCCAGCCACCATATGCTTTTAGAGTGAAACAACAACTTTGTCCATCTATTTTATCCTTAATATGTATAATTTCAAAAAGCTTGGACTTATTTTTTTTATAAAGCATGTGGCATTAACAATTGCATTTAGTGAGAGAGAATAACCCTATATAAATCAATTTTTTTTTATCAATACATGGCTCATTTCATTAAATCGAAATCAATTATAATGACAATCAACACCTGTATTGCTTACGATTTATCAAATCCATACATGACCCACCATTGGATTGATGAAAACTCCAAACTATATGATTAAGCATCATGTACATAAGAGAGTTTTTGAGAGAAACTATTAGGACTTGGGATAAAATAATGAGACTTTTGTAAATAATAATATACTCATTTTTGTTTAATGAATGTAAGGGCAAAGTTGTCATTTATATAAAACAATCCAATATAAACATCACGTCGGTTGCCCATTCTTGCTAGGAATATTGATTTTGGGGACATGGAGGTTATTAAAATGAATAGGCAAGGGCTTATTTACAAATACTAAAACCTCAAGGGCCTATTTACAAATCCTACAAACCTTAGGGGGGTATTTACAAAAACATCTTTCTTTTTTTTCATATTAAAAAAAGCAATTGAGAGGGTGCATTAGCCAGAAGATATTGTTTCAATTCATTCAATCAAAATTTTCTAAGATGAAACAGAGATTTTATATAGTTGACAAATCTTTGATTGGATGAAAAACACTTAAACTAGTTGAAACAGGAGATCCAGACTCCCTAGAAGTGGTTCTTATATAATTTCCTCCCTTCATTTGGCACTGCAGTGCTGCATCTCAAAAATTACTGAGTCTGTCCTGAAAAACAAGGCTTGGGAATATGAATTTGAAAAGATCTGATGCAACTCGGCTGGGCTTGGCCCCAAAGCCTTATAACTACAGACCGTGCCTGGACAAGATTTGGACTGACTTGACTTGAGCCATGTCCAGCTCTTTTTAGTATTGTTTCGGACCAACCTGACTTGGCCCGTGCCAAGCCCTTTGGGACTTGTTTGGCAACTCTACTAATAACGTCAAGTAAAATATAGCCCCCATTTAAAAAAAAAAAAAAAAAGTCACATCAAAATCAATTTATTTTCATTTAGGAAGACGCGTCTATAAATCCTACGATTCGGGCCCACATCCGGAACCACACCCAATCAAATCACCTATCAGGTGCTCTGTCCACACCCATCCCAGCCAAGTCATTAAACATTGAATTAGATTGGGTAGAGATAACCAAGTTGCAAAACGAAAAAAAAAAAAAATTAAAAGAAAAAAGGCCCGAGTTTGTTTCTAATTTCCATACAATGTGGACTCGTGAATGTGAATTGAGTGACAATTAACCCATTTTTTGTTTTAATTAGTTGGACATTCCTGCCTCCATGATTTGTAGTTGATCTCAATTTAGTGACGATTTGATTGATATCAACCATTGGATTGAGTCACAATAAAAATTGCAACAGTTATATATATATATATATATATATATATAATATGGAAATATTCATGTGGTTACTCAATTGTGGTCTATTTACAAATTTTAAAAACCCTAGGAAAGAAACAAAAAAAACCCAGGAATTGAAGTCATCTTACAATTGGAAAGCAACATAAAAAAAAAAAAAGAAATCTTAATTGAAATAAGAAACCTTGGAAAGTTATAGAAAGACAAACCAAGAGGAAACTTTGTGATTCTAGAAATAGAGTAGAAATCAAAATACAGCTATTTGATCTCATCACCAAGCAAACTTCAAACATCCAAAAATCCATAATCAATTGTAGTATCCGGTCTCAAGCCCTTTGCCCCTTTGTTATTCTCTCTCTAATCAGGTACTCCTTTATCTTTATTTATTTATTTTTATTTTTGGGGTTGTAGGGTAAGGCCCTGAACCCCCCCAAAAAAAATAATAATAATGGCGTACCTGATTAGAGAGAGAATAACAAAGGGGCAAAGGGCTGATTATGCATTTTTGGATATTTGAAGTTTGCTTGGTGATGAGATCAAATAGCTGTATTTGAGTCTGGATCACCTATTGTATTTGGTATACCTTCACCGTGAGTGGACCAATAATACTCTCCCACATCATCCAAAAATTTTGGAGATTCTCTTTCATTTGATTTAAACTTTTTAAACTTCAAAATCACCTAAATTTTTAGATGACGTGGCGGAGTATTATTGGTCCACTCACTGTGAATGTATAACAGATGGAGTTCGGATCACCTATCGTAGATATTACACCTTCAAGGAGTTCGGATCACCTATCGTAGATATTACACATTCATCGTGAGTGGACCAATAACGATCCGCCACGTCATCCAAAAATTTAGGTAATTTCCTTTTTTCTTATTTAAACAATTTTAAACTTCAAAATCACCGAAATTTTGGATTACGTGGCGAGCTGTTATTGGTCCACTCATGGTGAAGGTGTAACAACTACGATAGGTGATCCGAATCCTCACAGATGCGATAGGTGATCCGAACTCACTGTATTTTGATTTCTACTCTATTTCTAGAATCACAAAGTTTCCTCTTGGTTTATCTTTCTATAACTCTCCAAGGTTTCTTATTTCAATTTCAATTTTTCTTTTTTACTTTCCTATTGTAAGATGACTTCAATTCCTCTTTTTTTTTTTTTTTTTTTTTCTTTTCCTAAGAATTCAGCCTAAATGGTAGTATCTAAAGATTGCTATGATATGCCTTCGAGTACCTCCAACATTCAAAGGTTTCCATAATCTCTTGGTCCTATATCTTATTTGTTCTGCCCTCGTTTAGAAACGCTGGCATTGGAAGTATTTCGTATTTCTAGCCGTCTCAACATCCATGCTCCAAATCTCCTTCAATTGAGACTCCATGGAGAATTTCAAGATGTTTGTTTCACTTGGAATTAGTCCACATTTGACTGATGTGACTGTTTTTTTCTTTTTTAGGGACAGGCTTGAGCAACATAAAACTTGCACTTCATTCCGGTTTATTGGGTGTTTGCAAGGGATTGAGAGACTTCAATTGATGGGTTCTTTTCTAAAGGTAACGATAATGTATTTTGGTCGGTTTTCAGTTATTAGAAGAATAATCCAATCATGACTTCAAAAGGAATAATTAGTACAAAAGATATTATGTTGTGCAATGGGCTGTGGGCATAAGGTCTCATTCGTAGGGCCTTTCACATTAAGGCCCCATCATAGACCATCATGAGCTTGAAGCCCAACAGTTGCCCTACTTTTGATAGAACCGTCCGTTTAAAACCCGGAGGACATCGAGAAATTCTTTCGTAACCGGGCCCAAGACAAGGCCACCCAAAATAAGACCAAACAGTACAAAGCCGTTGTATTTTTTTTCTCACGAAAAAGTGATCGCATCAAATGTAAATTTTACTGTAGTACAAAAAATTAGCCACACAACACCGTGCCCAAGGATGTTTTATTTGGATCACTTACAAGCCAACTTTTGATTTTTTTTTTTTTTTTTAATTTAGTTAGATGGGCCCATAGATGAGAAACGGGAAAGGCTCCTGATCGAAAAGCGGCCCTCTCTTGGCATTGTCCTTCTATCCAGAGAGAGAGAGAGAGAGAGAGAGAGAGAGAATGGGGCTCTTTTAAGACAAAAGGGAGGTTTCCTTCTAGTCTGATAAAGTCATCATTTATTCATGGAATAATGATCGGACAGCTGTCCTTATACTTAACAATTGCCCCAAAACGGCTAAAAAATAATAATTCCCGCAAAGTTGTTAGTACAAGAAATGATGCTCTAAAAGTGATAATTTTACCTTTAAAGCTTGCAATATCCTAGAGCTGTAAGAAATCTCATGGTGTGATATCCTAGGTCTGTATGATATTGAACAATGCGATATCCTACATTATTAGGATATTGCACAATTTTCCTTTCCCACCTAAACCTAAAGCACATATTCACCATGAATTCAGAACTATGTTTTATCTTTGTTGTTTTCATTTGTTGCAAATTCCTGAGTTAGAGCTCTTACTATACTATTTTCTATCATCTAGAGTGCATACATTTCGGTTATCACAAGAGGTGTGTGGGCCATTGACTAGAAGGATGTCTTCTTGCAATATCAAAAGAAAGATGGTAAGATGAAAAGGGAGGAAAACCATAAGGAAAATCAAAGAAGACGACCTCAATGAAAGGATTTTCACACAGTTCTTTTTTCTCAATTTATTTGATAACATTAAAAAAGTCATGTTACAAGAAACGAAAGTAAAAGAATCATAGAGTTTACAATGTGGGATTGTCGTGACCCCGGACCGGGTCGGCAGGCCTAATCCGGGATCGGGACTAAGAATAATTTATTTAAATCAAAATATATGCGCGTCGATAAGGATGTGCCACTCGTATACGCGATTTCTTACAGGTGTCCGCGGTGAGAATATCACATCAACATGAATATTACTTTTAAATGCGGAAGCGTGTAGCAAATCTAATTCATACATTCATGTCCAAAATACAGAGACTGATAACACATTTATAACCCGTATCAAAATGAACAATGATCATTAGATATTCCCAAAAGTAAGTTAAAGTTTATATCAAGATCATTTAATTACATTTTTCAAAAATAGAGGCCAACAAAGGTCAATAAAATCAAAGTATCGAATATCCAAAAGAATGGTTAGACCTAACCCAATATGTTACACAACTCTGCAACTGAATGTCTAAACGACATCATCGGCATGCCACTCAACTAGTCGTTGCGGTTCTCCGACCACCTCCTCGTACTCCTCTTCGGGGTAACCAACAACGGGACCTGAGTAGAAAAGCAATGAGTCAAATACAACGGTTTGGTAGGTGGGTAAAAAGATATAGCAATAATAAAAAATTACCTTGAAAAACATTTAAACCTATTTAAACAATATTTCTCATAAAACAGAAGAATCATTTATTCTAAACATATATGCGATCTAAAACAAGTAATGTATCAAAGGAAAATCGAGAAACAAACAAGATGACAATCACACGAAACTAAGTCATCTATCACCAAAGTGACATGAGCATATCGAGATGTTGACCTCAGTCACCAAAGTGAGGAGATGCAACATAAGTAACATATACATATACATAATAATACGGGACATGACCACGGTAGCAAACCGGGCATCGGGAACCACAGTAGCAATTTGCGGCATCGAGACAAGACTACGGTAATAACTGGGTAGCGGGATTCAAACTGCAGCTGGCGGGATGGGAGAGGGATCTCCAAGTCGATAGATCAGACCGGCAAGGTAATCCAAGTTTTGTGGTGCCGACTCATAGGTCAAATGAAAATTCAAAACATATATAAAACATATCAAATGCATGTATGTAAACAGGCGGGACGGGATGTTCAAAGGCACAAGTATTACTATATTTGGGCATGTATAAACGGGCTAGCAAAATGCAAAAATATAGTTTCAATACTTTCGGGAATGATAAATCAAAATTCATAATTGTCGAGACAAGTATCGGGATTCAAAACTAATTAAGGTGAATAAGGGTCTCATATGTCCAGTTCAATATAAATTGGTACTCCTTGGGTTTGAAGACATTTCGGGCTCTTTATACACCTTAAGAATTTTCAAAACTTCAAATGAAAGCTTGTAATTCGGTTTCTCTTTTCAAATGAGTTCAAACAATGCTCATAAGTCTTCCCATTACAATAGGGTTCCCAACAATCTTCTCTCAATCATTTAAACATTTCATTTTTGCTCACAGAACAACCCTAGATGAACAGTGATCATCGCTTGAACGGACATGACGTTCGCTCGAGCAACGAGCTCTCTGGAATGGTTTTCTGGGAGGTTCACTCGAGCGAATGATGGGTTCACTCGAGCGAACATGTTGGCTCAAGCGAACAGATAGTTCGCTCGAACTAACAAGGTTCTGTGAAACTCTAATATGATTTTGGGAATGTTCGCTCGAGCGAATAATGGGTTCGCTCAAGCGAACTGTCTACTGGAATGACTCGGAGTCATTTCTGGATAGGTCGCTCGAGCGAACTCTCTAAGAACTGATTCCGAGATAGTTCTGCTCCTCTTCTTTTCCACTTCTTACAACTCCCTTGAGTCCCATTTCTTCATCAAATTGATCAAATTGAGAGGCTCAAAACCTCCTTTAAACCCATTGAAAACACCATCAAATCTCCATCGTCATTCAACCCAATCTCCTTCTTCTTCTCATTCAATCAAAAAAGAAAGAGAAAGAGAAAAGAACCACCATTCACAAGGATTCATTGCACTAAAATCAAGAAACAAATAAGACTATAAACCAATTTTTTCCAAGACATTAAATGAATTAACAAGATTCAGTAATATGCATTTATTTCAAATCAATGTAAGTCAAATAAAGACATTAAAGAGATAGTGAAATCATCAATGCATTTCATGAAAATCATTCAAAGCTCAAAATATCAAATCATCCACTTACCTCAAGGTCTCTAATCAAGAAAATCAAGCCTCTAATCACCCTCTTCAAGCAAAGATTCAAGCTACAACAAAACTCCCAAAACAAACCCTAAAAGGGTCAAACAAAGAAATATAAAGAGGGAGCTTCCAATAGTAAAAAATGGAGCTTCTCTTGGATTACAAGAACACAAATCTAGAATATTAAGAGGATTGCTTACTTGGAAGGTCTTCTAATGGCAAGAGTTAGCTCAAAGAAGATCTTGAAAAATGAGTTTTCCTCCACAAATGCTATTAGGAGAGAGTTCTCAAAGAGATGAAAAAGATGATGATCTCCAGTCTTCTATTGGTGCAAGATTGGAAGTGATTGAGGGAAGGAGAGCACGAAGAATGAGGGAAAAAGGGAAAAGCCCTAGCTCTTGGTGGTTTTGTGATGGAAAAAGGAGAAAGGAGAAGAGAAAGTCTCCTTATAAAGCAAGTGTGAGTGGGCTCCACCACTAGAAAACTTGGAAGGCTGAAATCATGGCTATCGGGGCCTCAAATGAATTCGACGAAGCAGGAAAAGTTGTTCGTCGAAATCTCTTATTTCCAAAAAGTATATGTTTCACGGGTTTCGGGAATATCAAACATTGGGTACAGATTTAGTGTAAAAAAACTGTTTTGCCCTCAATGCAAAGAAAATCAGGTTTCGAGATTCGGGATGGGAACGGGATCAACATGAAAATTGTAAAGATTAACGAGATAAGCAAAACGGGATAAAAACATAAATCAATAGAATCTCGAGTAATCTCCCAAGTAAACGCAATTCATAAAAGGAACCCCCAAAGGGCCCCACTAATCACAAAGGCACTCAAAATTCCCCAAAGCTATAACAAAGTTATTCTAAACCCAACTAAATCAAGATATACTAATCACGCTTAAGACTAACACACAACTTAATTAACACTAATCGAGGTCTCTCGGGTCGGGGTCTTATAGGGACCCAACTTTATTGTTTGTGACAATCTATTATTGTAATACATGGGACCCACCTATAGAAATTATAAAGTGATACTCGCCTTTAGAAATTAAAACACGGACCCCGTATTCATATGATTTACAATGTGGGCCTACCTTTATAGAAATTATAATGCGATGCAACCCTTTTGTGATTGTGAATATGGGATCCACCTTTAGAAGTTACAACATGGCAACACCTTTATTAATTAGAATATGGGGCCTACATTCATGTATTTACAATGTGGTTCCACCTCAAATTTCAATTCAATAAGAGTGGATCCCATCGCTAGATTGGGCACTTGACCAAAACATGATTAACGCCACATCAGCACCCAGTTATGTTATCAATATTATGTTATATTTTATGGCGGGGCCTACTTCATTAAGGTAAAAGATGAGGGGATGGAGATTACTCTTGACTTTCCAAAAATGCGAAGTCTCTTTTATTTATAAACTAAATTAACCTCACATTTCAAAAGTCATCTATTGAAGGAAAGTCACAAATAATCTTCCAGTGACGACAGTCCTCTCTCTCTCTCTCTCTCTCTCTCTCTCTCGTGCAGAGGCAAAACTCAAAATTATGGGGGAAAGATTCACATCGATGGAGGTAGCATGCACGAATCTGGTACGTTGTTCAACCTCTCTCTCTCTCTCTCTCTCTCTCTCGATTGGGGATTAAAAGATGGTAGAAATTGTGATTTAGAGTTTGGACCAAAGATTGGGATTTGGCAGAGATGGAAAGAAGGGGGTCGTCTTGGGATTCCGTTAGGTTTTAGGGTTAGGGTTTCAAAAGTTTGGGGTTTGGGGGGTTTGGGTTTGACTAGGGTTTAGGGTTTTTCGATTCGAAAGTTGGTATGTTTACAAATTAGAATATGGGCCCTACATTCATGGATTTACAATGTGAGTCCGCCTCAGATCTTAGTTCAAAAGGGTTTTAAATTTTATGGTGGGGCCTACTTTATTAAGGTAAAACATGAGGGGATAGAGATTACTCTTCACTTTCCAAAAAAGGAAAGTCTGTTCTATTTATAAAATGAATTAACCTCACTTTTCCAAAGTCATCTTTCATAAGAAGGAAAGTCACAAATAATCTTCCACCGACGACAATTTATTTCCTCTCTCTTCTGTGCAAAAGTAAAACTCAATATTGTGGGGGCCGGAAAAGATTCGCATTGATGGAGGTAGCAAGCACGAATCTGGTACGTCGTTCACTTTCTCTTCTTCTCTCTTTGTCTTTTTTTTTTGGTTAGGGATTGAAAGATGATAGAGATTGTGATTTAGGGTTTGAAACAAAGATGGGATTTGGCAGAGGTGGTAGGAAGGGTGGGGGGATCATCTTGGGGTTCCTTTTAGGTTTTAGAAGTCTAGGGTTTTGAGGGTTTGGGTTTGGCTAGGGATTACGGTCTGATTCGAAAGTTGGTATTTTTACAAATTAGAATATGGGGCCTACATTCATGAATTTACAATGTGGGTCCTACATTCATGAATTTCCAATATAGGTCCACCTCAAATTTCAATTCAATAGGAGTGGGTCCCATCACTAGATTGGGCATTTGACTGACATGTGATCAAGGCCACATCAGCACCCGGTTATGTTATCAATCTTGTTTTAAATCTTATGGTGGGGCCTACTTCATTGATGTAAAACATGAGGGGATGGATATCACTCTTTGATTTTCCTAAAATGGAAAGTTTTTCCTTTTATAAAATGAATTAATCTCACTTCTCTAAAGTCATGCATCGATAGAGGTAGCAGGCATGAATCTGGTATGTTGTTCTCTTTCTCTCTCTCTTTCTGGTTAATGATTGAAAGATGGTAGAGATTGTGATTTAGGGTTCAGACCAAATATGAGATTTGGTAGAGATGGAAGGAAGGGTGTGTGGTCGTCTTTGGATTTCGTTAGGTTTTAGGGTTAAGGTGTCAAAAGTTTGGGGTTTTGAGGGTTTGGGTTTGACTAGGGTTTAGGGTTCAATTCAAAAGTTGGGGTTCAATAACTCTAATTTTCTTTCTTGGGATTTAGGGTCATGGAAACTTGTGTATAACGTTGTCGTAGAGTTGGGATTTTGGTGAAATTTGAATTTGAAGATAGGCTTAGCCTTTTTTATTAAGTTCAATTATTTGTAGACTGGGTGTGGATGGTGAGGTTTAGGTGTCGATTATTAGGGTTTGGTTGTTGGTTGGGCATTCGGCTATGGGATTTGGTAATGGAATTTTGAGATTTGGCAGTAAATAAAACGAAAATAGAATAGATTTCTTGATTAAGCCAATCATAGGAGGGTCATTTGCTATGAATTGTGCGCATGTGAAATACGCGGCTTTCTTGTGGTAGGGCTGGCCGAATTTACAAGGAATTCCAAACACACACAGAAACAAACACAAACAACCACAATCATTGAGACACACTCAAAGAATGTAATAAAGATGCTAAAAAAAGTTGCGCCTTTCGGATCAAGAACAATTATAATAAATCCACAAACACAAATGAGCCCTTAAAATAATATACTCAAAATAGGGGTTGGGCCTATTGTCACTTCGTGTACTAAGCTTCCTTTTTTTTAGCAGTAGATTGTATTGAGAAGAGAGGGGAAAAAACCAGGAAGGCAACCAACAATACCTGGCTAGACCATCCACCATAGCATTCGCCTCTCTCAAGACATGTTTACCAATAACATGCAATTGAGAAAAAAAAAAATATCTTGCACCTCTTCCATCCAACCCCCCAATCTCCAAGGAAAATAATAATAATTTCTTGATACCATTCCATTGCAGAGAAAAAATCACGTTCAATGATAGCATTATAACTGCCAAATTTTCCCAATTCCCGACAGCCCACCAATTAATATGAATTAAGAGATTGTAGGTCCATCCAATTGTAGACCAAGTGCTATTGGAATGAAATTGGACCTTGCCAATGGTCAATCTAAAGTCATTAAATGGAATAACATCCGCTATTGATATTTGATGATATAGTTGGCAACATTTGATTAACTTGATTCCTTCAGATCCCTAGATCTTGACGTCATGTAGTTGATAGGCTAATGATTCTAACCATGTGCAATGGTTTATTTATCAGTGGTCCAACTTCGATTGGAGAAAATTCTCACAGTGCTAATATAAAGGGCTGTTGTTATCTTCATTGGTTTTAGATATAAGCTGCTTTGATAAGTTTACAAATTATAAGGGTGGACCCAATAATAGTTCACTTTGCTATTTAACAATTAATGATTAAATAATGATATATGATGTTATGACTTAGAAGACCATTATTTTGGTTTATAGTATGTATTAACGGAAAAAAAAAAGAGGCATTGTTTTCTACCATTTTTCAATATTTTAGATCTTTTGGACATATTTTCAAATTATTTTGAGGTAAAAAAAAAAAAAAAACTTAATGCTACGAATCATGATGTGGCGCCACATCGTATTGTTTTTCAGGGTCGACTGTGACGGTGGTCACAATCTCAATTTGAAGTATCATTTATAATTCTAACATTTTTACATCATTGTCCCCAATTTGAGATATAGATAGATGGGTAAAACTGTAAAATGAACTAGGCTAGCATTCGATTCCTGGCAACTAAATTTTCTAGATCGTTTGATTGCTGCAAATTCTTAATTGTAGTCACCTAATTATTTGATTAAAGGTTTTCAACCCCAATGGTGGGTCTCTGTCATCTTTGCTGCTAATAGCCTCTCTATCATTTTAGCATGAGAGCATTTAATGATTTGAGCCATTCATCATATGGGCCCACTTGATAAATGAAAATAAGGCTTGTCCAACTCGTCCAGCTGCTCATGTGTGCTTGCACGTGTTTGAAAATTAATAATTCAACATGGAAAGAAATGACCAATTGGTCACACTTGATTAATAAATATTGGTTTTTTGTTCATAGGCGGACCCAAATATAGTTGGGACAAAGTTTTGATAATGATAATGATAATTTAAAGTGCTATCGATGAGGGCAATGATGAAAGGCTTAATTGTTCCAATTGTTTTATATCCGTCCATGGACATTAATGTTATTTTCCAATTAATATTCATTGAAACTTGGTTTTTTTGGATTGAAGAAGAAGAGACAGGCAGGTCAGTCCCCGCAAGAAAGTGCAGATTTCATCAGCAGTCTACAAGAGGATCTTATGAATCTGATCCTCGTGCGTGTGCCAATAAGATGCAGTTAGGACGAGCATATTGTCAAAAAAATGGAGATACAAGTGGCGTTCTATCCCTGATTTAGCTTTCGATCATGACTGCCAGATCAAAGGTGCATCAGTGATGGAGCGTGCTAATGTTGTGGAACAAGTTCTCTTGCAGCATGTTGGCTCAATTGACAAGTTTTCATGCATATTTTATGTCCCAAGGTATAGTCAGATTGATAGTTGGATTTTGATCCTATCAAGGAATGGGATTAAAGAATTCATCCTAAAGGTGAAATCTAAAGATTACTGCGATGTGCCTTCAACTATCTTCCTCCTCTGTCAAAAGCTGTGTCTTTTGGAGTTGTTCAATTGTGCTTTGAAAGTACCTCCAACATTCACAGGTCTCCGTAATCTCTTGGTCCTACAACTTAGATTTTGTAAGTTTTCAGAAGATGATATTGCATTTCTTATTTCAGAAAGCCCTCTTTTAGAAAAGCTGACATTGGCAGGCTTTAGTTTTTCCAAGTGTCTCAACATCCATGTTCCAAATCTCCGTTACTTGGAAATCCTTGGAAACTTCCCAGATCTTTCACTTGGAAGTAGTCCACTTTTGACTGATGTGTCTATTATTTTGCACCTACCCAATGACTATTCGGACTATCTTGAGCACCATAAAACTTGCAGTTTGATCCAGTTTACTGGGTGTTTGCATGGGATTTGTAAGTGCAAAAACGGTAACTCACAAGATAAGAGGGTGCCTTAGAGGACTTAACCAAATGACCGTCGAGAGCTGACTGATAGTGGTTCGGAGACACCTGAAAGAGAAGAGAGAAAAGGTCAAAGGACCCTGGCTGTGGCAGCACAGGGCTCTCCGATGCCTCAGTTAGTGGCGATACTGGATTTTGGATGGAGAAGAAGAGAGGCAGTATGAAGATGTATTCTTTTATGCATACCTTGTTCAGATGCTATCTCCCCCTTATATATGAGTGTTACCGGGGACTTTGTCATGGGCTTGATGATCTAGCTGCTGAGATCATCAGCTCACAAAATAATAAATGGAAGTCCATCACAGCCCACATCGCATTTATTGCCAGTCCGATCAGCCCGCACAGCATTAAATGCCAGTCATATTGGGCCTGATCGGATTGGACTCGATGGCAGGCGAAGATCTCACTGGATCCTTTCTTGGGCCTCCCCCGATGGGGGTGTGACCGTTGGATGCTGCCCTGTCAGAGGGTTGGACGGCCAGGATGACGTCTGTCTTGTCACTGTGCGCCTGGAGGCAGGAGATATTTTAAACACGCGCCTCGGCTGACAGTCTCCCTAGTTGCAACCGGGATGCGTGTCGGGGCCGGGTTTAGTGGATGACGGCCTCAGCCGGACTGAGGCCATCAACTGCATCACGACTGGCGCTCCAATGCCACGGCCGGGATGCGCTCAGCCGGACTGGAGATAAGAACATTAGTTAAACTGCTCTGGGACGATTAGGAATCTCCCCACACAATAGCCCCCTAGCTTGTGGCTCCTCTGGGATCTCGGGATCCCGAACTCAGTGGAGTCGGAAGCTACGAAGGTGTTGCTACAATCGTAGGTCTTGCGTTGGTGACAGCTGGCGTCTAATCCTCTCCAAACTTCTTTTCCCGCCCAAGATAATAAATGCAGCGCGTCAATCATGAAGGAGTGGGATAGGCCATGCCACGCGTCCCCGTTTGATCAGCTGCGCCGCTGGACACGGGAAGCGTACAGTCGCCTGATGCAACGTTTCGAATTTCGGGAACGGCGCTCGGGGCGGGGCGGCGTTTCTTCTGATACAAAAGGCTGCTGTTGTCTTCTTCTCCTCATCCTCTACACCCGAAGAACTGATCCAGAAGCCCTCTGCCGCTGAACAGATCGCTGCGACGTATACCTGAGGGTTTTCCGGTTGCGTTTTCCGAGCGTGAGCTTCTCCCTTTCCTTAGATCCCCCTTTAGGCCTCGCCTCTCTTTCTTCTGACCACACATGGGGATTTACAGTCACTGGGTAGAGAACGATATCGCCATAGATGGGCTTAGGATGGCGTACAAAATACCGGACGATGTACTGATCAGACGAGCGGACCCTGCAGACCACGCACTTCGCTCGTACTCGGGGGGCTGGATGCCTTTCCCGTTGATCGCCATTGTAGAGGGCGGAGTTAGGTTCCCCCTAGACCCACTCCTCAGGGCCTGCCTCAGCACTTGGGCCCTCAGTCCGTGTCAGCTGTCGCCTAATGGCTACAAAGTCATCATGGGCACAGCCGTGCTGAACAAAAACCTAGGTATTGACCTCGGTGTCCATGACATCGAAGATGTCTACGACGTATGTAAGTCCAAGGAGGATGGCTATTACCTCCGAGTCCGGCCCCGGTGCACAGCCTTCGTCACAGCACTCGAGGACTCTAGCAAATACGCCGGAGACGACCTCGTGTGCGTCTCGGGGAACTGGGAGTTTGGCGCCGAGGAGGACAGGGTGCACAGGGTACCGCGTCACCCCGGGGTCGTCCCAAGTAATCCCCTTCGCTTATTACTGCTAATCTCATTTTCCTCTCTGCTTTTGTGCTCGCTGGACTGATGTCCCTTTGGTTCGTTTTGCAGCTGCTCGCGAAAGGAAGCAACGAGCTAGGCGGGAGGGCTGGAGAAAGAACGAAGAGTGGTACCAGGCTATCAGGAGGTGCACCGACTTCAACAACAGATCTGCCTGGGCGCTACTGGGCTACGAGCCGAGGTACCGGGGATATAACAAGAGATCAGTATTGCCCCCTGCGCTGCTTCAAGGAGAAGTCCCGGGACCAAGTGAGCCCTTTGCCAGCAGCCGTGCAGAGGCTGCGCTTGAAGAAGGGGGGACTTCTCGAGCCGTGACCGGCGCTGAGGCATCACCCGAACCGCGATCCTCCCCTGAGCCGCAGTCAAGCGGCACCCCTTTAGTGAGGAGGACGCGGCACCCTCACACTGACTCAGGAGAGATGTCACGGGTCCCGGCGTTCGTGGATCTGGAGGCACTGGCCCTAGGGAGCGAGGGCGAATCATCTCCGCCGGTGGTCCGGGATTTTGCTGGACACTCAGCTCCCAGCCCTGGTGAGTCCCCTCGGGTTGTCGAGGTGGCGGTAGCGACCCGCGAGCCGAGTCCGGAAGCCCAACATTCTCCCGAGGATGCTCGCAACGAGAGCTCCTCGAGAAAGAGGCCGAGGGAAGAGGGAGACGGCTCGGGAAGGGCATCGCAATCGGCCGAGCCAGCGCCTTGGGCACCGAGCTTCCTGCTCGAGTCAGGGAGGTCTATGACTGTGGAAGACTGCATTCACAGGAGGCCAGATCCCCTCGTGCTCGAGGCACTTGGCCATGCTTGCGCACTGCCGCGCGACATGGCCCGGTTGGGGAAGATGAGCGACCCAAAGCTGGTCACGTCGCTACTCCACTCTTGCTTTCAGGTAACTTGGCTTGTAATTTTAATTGCTTTGCTGGGTGCCCCACTTCGGCTACTAACATGCCCCGATTTCTTGACAGACGTTGCAGAAGTCGATGGTAGTCATCGACAGGTTCAGCAAGCAGGGTCCCTTGGTGGCTGGCCTAACCGAGGAGAAGAGGGAGCTCGAAGAGGCGCTGGGGTCCAGCATCTCGAAGGTCAACCAGCTGGAGGCGTTCCAGGGTGGCCTCCGGACCAAACTTGGGGAGGTGGCGATGGAGATCGAAAATGAGAAGATGAAGAACGCCGACCTCGAGGCCCAAGTGGAGAGTTTGAGGAGCGACCTTCGCGCCGAAACGAAGCGGGCGGACGAGGCGGAGGCCAAAGTCAAGGCTGAGAGTGAGGCGGCCTTCCAGGACGCGGCCACCCAAGCGACCGTTTACTACGGCGCGAAGGTATTCCACGTTCGAGACAAGGCGTGGGCGAAGGCGTGGCGCGCCGCTTTGAGGGAGGTCGGGATTTTGGAGGACCACTCGTCCTTTGTGAACCCTCCGATCTATCCCGGTCCATCGGCCCCGGATAACACAGTAATTATCGGTCCCCCGGTCGGTGTCGACAGTGGCCCAGCCCCTCAAGAAACCTCCGCCGACGTCCCCTGCGACCCAGCTCCACAAGAACCATGAAGACCCGGTCGCTGTTATCTGTCTGCTCTGTCTGCTTGCTCTCTTTTTTTTTTTGTTAAATCATCGTGTAATCTGCGCTTCAAAATGTAAACTTCCAGTAATCAATGAATCGAACTTTTTATCATTATTCACTCCCGCTCTGTTTGCATGCTCGATTTCCTCATGCTGCTTGTGCTTGTCTCTTTTTTCTTTTAAACAAGATCATAACGGGTAATTAAAGTGGCGATGACATCATATGATGCCGATGCCTTCACGGTACTGAGGCGGCCACAATGGCCCCATGCCTAGGCGGTGCGTGCATCACGGCCCGTAGGCTTCATGCCGGGGTGGTGCATGGACCAGCCCCACGGCAATCGTAGTGGCCCGTAGGCTTCATGCCGGGGTGGTGCATGGACCAGCCCCACGGCAATCGTAGTGGCCCGTAGGCTTCATGCCGGGGTGGTGCATGGACCAGCCCCACGGCAATCGTAGTGGCCCGTAGGCTTCATGCTGGGTCGACAGTGGGGACAAGAGCAGAGACTCAAAACTGCTTTCATTAAAATCTTGGAATACCTTGAATACAGAGTTAGAAATAAAACTTCTTGAGATGCGATACATTCCACGGACGAGGTAATTGTCGACCATCCATATCTTCGAGTTTGTAGGCTGATCGCCCAGCAGTGGCGACTACCTTGAATGGTCCGTGCCAATTCGGAGCCAACTTGCCTTGGCCTGGGTCTCGATCTCCTGGAAGTGTCTTCTTAAGGACCAAATCCCCGACCGAGAACCTTCTCTCTCTGACCCTTCGGTTGTATCCTCTGGCCAGTTGCTGTTGATAATCCGCCAATCTGATAATCGCCGATTCTCTGCGCTCGTCGGCGAGGTCCAGCTCCCGAGCAATATTCGTTTCATTCTGGCCTTGGTCAAAGAGTTCTGACCTCAGGGTTGGGAGGCCGACCTCAAGAGGGATGACAGCCTCCATTCCGTAAGCTAGGGAAAACGGGGTCGATGATGTGGAACGCCTCGGAGTCGTTCTGTAGGCCCATAAAACACTTGGAAGCTCTTCTACCCATCTCCCTTTCGCTTGATCTAGTCGCTTCTTCAGCCCATCCAGCACCACTTTGTTGGAGATCTCTGCTTGACCATTGCCCTGCGGATATGCCGGGGTGGAATAGTGGTTTCTGATGCCGAGTTCCTTGGAGAAGTTTTTGAAGGCAGCGGAGTCGAACTGGGTGCCGTTATCCGATACCAAGACTCGTGGGATGCCGAACCTGGTGATGATGTTCCTCCAAACAAAATTCTTCGTGTCACGCTCGGTGATGGAAGACAACGATTCTGCTTCTATCCATTTAGTAAAATAATCAGTGGCCACTATCAACCATCTCTTATTTCCTGGAGTTCGGTGAAGTGGTCCCACGATGTCCAGCCCCCATTGGGCGAAGGGCCATGGACTAGAGAGCGGGCTCAGATCTTGTGCTGGTTGATGGAGAGAGTGGGAGAACTTCTGGCACTTCTCACATTTCTTAACATATAATCGCGCATCCTTCTGCATATACGGCCACCAGTACCCCTGGCTGATTGCTCGGTAAGCTAACGACCTCCCTCCTATATGGCTTCCGCAAATCCCCTCATGTATCTCATAGAGAAAGTCTTCCACTTTGCTTGGATGGACGCATTGAAGGTATGGGCCAGTGAATGACTTTCTGTAGAGCTTGCCCTCGGGGGACAACCAAAACCGTGTAGCTTTCAATCTGAGCCGGTGAGCCTCAATCTTGTCCTCCGGGAGTTTGTCGTCCTTAAGATAGGATATAATTGGATCCATCCAGCTTGGGCCGGAGTCAAGATGGAGGACTTCCCGGGGTGGCTGAAGCTCTATGCTGGGTCTTGCCAGCGATCCCACTTCGATAGTTCTTTTCTTCCCTGCCTCAACGGCGGAGGCTAGGCTGGCTAGGGCATCGGCATGAGAGTTTGACCCCCTGCTGATCTGTTTGACCTCGGCTGTCTGGAATTCTGAGAGAGACTTCTTTGCGAGGGCGAGGTAGGCAGACATCCTGTCGTCTCGGGCCTGATAATCTCCTGTCAACTGGTTAATCACTAGCTGGGAGTCACTGAAGACGAGCAACTGCCGAGCTCCGAGGATTTTAGCACTACTCAATCCAGCTAACAAGGCTTCATATTCCGCTTCATTATTTGACGCTTTGAAATCCAGAGTAAGGGCTTGCTCAATAACCAGACCATCCGGAGTCTGGATGACGGCCCCAGCACCAGCTCGCTTGGCTGTTGACGATCCATCAACGAAGACCTTCCATACGGGAGCCGGAGATCGGCTTGGAGATAGTCCGTCATCCCCCAGGAGGGGTACCTCGAGTTCGTCCGCGGGCTCGGGGCCGGGCTGAGTTGGCGCCGAGGTCGGAGGTACGAACTCCACAATAAAGTCCGCCAGGACCTGAACTTTGACCACCGTCTCCGGGTATGACTCTGGATGGGGCTGATACCCCCGCAGATAGATAGGAGTGGACCTCAAAGACTCTCGGAAAGGGTTCGCTATGGTCCCTTCAGGGCCTGTCTCGGGCACTTTTCCATCTTTTGCAGCTCTCCCAGCCATAGTATGAAGGAAGATTGACAATCACGTTCTTCCCACAAACGGCGCCAATTGTAAGTGCAAAAACGGTAACTCACAAGATAAGAGGGTGCCTTAGAGGACTTAACCAAATGACCGTCGAGAGCTGACTGATAGTGGTTCGGAGACACCTGAAAGAGAAGAGAGAAAAGGTCAAAGGACCCTGGCTGTGGCAGCACAGGGCTCTCCGATGCCTCAGTTAGTGGCGATACTGGATTTTGGATGGAGAAGAAGAGAGGCAGTATAAAGATGTATTCTTTTATGCATACCTTGTTCAGATGCTATCTCCCCCTTATATATGAGTGTTACCGGGGACTTTGTCATGGGCTTGATGATCTGGCTGCTGAGATCATCAACTCACAAAATAATAAATGGAAGTCCATCACAGCCCACATCGCATTTATTGCCAGTCCGATCAGCCCGCACAGCATTAAATGCCAGTCATATTGGGCCTGATCGGATTGGACTCGATGGCAGGCGAAGATCTCACTGGATCCTTTCTTGGGCCTCCCCCGATGGGGGTGTGACCGTTGGATGCTGCCCTGTCAGAGGGTTGGACGGCCAGGATGACGTCTGTCTTGTCACTGTGCGCCTGGAGGCAGGAGATATTTTAAACACGCGCCTCGGCTGGCAGTCTCCCTAGTTGCAACCGGGATGCGTGTCGGGGCCGGGTTTAGTGGATGACGGCCTCAGCCGGACTGAGGCCATCAACTGCATCACGACTGGCGCTCCAATGCCACGGCCGGGATGCGCTCAGCCGGACTGGAGATAAGGACATTAGTTAAACTGCTCTGGGACGATTAGGAATCTCCCCACACAGGATTGAAAGAGTTGCATTCAAGGTTGATTTTCTAAAGGTAACGATTATGTATTCTATCCGTTTTCAATCATCTGAAGATTAATCCAACGTTAAACTTTTTTTATAGGATTCATTAATAACTTTTATAGTACAAAGCTATTATATGTTGTTCCTCCTGATAGAAGTATTTCAACCTGTTCTCTTTTTGCAAGTTTTTATCTATTCGTGATATACCAAAGAAGCTTCCTGTTATATATGATCACCTGAAGTATCTTGAAGTTGAAATAGAATTGAATTCGAAGGAGATTTTGACCACTCTATCTATATTAAGAAGCTCACCAAATTTGAAAGCTCTTAAAATCAAGGTGAGTTACATTTCAGGCGTGGTTATTATAGATTCTAATCTTGATATGGTCTGTACTCGAACTGTTCAATACTGAATTGATTTCATGGTTTGAATCTGTTATTTGATCTAGTATTGGGAAGATGAGGATGGGAAGAGATTTTCTCCATCTAAGGAAGAGGCCGAGTTCTGGCGTGCAAAAACACAATTTGACGGTTTATTAAGTAACCTTCTTACGGTGGAGATCATTGGAGTCGCCACATTATTGGATTTGGAATTCATAAGGTGTATACTCTCTAATGCTCCTGTGCTTGAGAAAATGAAAATTTATACTTCCGAACATGTTGAACATGAAGAATTTTTAAAGATTGCGGAGAAGTTATCGGAGTTTCGACGAGCTTTTGCTCGAGTTGAAATTATATGGATGGGCCATTACAGAGATCAAATGTCTAAAATTGCTAGGTACGTGGGATATTTCATGGACATATACTGACGTTTGATGTAAACTTTCTCTATTTCCATTCTTTTTTTTTCTTTTTTTTTTTTTATGGTGTTTTGTGTCTTTAAAAGAAGTATGAACACAGGTTTACATTATATGTATCGATTTAACTTTTTTTTTTTTTTTTTATTGCTTGAAAGGGGCGACTTTATTTATTAACAAAAGCAGGGGATATATTCTATAACAATTTGATCCAAAGTATAGTTCATAAAAAATGATAGAGGATTTTATAAGAAAAAATCCAGGATTTGGCCATTTCTCACGAAGGAACCCCGCAGATTGTGCGGTACAAATTCGGTCCTCTAGCCAATTTTTTTTTTTTTATATATTTTTTAACAAGTGACTATAGCGTTTGTCTCTCTTTGCACACTTTATAAATTTGTTATCATCTACATTTTTCCCACTTTATTTTACTCCGACTTTTTTCAACACCTATACCCTTTCTCAACGCTCTAAAAGAGATGATGGAGAGAAAAGAGGAAAAGCTGGGAGAATGATCAGGCCATATGGTTTAATGTTATTATTGAAGGGCTTCGCTCTCCTCAGACACTAGCGTCGCTCCTTTAGCATTTAAAAAAAAAAAAAAAAAAAACAGTTAATGGCTTGATGGATCCCATTTGTGCTGCACAATCTGCAGGATCCATTCGCGAGGATTTGCCAAATACCAAGAATTTTTTCTATAAAATCCTCATAATGATATATCGATGTATCTACCCATTCCATAATAAATGTTTGCATTGGTGCTGCATATTGGCCAGTTGAATGAATAATACATATTGGCACATATAACTAGCTATAAGTAGGGTTGATGTATTATGTGCCAATTGCCAAGTGAGCCTCATTTGGGACGATTTCAACTATTTGAATTGAAGTGGATTATCACATTTACATGTACGAAAGAAATGAATTTAGCATATTTGAAATGCATGAATTTGTTATTTCTCCATGGTTTTCCTCAAGCTGAATCTCTTAGGGCTGGAGGGAACTTATATTGGAATAAAATTCGGCTATGTCCCATAAGAGAAGACAATGGCTTGGATTCTTAGCAAACCACATAGAATTTCGCTTCCCTCACTTTGATTCTTACTAAGAGCCGATCCTCTATCAAAAGTTCAAAATTTACTTGGGCCCTCACTGGCGACTGATTACATACAAGTAGGGTCAATCATAGATGAGCCCTAAGTGGGGCCCTTCCCCAACTCACCTTATTGCATCCGAGTCCAAATCAGGTCCCACCATGCACATGACTCGCCGCGCATGCTTTTCGATGGGGGATGTGGAAAGCCCAGACGCACATCAGAGAGGAAAATATCTTCAGAGGACGTTTGGTAAGCATCCACTGTGAGCAATCCCAGGTGATTTTCTGCTAATTCGTGGAAAACTCATGTTTGGTATTTACATGAATAGTGTGTGTGGATTCCGTGCATCATGGGATTGAGTATTATCGGGATCAGACCTCCCCCGTCGGAACAAAGGAATCATCTCACGTCGGACTTGCGGAACTACAGTAACCTGGGCGTCATTTTTTGAACTGCCGGCTGCTTTGGATTTATTTTTATTTTTATGGGTCCATATTAATGATCTGAATCGTTCATCATGTTTAGAATGTCCAAAATGGTTCATATCTCAAATATCAGCCGTTGATTCGTCTTATATTCTCATATATTTATGAAAATGTCCAAATCGTTGGATCCATAAATGTGGACATTTGTGGGCCCCTTTTGAAAAATCCAAACCGTTAAATGTGATCAGGAGACCCAAAATGGCTTTGGGACCAAATTTGGAAACGTGATTCATCATGGATCATGAGATATTGGCAAAAAAGACTCAATCGTTGATCACTTATGGTGTATACTAACGTGATTGTTTTGACAAGTCGTTTTTTTCAAATTTTTCACTATTATGGGCCTCAAAATAATTATCTGAACAGTCAATAATTAAGAGGAGGTCAGACACGGGTTGGAGTTCAATTTTCAACCGCTGAGCCTTCCTATATTTTGAGATATTTACAAAAAAAAAAAAAGTACTTTCTTTAAATCTTTTTTTTTTTTTTTTATATCTCTGTGAGCCCCTTTTCCATGATCCGAACCGTTCAAATCCTTTCAAAAGCTCTACATAACGATATATTGACAACTCAGCCGTTGAACCTTTATGATTATGAGAAACTTTCAAAATCTCTAGATCCTTCATGGGATTCCTCTCTTTTGCCAAACTTGGAAAAATCTTGATAGAGAATAGCTTGATTCCATTGGAACAAAGGAATCATCTCCATCCCTTTCCTACCATGGATGCTTACCAAACGTCCCCAAAGTGCCAAAATTCATGGTAGGTTTGAATTATTGCTACGCCAAATAGGAAGGCTTGTCTCCTCCCTTTACCACTGCAATTTACCTCTCCATAGATGCACATATACACAGTAATACATAAGGTTTCAAATTAGACAATTTTGAGTCAAAACCATACCAGATCCAGATTCGGACTTGTTTCTAAATGACAGTCTCGGTTCTAGATCTTGCTTTGACTCGGAACCTTCTTTTTATTTTTTTTGTTCCAAACCCGATTTTGATAGAAAAATCCGGATCTGGTTCTGGACACCAAAGAGGAAAATATCTGCAAACCAAAGCGCCAAAAATCATGGAAGGTTGGAATCATTGCTACACCAAATAGGAAGCCTTGTCTCCTCCCTTTTCCGCCGCAACTTACCTCTCCATAGATGCACATATACACAGTAATATATAGGGTTGCAAATTGGACGGTTTTGAGTCAAAACTATATTCAATCCAGATATGTTTCTAAATAACGATTTTAGTTCTGAATCTTGGTTTGATTCAGAATCTGTTTGGTTGGTTCCAAACCCTTTTTTTTTTTTTATAGAAAAATTCAGATCCAGTTCCGGAACTGAGTCCACTTAGAGGACTAGAATTTAGTTCCAAAATCAGTTTTAACTTCTCTTCATTTTTTTTTTTTAAATAAGTATATCATTCAATTTATATTAGTGCATTCAGTTAGGGATGTCAAATGTGCCGGCCCGACCCGCAGCTGGCCGGCAGGCCTCTATCAATTTTTTTTCTTTTTGTTTTTTTTTCTTCTTATTATTATTAAAAATAAAAAAATAAAAACAACTACATGCATTTTTATTTGTGTAGTGAACATGTCCTAAATATAAGTTGAAATGGATGAGCATTAGACCTGATCTATGGTAAATGGTGTGGATTTAAATCAAATTGACATTGACCTGATTTTAAAAGGACCATCTTGGATATCTACTGGAAATGCACCCGATCCAAATCCAAAACATTGTATATATCCGTGGACCCGCTGTAGATAGCAAACCCCCACAACGCATATATATTCCCTGATTGAATCATTAAACTCATCATCCCCAAGGGTGTTCATTTGCTGAATCAACAATTCATTTCATAGACTTTGATGCCTTTTTTTTTTCCCTTTAAAGTAGTAGAAGATTGAAAAATAAGAAAAAAAAAATTGAAATCAGTTGATTGTCTGCATCAACCGATGATATGATGATAAGGAACATAGAGAAGCTTCTAGAGTATGTTGGAGTGTCAATTCCAAAAAGGCCTCTTTAAGGCTCCTAATTATCTCACCGTTGTCAATTCCTATTCTTTTAATTCAATTTACTTCAATTTACCATATATCCAAACACACACGTCATGTTTGACTTACACCTTGTGTAGTTAATGAGCAATTTTGAACCATCATCCCATTTGATGACTGCCTTTTACACATGCAACTAAACATAAAGTTTATTTAAAAGTCTTTATCAGATAAATATTTATCAATTAAGTTAATTTTTGTCTGATAGGTAATTCATTATCTAAAATCATCATTTTTTTTATGAGATATTGAGAAAAGTCCGAGTTATCAAGATTGTTATATACCAGTCAGATAACCACAATGATCAATATCAAACAAATTCTATGATTCTATTTCTCAAAATCTAAATCTGCTTGAATTATTATTCAAATTTACATAATCAAATATCTAGATCACTAAAAAGTTAAGGTGAGAATATGATAATCAGATTAAGGGCTTGAAATATTCGATGGTTAGAGTATTATAAATAATAATAATAAATTTAGAAAAAGAATAGGAGAGTTAGAGTATTATAGACTTTGTAAAATTAAAAAGGACACAAAATATCCCTTATATGACCGTTTTATAGCTGTTTTGGGGGGGGGGGGGGTGTAAAAAATGGACGATTGAAAAAAAAAAAAAAACAACCACTTTTAGGCTGGCCAGGCAGGCTGTAGAGGGCAGCCCACGTGCCAGGTGGGCCCGGGCCAACTGGCCCAGCACGGCCCGTGCCTTGCTGGCTATGCCGTTGATCGGGCCTGGCTGGGCCACGGGCCATTGACTGACGGGCCCGAGCGGGCCGTGGCTGGCCAGCCCGGTCCATTTGACATCCCCACATCCGGTCTACTAAGTTCGTTATTATATATAAAATTGTAGAAAAAAAATTGATATTGAGGTATAATTTGCAATATCAAAAACTTATATGTTGGGTACCGGGTCCATGAGTTGGAATCTATATGAACCCGAAACTGAACCCGTTTATCAATTAAAATCTAAGTTAGGTTATGAACCCGGACTCCTTTATAAATCAAAACTTAAAATAGATTCAACACCTGAATATTTTTTTTATTTTTTTTATTTTTTGGGCCGGAACTTTTGGAATCAAATATTCGGTTGCAACCCTAGGCACTAATTCATAAGATTGTACAAATCACATTTACATTTACCCCCTGTTTGGAAAGCGGGGGAGAGATGGGGGGAGGGAAAAAGAGGGGGGAAAGTGGGGGGAAAATGGTTTTGGAGGGTGTTTGGGAAAGAGGGGGAGGGAAAATGGGGGGATGGAGGGGGGGGGGAAATTGTGTAAAAAAATTTTCTGGGGGGAAAATGGGGAGAGGAGGGGGGAAAATAGGAGAAATTACCAAATTGCCCTTCATATATAAAAA
Source organism: Camphora micrantha (assembly GCA_003546025.1). Lineage (NCBI taxonomy): Eukaryota > Viridiplantae > Streptophyta > Magnoliopsida > Laurales > Lauraceae > Camphora > Camphora micrantha. The sequence continues at coordinate 76,811,148 of QPKB01000003.1, read as the reverse complement.
AGAATTTTAAAGTTTTTACAAAAGTAAGGGCAAAACGGTAATTTTCTCTTTATCTCACATACAAACAAAACCCTACTTTTCCACTTTTCTTCCCCCTACTTTTTGACTTCCCAAACAAGAAGAGGATAAATTAATTTTCCCTCCCCTCCCCTCCCCTCCCCTCCCCTTCATTTTCCTTCCCCCTTAAATTTTCCTTCCCCTCCCCTTCATTTTCCCAAACGTACCCTTAAGTAAGCATGCTCAATCCAACAGTAGTACTCACTTTGTGAAAATGACATTCCAATTTCCAATGATTTGGTCCGGATTATCAAATGGTGGTCTCCGCATCTAACATGTTCGACGTCCCCTTACAAGAAATCGTCTTTTTTGAACTAAAAAGAATAAAAGATACGTGAGAGAAGGACTAGGAATTCATATCTCCTCTCTGCTCAACAGTCAACACAGAGCAGGAATTTCAATTTCATCGGAAATAACTCAGAAAACCCCATCAATGAAACGCTTTCTTCTCCTCCCTCGCTCTCTCTTAAACCCTAATTCATCTTTCATCACTCCCTCCAGATCCCTCTGCAATCTTCCCGATCGAGACGAAGCCTTCATCTCCATCCTCATCGAGATCGTCCGCTCGAATGGCAGCTGGAAATCCTCCTTCAACACCCCCTTCATCTCGCAGCGTCTCAAGCCCCGCCACGTCGAGAAAGTCCTCATCAAAACCCTAGAAGACGATCCAAGGTTAGCCCTCCGCTTCTTCAATTTCATCGGCCTCCATTGTAATTTCGATCACTCCACTCTCTCTTTCTGCATTCTCGTCCACGCCCTAGTCCGATCGAACCTCTACTGGCCCGCATCTTCGCTTCTTCAAACCCTAATATACAGCCGCGGCGTAAGCGCCCATGACCTGTTCGAGTGTTTGTCGCTCGCCTACGACCAATGCGGAATGCGGTCGAGTCGAGGGTTTGATTTCCTTGTTCAAACTTTTGTTCAAAATAAGCGTGTTTTGCATGCGGTTGCTGTAATTAGGCTGATGTGGCAGCGGTCTTTGATGCTGGAGATTAGGACTTTAAGTAGTGTTTTGAATGGATTGTTGAGGATTCGGCGGTTTGGGTTGGCTTCGGATCTGTTTGACGAGGTAGTGCAGCTCGATATTCGAATAGATGTTTATGTTTACACGGAGATGGTTCGGTGTTTTTGCGAAATGAGAGATTTTGTTAGGGCGAAGGAGACGGTTTCTGCAATGGAGAGGGACGGGTGTGAGTTGAGTATTGTGCCTTATAATGTGTTGATTCATGGGTTGTGTAAGAATACGAGAGTTTTGGAGGCATTGGAGGTGAAGAATTTAGCAGAGCAGAGGGAATTGCAAGCTGATGTTGTTACATACTGTACATTGGTGTTGGGTTTCTGTAAGGTGCAGGCGGTTGAGACGGCCGTGGTACTGATGGATGAAATGCTAGGGTTGGGATTTCGTCCTAGTGAAGCTGCTTGCTCTTCTTTGGTCGAGGCATTGAGGAGGAAAGGGATGGTTGCGGAGGCTTTTGGGTTGGTCTATAGATTGGGGGAGATGGGGATAATACCTAATTTGTTTGCTTACAACGCATTGATCAATTCACTTTGTAAGGATAGCAAGTTAGAAGAAGCGCTCTCACTTTTCAAGAAGATGGAGGACAACGGCCTGTTCCCAAATGATGTTACTTATTCAATACTAATTGATTCTTATTGCAAAAAAGGGAGGCTTAGCGATGCGATTCTTATGTTGGGGAAAATGAAGGATGCAGGAATAATAGCTACTATTTATCCCTATAATTCTCTCATAAATGGGCACTGCAGATTGGGTGAATTGAGCAAGGCAGAGTCGATCTTTCGGGATATGATCGATAATGGATTACTTCCAACAGCAGTAACATATACATCAATGATAAGTGGGTATTGCAGGCAAGGGGATTTGAGTAAAGCATTTAGACTACATGATGAAATGTCGTTGAGAAGCATATCTCCTAACACTCACACATTTACTGCACTCATTAGTGGTCTTTGTCGTTCAAATATGATGGCTGAAGCTGGTAAATTGTTCGATGAAATGTTAGCACGAAATATAGTGCCAAATGAAGTTACTTATAATGTTATGATTGATGGTCATTGTAGAGGAGGCAACACGGTGAGAGCGTTTGAATTATTCGATGAAATGGTATCAAAGGGTCTTATACCTGATACATACACTTATAGGGCCCTGATAAGTGGGCTTTGCATGACGGGTAGAGTGTCTGAAGCCAAGGAATTTATGGATGATCTTCATGGGGACAATTGTAGGCTAAATGAGATGTGTTTTAGTACACTTATGCATGGTTATTGTGAGGAAGGAAGATTAAGGGATGCCTTTGATGCTAGTAAAGAGATGGCTCAGAGAGGAATTCAAATGGATCTTGTCTGCTATGGGGTACTTATTTATGGAGTTCTAAAACACCATGATAAAATAAGCTTATTTTTGCTTTTGAAGGAGATGCTTGTTAGAGGATTCAGGCCTGATAATGTAATATATACATCTGTAATAGATAGGTACTGCAAGCTAGGAAGCCTCAACGAAGCATTGTCTTTTTGGAATAAGATGGTCAGTGAAGGTTGCATCCCAAATGTTGTGACATATACCACACTAATAAATGGTTTGTGCAATGTTGGATTTCTGGATAAAGCTGAGATGCTTTGTAAGGAAATGGTGGCTAAGAACTTCCTTCCAAATGCAGTGACTTATGGTTGTTTTCTTGATCACTTCACCAAGGAAGGAGACATGGAGAAAGCTGTGGATCTGCATGAGGCAATGCATAGGGGACGTTTGGCCAACACAATCACTTATAATATATTGATCAGGGGTTTCTGCAAATCAGGTAGAACCCTGGATGCAGCTGATCTCCTGGTTGAAATGATGAAATATGGCATCTCACCTGATTGCATTAGTTACTCAACACTTATTTATGAATACTGCAGATGGGGCAAGTTACAGGATGCTTTGAAGTTGTGGAATAAAATGATGAACATGGGGCTGAAACCTGATACGTTAGCATATAATTTTATGATATATGGGTGCATTGCTAATGGAGCACTGGTGAAAGCTTTTGAGCTGCATGATGATATGTTAATAAATGGTGTGAAACCAAATTGGGTTACATACAATGCCCTTCTTCATGGAACTTGTTTGATGGCTAGTTCAAAAGAATGTGTGTCATTTACTAGATTACAAACTTGACATCATACTCAAAATTGTAACTGCAAATATTATTCCTGAGTAGTAATATAAATGTGGGCATTTAGCAAAGTTGGAAGGTGCTCACTGTTGCAGCCACAAGTTTGCTGGTTCACGGTTCAAGTCACCTTACTTTTCAGAAAAGAACCCGAAAGGTGATGTAAACTTGTGGGTCAAGACTTGAAGTCATGCTATACAACCTGTACTTATTACAAGAGGGAAATGGTTGAGGACCCCATGGGGAGTTGACTGCTGATATGAGTGGGGTGAATTTCTTTGATTAGTATGGTTGCTTCATTGGAGATTTTTTTGTCTACAGTCAATGAGGAGTGTAAATTGTGAATGAGAGAGCAAGCATATCTTACCGTGAAATAGGGCTGCATCAAGCAGACCTGATAATCTTTGTAAAATTTATGAAAATTTCATAACTGGTTTGATTTTTATAGAGCCCCTTTTAATATTTGGATGTGGAATGAGTTCAATAAACTATGATCTTCAGGATTTCCGTGGTGGTATGACTTTGATTTTCACATCAAATCCATGACACCTTTATTGCATTTTCTGCACTGTGGAATCACAACTCTTTGATGTTGGGGACTGCTTGTGACTTTACTTCTCACCATCTTAGTAAAGAGACTATTTCACGAGCTCAATGTGCCAGGGGGATAGTCTGATCATTCACAGTGAGCAAAGCCAGTCGATCTGTCTCCTTTCCTGATGTAATGACACTATGGTATTCTTGTAAGTTCATGCAGAATAGGTGACCGAAAATAGATGGGAAAAGTAGGCCATGGAGATTGGGTGCTAACATATGTTCCATATTATAGCTGGATGCATATGAGAGAGATATCCCAGTTTGGAAACTAGAAATCAATTCAATGACTTTGATAACAGGTTTAATAAGAAGAAGGAGAAAATGAGAACAGTTGAAATGTGTAATCTGAGGTGAGCCACTCTTAGCCGTAGATAAGCCCCACTCTTAGCCATAGATAAGCCCCTCTATGATTTTGAGTAAGGATACAACTTGGGTTGTTGGAACTATCTTACATCACTAACACAACCTTTATGTCAGTTTGGGTTGACTGTTCTTGGGCTGGGATGGAACATTAAATCTCTCAACCTGACTTTACCTGAGTCACTCAACCTGATGCGGCTCAGGTTGAGAAAAATAGCAACCAGTGGTTGGACTCAGTTTGGTCCTAGAATTCAGGATGTGATTAAAATTCGTCTGACCTGCCTGAGTTGCACCCCACTCAAAAATACTAGTTCTTAACAACCAAACAAATGGAGTTACGATCAATTGAATGAACTGTTAATCTTTTGCATCAACTGTCTTTCTGCAGGCAATAATTCATTTAGTGGATCATCTATTCAGACAAAGTATTGCTCTGTGGTTGTCCTGAAAATGTGTTCTGCCATTAAAGACTCAATTCATCAAAGATTCTCTCGACTCAGTGTGGAAGGCAGTGGGGGATGCAGTTCCACGGTCCACAGTGATTTTCAGTCTTGCACAGCAAAAGTGTAACATGCTTGAAAGCTCATGTTCGGATTTTATTTACTAATTTATATTGAAAAACCTGTGTAGATTTTTATGAGATATAGCTTACTTTTAAATGGGTGCATTTCTTCCTTTGTACTCAGATACTGATTTAATTCATGGCCATCTAATTTGGAAAATTTTCTTGTGTTTTATTATCGTTATGCAGGTTTACTGGGTTTTTCCATGGGCATTGACTAATTTTTCTGGAATAGGACTACATTTGCACAATTAATCAAGGTAAAGATGTTAATCTATTTTTGACTATTGATGTTTTTAATTTGCTGATGACTGATTTCATTCTGGACTTCTCTTTTATTTTTTGGAAACCAATAATTGTGAATTTTTTAATTATTGCTAGATTTAGTTAAAAAAACTAATGATAAAAAAAAAAAATGCTATTGATTTGAGTGTAAACCGTTACCATACTGTTTTTTTCCCTCCTTTTCTCTGGAACTAGTCAGTAACATTTAACAAATAAAATGCAGTCCAGTGACATTTACATATCATTAAAATTTGTTTTCCACTTTGCTTTATGTGGATCTGGGACTGCTGTTCTCAAATGGTTTATCTGCCGAGGAATGGATATTTTATACACTAAAAAGGTGAGCTTATATCAAATTAAAATTGGAGTTTTATATATCTTACATACACCAAACATTTTCTATTAACTTGATTTGTCGTTTTTTATTCATTTATTTCAATGGATTGTTGGTAACATCTAGCCTTTGGCACCTATTTTATATTATTTTAAATGGTAACTGATTCATTTATTTAGCTAACAAAAAGCACAAAACCAAAGAGGACAATACAAAATGAACAAGATCAAATTTTAGCAATTGGGGTGGCATCCCATCATCATTCTAGCAACAGAAGTAGACCAAGAAATGATGGAAGGTTGCACCTTATTTGCAACATTGTTGCGAAAGTAGATTTGTTATGGAAAGTCCACCTTCTTTCCGGCTGACCACGTAACAACAACAGAAGTGCAGCCCCCCATCCCCACCCTCAAGCATAAAATAGAAGCATTTATGCTGTGAATGAGCAATGGATTGGTTCCAGGATGATTGGGTGGAGAAATTTAATCAAGTACGTCAAATTTTCCTTTAGTCAGTTTCTGTGAAGCTAATGAATTGGCTGACAAGCTTGCGATGTCGAATCTCGTACCTTTCTTTTTTTCTTTCCTTTCTTTTTCCCCCCGTTTTTGGCTATGTTGGGACAGTGGTTCACATGTGATATTTCAACCTGAGGACCCAGGGATCGATCTTGGGCATGTGTGTGAAACTGCAATGCCAACACCACTCAACTATGAGTGTGTTGGCAATCTTGTACCTTTCTCATGTATGATATAATATAGTTTGTTTGCTCGTTTGGCTTAGTAATTATTTTAGCATTTCCAAATGACAAATTGTGATTGTAGTTTTGCATTTTTATGATGATAACTTATGAACTCAGTTCTATAATTACATAAATTACAATTTCAAAACCTAGATCAGTGAAGTGCACAGCATTAGTTGTGATGTAAACATTTATAAAAAGATCGCAACTAAGAATGCGTTCTGAGAATAGTGTCAGTCCATCACCTACTTTGGCAAATAGTGGGCATATGTGTGTGGAATGCACTATCTCCAGGTGGTTCCCCAAAGGAAATACAGATGGTTTGGTCATTTTTTCTTACTAATTTTCTCTGTGCAAATTGTCCATGTTTGATCTTCTGTAAGTGTCTTTGTAGAGATCATGGCTGCTAATTACCATTTACTTCTTTGACATGCCATTGTCTTGACCCACACAACCTCTAGGTTGTATTAGTGAGCACCTGCCACTACCACGGGCTTTTGCCGACATGCCAATCTTCTAAGCTAAGACTTTTGTGTGCATTTTATATTTTCTTTTATAATAGGGTGGATTGAAGCTCATCGTGTTCTTTTTTGTTGTTTTTTAGTCAGATTAAAAGATGTGTGACAAATGATTTTCTTATTCAGTCTATTAGAAATAAAAAAATTGTAAACTGGGGGTGCGAGAATTAGCAAATATTTAGCGGTGGTAAAAAAAAAAATAAGGGAAGAAATACACATTTCTCATTTTAATAGGTACGAAATAATTTCACCTGTGCTCTATTAGGCGGTGTTTAGTTTTGGGTCAAAACTCCACGTAAGCCCCTGTTACTGCCTTTGTCTCAAATATCAAGACTATCTCAAAGGAGGAGGAAGAAGAAGAAGAGAAATGAATCCAAGCTTTAGTGTATTCAAGTGTTTTGGTACAATATTTGGTATGGGTCAGATACCGATTTCTTTGTGCAAGTTTGTTGATTACAGGTTTGAGTTTGGGTTTTTAATTGGTGTTGTGGTTTGGACTACAACTATGCGGCAATTTTTCTTCAAAAAAAAAAAGAAAGAAAGGGAACAAATTAATAGTTTAGGCACATAAAAAGTCAATCGTGGGTCGACCTGAATTTTTTTCAAGAATAATTGGACACTTTGGATACACTTGGATATTCGGGCACAGTTAGACGTTCAGATGCAATTGAATATTCTGGCACACTTGGATAAACAGGCATAGTTCTACATGCTAATGCACTTGGATATTCTGACATAGTTGGACATTTGGATGCACACTTTTGATCTTGGATAGCATAGTTGGACATTTGGATGGACTTGGATATTCAGATATAGTTGGGTATTTGGATGCACTTGGATAGCATGGTTGGACATTTGGGTGGACTTGGATATTCTGGCACTCTTCGCCGTAAATACTCGGATGCAATTGGATACTTGGGTACAACTGGACTTTGGATGCACATTTGGGCAAAATCTGACACTCATATCCACTTGGATATTCAGGCAAAGTTGGACACTCGTATCCACTTGGATATTTGGGCACAGTTGGTTGGGTCACACAATTGCATATTCAGGCGTAGTTTGAGCGTTTGTTTGGGCCACAGTTGCAAGTTCACCCACACTCATTCCAAACTAAATAAAGAGAAAGCTTGAGCATTCATTTGGAGGAGGTTAACACGACTTGCCATTAGAGGAAACAATTTAAGATGCATCCGAAATTGGAGGTGCATTCACTTTTGTGAGATTATTGTAGGAATATCACCGGTCATTAGATTAGTCGAGTGTCTTGCATGTGCTACTGAAATTGTTTCAATTTATTTGTGTTTTGACCGTTCTTTTGTGGAACTCTTGTTCAACATTTTAGGATTTTATGTGCAAAGACATAGCAATTTAATAACGATGACTTTAACACCATAAAGGAAGGAAATACTCGAACACAAGCTTGATGGAGTTCTTACTTTTAGATTGCCTATACCAGTTGTTCATTTCAGTTTGTTTTGATTTTTTGAGTTTTGATCCATTTGTTCTTAGGGTCCTTCCTTTTAGGTTGATTAATGTTACACTACTTTCAATAAGTTTTGACACATAGACATGCCAAATCATATTGTGTAGATTAAAACTCCGATGCATATGAGGTGATAGATTTTACTTGAACTCAGAGTTTGCATTGGTGGGATATGCTCTTTTTTTCTTTTTTGGCCAAGTGGCATATGCTCTTTGGGCTTTTCCACTTCAAGCCAGTATTTGCAAATCATAGTCACTGGTCTGGAACAAGAAGGTCAGTGACAAATGGAACAGGATAACAAAGGCGTAGAATGAATGGGGGACCATTGAAGAGAGGTTATCCTTGTCAGTCAGATATCCCAACAAGAAACAGACGTTACTGTATCCGGGTTTCCTCTGATCATGCTCAACTTGAGGAATTTTTTTATTTTTTTATTTTTATAACACAAGGTTCCTAGCCCTTTGGGCTAGAATAATCCCTACGGGCCCAGAAGAGAAAGCCGGGTAAAATTCTCCTGTGGCCCCATTGTGGTAGTGCAATTTCGAACCCACAACCTTCGGGTGCAAACCGTGGTCTTGGGCTAAACTTGAGAATTATTGCCTTCCAGATGAAGGCATCTTATCAATAGTTGCTACATGTACAGCAACTGAATTGCATATTTAATTTCTCAGCAAATGGAGGGGCATATAGCTTTTCCTGACAGCGTGTTCAAGACTACGAGGAGCATAAATCTTACATTTGTTGGTCCTAAAAGTCTCATAAACAAAATTATTTTTTACGCTTCTTGCTTTGTAATTGATGATGATGATGATGGTCCAGTTGGGCTGGGTTATGTCCCCTAGATCCAGACCTTAGACTTGGTCCAGTTCGGCTGTGAACATTATATGTTTTTACTAACATGATTTTATTATTATATTAATTTTGGGTCATATTAAGGCCAATCAGATCTTGAACCTTGATACGATCTATTAACTGAATCCCAGAGCCAGTAATTTTGGTCTGGGTCGAGTCTGGTCAGAACTCTAACCTGGGCCATTTATAGTCAGTGTAATAAGATACAAAGTATCTATTTATATTCTTCCAAATCTTCATCATCACATTAGCCTTAGTGATTCTGATTAATTGATCTTGTTTCCAGATATTGCTGATAAATTTTGAAAAAGAAGAGGGCAAAATAACTGGAATTTTTTTTTTCTTGTCAATCTGGATGGTTTGAAGTGGATGTATTTTAAGAAAAGGGCAAAAGAACCGGAGTTTTTCTTTTTCCTTGTCAATCTTGATGGTTTTAAGTGGATGTATTTTATTTTTTATGATTATATCTAATGGCATGATGGACGGACGAGTGTCAATTGAGTTATTGATGGGCCACAATGTATTGAAACAGATGGGGATTTTTTTTTTCTATGGATATTCTTTCATATGTCACATTAAGTTGTATGGTTCGAGAGAATATCAATTGTGCCAATTGAATGGGACTCACAACCGGCCCTAATTATACCCGTAGGTATGGCAAGTTGAGGGGTGGATATATACCCTTCATCTAGAAGGGAAAGTGACTCACAAGTTGATAATCCTCAAATAGGTCACTGATGAAGCTGATTACAGCCTTTTCTTATTCCTTCCTAATTAGAACTACTACCTTTTTTTCTTTTTTCTTTTAATTTGAATCCTGTTAATCATGTGATTTATAATTTAGTCACCCTGCAGTAATGTAGGTTCGATAATTTGCGTTAGGGGACTTTGAATAAAATTTAGCAGTTTATCTTTCTGTAATTGCTGACATGGGAGGTCTTACCTCTGATTTTGCACTAGTCATAATTCGACATTAGTCATTGTTTTGGATTTTATTACACGAGCCTACGTGATGAACCCCCAAAAATGGCCTCTAATTTGTGGCCATACCTTTCAGTTGCCTCACCTTAGTGGTCATGCATCTAGGTTTGCTCCACCAAAATAAGGCGTTTTCAGAAGGACTATCTACATTTTACATCCAATTCTATGCGTTAAAATAATCTATATGGTGGTTTAAACTAGGAAAAAAGTTCTCTTTTCTTTCCTAATAATTTAAAAAATACTATGCACAAAAGGAGGGAAAAACATTTCTAGCTGAAGACTATTTATAGACATGCAAAATCGACTTTGAAAGGATATCAACTTCCCAAATTCACTGCTGATGCGACCAAATCGGTACCAACAGTATACCTCCATGCCCCATATTAGGTTACTGCCGTCTTTATTCTATTCCATGCTTACGCGTAAAAGATGAAACAGTTGCCGACGACCTTCTTGAGAGAATCACCTGCCAGCTGCGCCTCTCCCCCTCTTACACTTTGTACGAGAATGTTCTCCCATCAGCCGACCGGTGGCCATTTAGATGAATGTCCATCTCTGTCGTTGGTAGGACAGAGGGACATCCAATACATCGGCTCGTTCGTTATAACAGTGCTTGATTTAGCAGCCTTAAAAATTTAATAACATTTTAACCATATTGAAGATTTAATCTAAAAGTGAATGTTCAACAGAGTGTAAAATTGCTCTCAGTGTCGGATCATTAAATGACGACAGTATCAAAGGTGTGACCGGAATGTTCCTCTTAGTGCTGGACTGCTCCTAGTAAGAACATTCTCTCTCGTTGGTATGCGCATCCACTTCACACTCACTATCGTTATTCAATACCGTCATACCAATTTGGCACTGGTCCCCAGCTTCATTCGGCTATGATTAGATTACAAGACCATTATACTTTGAGGTTATTAAATTTAACCAAGGAACCAGAGAATTAATTACTGGGACAGATTTTTTGACTGCCCCAGATCCATGATGAGCACCTTCCATTCTACATACCCTCGGTCTGATTATCCATCTGCTTCTAAAATTTATCATATTGTGGTGAGTTTCTGTTCGGACCCACTTTAAATCCATTTACTTAACACATTTGCGTGTGTTTTTTTATGGGTCCGATCCTGTTGGGGTTCCTTCTCACTTTACTGGCGCCGTGTGGGACCAAGAAGAAAGACGCGTGCGTGTTGGGTCAAGGTCAAGGGTCGTTCCTGGCTCCAGGAAACCCGACCTCTTTTACGATGCGAGTGCGAGTGCGACCGCGACCCCTGCAGCTTTTCCCTCAAGTTTCCCCACCGAAATTCCACCATCTGGTCTTTTGGAGTTTGAAGAGGAAAAGTAAGAGCACGGAATCCGCGTTTTTAAGTCATCCGCTGTTAAAGCTCCAGCGCAATCCGCTGATTAAGCCGTACTCCTCTCTCTGATAAATCTCTAGCGTTTTTGTCATCTTCTCTCTCTTTCTTTCTATCTCCGTTTACCTTTCCTTCTTTTTTCATCTTTCTCCTCCGTCTTCCTTTCGAGTAAGTCGTCTTCTTCTTCTTCTTCTTCTTCTTCAGCTCTATCAGATGGTTTATTTGGGAAGTCATTGATCTTTTTGTTGTTTTTTCTTTGATTGATTTCAGATCTAAGCAATTCTGTAGTTGGAATGATTGATTGATTTTCTGCTTATGCGCTTCGGTTTTTTTTTCCCTTTTCCATCACTCACAGACAGCAGTTTCAAGATCTCATGCCTTTCTAGTGTTGTTGTCTTTGTTTTAAACAAGTCTCTTTCCAGTTTGGGTTTCCATCTCTATTCCTTTACAGGTCCTGTTTGTTTGAATTAGAATAACAAATAACATCTTCTTTTAGAGTAATGAAATCAAAGAAGATGGCTCATTTTTGAAAATTCACCTTTTATCTTCATTTTTTAACCACCTTTTATATTGAATTCCTGTGTATTTTAATGCAGACAAACAGTAATAATCTTGAAGTCTGATTTGTGCCAATCTGATTGATATTTTTTGCATTTTTTTTTCTTGGAGATTTTACAACTTTATTTGGGTTTTTCGTTTGAATTGTTTGATTTTTTTATTTTGATTTGAAATCTGGGCAACTCAAAAAATTAGGTTTTATTTTTATTTTTATTTTTTTTTCAGCTGTACTTGAGTTCTACTATCGATTTGATTCGAGCCTACGGAGATCCTATCATTATCCATTGGTTATGGTTATTGTTGTTTTCCCACTACTTGTGTGAGTTCCAAGAAATTAATGTATATATACATATATTTTAAGGCAGTGCAGTAACTAATTCTGGAAGCAGATTGCCTATAATGTCATGTTCTAGTTTAGCATCAACAATTGCTCACGTCTTGATGATGCTAAAGTTGTAATGAGATCTCTGTCAGTGATTGGTTGAGGCTCTCTCTCTCTCTCTCTCTCTCTCTCTCTCTCTCTCTCCTTTTTTCAAAACTGAAAGTTTCTCTAAGGATTTTGAGTTTTTCTACTCTAAGAATTTTGAGTTTTCTAATTTAAATATTGAGGAAGAGGTTAAGATGAATGTATCCAGCATGACAATTGTCTTATTTGCTAAGCTATTATCTATTTTTAAAGTAATTTCTACATGTCTGCAAGACTGCAATTGGACAATTTTAGCCCCTGTATGTATATCTATATAAACAGTTTTTTTTTTTTAATTTTTTTATTGCTTATCATATTCATATCTTCTTTGTTTCATCTCCTGTTCCCCTTTTTAGTTGCACTCAAGTTCAAAGGCAGGAGATGACAGATCTGGATTTGCTCTTACCTCATTTCCCTCAGTGCCTTGTTTGATGACGTTTTCTGGTTTTCCATATGCATGCATGAGTGCTAATTTTCTCCTATTCAGTTCTAAAATTGTGTACATGTAACCAATTTTCTCAAAATGTACATTATGTGGATGCTTAGATCCAGTTCTTTTTTCTCCTCTTCAAGGTCTCTAAGTTTATATATATAAACATATATTGTAGAAATCTAGGATTTTGCTTCGAAACACATGTTAATTTGGTTTTTTCACTTTTTTTTTTTTTTTTTGTTCTTGGAATGCTGTGTTCCTTTTTTCTAATTTAAGTAGTTAAGAGACATTAGTTTAGGTTGTGGTGACTTCATTCTTAGAGTCACTGTAATAATCTGTGTTACAATTACATCTCCTCATCCACCTAATCTTGGTAAATTTATATGGTTATATTATCAATTACATGCAGATAAATCAGTACAGCTAGCATCATGGGCTCTGTGGAAGATGCTGCACCCACATCAGTTCAAAATCAGGTATTCTGGTGTTTATGTCGTCAACATATTGGATTATCGTCTTGTCCAGGGGTGGACCTAGGTGTTATGACGCGGGTGTGGAGATTCAAGAAATTCCTTAAATAATGCCTTAAAAATTGTATATTATTATATTATTTAACCTCTTAACTTGACCATTGCCCACACCATGCAAATGAAAATCCGGGGTCCGCCATTGGTCTTGTTTGCTGATAATTTCTTAATGTTGCAGGCTGCCTCTGGCAGTTTGGTTTCCAGCTAATAATTTTTTTCAATTGGTTGGTTCTTTTTTGTATTATGCTTTTGTTTGGATACGGGCACCATATTATTTTCACTGAAATCCTAAAATATCTGCCGGTGCTGAATGATTTGTTTTCATTCATGTCGTATGTTAGAAAATATGCCCAAGTATCAAAACCATGATGTATCCTAAAATCTGGCCAATATAAGTTTATTGTGAGAATGTATCTAATATTGTGTTCAGTGATCCTCCACTCATTTTTCCATATGATGTGGTTACTCTTGACAGCAGGATGCAAATGGAAGTCTTCCAAGTGAGAAGAAAGTTAAAGTTGTTTTTGTTTTGGGTAAGCATCCAACATTTTATATCATAGTCATGAGTTTATATATTGTGTTCCGATTTGTTAAGTGGTCTTCTGTCTTCACCAAAAAAAATCCTAATCCTAGGTTATTCAACAACTTTATTTCTAGAAATATGTTTTCCTTTTGTGTCTTTTCCTTATGCTCTAATATGGACTTTCTCCATCTTGCATTCTTGCCTGTCCTTTCAGATATATTCTTTTGATGAATTTAATTTTTTTTTCAGAGCCTGCTGTACGATTATGATTGAATGTTTTTACAGGTGGCCCAGGCAGCGGAAAGGGTACCCAGTGTGCAAATATTGTTGAGTACTTTGGTTACACGCATCTCAGCGCTGGTGACCTTCTTCGAGCGGAAATTAAATCTGGTTCTGAGAACGGGTATGTATAAACCACACTTTTAGGTGGAATGATTTGAGTTACATTCAACCATTGCGATAACTTAACAACTCTTTTATTACTCTTGGAAGAAGTTTCTTCTTAATGTAATCTAGGTTTCATTATTATTACAAGGGATAATACTATCATAGGTTGCGGAATTGGGAAGGTTTGCGAAAAAAAAAAAAAACATTTTTCACCTTAGAAATGCATTTTTATAATAGTCTAGACAGATGTATCTTATCAGAGGACTAATTCTATGCTGACATCTGCATCAGAGTTCCCAACTTCCCAGCAGCTACAGTTGGCTTATGTGGGCTCCTCTTTTCTGGGACCTAATCCATACCTATCATTCAACTCCATAATGAATGCATAGTGGCTCAAATTTCATCCGAGTTGGAGTAATGGCCACCATTAGATAGATTGATAGGTGAAACACAGGATTAACTTTTATCTAAGTCTTTACTTCTAGACACATTGATCCAATGGTGTATAAGGAAGTGAAATTTGGCTGAGTTCATATTTAGTAGAAGGTCCCTGTGGTATGAATGGTATGGATCTGGTAAGTGTGGAGCCCTCTTGGGCCGGATTGACTCTTCTACATGGGAACTCCCATGTGGATGTCAGCATATAATCATCTCTGTTGTGTAATTTCATTAGTGACTGTTTTCCATTGCTTCAATTTGTTTCTTTTTCTTTAAAAATATTTGCAATTTATTTTTTTTCTTCCCTTTTTAGTCATACCATAAATTTTGGGTTCTGGTTGATGACAGATACTCTTCCTAATTTGTATTGACCATCAATGTTTAGAAGTCATGACTGTTCATCATGTTCCTTGCTACAGTACCATGATCCACAATATGATACAAGAGGGAAAGATTGTTCCTTCAGAGGTAACAGTAAAGCTTCTCCAGAGAGCAATGCAGGAAAGTGAAAACGAGAAGTTTCTTATTGATGGCTTCCCCAGGAACGAAGAGAACCGTGCTGCATTTGAGGAAGTTGTAAGCCAACAATTTTGCTATCCAGCGAAAGATTCAATTAATTTATATTGCACAATGAATCTCAGAACATTTTGGAAATTTTCTTTAGCAGCTTGACCAAAATCCTCCTCATTTTACAGAAATTGTTTGTATAAATAGTTAGTTTACCTGCTACTCACAGTAATTCTTGATTATCTTGTAGACAAAAATTGTACCAGAATTTGTATTATTTTTTGATTGTCCAGAAGAAGAGATGGAAAAGCGTATCTTAAATAGAAATCAGGTTAGGCAAATGTACTTTTTTTTTATCTCTTTCATATTCTAGTTACCATGCTCCCTTTTGACACCAATTCTTTTGTTTTTTTCCTCCTCTTCTTTCATGAAGGGGAGAGTTGATGACAATGTTGAGACGATAAGAAAGCGGTTTAAAGTATTTGTAGAATCCAGTTTACCAGTAATTGAGTATTACAGCTCCAAAGGGAAGGTTCAAAAGGTAATTTGTTGTGAACATTTCTTTTAAGATAAATGTGAATTTCTGATTTTAATAACTCTAGTTGTGGTGTTCTGGCACTCATTCTTCTAGAGATGACAAGATTTTCTTCAATTTTCTTTGAATTTTACCCCATTACATTTAGAAATATCTCATTATTTTTGGTATTTTTGTCAACATATGTTAAACAATACAATGTTAACTTCCGTCTCATCTAGAAGGTTTCCATGGAAGTCCTAAAAGAACATATATGACATTATGATGATTATAGTCACGTTTTCCACATGTTTGCTCTTTTAGGATGATAATGGTTAAATAATTAGATAAGATATGGTAGATCCTATAGATATCACCAGCTAATCTGATTAGGACCTTGAACTTGGAAGGCTGTATTTTTGTTTGATTTATTTGCTTGTCTTGATTATTTAATCATAACTAGCCTGAATCCTGACCTGAAACATTATATACTCCTGACTGCACAGGCATATGTTTCACAACCACTAACTGCTTTCATTTTTTTCTCCTTAGATTGATGCTGCAAAGTCTGCTGCAGAGGTCTTTGAGGATGTTAAAGGCATTTTTGCCCAAGCTACTGAGAAGGTCAATACCCCATTGGCAGTTCATCGCTTTTAGAAATTCATAGATACATGCAAAAGAGTAGTACACACATAGAAGCAAATGTTATTTCTCCAAAGGGGAAAAATGAAGAAAGGAAAAGCACGTAGAAGAATGCTTGGATGCCTAAAATATCAATTCAATTATAGCCTGTTTGTTTGCATCAAAATGCATAGGAATTGAATACGTAGGATTCATACCATAAGTGGTTAAAAATGAAGATCAAAGGTAAATTTCCAGAAATGAGCATGAAAAAATCCTTTTAGGGAGATTGAATTAAAGGAAGATTGGAAATGAATACCCGGAAACCACCATAATTCAATACATAGGAAAGCGAAGGTTCTATCTGCATCACCTTATATCCTTCTCCAGTCACCTCTTCATTAATCCTTTGGTTGAGTTCATTTCACCATGAATTCCTATGTAATTTAATGCAAACGAACAGGCCCTTTTGTCCTAAACTAAATTGGCCCTAAACTTTTAACCAATGGGGGGCCCCGCTTTATCATTGTGTTGTTGGCTGGCCATGATTGTAGGCGGTCAACATCTGCAGGGTATATTGCTGTTCTCATGCTTTTAGTTGACATGGTTGTTCCATTTGCAGGCTACTCAGATTTAACCATTGATATTGGGCAAAATCTGGATTAAGGTAAAAGCAGTCTTTGAGAATTTTGATAATGCTTATAATGAATCCTTGAGAACACTAGCTTCACACCTTTCTGGAGCATTTGATAAAATGAACTATTTTAAAGTAGTACTGACTTGCAGGTTTTCAAGTAGGGTATGGGGTCTGTTAATCTCTTTATTACTTCCATAGTACCCCTAATCTATTGAGTATGCGATGCGATTGTTCAGGGTGTTTTCTCCTACTCGTTTTTTTTTTCCTGGTTACTTTCATGAAACATAGGCCTAGCTGTTATGTGTTGCATATATGCCCAAATGAACCCTTTTATTTTCAATAGGAAAAAACTTTCTACTCCAATCCTGCTTCTCACATTTCCCAGTTAGCTTTTTATAAACTACCAGCGATGCTGTCATCTTTATACCGTGAAGTAGGCCATTGGTTATTTATATTTTTGGAATAAAGTTCAGCACCAAAAACTCAGCATCTGTGATATAGGTGAATGTTTCTTGAATGGGTGCATGTGTGCCTTAATTCTTTTCTTGATTAGTATTTTATATATTTTTTAAATATAATTCGTTAGATTTAGAATATTTAATATGATTTTAAATGCGAGGGGGATGTGTTTTTTCGAAGTTTATCTTGTGAAAAGTCTTAATAGTATTTTTTACAAACAATTTTTTATATTATCAAATATTAAATATATTTTATATGAATCTTTCCTTCAAATTGTCCCAAAAAAACACCATAAAATATAACCAAATAATGTGTATTATTTGTATAATTTGTGCTAATCCAAATTTTTGGAAAGATGCATCTTACTGGAGGTATTTTTGAGAACTTCATAACCATGCTTATGATACTAGTACTATGGAATGGACCAGATTTGTTGCCAAAATGATTCTCTTGTTTCATTTTGGAACTACTGCTGGAAACAGCAGAAATGAGGTGGAATTGATAGTATAGTGGACCTCAAAATTTTAATTACCTCCTGGACATCAAGTTGAGTTCTATTGCCTTAATTTGCACGAACAACAAAAAGAAGAAGCATATAAACACGAAGTTGGGAAAAAATGGCGGTCAAATTATGGATTGAATATGGGAGGAAGATATTTTTCCCGTATTTTATTTATTTTCTACGTTTTTCTTTATTTTGAATTATCAGAACCCTGATGTATTTGTTCCTTTACAGGTAGGAATATTGAAGCAGCATGTTTGATATATTCATATGCATGCAATAGAGATCTTCAGTGCATGTGGTTTCTGGAGGAATGTAGTATTGATTATGACTGCACTATTGTATTTATTATGATTTATGCTACTGAGAGTTAAAATAATGCATCTCTGCCTCTAGAGATGATTTTATGTACTACCTTGAAGAACCACAACTATACTTGCATAGATTCCAATACACAGAACAGTTATAGTTTAGTGCTGTTTTTTTTCTTTGGGATGATTTTAATTGTTTTCTTTGTTATAGCCGTGGTTAGTCTTCAATCACTTGCAATTTTTTGTAGGTTATAGACTGACCCCAAATGTATCCTAAATTTGAGCATCATGGTCCTAAATTTGTTCCTTTTTCCCATTTTGGGTTCAGTTAGTGTTTTATCAACATTAGGTGGCTGCAGATAAAGGGCCAAGTGGTTATCTAGTATGTGCTGATGAGATGAATGGACGGGATATTAGGAATCAAAGATCTCTGACCAGGTGCTTGAAAACCTTTTTGTTACTGGGTTTTGTTGGTGTGAATGTAGAAGAGTGATATGGGAATAGGTAATGATGAGAGTTACGGCTTTTATGATTATATGATTTTAGGTAAAAAAAGAAAAAAAAACAAGACCTTAAGACATCCGAAACTTCATGCCAAGGCCTGCATTTCAGGTCTGGAGGCGCCTAATTAGACTGCTTATTAGGGGTATTCATAGGTCAGGCCAGGCTGAGGCATATTCAGGTCTGGCCCAACTTTAGAGACACATTCCCATATTCTGCCTAAACCCAACATGGGCAGTAAATTTTACGCTTGAGCCCACCCACTTATTCAATCGGGCCACATAAAACAGGGCCTCTTATCAATTGTTATCTAGCAATTGTTTGGACAAATTAATTACTAAATTGTTAGCATGCTTGATTTGGGCCAAGTTCTGGCCTTTCTATCACTTAATCCTGGGTCGGCCGAAATATTACATGGCCCAGATTGTAATCCAAGACAGGCCCAAAGAACTGGGTCTGGACCGGCCTGTCCACGAACACCACTAGCATGCTACTTGTGTTGTTAAAAATGTTAATTAGTAACTGGGCACTTGAAAAATGATGGTTTTTCCTCTGTGAAACCTCAATTTTCATTGGGATTAAATGACAGCCTTACAGGGTCTACTCTGACAAGTCGGCCCAGATGAACTGGAAAAGCTCTATTGTCTTGACTCTTGAATCAATTGCACACGTACTACAATTGAATGCCTGCAAAGGGCCTTGGGCTTAGAGATGAAAACTTGGCTGTGCCGGTTGAAGGCCTAGCCATGCCGGCCCGTGAAGTTTCATGGGCCATGCCGGGCCGGGCCTAGGTTGGCTGAGGGTCAGCCCAGCATGGCCATGAGCCGTGAGGCATGACCCCCAGTCGTGTCATGCTGGGCCAGCCTAGTACGGGCCGGGCTAGCCCACAGGCTTTTCCCTCTTTCCAAATTTTTTTTTTTTTTAATTATAGCTCTGCCGAGGCTCCTACTATATAACATTGATAGGGACTTGCCCCGAGTTGAAATTATACAAACTAGAGGGCCGGGCCGGGCCGTGGGCCGTAGGAACCGAATAGGCCTTCCTAAGGCCTCGGCAATTAAATGGTCCCCATAACTGGATTGGTGGCAGGACAGCTTAAAAAGAAAAAGGAATGGGGGAAAAAATACATTTACATCTCAAAATGCAGTCTCGAAGGCCCACCTAATAATCAATGCGATGCCACATTTCTTGGACATGTCTTAACGCTGCAGAATGGAAACTAATCATCTTTTTAACGGACAATATTCAGCCCCCATTTGCCTAATGCCCCTTTAAAATACACCAAACACGACCATAAGTTCATGGCTAGTCCAGTTACTCTTGCGTCTTCAATGGGGGCTGGTAATGAAAATCATTCAACCATAGTAATAATGTTAACTAGAAAATTGTCTAGAGAACATGACCCTAAATAGGAATGAGTATTGAGGTGGAACTCACAAAGCCAAACCCAAGATGGATGAGATTTCAACAATGATGCAAGATGGAGACCATAATAGATGGAAGATGAAATTTCACCCTTCATGGACTTGGCCATCACATACAAGAAAACAATATCTTCGCGTACATAATTGACACACAAATGCAGCTCACTGAATTCATGGATGGAAAAGTGACCTAATTCTCAGATTTTATAACACATTATAGTCACTATCACTGTGACCCTGGAGATAACAAATTATGGAAAATACGAAGACAAAAAATGAGGAAAGGTCCAATGCGAGGGCTCCCCAGCCAATAACATTGGCATGCTTTAAGATGGCCGGTATCGCAATGCTTCCTACTGCTGAAGCTCCAGTCAAGAATTTTGTGGCGTTTACCCAACTGTTGAGGTTCCATTTAAAGGGATTAGAGAGAAAAAATTGTCAAATGGTAATTTCTTCATGAAAGTTAAGGGTACATTTAGCTCTTATTAATTTTCTGCTAGTAGAAAACACAAATTAATATCTGGAGACCAAGGGTCAAATCATGATGGGTATGTAGGAAGGGTATGTGCCACTTGCAAAGAGTTTCTAAGTAATCATATTGATAGGTGTGTGATTGTTTTCCCTTTCACTATCTACACCAACATTCCAACAAATCTTGATTTGATAAAGAACCAAAACAAGCCATTGAGTAATCAGGATAACATAAAATACATCAATCAATTATACAAACAACACTAACCTATCACCGCCGCCAGAAAAGAGAGAGGAAGAGTCCGATCCCGTAAAGAATAATAGAGGCATAGGAAGAAGTACATACATTAAAACTGCAGCAAAGACAATTAAATCATTACCATAACAAACTTTGGTTATTTCACAACGAAATGCAAAATATGTGCTACCTGTTAGCATTGGCCACCAGTTATTAAATAATGCACATGCCTGAAAAATTATTTATGATGAGAAAAAACTAATTATCAACAGAAAACACACCGTTAAATCATACAATAAACGGCATTAAAAATCAAAGGCAGTCATCAGGAAAGATACAAACCAAAATCTGCAATACTATTCCAGCAGAGACCATAATAGCCAAGAATGCAAGTCTTCCAGAGTGCAGGCAGGCATGTACATAACCGGGTAAGTCTGCCATTCCCAAAATTGTTTCCACCCACTAACAATTTATAGCACAAACAGACTGGAAGGAACCTACTCTGCAAGATATGAAAATGGAGCTCCATAAGGATCACCATTTAAAGAAAAAAGGGGTTGAATGTAAAGTACGAAAAGGGTAGTGGGAAATAGCATATGGAAAGGGGAGAAAAAGAAAAAAAAAGGCATTAAAGCACATGAAGTTAGATCAGGCATCATATATATGAAAGCAATAAAGCAACAAAGAACAAGATCAAAAGACAATTTATGAAATGGCAATGGGCTATGCTGGCCGGCCAGGCTTCAGGGCCCAACCTACCTCACTGCAGTTCCAGCTGAGGTTATCGGCATAGGATTGACAATAAAAACTGTTCAGACTTGGCATCCAGGTTAATTTATGATTTTATGTTTTATGCATAAGAACTGGATTTCAAACCCAATTATAACTGAAAAGTTGGGTCCAAGTTTCAACTTCTGATCTTCCTCCTAGATCCAAAATCCACCCAAAGTTTCATGTATCATGCCAAGAAGAAAACACTATTGCTCAAAACCAGCTCCCATACACCACAGCTTATGGAGAAGTTAAGTTCAATCATATGCTATATTGGATTGCTGATTCGCCGAAAAACATCCTCTGGTGATAATCACCTTACAAGTAAGTTTAGGTAAAATCTGCCAAGAGGATCCTACTATGGAAACATTCAATTCCTTACCAGACATTTTTTTTTTTTTTTTTGTTGCCAGCTAACCTTGAATACAAGGTTGAAGTTGAGGGGGGTGAAGATGATAGATTTAGA
Organism: Camphora micrantha; assembly: GCA_003546025.1. Lineage (NCBI taxonomy): Eukaryota > Viridiplantae > Streptophyta > Magnoliopsida > Laurales > Lauraceae > Camphora > Camphora micrantha. The sequence continues at coordinate 76,789,095 of QPKB01000003.1, read as the reverse complement.
AGCCTTTTTTTCAAAAATAAAAATGGAAAAATGGAAAGGGATCTTTTCATTTTAGTAGTTTTAAACAAATATTATCTTGCTGTCATTTGCTTCAAATTAGAAATCTTGATTATGTAGAATCTTATTTAATAATACATTTTTTGGGAATGGAATTTAACAAGAGATTTCATGCAATGAGCACTTCACTTGGAGGTTAGGGTTTCCTCCAAAACCCTATTTTCTCTCATTTCACATAAATTCAATTTGAAAGAACCACGATTCTATCAAACTATATATGATTAGAATATCATCATTGAGAATTATGAATTATCATCCATCACAAAAAAACAAAAAAAAGGTCAATTCATCACATCTCAGAATTACAAACCACAAGCAAAGCAGATTATCATAAATTGTTTGATCCGTCAATATATTTCAAACGCTAAGAAGAACCCTAACTACCAATAGTCCAAAGAAAGATTCAAACGATCTGAGAAAGAGTCATAGGAGAAATCGACCCAAAAAAAAACCCCTAAACTGCTTAGGGTTTGGAGATTCGGAAGCAAAAGAGACAAAAGAGAAGGAGAATCGAATACATATATCAAGAAAATCTGGTTCGATTTCAGCTCACCTCTTCCTCCCCAAAATCTAGGGTTTCGGTTCAAATATTTCCAGCACTCCAAACATCACTACTCTCACAATCCTAAAAGGTTCGTCTTTTAAAAGACAAAAGACAGACTGTTAGGTTGATGGCCCACCTCTTGAAAATGTGCAAGAAGATCGTGGCAATTGGATCATGTTATAATGGATATTTATTTATTTGTTAACCTGGCTTTGTAAATGGATCGCTTCCAATCAGGGTCCATGGTGGATTTAGAATCGTTAAGGAGAAGATGAAATCGGATTTGGATTTGGAACCGGTTTTTTGGCTTCAGAACCGGAACCATTTATTAGACAGGTGTGGATCCGGATCTTGGTAGAGAATGATATTGAAAAAACTTGGTTTTTATGAGAGGTTTTCGAAAATTGATGTAATATGTAGAGTCTCGGGTCCTCTGGTCCGAACCAAGGTGGAACCGGACTCATTTACTTATTGGGGCATAAATAAGGATTTAGACCCCGTTTTTAACGGCTAGGAACCTTCTAGTAATCGAAGAATAGAAGACCCATTTACATCCCTACCTATAATACAGCTAAACTGGGTCAGGACCAAATGGACCCGGATTGGACCTGTTTATATCTATGTCTTAAAAGTGATTTGATACAGATGTTTTTGATACTTAGACCGTTTGGATGGTGCCCATCACATGTCTATTGCAACCAGACATCATCAAATGCTTTTCATCTATTTCATATGGGCTTTAAAATGTGGGTATAGCCATACAGACCCATTGGGTCAAGCCGGTGGGTTGAAGTCAAATGGACCTGGACTGCACCCGTTTATATTTATTTAGACTGTGACCGATTAGGTACTGTTTAAGTGGTCTAGGTCTATTATAATCATTTTAACCTTTTCCCATCACCGCATCGCATAGTGGATATAGCCATACAGGCCCATTGGGTCAAGCCCGTGGGTTGATCTTTAAACATAGACCAGTTGTTTCTCAGGACAGATCCAGTGGGGAATCTATGTCCGATTTAAATGAAGTGTAGGTTAGGCCTGTGGTTTGAGTCCCAGGTCAAGTCTAGCCAATACATCTTTCTTTAATAGGTCTAGATGGATCGGGCCAGATGTTAAATGGGCCATGCAATTGGAAAGAGGAGAGTAAACTAGTAGATAAATATTGGGCATGTGCAACGAAGTTGGAAGGAGTGAACCTACTGCTGTGTCTATTTAAATATTCAGCTGTGTTTTAACCAGCTGTCATTCCTCAAATTGGATATCCCTAAATGTGTTTTCAATCTGCCATTCCTCTTTTTCATAGTCTGTGTTTTAACCTGTCATTCTTCAATTTGGGATATCCATTGTTTGGTTTTTATACCTGCCATTCCTTCTTTTTTTTCTTTTTTTTTCATGAAAAATGCCCCTGTACATTTACCTCTCACCGTTTTACTGTAAAGGTAGCATGATGAGCTTACCTATCACCAATCCAAACTCTCCACACAAGGGACCTCTGAATTACATTTGGTTTTGCACCAAACCGAATGGATTAGACCACTGGATCGAGGGTCAATTTTTTTTTCTTTAATATAAAGTCATTAAACTTGTGAGGTATATAGATGAACAGGTTAGAGGCATTGAATTGACTGCAAGCTTGAAATCTAGGCTCATTCAAGATCGCTCTTTCCATCCCCCGTCATACTCGTTGTGACAACGGATCTTCTAGAAAACCAGTAGAAAATTTATAAGGCACTTTGATGTTGGCCACCCATTAAAGAATATCACTCAAGATGTGCCATGGTTAAAACTCATTCTAATAGATCATATTGATCACAGGTAAACCATGTGAATAAAATATAACAAAAAATTAACATGTTTATAAGTTTATTCAATGTGTGGTGGGCTCAACGCATGCTTTTGAGTGAATTTTGAGAACAGTCCATACGAGAAAGAACATTCTTTTTGAACCATTTAGATTTTTATTAAATGGGTCCAAGGATGATTGTTTTCAAATTGTACTCACTTATCATTGGTGTAATCAGATCATTGGTGTGTTCCAGCAGGAATATGAAACGTAGACTACATATGCTCCCAAAGGAAAATGTCTTGCAAAATTGATCATTTCTAACCTCTTCATCAAATGTGATGATACTTTCAGGTTTCTGAGATTTTATCAGAAAATCATTGGGAAAGTCATGAAAATTTAATTGCTTTTCAAATATCTAAATACATAATGCTAAAAAAATGTTTTACATATTTTTCGAATTTTCCTTTTGTTATGTGTAATCCTGATTTTCTTGAACTGTTTTCAAGTTTGGTGGTATTTTGAGATTATCACAACATCATCAGAAAAATGTTGCTCTAAGCAAATATCATGATACTACAACATTTTCAGAATATCACCAATATTTGTGGCATTGATGAACATTGTGATCCCCAAAACTTGATTTTACAATTAAAGCTTTAGTAAATGCCAATTCTAATTGTTATTTATACTAGCTACTTAGACACTCCCTTTTGATTCTAATCTATGCGGGATCACACCGACGGGCTAACAAGCCACCCTTCTCCCATGCCAGTACTGGTAGAAAAACTCGCAACAAGGTTGCATGATCATACACAGAAAATACACACAAAGAAAAGAAGAAGAAGAAAAAAAAATCAAAGGGAAAACAAAGAATTGCTCAGTTTGTTGGGAACCCCGCTTCTCATCTAGATGACCAAGGATCAATCCTAGGTCTCTCCCCCACTTGTGTGGGTGCTCTCATGGGTCCAGTTCATTTAGTTGGGGTTCAAATCATATGCAGTCTTAAGAGAGTTTGTTAAGCCATAGACCTTGTATTTTGGGTCTCAACAACTCTCAATGAGTCATTTAGTTGGGCCTACTAATGTGCTGTGCATATAATAAATATCACAATAATGTGGGGGTTGGCTAATATATACCCCTCTAAAAAGAATTTTAAGCTAAGGCAAGTTGGGCTGCGTAAAATTTCCTCTGAAAGATCGCTTTGGACTTGACACAACTCTTCATCAATTTTAAAATAACCATGAACCATACATTGGAAAAAAGAGAATAAAATGATTGTTTTGACATAACCACAATTGCAAAGGCATATGCAATAGAAGATAACAAGGCAGTAAATTAAAGTTAGGAGTAGGGCAAACATGGTGTGACCCAAGCAATATCAATCCCAAAGAGAGAACTACGAAGGCGGAAGCGAGTGAAATGTGCCTACTCCTTCCCAAATTTCCCAGATTACATTCTATATAATCATTCCCATAGAATTCGCTGTACAAACCTATCCACCAGTCGGCCGGATTCGGAATATAATAGATGCAATTTCTTTTGGCACCATTTGCTATTTGAACTAGAAAACAACGTTCGATCACCAAAGTCTTTCACTTTCACCCATTCCATCTTAATCATGTCGGCTCAGAAAACATTAAAGATGATGCGTCGACGACCGCGGTGTTTCCTTGATATTCTCACCATCAATATCTTTCCACAAGATTCCACCATAATATAATGACAAATTTCTCCCACCTTCCCGCTGCTAATATTTTGAATATTCCTCATCTTCACGCTAGAAATATTATGTGGAAAAAGGTAGTCCACACCTGCAAGACTCCAATCTTTTCTTAATGCATACAAATTTCTTTTATAGAAGATGACATTAGATTTAAGAGTTTGAGTTACCTCATCTCCCCACTTATAATGATCAAAACGTCTATCCTTGAGTCGACATAGAATGAATGAGTTGTCATCCTAATGCATATCGGTGAACTGTATACTCTCTCCGTTAGGAGTTGAAAAGAAAAGGCAGCAGTCGAATAAACTCTCTCCGCGTATAGGAATTCTGTCTCATTGGAAGATGAATGTATTTCTTACCTTTTTTTACGAAAGGGTGAAATAGAAATGCGTCAGTCATTTTTTTTCTGTCAAGAGCAGCCAACAACCAGAAGATGAACTGCATATGAGGCTAGAGGAGCCGGGTGATCGGGCAGTGGTGTATTGTATACTCTTTTACGTGAGAGCCTGAAGAATTTAATGCTTCCTGCTTGAATCCATATGGGCAGCATGAAGAAAGGGAGCTGAGGAACAGCAGGATAAACACATTGTGCTTGGGCTCTATGCCATGAGGTGCAAACGTGACCAAATCGAAGATAAATAGGTATGGTTAGACATTTTAATATCAATTCAAGAAGACATTGAGGGAGATCTGACCAACTAACTTCTTCCATGTGAGGAAGGAATGTCAGTTCGAGAAGGGACTTGTGTGAAGAATGTAAGAAACGTAGAAAAACACTGGTTCTGAAGAGAAGATAAGGGACGACATAACTGTTGCAGAAGAATGTCTTTACTTATAGGAAATGACTAAAAAAGACATGGTGTCTGATCTATTTATAGATAGTCTTGTGACTAGCTTAGGAGAGAGATTACTGGGAGAGAATTATATAGAGTGAAGCAATGCCCTTTTCGTGGGAGAGTGACACGTGGTGCATTCTCAAGTTTTTTTTTGTACCATTACACTCCAAAATTGCCTACTATTTAGAAAATTTCCTACATAATAGGATAAGGTTAAATAAGATTGATTCCTACATAATAGGAGCAGTTTCATCAAACCACTAATAATTCAGATTCTATAACCACGATATAGAGTTTAATCCGGAATGTAGATTCTATAACCACGATATAGAATTTAATCCGAAAAAAAAAAAAAGAAGCTTTAGTTATGAGATGAAGGGGCCTACCATTCAACAAGTCCTCTTGATTATCAAAACCGTAAGCAATCCCATTCCACTTAAAGAAACTCCAGAAAGCAATCCCATTCCACTTAAAGAAACTCCAGACGGCCCTTTCTATTTCATTTTATAAATTTCCTACAAAATAGGATCTCAAATATCTCTTCAATCTCTAATTTTCTAATAGAATCAATTTTCTAATTTTCCTACTAATAGGATCAATTCTCTAATTTTCCTAGATAATAGGATCTCCAAACCCATTGTTATTGAAATCAAAGAAGATCCCGTTGTGGTTGAAGTGAAAGAAGAGATAAAAGGTAGAAGAGACAAAGGTGGAAGCTAGTTAATTTTAAAATCCACACTTAATATATAATTATTTATATTTACTAATTTAACTAAATAAATTTTCAAGTCCTCTTTATTTCCAAACTCACAATTTACGAGGACCACTTTTTTTTATACCAACATACGAAGAGCTTTTTTGATATCAGAGCGGATGCCACTTTCATAGGCTGTATTCTTCTATTTTTTTTTTCCTTATTTTCCTTTCAATATTCAGTAAGATTAATATGATGGGCCCATTATGGACATTTTTTTCCTCATTTTTCTTTAGATACTTGGTAGAATTAATTAATCTGTTGGGCCCATTGTGGAAGCCAATTAATTCCAAAATCCACATTTAATTCTGAAATAATACTCAATTTATGGCTAAATACTAATATAATCAAATCAAGATCCTAAAATCTTTACTATTTACTTGATCTTTCCCTAAATATTACCAGCTACCTAAAATTTCTCTAATGAGTTTTCATCTTTATTATGAATTATATATTAATATTTATTTATAATTTATTTAGATATTTAGAAATATTTCTAATTAGAAATTTTAATGATTTCTTAACCAATGCAGGCCTATTGCACTAGTTCTAATTAAAATAGGAAATCTTTGCTTTGAAAGATTCCAACATAAGATTAGTAAGTACATCAGCAATAACGTGATTGATTGATAAACTCCTCAGTGGAATTCATTTTGAACCGTCCAAATTATAAACAGGTGGGCTTCCATCCCTCCGACTAGGATTGTAACTGTGTAAGTTTTCTACACGGTGTAAATTCACAATCCAACCATGACCTGACTTGCTAATCTGGGCTGTTGTCCTCTTTAGGCCAAGGTCAATTATAATGATTTTGGTTGTGTAGGATTTGTACAATTCGAGCTGCAAACCTGACCTCTGAAGAGGGGCCCCAGCCAGGCCCGTTAAAGCCCACAGAAATGAGGAGAGGGGCCAAAATCTGTAGGGTAGGGGGGCCTGTTGCTGTTTTTATATTGTTCATACAGGGTGGACCCAATCAGTTCAACTATCAGGGTCTCAACCACTGAAATATGCAGATTCTAAATTGATTTTGATAATAAAAATAGAGAAGAAGCTAAAAGGTCAAAATCACTATAGGTAGGCCATGGTTCCTGACCCATTTCATTGTGGCAGCCTCCCCCATTCATACATAGGCCGTGGAATAAACGGAGAAGAATGGGTCAGGAATCTCCACCGTTGATTTTGGTTGACCTAAACACACCTAATCTCTCCCTGTTTTCTATTAATGATCCTTTGCAGACACCTGAGATCCAATCCAATCCAACAACTCTCTCTCTCTCTCTCTCTCTCTCTCTCTCTCTCTCTCATCTGGGGATGTGAGAAGGGAAAATTCTGTGTGATACCCAAAAATTGAAACATTGTCTTCCTAGGATCAAGGACCAAGTGAAGCCAAAAAAGGAACCGAGTGTGATCAGCTTTATCACCCTGCCATTTTATTAGGAGCCACATAAAAGCAAAACAAATTCTTTACATGCACCAGCTTACTCTTCAGGTCTGTTGTTGGCCTTGATCTCCAGCAACCGCTCAGCAGGTTGCCTGCATATTGGACAGCGGTTCGTCTGGAACCTCAGAACCTTTGCACATCCGCTGCACATGCACTGCACCCAGCAAGGTGAATATGTTAGCTGTAGGCCTGTATGAATCAGCCACTAGTTAAGTATAACAACTTTTTTTAAAAAATGGTAATTGGGGGTACAATCTTGTTACCCTATCAATAACTTGAGTTGGATGCATAGCCTGAGAAATAGTTCTACACATACAACAGTACCATTATGTTATGATGCAAATTAGCAAAAGCTGCATTGTGGAGTCCGAATCTTCACTGAATGAATCAAAATAATCCTGTGAATTGGAACTAGCCTTAAGTGCTTTGACTCATGGTTTTCCTTAGAAAATGATGCAGTAAAGAAACCCAATGGGAAAGTTACAATCTGGTATCTAAACAGTCATATCAAAGTTCAACAAGGGGAAATAAAATTTTGTGGGGAGAAATGAAAAGGCCAGGTATGCCAGTCTGGTCCATTGATATTCCAGGTAGGATCCAGCAAGGCCATCAGCATTTAGTCCTCATTGAACAGTAATGATATTCAACAAGTGCTAATTCTGTCAAACATGTTTGGCTACATTGCTTAGTCATTTAAAGAAAAGTTAAGTGTTTTATTTTTTATTTTTTATTTTTATGATAACCCAGGGTATCTCCCTCCCAACCCAAGAGCCATTGGCCCTAAGCCTGAGGAACACTCCGAGAACTAATCCCTAGGGGCACATGTACACCCACCTATCTATCTATATGCACCGAGTAAAATTATGGGAGGTGGCCAACGAAGGTAGGTGTCGAACACAAGACCTCCCCATAATTAAGAAAATATTATTGTTTTTGAGCTACCCAGAAGGAAATGTTCGGAATTATATTTACCATATGTCTGCATGGGAGAACAGTAGTATCACGTGGCTCTGAAAGGCAGATAACACACTCTTTCCCTGGGTCATTTCCATCAAAGCTGCAATCAACTGAATTTCCTATCCCATATATTTCCTGCAATTCATATCTCATGCCATTTACCCAGAGGATCTGTTTCACTACCCTCACCTGATACTCACCCTTCTTCTTTTTGAATACTGCCAGCGTGATTTGAGAATTTAAAATTCTGGATCCACCATCCCCAAATGCAGCTGCCTCTGCCTTAACTGCAAGGGGATACACTTCCATATCTCCTTCTTTAATCAGCTCAGACTCATTAAACATTGAAAAATCAATCCCACTGCCTGATGGTTGCCTGATCTTCTGACCAAGGCCTTGTTTGATAGAAACAGTAACAGGTTTCAAGCTTTCCTTCATTGATGTTAGATTACCATCAGCTCCTTCTTTTGCAAAGAAGTAAAAAGTGATGCTGTTTGGACATGGCATTGCAATGAAACCATCATAAGGGCACATTTATGTCAGAAAAGCAAACTAATCATGCATGAAATACATCATCATACATAGAGTTTTGCTCATAGGACAGATTAAACATGAAAAAAAAAATGATAGAAAGAAAAATATGATTAAGGCACAACAAGAGCAATCTGAATCCATTCAATTAAAAAGATAAGAAAGAACTCCCACAGGCAGAAAGCATCATCCCTCCTTACAAAGGTCATGAACAAGTCTTGTGACTTTGATTCAATAATAAGGAAAGGTTTGCAACAAAATCTAATCCAATTGAGAAACAAAAAGTTACTGCAATGAAAAGATTGCTGAAAACTTTCGAGTTGGAAAGGACAATTAAAATAAGGAAGAATTCTTCAAAGAATCTTACATTTTTGTTGCTTTGAAGCATGTGGAATGAGACAATTCTATCTAATATTAACATCAAGGCCCCTCTTGACAAATTTGGAAAGATCATAAAGAATGCTTAATCCACTGGGTGTTTATTAGAAAATCCTTATACGGGTGTCAGGAGCAGATCCAACAACAGAGCAGAAAACAGTAATGGTGAGAAGAATAGAAAAGGTAAAAGAGAATAGGAAAAAGAAAAGTAAATAACTCATACTAGCAGTTATAATTAAAAGTGGATGAAAGAGCTTACAATGGTAATCTAGAACCCCCGGGGTTGGTTGGTGGCATACTTGCCAACAAGAATGGAATAGAGAGAGACAATGGTGAACTGGTCTTAAAGTTTAAAGACACACAATCTAAAAGATGCAAATGCAATCATCATCAGGTCCCCTAAGGTTAAGAAATGAGTTTTATGATTACATTAGATTCCACAGTATAAAAACTTCACATTCCAATTCAATTTCATAAAATTGAATTCTTCCTGGTAGCTAGTTCTTGTAAAACGACAAGCATACTGGACATAGGATTAATTAATTAATTAATTAGGGGATTCCAATATGGCCAGAGAAGATTTATGCATATTAGCTGCTAAGACTGGATTAGACAAGCATAAGGTAAACATGCTTTTCTGAATTAGTAGCTAGTAAGACTGATGCAGCATTCATCTTTTTCTAAGCTCTTATACACTTTTCTTTTTCACTAACAAAGAGCATCCACATAATGATGAGCAGCTAAAAATCATTGGGTGAGATGACAAACAAATCTGTCTCCTGCATGATTATTTGACATTTGCAGCCCAATAGAATGCCCCTAAGCTTTAGCGCGAGGGCCAAAAATGTCCACGGTTTTTTATTGACTGACCCTTTTTTGGAATGTCTATAATTTCTAATATCTATTGTTATACCCTTAAAGCATTCTTTTGAAAGAAAGAAAGAAAAAGGGTTCAGAAGTGCCCCCAAAGCATCAGTTCGAATTAACGGAAAAAAAACAGACAAACAGAAAGAGAGATAGGAAACAGAGAAGGAAAAGGTCAGCCTTTTCTTCATACTAGAGAACATAAAGCTACAAAAGGACCCACATTATTACACTTTGCAGAGGAGCTTGTGCTTTATGGTCATCGTATGCCAAAAATCTTCAGAAACCCACACAGAATCTGTATTAAAAAAAGGCATCCAACCGCTTTTTAATAAAATTCGATGCTCTACAATAATCTCATAAATGACTCTGTCAAGCAAGAATCTCTAGGGAGTACCACAATCAAAGGGAAGATATTAAAACAGGAAATAAAACAATAACAAAGGCCAGTAAATCTGGACAACCAAAGCCACAACAAGAAAGAGAAAATGTCACAATCAAGAAATGTTAAAAGAAACTATTCATTCCATTTCAAGTTAAAATGAAAGCATAATACAGATTAGGACCAACTAAACATTAATCGGGCAGACATCTAAAATCAACACATTCAAATCATTCCACATATTGACAAGTCTGTTAATCAAAGTTACTGTCAGTGAACCAACACAGAACTTGAGAAATCAAGGAAACTATCACAATCCAAGTACGCAGCCCGTATGTTTTCATGGAATTCAATCCCCAGGAATTCAAAGTGAGATTGGGTCTCAACCAAGGATTATTAAAGAGGTGAGGGTTAAAGGATATAAGGTGGAAATGTAAATGGGATACTGGCTTTTCTAGCAGTTGATTTACTTGGGTTGGCAGGGTATTCATTCTCCAACAAAGTGGAGATTATTTGATGGCAATTCATAGATCCCCTTTGTTTCATCAATTTTAACTTACTTTCAAGATACATTTCTCACAATTCCTGCAAACAAACACACACTAAACAAAAAACTTCATTTAAAAGATACAATTCACATGTATAAACAAAGTTTCATTCAATTCCAACAATTCAAGCAGTCAACACTGAGTTCACATTACCTTCCATCCACAGCAGCATCGAAGGCGAAAGTGATAAGGTACTGTCCGGGGTTCCGGGCATCAGGTTCAACCTTCAGACTCTTCTTCTTCAGATTGACATCGTTCCTAATTATGACCGCCTTCTGGTGCTCAATATAAGGCACCGGAGCAGGCGGCGCCACCGGGCACTGGTACCGTCCTCCCACCCAATTCACATGGGCGGTGTCCCCATAGTGCCCACGCCGTTGGTGGTGGTGATGATCAAATGGAACGAGCAATGGGACGGGAGGCGGTGGCCGGTGGTAATAGCTCCAATGAGGGTAATATTGCTGTGGGCTCGTATTCTGGTATTGCGGTGGGTACGGCGCCGCCGCCGCGAAAACGTAGTGGTTTCCGGCGAATTCCGGTGGTGGCGGCGGCGGCGAGGGCAGGGGCGGTGGAGAAGGCGACGGAGCATGGTTCTGGCGGCTTCCTCTCCGCCGCCTTCCGCTGCTACCGCTGCTTCCAATATTCCCCATTTCCTCCCTTTTCTCTCCAATCGAAGAAACCCTAGAAATACCCAGACAGCCCAAATCCTCGAAACTGGAAAAAAGATGGATAGAGATAGAAACAGCTATAGAAAACACGAACCTATGAAAAAAATCACTTCTTTTGGGGAAAAAGAAGACAAAGCCCTAGGAATCTCGGACTTGGATAGGGTTTGTCAGCTTCGAATCTCCCATGTATCTTCTAATTCCATGGAAAATGCATAGAGAATTTGAGGTGGTTTTTCAGTGGGGTCTTGGGGAATGTGAGGTTGAAGAAGAAGGAAATGGAGGGATAAGAGATGGAGTTGAGTGGAAGAAATGAGGGAGAGAAAGAGGAATCATAGCTTTTCCTAATTTTCTTCTTTCTCCTTTTGAGATAATGGGATTGGAATTGGGATTGCGTAAAGCTCCATTTGCAGCAGCACTGAAGCGTGGGATGGGACGTCGAGAGTAGGCAGGTACGCATAAGTTAGTAACGGCCAAAAAAAGTTGGGATTTATATTCTTATATGGGAAACTTGGAAAGTTGGGGACCAATTCATGGGCCTACATACATGTCAATTATGGAGTTCATACTAAATTATTGAGATCTAATATTGGTGGCATCTAAACTAGGGTCCACTTTTAGTGGTTGTTGTAACTTGTAAGTGGGGTAAATGTTGTTGTGGGACCTTGAATATATGGTTACCTATCATCATAGTATAAGGGGAAGATTTTCACTAGGGTTGCACATGTTCGGTTTGATTCGGTTATGGTTTTTTGTTTTTATTTTATTTTATTACTTTTTTTCAAAAAAAAAAAGTTACTGTTCAAACTTTGTCAATTAAATGGAATAATGAGAAGCTGTAATGAATACTGAAATATATTTCATAATTCGTTTCAACCAAGGAAGCATACATCAAATGATGGATGAACTCTTTCTATCCATCATTCGGTCGTGTGATTGAATGGCCCAGGCCAAGTTCGGCCAACTTTTTAGGCCAATGAGTTGAAGCTGTTTGAATCTTTTGGTAAAATACACCAACAAAATTGTCAAGCACGTATCTATTTCTTTGCATAAAACTTGGATTAGACTATGTTGCTTCACCCAGACCAATGAATTCAACACAAAACAAATTAGTTTTTAGTTTTTATTTTTTTGCCAGCAACATAGTTCGAGTGGAATGTAGCCTCAATTTTGAACTAATTGAGATGGGCATCTTCATAGTTTACTTTCTCTTAGGTCAGACCAAACCCCTCGACAGCACTAAAAATCCAATAATGCACACTTCTTGTAGAACTTTTCATCAAACATGTAACATGCAAGTAGAATATTACTTAAGTTAATACATACGGTCTGTTCGGTTTAGACGGTTAACTGTGGGTTCAAACCGATAACCGACCAATGTAAGGCGGTTTCAATGATTTTCAAACCGTTGGCCGTACCAATCTACATAAAACCGATCCGAACCGTCTGGTACGGTCTGTTCGGTTCGGTTTTACGGTGATACTAGATTTTTTGTGCATACTTAATTTTCACCGATTGGGGAGTGTGATAATGCATTCTAACTCATAGGGCCCACTTGGATGCAGTCTCATCACAGGGTAGGGGTGATGCGAAAAACTCATCCCCATCATATTACCCTAATCCTATATTTAAGAGCTTAAAATTGTAAGGGATTTTGACCATAAGACCACCTAACATTCGCCCATGAGTGGTTCAAGTTTAAATATTTCATATAGAGCATGTAGCGAACGTGAGATATTTGCACAACTTTTATATCGCATATTGCAATATGTGAAATATCGCACAGTTCTCAGATATTGCACAAAGCGATACGTACGTTATCCCATGTAACTAGGATATTACAAAAATAGCTCTACGGGAAATAAATGTGCAAGCAAAATCCCAAAATTTAACGACCTTTTTACCTAAATATATTTTTGAGATTTTATCCAACGGTGAATAAATGTTCAAATATTATAAAAATCAAATCATGGAAGGATAAGGATGCAAAAGGAGCTGCACCGATTAAAGGTGGGCTCAAGTGGGCCTCATAGAGCTAGGTTGTAGGTGCACTGTGCTCGTGGCCAAGAGAGGGAAGTTTAAACCACTGTACTAAAGATCAAGCCCCGATAAGGGCTATGAGAGCGGGTGTTTCTATCCACTTCAACACCCTGTGACTCCCACCTGTAGGAAAACGTTCTTTTTTAATAAATAGATTGGAATCACTAGAAAATCATATTATGACCTTCTTTGGTTAGCATGCATAAGTTAGAGAACCCACAAAACCAGTCGGCTACTTGGAAAGGTCCCACCGGTTCAGACCAAGTCAAAACTTTAAAGCTACCCGCTTAGGAAGTGTTGGTTGAGTTAATTTATATCCATCACCAATCAAGTCACGAAAGAGGGAGATTCAAAGGTCTTTGCCACGAATTAGATGAAGAAAAGCCCCACATGAGCTGCCCAATTAGTTTTCTTATATATTAGTTCTATGAGTGCAGTAGTCTGATTAGTTTCAATGCGAACATTGGCCTGTTAGGTGAGGGATGAATTAGAAACTGATGGGTGATGGATTAGCATTGACAGGTTCATGATCAGTATCCTCTTATTTGCAGTTTAGGTATTAAACTTGATCTATCCTTTTTTGTGCTTTTGCTTTTACAAAATAAGGATTTTTTTTCTAGGAAACTCGGATTCAAGTTGCCAACTTCATTGATGTCAAATGATTCACAATATAATGAACTTGATTAACATTTAATAGGCCAATCTAACTATGGCTAAGTAGTGAACACCTCTCTTTCCAAAGAAACAATCGAGAGTCAATCCATGATCAAAGCGCTGATGGTTAAAGGGACTTTGATAAGGCGTTTATGTTGATGTAAGAGTATTCATCAAAGCAAAAATCTTCATTAAAGTCCAATAGAGCTTGTCCCATTTACAGAGATGGGTTATATATGGCCAAGATAAGCCCTATTTAGAGTAGTTTACATTGAGTTCAAATAAATCCTAGAGTAAGCTCAGTTGACACTCAAAAGTATATTTAATTCAAAAGATTGGGCCAAAATTATAGAAGTTTTAGTCCAAACTAATGCATATTCTATGGTTGGGCAAGGGCTAAATCAAACACAATATAATGAAGTAATCATTGAAGTATAAAAAAATTCTCAAACAAAATCAAACCTGCGTTTAAAAAAGAGCCAAATTGGGTCATTCACTGTAAAGATATTTGTCCTATTACCGCTGTTTCTTCTTCTTTTTTTTTCACTATGTTAAATATCCACATTCACTCAAATCCCTCACCATCAACGCTACAATAATCAAAGATTAATCCCTGATTGTTTCTTTGGAAGAGAGATGCCTCACAAACAAACTCCATACTATAACCATTTTACTCCTTGATAAGGCCATACCTCAAACTGGCCACATTTTGATATACCTCAATCATTTGACTTCATTATATTAGTGGGGCCCACCATATCCATTTCCTCCTCTTTATATTGACGACGTAACAAAATTCTCTCAAATGTTCTACAAATGATCAATCTCACAAGTGGCCCTCATCTTCAATTACGGTGAAATAATAATGTTTGAGCGGTTTGGATTTTAAAAGTAGGCTTCACTATTGAATATACAGGCCTAGTCTCATAATAAGGATGGCCTTAGAAAGACATTAAGGTCTTATTTCTTTAGCGGAGTTTCTGTAAGGAATTTACCATATCCAGGAATTCCTGGACATAGTCCTATGGAATTTCTGAATTCCATATTTCTTCACTAGCATTTTTAGATTCCAACCACATGAAAGGTCTTTTTTAACCTTTGGGAATCTAGGAATTCTACTTCCTTTGTATTTTGGTAAATTCCTGAATGCTCAAGCCCAAAAAGGCATATAGGAATTTCACTATGTTTGAAAATTCAGGAATTTCCCAAACAAAAATTCTTAAAATTCCAAAACAGGCCCTAAAAACCTTCAGTTTGACTGTTATTTGGAGTCTCTTTTTTTTATTTTCTTAGCAGTTAGCCTAGACCTTGTGAGCTGTCTTTTGAGATATTGATTTCCATCACTGACCCTCTATTGAACCTTGCTTTCAGAAATCGTAAGCTTCTGTTACTTTTGTTTCGTTTATGGTCTGTCTTCCCACAGATAGACTAGAAGCCATGGACTGGTAAATCTTGAATTCAATAATTGATTTAGATTTGTCTGCCGACAGCTGACCTGCCTTAGTTGTTGCCTCCCCTTCCAAGTCAAAATCCTACATCTAATGATATTGGTTTTTTAATTAGACTTAGGATCTACTCTAATGCCTTCATAGAAATGATGGCCTCATTTATTGATGACAGGTAGCTGTTCGATCCAATGCAAAAGGTTACCCTCTTATTGATTAAACCCACTTACATGGGGAGTTGATTAAACCCACATGGTTGCTACGCAGGGTTTTTCGGTTTTAGTCTTACTCTTTTATTCATAAGAGTCTTACTATGCAGATGTTGGAGATTGAAATTCCTGCACTACACTTGTATCAATGGGACTATTGTCGGTGAAAATTTGTCTATCATACATGCTAGAGTTGCTCATGATGCTCAGTTTACAAGAGTTGCGAGTAATATTGACCTTTTCTTAAACGTGCATATAAAGTATAAGCACATTTTTTTTTTAATGTAATATCAATCCCACAATGCATATCTCCTAGTTTGGGACAAAGTTTGGATAAGAGGGATAAAAGTGGCGAAGTGTGATACAAGCTGATTTGATCAAATAAAGATAAGCCTTATAGTTTTTTTTTTTTTTTTTTTTTTCTTTTCTTTTCTTTTCTTTTCTTTTCTTTTCTTTTCTTTTCTTTTCTTTTCTTTCCAGCTTAATGGGGCTGGCCCCCTAGGGTGAGGGGAGTAAACCTTGGGTGAGGTGGGGCCACCGGCTCTAGCATAAGTCCAATAAAGCCTTTACTTTAAGCCCCAAAAAATAAGGCCCAAAAAAAGGCCCCATAATAGCGGCATCTTTTGAAATTTCAAAAAATCAAACTTGTCAGCTTCCATCCCTTGTTTTTCTCCCCAACATGTAAGGCCCCGTAATAACTCTCTCTTAAGAAGGTCAATTTTTATAGGGCCTTAAAGTGTCATTTATAGCCTATTTCCAAATCTACCCCTTATATTACTATTGCTCGGAGTCCAATTGATTTTAGCACACCATTATATTTCTAGCAGCCCATGTATATCAAATCTTAACTATGAATTTATTCATGAATTTGCTTTACAAGCCTTTTTCATTATTTTTGTATCATATTTCAATAGGAGCCCATTCAAATTTAATCAATGATGTGGTTGTAATAGATCCACAACTTGGGATTTCAGCCCTAATAATAGATCTTAAAATTTAAGATAAACAATAGGCCCTTGTCGAAATTTATTCACTTACCCATAATGCATATGAGCACCATGCATCTGGAACATTCAATACATGGAGCAGAACTCTGAAGTCCATCTTGGATGGTCCTAACTCATGGTGCGTATGCCCACCGTGCGCATGTAAAAATGCTTCGAGCCCTACCAATGGTAGATTCAAGACTTTATTTATTTATTTATTTTTGTTTTGTTTTGTGTGTGTGTGTGCGTGCGTGCGTGCGTGTGCCGGGGGCGGGGGGGGAGGGCGGCTTTCATGTGAGTTTTGGGGAAGGGTCCAAAGTTTTCATATGGGTTTTGGAGGTGGACTTAAGATAGATTAGCAAAACTTGAATAGAAAAACTTAATTAGTAATTTTACATCACAAAAAAGTAAGAAAATATAAATTTTAAATAAAATATTTATAATAATGTTAAAACATAGAAAATGCCTCATTTATGATTGTCGCTTTAGATCTTGAATTGTGTCGAGCCAGACCTGCGTGGGGGACTCTCTGATGAGGGAAGATAACCTTTGGTGAGGTAGTACGACCTTGGGTGAAAAAAGTATTATCGGTTACTAGCAGAATAAATAATAATGGCTTAGGATAAGGTGTTTAATGCCCCGTGAGTCTCACCAATTCACTGTCTGTCTTCCATATATGCAGTGGATTTACAATTCATAGTCAATAATACCGTGGATATTGTTTTATTACTTAGTCAACATAGACAGACATGAAAAATAGAAAAAGACAACCACAAACATTATAAGATGGCGATTATATTCACTGGACTACAAACACGAGAATCTGCAATCCATACATATATTTCATGAGTTTAGAACTTATTGGGCTTTAATTAAATTAAGAAATTATTTGGTGATGTATCCACTCACTCCATACATGTGAGGCCCTTGGTCAATCTTTTATGTTTTTTTTTTATTGATTTACTTGAAACATCAAATAAAAAATATTTAAAAAAAGGAAAATCAAAGATAGAAATAATAATTTAAATATGAGGTTTTTGATAAATCTCATGAACTACATTGTACAAATACTACTGTATCTTTATTTTTAAAGTAGTAAAAAATTTATAAAAGGTAATCATGAGATATCATGAGAATTTTACAATATTTGGGAATATTATATATGAAATTGATGATCTTTACGGGAAAGTTAGGCTGGCCGAATGATGTATTGGGCCACCACTAACTGAAATTAAAACCAATTTGAACGAAGTCACACCCATAGTTTTTTTTTTTTTTTTTTGTTAGTCTAGTTCATAAAGTCATGCCCGGCACCAAGGACTTTTGTTTGCGCGGTGCGGATAATGATCAAGTAAAATAATTAATTAATTAATGAAATCGAATCTTTTAAGGTATCGAATCTTTTAAGGTATATAAGGGGTTTCTCGAATCTCATGGATGCGATTGCAAATGTGTGCTGACACTAGCACCCGGGTCCACCCCTGCCAGGCACAATGGGAACTCTCAATGAAAACCGACCAATGAATCTGGGTCAGTCAGATTTTAATTGGGCCCAGCCCACTTGCACCCTTGGTAGAAAATGATCGGTGATTCATAATTGAAAAGGATTGCCCTAATAAGACACATGATGGGTGGGCATTCTCTTAAAAAACAAACAAACACCCATATAAACACCTGATCTGATAAACGGATTCCTGAATTACCAATATCAAATTGGCAATACACAGCGGCTCACATCCGATAAGAACTTGGGGTGATAACATCTTCCAAATATCAACTACCTAAAGCAGGATAAAATAGCCATTTCAATTTCAGCCATCCAAATCTAACAGTTAAACCGTCCTTATTCAGTGTTAATGTTTTTATATTGTTCATACAAGGTGGACCCAATCAGTCTAACAATCAAATGCTCAACCGTTGATATTGATATATTTATATATATATATATATAGGAAGATGCTTCAATAAAAGATGCTCTCATTTTACTATAAGAGATGAGGGGGGGTGCGCTTATCTCTTGTAATAAGGTGAAAATGCGCTTATAGAAGTATCTCACATGTGTATTGCCCTACTTATTTTTCATAGTAAGGTTAGAAATACTTTCGTAGCAACATCTCTCGTATATATTTATTTCGTTTTTATCAATAACGTCAAATTATATCGAAAGAGAGAGCATGATACAAAAAAACCCACCAAACAAACCAAAAGGGCCCATGGTATAAAAGAACTAAACCTCGAAAAGGAAAAGCTAAAAGGTCAAAATCATTAGTGAGATTCCAAAACTTCTGAGAAAAATTACAGAAGAAGAAGCTACAAGGTCAAAATCACTGTAGGTAGCCGCCCCCTATCCATACGTAGGCCGTGTTTCCTGAGTCCTAACTCATTTCACTGTAGTGTAGGCAGCCGCCCCATATATACGTAGCCGGCAGGCCGTGGAAAAAAAAGTAGAGGAATGGGTCACAAATCTCGACCGTTGATTTTGGTTGACTTAAACACACCTAATCTCCTGCTATTATCTATTAATGACCCTTAGCATGCACCTGCAATCCATTAATCCAACTACTTTCTCTCTCTCTCTCTCAAGTCTCAACGCTTATCTGGATGTAAGAAGGGAAAATCATTATGGGGTGCTTCTCCTTTGTGTTCCCAAAAAGTCTTTCTTCAACGTCTAAACCAGATGCTACAAAGCCTCCACAAGGTCTGTACTAATTATGCTGGTTTGTTCTATCTTGATCTTTTCTTTTTGGTTTGTATGTGTTGTCTCCAACAACAGGGTAATTTTAAGGCCCATCTATCTGACATGGAGCCCACAAAGCTGCATTGCTGGATTTTAAGTATCGTACATCTAGTGGGACCCACTGAGCAAGGACCATCACAACAGTTTGAAGTATGATTTTGATGGTGGGCCTTGCAAACACTATGACTGGCCTCAAGTTCAATGATTGGATTGGTTGGTTAGTACAAACAAAGTGGGCCCCGCACATGGGTTGACCAACCAATGTGCCTAGATGATGGCAAGCATTAGCTGAAATGCTGTTTTGGGGGACACATTAGATGAGAATTTTGATGTAAAAATGGCAAGGTTTATGCAGGTGCAGAGAGTTTAGAGAATGTACATCAGTACTCTTACGGGGAGCTGAAAACTGCTACCAAAGGGTTTTCAATTGCCAACAAGATTGGGGAAGGCGGATTTGGCTCTGTTTACAGGGTAATGTTTCTTATCTTTTATTTTCCTTTCATATTATTATTATTATTATTATTATTATTCATCATCAATTCTTCATCATCATCATCATCAAAAGGTGATCATGCGATACTATCGGTCCAATTAGTGGTCCTCAATGGAACATTTAGAACAAGAAGTGGACCATGATAAAGGATCCACACTTTGTCCAACAAACCTCATGACCCCACTAATCAGGCCTGTTTACCAAATGGGCGCCATTAGAAAGTCCGGTTCAGGGTCATAAGGCTCATTTCTGTGCCCAAGCCCACCCAACCTCACATACTTTGTTTGAATGTGGGCTGACCCATCCCCACTTGGTCGGTCCATATATGGGCTGATCGTTTGGGCTTGAGCCTTAGGGCATGTTTGGATAAATGCGTAGTGGAATAAAATGAAGTGGATTTCACATGTGGAGTGGAGTGAAGAGAAGTAAGTTGAAGTTAAAGTAGAATACTTCACTTCACTCTATTTGGATGCTTATTTTGAAGTTAAGGTTTGGAGTGATTTCCACTTTTACTTAAGGAAATAAAGTATTTAGAATTGAAGTGAAATGAAGTACATGTAGCTCACAACATTACTTCATCCATTGGGCCAAACTCATCCAAGCGGAGTAGAGTTGAAATTTTGGACTGTTATGGCTCATTTAACTTCACTCTACTCTATTTTTTGCCTATCCAAACAGGCCTTTGGGTATTGACCAGTAGGTAAATTGGTGGGCCTGAGACTATGGCTCTTTAAAGGCTAACCAGATGGCAAGCCTATCCATACACAGGACCCCTCATTAGGGAAAAGGAGGGAGAAAATGATGGTGGGGCGGGGAAAATTATCCACACCTCAAATTTGTACTGTGAACAGCCTTTTCTCCACTCATCCCTTCGCATCCAAATGAAGGTGAAGCATCTTGTTTTAGAGTTTGTACTGTGAACAGCCTTTTCTCCACTCATTCCTTCGCATCCAAATGAAGGTGAAGCATCTTGTTTTAGAGTTCTATTCTACCTTTTTTTTTTTTTTTTTTTTTTTGTTGGCAATGATTCTTCACTGTGTTTGGGTTTGGGTGGAGAAAGCTATACAAGGAGAAAACCATTTATATGAATGAAGTAAAATCAAGGTTGGAAAACTTGTGACTTAGATTCGGCTCGTTCAAAGCAAAAAAATTGATTTAGATAGAGTTAATGCACGTACTCAGAAGAGTCATGTTTATTTAAAACTATTTTTAAAAATATTTTTTTAAAAAAATTATTACTTATAAAATATATAAATACATTTATTTACATGCATTCATATATAATAATCGATTCAATTTAATAAATTTATATGTGTAAGAAAAATACTACAATAAAGTTAAAAACAATATTTCAGATTACTTAATTCATTTGTCCAAATATCGAATGTAAAAGATAAAATATTGGCTTTAAATTACATTCCAGTCATCATTTTTAAATTACTAACTCCAAATCTCTTGTCAAATTACTTATAAATAAAATTTAATTGTGTAAAATTAGATGTCCTTATTAGATGGTTGAGAATGCAAACGACTTATTAAAATGAGATGACTCGGCCCAGTTAGAGTCAAACTCGGAGAGTTTTCCGACAGTGACTAAAATAGTGATTGAATGGTTAGATTTTCTCCTCTCCAAAAGTGGCAAATACTTTCTTGCCTTGTTCTTTTAATGTTTTTCTTCTCAATTGTTTGCGCAAGTCTTGTTAAGATAAGTTTCTTCTTTGTTTGAATCTTTGAAGGGAACAATGAAAGATGGAACATTTGTGGCTGTTAAAGTGCTATCAGCAGAATCATCACAAGGACACAATGAGTTTGCAGCAGAGATAGCTTCCATGTCCTATGTCAACCATGAAAATCTTGTTAAATTACATGGTTTCTGTGCCCAAGGAGAGCATAGAATTCTGGTATATGACTATATGGAAAACAACAGCCTTGCCCAAATCCTGCACGGCAAAGAGCAAGACCGAAACAAGTTTAGTTGGAGTGCTAGAACCAAGGTCGCATTTGGAGTTGCTAGTGGTCTTGCCTATCTTCATGAGGAGATGAAACCACACATTGTGCATAGGGATATTAAAGCTAGCAATATACTTCTTGATTGTGATCTTACTCCCAAAATCTCCGATTTTGGCCTTGCAAAGCTGTTCCCTGAAGATATTACTCATATGAGTACCCGCGTCGCAGGAACTATGTAAGTTTTGGCTACCATCCCTTCTGTCAGAGTAAATCCAAACCCAACCTGACTCACATCCATTGCTCAACAAGTACTAGTCGGGTTGGTTTGATACCAGATGTCACTTATTCCCCTTCAGATATGATTTTTTTCATTAATAGATGAGTAAACTGATAAATATTCTGTTCTCAAAATCTAAATTTTCTTTAAACAAAACTTGGGTTGCAGTCTATGAATCCATACCTTCCGAGCTATATCAAGTTTCAAGAGCTTCAGGGGCTACACAAGAAAGGAACTATTTTAATTGTAATCACACCTCCCATTCGTATACTCGGTTTTGGATTCCATTGAATTTAGTATTAAAGAGGTGAGGTGTGAACGATCTAAAGTGATGATTTAGATGGCACTTTACTTTCAGTGAAATCTTTAAGGATGACTTGGCAGTCTCTATGATTGGAACAGCGTCGTTTGTGGGGAACACATGCTCCAACCAATGATTTATCTAAACTGCCTGCTCGTTAACACCCCCATCCCTCCACCTTAAATAAGCATCCATTCAAAAGTTTTCTAAACACTAAATGATCATGCAAATTTGCATCCCGTAAGTTCATCTAAAAACTAGGTTCGGTCAAACTTTAAGGCCCCCAAATAATACCCCTCCCATTGATCAAATAGTTCTCATATTTTACACATAGATAGGCGATGAGAAGACCTTTAAAGTCCTCAACAACTACACAAATTACTCCACACACACACACACAAAAACACACCACACCATGATTTTCATGCTTCCCAACCTGATGATATTCCCGCTTTCCTAAGATCTAGTTTACCAAGAGTGATGGGTCAATAAATATTCTCGATCACTAGGAAATATTGTTTGATGGCCTTATGTAGCCCCTTTAGTAAGAAGGTATTGCTTAGAGATGATAGGAATTCAATACCTTATTTAAACAAACGAACCGGTAATATTCTTTTAGAAAATTCTCACATTGCTGCTGCTAATATATTGTTCATATGTCATTTGCTTTCTCTTTATACCCAAACGTTACAAATATTGAAGAGGTTATCTCGCACCAGAATATGCCCTACGTGGACAGGTTACACGAAAATCAGATGTCTACAGCTTTGGAGTGCTACTCATGGAAATAGTCAGTGGCAAAAGTGTAAAGGACTTGGCTTCAGATCTTGAGCACGATCTCGTGAAAGAGGTAAGGTTTTGGAAACTGGAATACAACTTCATGTCAATTATCAAAATAAGCTTGCTAATGACTAGTAATTTCATATACTTGTTGTTGAATGATTCACAATAGAAGAGAAAGGAAAGATAATTTATCCAGGTAAATGGGTGAATAGACCAATGGAAGAATCAAAGGGAAAAGGGTCATAAGTACTATAGTTTCAAAGAAGGGCTAATCACTACTAAAATTTTGGTCACAGCTTATGAAGAACCTGTGCTTCATGCTCAGTGATATTTCTGCTACAAAACCTAAAACAGGTTAACAGACCTTAAGAAATTAAGCTTCCCCTGAACTACCATATCATTAATTTATCTGACTCTACTTGACTACTTGTACTAGGGACATTAAAGATTTATGTATTATTTGTGGTAGCTCTACATGTTGCATTGCTTAATACTATAGACAACTCCGACTTTAGTTGCTAATTTGAATTGTACTGAGATTGCAATGTTGTGGATTAGAGGCATGGGAGCTTTACAAGGCCAATGAGCTTGTGCAGCTCGTCGATACAATGCTAGAAGCAGATTTTCCCAAAGAAGAAGCAATCCGATTCCTGAAGGTGGCTCTTCTGTGCGTGCAAGAGATACCAATGCTAAGGCCAACAATGCCTAGTGCTGTGATGATGATGTCAAATGAGATTGACATCAGACACATACAGGTTTCGCAGCCAGGGCTGATCGATGATTTCACGAAAATGAAAATTGGACGCAGACAGACATCAAAAAGCATTGGATCCATAGCCTCTACAGGTTCTGCATCAGTCTCTTCAATGGGCTCAAAATGGAAAAGATCATCATCATCATACAACTAATAGGTCCAGATGATATAGACAGCAAGGATTATCCCATCCATTCAGAAGTTCAAAATCAGGAAGTTGAACTCGCAGCCTTTTTAATTTTACCTTCTTCACTTTATGTTCTTCATTTTATCATCTATTAAGAGATTGTCTCCTCTTCATTGCATTAGGTTGAGTAGAACCCAAAATACCTTCCACAAATATTCCCTTGTTTAAAGTTTTTACTAGCTTGTCCAATGTAAACATTCATGGTCGGGTGACATTTTGTACAAAAATTATGGATACTTGTGGTTGTTGCCCTGTGTCTCAATGTATCATATATCATAAGTGAAAGGATATATGTAGATGATGACTTTGTTCTTTTGTTCTCAACAAAAGCAAAAGCATGTATATTCTGTGCCGGACCTAAAAAGTGTAAGCTTTCCGCAAAGCAAAACCCCATACTAGTGCAGACCAACACAAGCCATACAGCATTGCAAGCTTTATTTCTGAATTGAGTATATCATGATGAAAGCACCATGAGATCGAGTCAAGTCAGGTGACTCTCTTGTACATTTTTCATTGATGATACAAACATAACTTAAGAGCATAAGAGGCTGGTCTAATACCTGAACCACAAAATCCTGCAGGCTTTATTCATGGTTAGGCCTTCCAACTAATGCAAGTGGTGTTGGCTTAAACTGGTCCATACTCCAGACCTAGTTTGGTGTGCTTAAATTTGGGATTTTAAGGGAGAAAACTTGAAAGTGGATTGATAGGACTATTAATG
This sequence comes from Camphora micrantha, assembly GCA_003546025.1. NCBI lineage: Eukaryota > Viridiplantae > Streptophyta > Magnoliopsida > Laurales > Lauraceae > Camphora > Camphora micrantha. The sequence goes on along the minus strand of QPKB01000003.1, from coordinate 76,764,092 downwards.
TAATAGATGGATTTGCACATGGGCACAATCTGATGGTTATCATCATCTATTAAAAGCAGCACAAAAAGTTCTGTTGAGGCCCTTAATCTGATGGTTAGAGTCACTAGAGCATGCTTATATGGGTCACATCTACAAATCAATGTAGACTTTACATGATGAATTGACAACACTCAGTAAGATGATTAGAGAGTGCAGCTTCTTAAACACTTGGATTGCAAGATTTTAACCTTTTAATCTCAGTAGATGAATACAACATGATTCATCAAAAGCCAAAAGAATGCATGGCAGTAAATAACTGTGATATACCAGTTGAGGATTTTTAGTTATAATGCCCTAAACAGTGTGGACACTATATCAATCCTATAAATCAATAGAAACATTCTTGAGATCTTTAAAAAAAAAAAAAAAAAAGAACCTTGAGCTAAAAAAAGAAAAGAAAACCAAGGAATGTCAAACCACATGCATGAAATTGCCTATGCAAGTCTATTTTACTATAGTTTCATCTAAATTGATCCACCCCAGTGACTCAAATCAGCCATGTAGGGTCTGCTTCTGAGCCAATCCAAAGTCCCAAACTCAAACCGGATTAATATGCGCTGACCCCAGCAGGAACCAAATGTCACTTGGACAACTGGACCAGACCGCAACCCCACCCAAATCAAGCCACCCTCAAACTGAATTTTATAGGGGCCATTCCCAACTTGACTCCAACCAACCTCATACCAGCTTGACCCAATCCAAACACAGCCCATTTTCCAGAAAGGTCAAAATTAGTTGACCTGAAATTGGTCGTTAAAGGGGTTTGCTCTTGGTGTCATAGATCAATCCCTGATCATCCATCCCCATGAAAGTAGCTTGCATTTCCACTGATCCTACAATGGGTCAGTTCTTGGTGTCACAATTTGTGCAGGAGGGCTATCATGGCATATTAAAAGAAATGAGGTTGCATGGCAGCCACCGATGTCCCAACGTGATATCTAAGGGTGGGACTAGGAGTGAACCCCACAACCCCAACCCTTCATTTCTAGGTTGTATTCCGGTTGACTTTCCAACTAGTGGGCGGGGTTTTGTTCGAGTAATACTTTTTTTTTTTTTTTTAATAGGCTGGTCAAGTTATACTTTTGTAAACTAACCATAATCCGACTATTTACCCTTAAACCACCTCCTAAAACTAAACCCAACCTAGCAGTTTAGGGTTTAGTGCGACCCTTCTAGCTTCCACGTGGGGTTTGACTTGTTGGATTGGAATATCATCATCATCAAAGCATTCTCACACATAATGTTGTTTTTTCAAAATTCATATGTGGGTTGTGACAAAAAGAAAAAAAAAAAAATTTATGGCTGCTTTCAACTTATCTAATGCGCCGGTTTAATTCCCAAATAATGGTTTCACCCACCGTCGGTGACTTCAAACCTCTTTCCTTGATGAGATGGCTCAAAATTTCATATACCACAGTAAGCAACTTCTAATCTTTGGCATAACAATTTAAGGACTTATTACTAAAGAGGTGAGGGGTAAAGGATGCAAGGTACAAATGTAGATGTCGTATTTGACTTTTATAGGATTTGAATTACTAGAGTTGGTTGGATATTCATTTACCATCTCATCATTCATCTTTTGTTTTCTTTTTTCTTTTCTTTCTTTAACAAAGGGTGAAATTACTGGATAGTCGTTTTCATTTTCATTTTTAAACATTTTTATTAATACAAGTCTTACCAAGCAATTCATTTATTATCTAGAAATAGACAAGCTGCTGCTGCTGCACTGATGGATGTTATTTAAAAAAAAAAACCATGCATGATCACCCCTCAAATAGGAAATCAAAATCATCCCTATTGAGAAAAATTAATTAATATGTTTTCTACCCATGAGGAAAACATGGCAGCATCAAACAACAAAAAGAGAGACTACACCACAGAACAATTTTCCTTTCTAGTACGGATTATTATCGTCGCCCAAACGTACACATTGAATGAGATGCAGCTTTAGGGGAGTGGGGGAAATCGTGGAGCCTTTCATTTATGCTCAGGGATCAGTGAGAGTGTGAGTCACGGTACTCATGCATCCTTTATCATCCTTTCTTCTCCATCAAAAGGGTTGTGTCATGTTACTGAACTTGGAAGCCCCTCATAGTGCCCGATCATCTTTACTTGGGCTCTGTTTGCCTCTATAGCCCAAACACAAAGTCCTCAACTCAACTGACCTTGCTGTTCTTTTCCACAACATTCGCCTACATGAAAAGTGACGTCATCCAATTCTACAATCTCACAGAGACGAGAGAATAGACAACTTTCAACACACACACCCACCCCCCCACCACCCCCCCCCCCCCCCCCCCCCCCCCCCCAACCCCAACACTCTCATCCTCTGTTTTCATTTCTCCGGCAATTTTATCTTCCCATGTTTGGATGATGCCGTTGGAATCTGTGGATAGAGTTGTCACTAGTTTAACTCAAGAACATGGAATGTGTTCGATCTACCAATGACAAAAACAGAAATCGAAACACTGTCTACTCTCTGAATGATTTTTGTTCGCCACCCCAGCTTGATCCCCACAACTTTTCTTCGTTAGAAAATCAACAGGACTGGAGTCTAGCTCTCCTTGACCCTCTTTCAGATAAATAGTATTACTCCACTAGAGAAGAAACTGAAATTGAGAAATAATTATCGGTTACTACCCAGGCTACTGTATCATATGTGTGTGTTGGTGGAACTCATATGGGAGAGAGAATAATTGTGAGAACCAGCGGGGAGTGAAGCCACAGACCCAACTGTGAAGTTTCTAGTATACTTGACCTGAAATGGACGTGGTGTACAAACTACAAAACACTGGTGATTGGACGCTCTTCTTGAAGGATTCCCTGAGCCCCTCACTGTGGAGCCCACTTGGGGCCCCACCTGGATATTAAACAGCATGTATGGGGAATCTGAATGGCCCTACTTGTGTACAAAATTTGAAGCCCTCCTGATCATCCCAACCCCTTGCTCAACAGCCCAAACTCAATTCAAACGCATGCGAACCCGATGTGTTCCGTGTGTAGACCCCTCGAATTGATCATCAGGAGGGCCCATGCACACGGTGCACACCTGAAGGTTTCTATATAAATATGATGGGCTGGGCTGCAAACATGCACAATCCTATGGTCGGTATCATTTGATTAAGAGACCCAAAATTTATTTGGGGGGCCTTAATCTAAGGGTTACAATCATTAAAGCCTAAGCCTGCCCATGTGGAGAATTAATCGACAACAAAACCTTCCAGCCTTGAGAGTTGGGATAGTCTTATCTTAATATTACACCCCAGAACTGCAACCTGAGGACAACAACCCCTTTTAAGAAGGATCACAAGAATACAAAGTGGAAGACAAATCTTAAAGACTGGTGCGGAAGGATCACAAGAATACAAAGTGGAAGACAAATCTTAAAGACTGGTGTGCTAATGGTAGCCACAACTTGGGCAAGAATATGGCCTGTGACGAAAACATCACTACTATAAAATCCAAGCATTTCCAAACAGTTTCAGCAGCTCGAGCAATTTTAATCCCAGCTCTATGTTTTCATTACTGTGCTGTTATTATACAAGAGCTTTTTAGGCATAGGAAGAAATCACAAGAATATCTTTGATTTGTTTTCCTAAAATCAAAGATCACAACCCCAGCTGACAGCGCCTCTCAGGAACTCTCTCATAGATTAGGCAAATATCCGAAACAAACTTTCATGCCATTCATGTAAAAGAACATACCAAAAGACATAAAATTAGCACATAGGAACACTACTAAAATCAAAACAATAAATATGCACCATGGCTGAAGTTTAAGAACTTGTACAAACCTCTAAATGCACAGAGATCCAAATAGCTCTCACTGCCTACCATCTTGGAAATTACAAGTGTTTTGTCCCAAAACTCAAGGTTCCACCATAGATCATACTGCCGAAATCAAAATCCTTTATTTGCCTTTGCCACTGTACATTGGAAGAGAGGATCACAGTTTAGTGTCTCACGTCAGCACTGGTTTTGTTATCAGCAGACTCTACACTTTTTAAATTCATGCGCTTGCACCGGCACAAGAACTGAGGAATTGACCCTTCATCTGCAACCACCCATGGATGCACAGCAACGTCTTCCAAGACAATCCTTTGTTTTGGATCTGTATGTAACATTAATATTTCAAAAAACTTGAAAGGAATAGGGTCAAAGTGCTTTAGCCCTCAGTTGAGAACTCACCTTTGCAGAGAAGTGCTTCCAACAAGTGCTTCAGGTGTGGATTGATATCCCTCGGGATGGGTAATGGATCATTAACAATCTGGACATAGGTGCAATTCTCATTAGAAAAAGCTTTGTACCAAAAAATATATATAAAGAAATAAAAGACGAAAAACAATCAAAAAATGGATGGTGCCCGCGCAGCAGAAGTGGCACCTTATCGTAAGTATCCTGTAGTGTGTCCCCAAGAAATGGGTATTCACCCAGGACCATACAGAACAACGTTACCCCTAAAGCCCATGTATCTGCAGCTCTACCACCGTAGGTTAGACCTGTTAAGAAGAACAAAAAATATCACCCACGTCGCTCTACTAGAACTTCTTGTAAAATTGTCAGAACAATTCATTCAGAGAAATGCATCACCTAAACAGCATTCTGGTGCAGTGAAAACAGGAGTTCCAGGAGATCTTCGAAGCTCGTCATTGTCATCCTACAAATGAATTGGAAGACAGGGTAAGCCATCAGAGAGCCGGTATGGTTTTACTGAGATCTTGATTGGAGTTGAGACACACATTTTTAATACATGCACATTAGGGTAATATGACCAGACAGATTAGAAGGATGATATTTGCTTATGGCACCAAGGATTGGTGCCAATGACAGCACAACGTTTTTATGTAATTGTTTCAACTAACAGCAAAATTCCCAACAATGTATGCTTTAATGTAAATAAAAATATTTTGGCATTACTGTACAGAATTTTCATATCTTAGCACATTTCCAGCATTCCGAGAACTGATTCCTACCACATATAATGAACTTAGAGATTGTATCCCCATGTCTTCTTCCTTTTTTTTAACTGAATTTATATTTCCATGTCAATGGACAATACTACCTTGTGTCACCCATTTCATCAAGATGTGAGACAAAAGCCCAAAAAAGGAGTAAGATTCTAGACTAATGTCAGTTTCCATTCATGTAATTACACAGAGGCAAAGTATTATAAGAAAAGCAGCAGTTTACCTCAAAAACCTGACTGACACTGAAGTCTCCGATTTTGACCATTCCACTGCTTGTGACCAAAAGGTTATCAGGTTTAATGTCCCCATGGACAATATTCTGTTGATTGAAAAAATAAAAAATAAAATCATACACAAATATCAATTCACTAAACTGTTAATATTCAAAAGCACATGGTGGTAAAATCAGTTTGGGCTTTCTTTAAATAAATAATGACAACTCCTAGTAGAAACAGAGATAAGACGGAGGAATACGGTCTAATAACACAATGAGAAACAAGAAACAATAAATACTACAAAATGTATACATGCTAAATCAACTATATGATGAAGGTATGCCTGCCATCTGCAACCAGTAATTCCTACCCTAAAACTCCTGATATTGCTAACTTGTATATTTCCAAAATGCATGTGATTGGATGCACTGGTTCCTCAACCAAGGTTCAATTTCACTACAAAAGTGCCAACAATTTCTGCCTCTCTGCTTGTCTAGTGTATGATAATGCATTACTTGAATCCCCCTTACCAACAGCCCCACAAAACATTGGTTTAACAAGTTCTATCCCACAATAGCTTAAGATGTTGGTCCTTTCTTGAGTCCCCAACTTGTACAAAAAAAAAAAAAAACCATGACCATCTCCTAATATTTTTCTTTCATCCATATGAACACCCATGACAGATGGATCGAGTTTTCATCAACATCCAACTTATTTATATTAATAATTCTAGGGGGAAAAGAATGGTCAACTTATACCGTCCATTTTGCTATGATGTGTCCCCACAACCTATAGAGGCAGCAGACAACAAGCCTCAGACAAATGACGAAGGTAAGTAGGTAACCAATCTTTATTGCAATCAAACTAGTACACACCATAAACTACTTTTTCTTTTCTTGCCTTTTTCTTTTTGTTTTTGTGTGAATGATAATAAAATTATTTTTCTTTCAGCCCCACCCCATCGGTAATAATTTGTCCTAGTGATCTGATGCAGCCCGACAGAAGACTAGGGCCCGCAGGCCCCCCTGATGGACCCACTTGATGGGATCCACATGATCTCTAAATTGGCAGAGATCCCTATCCTATTTAAATTAGTAATATTAAGTAGTTGCTAATAGGATTTGCTTTCTAAGATTCTATTTTGAGTAGGATTAAGTATGTTACTATTTTTAATGTTCTTGTTAGTTTAGAAGTAGTGTTTTCTTTATAAATAGAAGAACCTTCATCTTGTGAAGGCATGCATTATTCAATCAAATAACCAACGTGAGTTTCTTCCATGTGTTCATGGCTGTGAGTGCTTTTGTGTGTGGAATTCCTTTGTTGGATTCGATCAATCTCATCTAAGAGATTGGTCTATTCGATCGAAAGTCCGGGGCTGCGCCAAATTGGTATCAGAGCCCAGATCCGGTCGCCGGAGAAACAACTGTCTTCTCTGGTTCATCATCGTCTACCCATCGACATCATCCCACGCCATCCAACCCAACTCCTCTCCCTGCCGATCCAACCTACTACAACCTAGCCACTGCCGAAGACCCCAGCACCACCACTCACCCCATCCCCTAACCCAGAAAACCCTTCCGGCCATCTCCCGCTACCAAATCCCACCCATACCACTGCGCACAAAACCCAAATCCTTTTCCAAAACATCTCCCGAAACCAAAACCCCAACCCATTCCCACTGTCAAAATCCACCCAACCCTAACCCTAACCAAAGACCCCGAACCACTTTTTCCTCAAAAACCCCAAATCCTCAAAATCCCGAAACCCTAATTCCCTAACCCAAAAAAAAAAAAAAAAAAACCCCAGCGCATTCTCTTTCATCTCCCAGAACAACCGTTCTTCATCTCCATCCCAAACCCCTTTCACTCACAAACCCCCCTTCCCTAACCCCAATCCCAAACCGAAGCCCCACAACCCAGCCGAACCCAAGCCGCACCCAACCCTTCACCTGACGCCCTAATCCCATCTCCCTCTCACGTCCCAGCCGTAAAACCCAAAGGCACCCACGCTCTGCCTTCGTCCCTCTAGTCTCGTCGAAACCCACCCATCAGCAAAAAAAAAAAAAAAAAAAAAGAAGCAGCAATCGAGAGAGAGAGAAGAGCAGCAGAAAACAGAGAACAGAAATCAAAAAAAAAAAAAAAAAAATAGGCGTACCTGGCACCGACGAGAACTCCAGCACCGTCGTCGTCTCCAGCAGCCGGTCGCAGCAGCCGTCCCCCGGCCTCGCCCCCACCCGCTCCAGCGCAAGGTTCTCCCTCCTTCGTTTCGTCCAAACCAGTAAGCCTTCCCCTTATTTTTTTCTTTGCGCACAGAAGCCGAGGAGAAAAGAGACAATTTTTATCTCTTGAAACACGTGGGCCGGAAGCATTGTACTGGGCCGAAGTTTGAGCCCGACCTACCATTGGGCTTGAATTGAGTCCAGACCCGACCCAGCTCTCTTAAAAAAAAAAAAAAAAAAAAAAAAAAAAAAAAAAAAAAAAAAAAGAGAAAAAAAAATCCAACCATGCCTAGAAGAGGTGACAATCTCAGTCATTGGCTCACGGACAAAGAACGTGATGAACAATTATTCAAACTGGGCCAAGATATGGACGAAGTAATGGATCGTCTACACACCGTAGAGACTGCACTTATTGAATTACAAAATACCAAGTCGGTTGCAAAGGAAGGGTCATCCACTTCTACACAAATAGTCACACCCATCCAAACAGAAAGGATTGAGCCGCGTGAGTCCATGCGTGACTTTGTACAGCGTCTCATTGCTGAACGAGACACCCAGGGTCCCATGGTTGCACAACGCACTGATGATATCACGAAGAAAGTCAGAATTGATGTTGCTGATTTCTCTGGAGATGTCAGTCCGAAAGTTTTTGTTGATTGGCTTAATTCCCTGGAAGATTATTTTACTTGGTATAACATGAATGATGAGCAGCGGATAGCCTTTACGAAGGTTAAACTTAAGGGTCCTGCTAGAATCTGGTGGTATGGTGTTGAAAATAATGAACTTGCTTTGGGACAGCCCATTATTAGATGGGTCAACATGAAAGAAAGGCTCAAGAACAATTTCCTTCCTTCTGATTACATTGACACACTGCACCAAGAATATCTTACTCTCCAGCAAGGCAATCTATCTGTGGAAGAATATACAAACAAATTTCGAGAATATATTGTTCGTTGTAATTTGAAAACAGATGATCGCCTCACTATCACTCGATATAGAGATGGATTGCGCAATGATGTCAGACGGGAAGTTGCCATGTTTGATTACACCAGAGTTGATGAGGTATTTTGTAAAGCCAGGAAAGCTCAGCATGAACTCCAGTTGCGGAGACGCAACACTTTTCAAGTCGGGGAGTCTTCCACTAGAAGAGGACCTGAACCTACTTTTAACCGTACTCAGACGCAAGGTTTTCGTCCTCCTCCTCCTCCTCCTAGACCATTCCAGCAAGCATCACCGAGGCCACAGCAAGCCATCCAGCAGAGGCAAGCTTTGCCACAGCCAAATCAGCGGGTGCAGCAAAATCAGAATGATAATCGTGGCCGCGGAAGGTTAGATAAAAGAGAAATTGTTTGTTATGCTTGTAAACAAAAGGGACATTATGCAGCCGAGTGTCCTCATAGAAATTTATATGCTACTAATGAGCCAGAAGATGATGAGCAATATGATGAGGAAATAGACGCAGAGCTGTTCAATGCAGAGCCTCAAAATGAAACTGCAATAGATCAATTCCAAGATACAGAAGCTGATGATGGTACCCCACTGCTTTTCCTTGATCGTCGTCTCCTAGTAGCTGATTCAATAGAAGAAAATGACGACTGGAATCATGCATCTATTTTCCGGTCACGGGTCAATTGCAAGGGCAAGTCTTGTAATATGATCATTGATGGGGGCAGCGCGATAAATGTTATTTCTCAAGAGGCAGTCGAGAAACTCAAGCTACCAACTGAAAAGCATCCAAGACCTTATAAAGTTGCATGGGTCAATAATTATTCCATTCCTGTTCGGAAGCAATGTGTCGTCCCTGTCAGAGTCGGTAATTATGAAGATACAATTCGTTGTGACGTCATTCCAATGAACGTTACACATATCCTCTTTGGACGACCATGGTTAAAGAAACTGAAGGTCATCACAGATCATGAGCACAATACTTATTCTTTCAACTGGAAAGGAAGTAAGATTAGGTTACTTCCATTGCCCGCTAAATCTTCCTCCACATCTGATATAGCTCCAGCACTTCCTATATTGACCATGAGGAAGTTTGAAGATGAAAGCAAAGAACAGGGTGTCATGTATGCACTGATTGCTAGACAAGTTCCAAAAGAATCTCCTGCTACATCTGTCCCACAAGAAGTAAAACCACTTTTGAAGAAATTCGCTGACCTAGTTCCAGATGAACTGCCCAATGAGCTTCCTCCATTACGTGACATCCAACATGCCATTGACCTTGTCCCAGGTGCTTCCTTGCCAAATTTACCTGCATACCGGATGAGTCCTATGGAGCACACAGAATTAAGAAGGCAAGTTGATGATCTTTTACAAAAGGGATATATCAGGGAAAGCCTCAGTCCCTGTGGAGTACCTGCACTTCTCACTCCAAAGAAAGACGGAAGTTGGCGTATGTGCGTGGATAGTCGTGCCATCAATAAAATCACGGTAAAGTACCGCTTCCCAATCCCCAGATTAGATGATATGCTAGATTTGATGACTGGTGCATGTATTTTCTCAAAAATTGATCTGCGAAGTGGTTATCATCAAATCCGAATAAGGCCAGGTGATGAGTGGAAAACTGCTTTTAAGATCAAAGATGGTCTTTATGAATGGATGGTTATGCCCTTCGGGTTAACCAATGCACCCAGTACTTTTATGCGGGTCATGACACAATTACTGCAGCCTTATATTGGAAAGTTTGTCGTCGTTTACTTCGATGATATACTAATCTATAGCAGGACAAAAGCAGAACATCTTCACCATCTGGACACAATTTGCCAACTCCTTCGCCGGGAGTGTTTTTATATTAATCTCAAGAAGTGCACTTTTATGAGTGAATCTGTTGTCTTCTTGGGTTATGTTGTGACGGCACAAGGAATTAAAATGGACCCTGAGAAGGTCAAAGCAATTTTGGATTGGCCAATTCCTACTACACTCACTGAAGTTCGAAGCTTTCATGGTCTTGCAAACTTTTATAAAAGGTTCATTCGAAACTTCAGCAGCATTATGGCTCCTGTCACAGAGTGCATGAAAAAGGGTGAATTTAAGTGGCCTAGTTCTGCTACTAGAGCCTTTCAAGAAATCAAGCGAAAAATCACAGAGGCACCAGTTTTACAAATTCCAAGTTTTGACAAAGTCTTCGAAATTGCTTGTGATGCTTCGAATGTCGGCATTGGGGGTGTTCTAAGTCAGGAGAGACACCCGATTGCATTTTTCAGCGAAAAACTTTCTGATGCCAAGAAAAAGTACTCCTCTTATGATTTGGAATTCTATGCCTTGGTACAATCACTTCGTCATTGGAGACATTACTTGATTGGCAACGAGTTTGTTCTTTATTCAGATAATGATGCTTTGCGACACCTACATTCACAGCAGAAGATCAGTGCCAACCGTGCCAAGTGGAGCGCATATATACAGGAGTTCAGTTTCAGTATTCGCCACACGGCAGGAAAAGATAATTTGATAGCTGATGCACTTAGTCGACGCAAGCATTTGTTGACAACCATGACTGTTAGTGTACCAGGTTTTGATCAACTCAAGCTAGCTTATGCGGAAGATCCAGATTTTGGTTCTATCTATGCAGACATCAGCAATGGTGATCTTGGTAAGCATCCTCATTATAGCATTCATGATGACTTCTTGTTCAAAGGTACACAACTCTGCCTCCCTGCCACATCCATTCGTGAATATGTTGTCCAAGAGTTGCATTCGGGAGGATGTAGTGGTCATTTGGGACGTGATAAAACTCTTGCTCTTGTCAGCGATAGATATTATTGGCCCCGAATGAAGACTACCATTATTCGCATTTGCGAACGTTGTCGGACATGTCAGCTATCCAAAGGTAATAAGAAGAACACTGGACTTTATCAGCCTTTACCGGTTCCTCATACTCCTTGGGACGACATAAGCATGGATTTTGTGCTAGGTTTGCCAATGACACAACGAAAAGTTGATTCTGTTTTTGTGGTTGTTGATCGCTTTTCAAAGATGGCACATTTTATTCCATGTACTTCTACCAGTGATGCCTACAAGATTGCCAAGCTCTTTTTCAAAGAAGTTGTGCGTCTACATGGCCTTCCAAAGACTATTGTTTCAGACCGAGACACCAAATTTATGAGTTATTTTTGGAAGACTTTATGGATGCTGTCCAATACTAAGCTCAAGTTCTCTACTGCTTACCATCCTCAGACTGATGGCCAAACGGAAGTGGTAAACAGAAGTCTTGGACAGTTATTGCGATGCCTTGTTCGTGATCACATCACATCTTGGGATCAAGCATTGCCTATGGCTGAATTTGCATATAATAATTCGGTCAATCGGTCTACTGGTACTTCTCCATTTGAAGCTGTTACAGGAGTTCGACCACGGCTACCTGTTGATCTTGTCTCTTTACCGGTAGAAGCCAGAGTAAGTGCTGATGCTGAAAACTTCTTTCACCATATGCAACAAGTACATGATGAGGTCCGCCGCCATATATCTGCTAGTAATGCCACTTATAAACAGCAAGCAGACAAGCATCGTCGATTTATTGAATTTGCTGAAGGAGATATGGTCATGGTCCGTATCCGCCCCGAACGTATGCCTCCAGGAGCTTATAAAAAGTTGCATCCACGGAATGCTGGTCCATACAAGATTCTCAAAAAGATTGGTTCCAATGCTTATGTGCTTGATCTTCCATCTGATTTCGGTGTCAATTCTACTTTCAACGTAGAGGATCTTACACTCTACCATGGTCATGACAATGATGGTGACACTGAAGAGCAGACTATTGCTCTCCCTTCGAATCTTCCACCTGTTGATGAGATTGTTGATGTGCTTGATGATCAAATTGTTTCTACTCGTCAAGGAGGTTTTCAAAAGTTCTATGTCCGCTGGAAGAATCGTCCTCTCTCTGATGCTTCATGGATCACTGCAACAGATTTTCAACGCTTGAATCCAGATCTTTATGAGCGCTATCAAGCAATTAACTCGCCGGAGTCGAGTTCTTTCAAGCCGGGGAGAGTTGATGCAGCCCGACAGAAGACTAGGGCCCGCAGGCCCCCCTGATGGACCCACTTGATGGGATCCACATGATCTCTAAATTGGCAGAGATCCCTATCCTATTTAAATTAGTAATATTAAGTAGTTGCTAATAGGATTTGCTTTCTAAGATTCTATTTTGAGTAGGATTAAGTATGTTACTATTTTTAATGTTCTTGTTAGTTTAGAAGTAGTGTTTTCTTTATAAATAGAAGAACCTTCATCTTGTGAAGGCATGCATTATTCAATCAAATAACCAACGTGAGTTTCTTCCATGTGTTCATGGCTGTGAGTGCTTTTGTGTGTGGAATTCCTTTGTTGGATTCGATCAATCTCATCTAAGAGATTGGTCTATTCGATCGAAAGTCCGGGGCTGCGCCATGATCAACCCACAAAAGCCTAAAAAATGCTGCTGTATCTTTTCTTCCACCCTTCCCAAGAAAGCACAAGGGGGATTGTTAATTAAATTGGGCCTCTCCTATTCAAGGGACCTGAGAGCCACCTTTCCATTAGAAAGACAAAGGATAAAGGACATACCCTAGTGATTGAGAAAATGATGAAAAAAGAAATATACAAGGGGAACTACATATTCTTCACCACCCAACAAAGAAAACAAATATTTAGCAAAGAATTGATCTATAGACTCCCCACCTGCCCAAGGAAAATAAATATTTAGCATAGCAGAAAACATGAAATTTCAAATTGTCCAGTATTGAGGACTTTATTTGATGTTAGCATCCAATAAAAAGCATCAAATCCAGAGGATTTAGAAGGATACCCAATTTTAAGACAGTTTCGTGTAGGAGTATATAAGATAGATCACTTGGGCACAGTCTGGATGATTGGGCTTCAATCTGTTAGTACTTTGGCTAGTGGATAGACACCATGGCATGTTTATTGACAATGTAATAATCCATCTTCCACAGAGCTGTATAGCTCATAGTGCCATTTGGCATGATTATAATATATTTTGGTCTCAACTCTCAAGTGCTACTGCAAGATTTGCCCTGCCTAACTCATCCTTGACCAGTTATAGCTCTCTTACACAGTACACGTTTCCACTTTAAACAAAATCACAACCATTCAGGTGGAAAAAAGATTTATGTGGGAGCAATTCCCCAAATTTAGACTAATAAGCAACTTCCCATTATTAGTACTAAAAATTGACGATGCCATAGCATATTATATAGTCTGATAGTATAAGCATTAAAGCTGACCATAAGTTCATAGTTGGATGGGTCAGAGCTAACATGATGATGATTATGACCATCAGTTAGGCAACCTCATATTCTGTATGGCTTCATATTGGCATGATAACAAGACTATGGCTCAACTACAACTAATTGACATGATTGAATAAACCTTAACATCTGGGGATCATATTCAATAACGTATCCCCCTTAGCTCTTGGCTTGTCCAGCAATTGTACAGTAGCTATGCTATTGATAATTAGAGATCCTCGCAAAATAGCCATTGTTATAGATCCAATCTTTGTATTTTTTTTATTGGCGACAGGACTTGAACCCATAACCTATAAGTTGTAACAGTGAGCACCTTCCACTGTGCCACGAGCTCTCGTCCAATATTTATGTTTTTGTTCCGTGATCTTGAAAAGAAAATAGGAAAAGTTATCTAGCCATCAAATGCCAAAATGAACAAAATTCTAGAGAATATTTTCCGCTTGAGGAACTACAATGAAAACTTGTTGGAGACATAATTTCCAACCCAATTGGTTTACCAGACTTAGAGAGTTAGCAAGTCAAGTTGATCGGGAGACTTGGCAGATAAACCAGGCTGCAGTAAATTAATTTTTATTTTTATTAAGATTTAAGGGGGCAAACGAGAAAAGAACATGCAAAAAGCTCCATAAACATATATACATGTATATATTCTTGCATAAAACCTAAATGAAGTACATATATTCTAATGCATATCCAGGTGTACATAGATATGCAAGTAATTGTAAGAGGAAAAGTTACAAGAAGCATCAAAGAATAAATGGAAAACAGAATTGCAGAAAGCATACAGAAACATATCCTATCGTAGGAAGAACTTATAAATTGTCAATCTCAAAATCCTGCACAATGTTTCTCTCAGTGTCTGCAAATAACAGACATTGGAGAACAAATGCAAAAAAGAAAAGGAAAAGAAAATCAGAAAACATGATGAGGACTACAATTTGAATGCGCAGAAAACCGATTTAATTATTGTTCTCTTCTAAAAACTAAAAGAAAAGGAAAAAAAAAAAAACTGTTTTGGGGCTGAATTGGAGAGAGCCATGATTTTCAATTTCCATCGACAAGCAAAGTGAGAAAAGATAAAGAAAAACCATAGAGAGAGTAGGCATCTTCATAAGAATGTTAACTCCAAAAGGGGAAAACTGAAATAAAAAAATTCAAAAACAATAAAAAAAAATAAGGGAAAAAAAAAAAAAGAAAAGGAGATTTTGGCTCAATTCTGAGCGCAGAAGGTAGTGACAAGTGGAAGAATGGCAAACAGCGAGTTTTTAAGAGGGAAGTAGCAAAACGGTAAGGTTTTGACAGGTCAAGCTTCTTGAGATAGCTGGATTTCTATTTTTTATTTTTAAAACTTTTCACTTAAGATTCACTTATTAAGTTCAACTCAACCAAGTTAAGTAGAATGAGTTCCAAATTGATGGGGTTAGGGGCAAAACTTGCCCCAACCAGGTTATACCCTATCCAGTCCTCCAGTCATGGACCAGGGCCAGTCGCCTCGCGGAATTGAAAAACTATGGTTGAAGATGGACAATGTTACAGGTCTTTAATGTGAAGTATTTAATTCCTGTAAGGTAATGTAATGTTAACAAACACACAAAATGAAAGAATGGTTAAGAGCACACAAAAAGAAATAGAAATCAATATTTTCTGAACAAATAAAAACAAGTCCTTTCATTTTGGGAATTACTGAACTATGCGACAGTCAACATATATACCATATATAGACAATAAAACATCATAATGGCTTAGAAAAGAAAATAAACATATCCTTGTAAAAATGCATTTTCTTATATTAGCAACATCACAGATGAGCATCAAGCATGAGAGCCAGAACTGAGTCCAACAAGTGTGTTGCCCAGCAGTGCTTTCCTATATCCAACAGATAATACGTATAGCATATCTTAAATGATTGAAAATAAGTAAATGAAAAAACAAAAACATAATCTCACATGAGAATGGAGATACATGAGCCCAGAAACTATGTCCCGCAAAAATCTTCTAGCAATATCTTCCCGTAATCCACCTGGAGGGCCAGAACCCTCACATACCCATTTGCCTTCTACGTACTCCAGAACTGTGAGAGAAGGGCGGGAAAGCCAGGCATAGCAAGAAGATTTAGCAAAATAACAAATTGTTGTGAACTGGTAGACTAGGGTCTAGGATATACTAATTCAAGTGGCAGTAAAAACAACAAACAAGACAGTGTCAATAAATACCCATGTAGAAGTGGTCTGTGTTTGGGTCATCAATCACCTCAATTAAATTTACTATATTGGGGTGGTCCAACATTTTCATGATTAAAACCTGTCAAAGCAAAATAGAAGTTACAAGCAACAACAAAAAAAGGGGCAAGACTGTTAATAAATATTGGTCTGATTACAAAACTACTAACAAAGATGAAAGAAAGACGTCTAATTTTATCTTAATTTGAAAAAAAAAAATACTAAATGCATCGTAATAGTGTTAAGGAAGAGGGGATCATTATTTGTGTCACATACAACAAAAATTTGTTCTGGAGTAGCCATCATTCGAAGTGGTCAAATAATTTTATTAAAATGCACAAACTGAATAATCACAAGGTTAAAGAAACAATTACAATAGGGTTGTCAAAGCTGCAACTTTTTTATTTCTTATTGTCAGTAGGGAAAAAAAGGGACAATTAAAATGCAATTTTTTTATTTCTTATTGTCAATAGGATTGTCAAAGCTGCAACTCGAACACTCATTAAGCTTCGTCGAATTTGAGCAATGGCTGAATAAGAGATAGACCACATTGGTCACAGAAGCACAGCCCACAAGTCTAGGAGTTGAGATTTCATTTCTGTGCGTGTTTTCTTCCACATGCCCATAGATCAGTATGTGTACTATTCTTAATCTAACTGGTTTCCGCAATTTCATGTTACATAAAAATGTATAAAGCCTGGGGAGCAGGAAAAAATAAAAAGACAAGCGTGTGTTCATTGTTTTGAGGAAATAGTTCATATTCCTCAAGCAGAGAGATTCTCCAAAGGAAATCAAGCTCTTGGCTTGACTCAGATTAGGGATTCTCCAGTTTATCGATCAATGTTAGCATTTTGCAAGATCAACAAAGGCTTCCTAATGAAAAATATGAAATAAAATAAGAGACTTATAATTGTCATTCAAAATATGGACATAATTAAGAGTGCAAAAATCATCTTTCCGTGACTTGTTCGGAGGTTAAATAATTTAATTGTTGGGGTGTTCTCATTGTCATAAATAACATTTCACCTATTCTTATTCTATTATCATGGCTGAAAATGCACAGGCCTTTCTGCTAGTATTCTAGATTTTATGGATATTTTTGTAGATTTTCTAGGTCAAACTAAATTTCCACCATGACAGTCACAAACTACTACATATCACTGTCATGCATTAATTTCAGAAGCCAAATGTTCAAAAACCCAGAATCTAAACCAAGAATGTATATCTAAGCTCAAATTCCCTAAAAAATTAATCCATTTTGATATAAATTAAGTCACAGTTGCGTTGTTCCTTGCCATCAACAGCTACACGAAACCTAATTACAAGGTAACCAAGTTCCTAGAATCCAAAAGTAAAAAGAGAGAGTAAAAGCAGATAGACATGGCCTAAGGGTCTATTCCATAAAACAACAAAATTAAATAAAAGAGTAATGGCCAAACCCACACGTAGCGATGGTAAGACATCACGTGCTTAGAGGCAATAAATATCACATCTAGGGATCAAAGTACACTAAGCTGCAGCAAAAAAAAAAAAAAAGTAATAATATACAGAGTTCTCAAAGCTCCACATCTGCCCTTTACTTTCCCCTTCCCACATTTCACTATGCAATTTCAAATCAAGGAAAATATCTAGGGAGATCTAAAAAAAGCACAAGCATTCAGCTTTTAACAAAATGTATAGAAATATAGACCACATCACTCACCTCCCTTAGAACATCTGTCATGGCAGTTTCTGAAGGTGCCACCCGCAACCTTAGTAAATGAGACTTGTGGAAAGCCTGTGTAGAAAATATCTCGAAAAATATAAGATTCAAAGTTGCTGATATCCATTCTGAACATGGTTGAAACTTTTATGGTAAAAGGAGATGGTTTAATTGCAATGCAAGATAGCTATGTTAACAATTACTTGAGATGTTTGAACATAGTACGAAAGGAAAACATGCACCAGTTAATCAAAGCTACACCACTTGCAATACAGGTAGGCAGTTGCTTTGGGTGACATGCCTACCACATGCATTTTACAAGGTATCGATCCTTCTATTAGTTCAACTTCATTAGAAAAGTGCATCAACAAAAGAAAAATGAGACTGGAAAAGTCGCTGAACATAGATTAAACATGCGACCACATGTTCCAACATTTCTACACGTGGATAAGTCGGTGGCTATATATTAGACATGCAATGACAAGTTCCAACACTTCTATATATAAATAAAACAGTTCATTGATTTCTCGCCCAAAAAAAAAAATTTATATAAAGTGGAATAGAAGAGCACTTGACAGTACTGTGATTGGCAACTTTACTTTTATCAAGGTTCAAAAAAGATAACCAGATGCAAGATCAAAGGAAAACAGCAACCAGAGCAGCTATATTATCTTTAAATCCTTAACCCACAAAAAAAAAAAAAAAAATGTTAAAGAAAAATACAGCCTTACCTTAATTGCATATCGGTTTCCATCTACAGTACTACGGTATAAAACCTGTTGCAAAGAGAGTATTGCAAATTATTTATTTCATATATATTAGTCACTTTAGTGCCAGTATCAATAATCTTACCACTTTCGCATAACTTCCAGAGCCAATCTTGCATTCTCGAACATATTCATTGACCATTTTATTTCCATTTTCATCCTAATCATGCACCAAAATCAACAGTTATTAGTCCAACCAACGACGATATAAATAAACATGATAACAACAAAAGAAAAAGACCAAATAGAACTGTCTCACTAAGCACTCTAGAGGCTTTGCTTTCTCCAATAAATGGTAGTGCTGAGGTTAGAAAAATCAGATTAAAGGCACACCTCATTCAACCTCAAGCCAAGTCATAATGGCTGACACAGCTGAGTCAGAGCAACAAAGCCCAATTAAGAGCAAAAAAGTATTAAACTTCATTAAGAATTCTAGAAAAACATAGGATATGTCCTAAAAGTGTAGAATTAAAGAACCAATAGTTTTTCAACGGTTTTGAATAAAGTATAGAGGTAATAGGTGGTCAATACGCTGCCATGCTCATATGATTAATATGACTAATATGAGTCAAAGCGTTGGATTTACAAGAAAATGTTTTATGGTCTTGAAAACTTGTCCAAAACTTTCTTAGATACCTCTCACACCTACAAGGGTAGAAGTCATTATAATAGGACATGGCCAAATGTATGCCTCCATTGAGGGCCTCAACTCAGTGGACAAGTTGAATCAGTCTTGGCAATTTCAAAACCATGGGTAAGCAGAATTTTTAAGATGTATCATGATATAAATTCCACAAAACGTAAAAAAGGAAGCATCTCTGCTTTTACTTATTTGACGTTGGATCGAATAGTCAAATTTTGGTGGTCACATCCTATATCAAGCATTATCATTTTTAGAGAAATTGGACCTATCCAAGGGTACTTTAATCTGTCGTTTAAAGGGCCCAATCAAATGGATTGAATCAAATCACAAAATGGGTGGTCCACAAAGCTCCAACTAAAATTTAGGAAGCATACATTTAATTTTCAGATTAAAGCAGATGGTCATCTGTAATGACATGACTGCAATAGTTGATGGGTCCCACAATCCTTTAAAGTGGAAGCCATCCCGAAGTGGTGCACCTCCTATCGTCTTCTCTTGTTTCCTATTCTAAATGTAATTAAGACTTCTTTACGATAAAAAAATTATGCCCAAGAGGAAATTACGGGTTCTACCATTAATCCCAACGCAACAAGACACCTAAGATGGAAAGCTTGCTATATGTCATTCATTCATTCAGGCTTTGTTACCTTTCATGATTCGGGTGAAAATAGAAATCTTTAAGAAGGAATTTACTATGATTAAGATGGTGCAAGTGTTGGCATCTACAAGGCAGTAATTGGAGTCCACAACCCCTACGAATCTCAACCACACGAGGTGCTCCGTAAATCTGCAAAAGATTACATACTCCAATCCTTTTCTTAATTTATTCTCATTTTTTAATGTAATTAGGATCTGTTAAATAGGATTTTTATTATCATTGGGATTATAATTAATGGTTGAGATGTAAGTTAGCTGTTAGGGTTTTCTTTTCTTATTTTCCTACAACAGTATATATATACTATTTACACATGTAAACTGTTGGCAGGGAGGTCATTATTATTCAATTTATATAAAAATATTTGTCATGTGCACTTTTGTATTTTCCTTTCTCCTTTGGGTTGAGTTTCTCTCGTTGGGTTGAAGATATTGATGGTGGATTTCGTGTTAGTGGTAAGCAAATCGCTACTTTTCTCCCTGATTGAAAGGATTTTCTATTGGATTAAAGACTGTGGTTTATTGGGCCCATAATCAATTGGATTTGGCTCCCTTGGCCACATCACTTATAGGTAATATGAATTAAACCCGCAACCTCGTGGTTGCAATTTGCAACAATGAGCACCTTCCAAATGAGCTGCGAGCTCTGTGGAAGGAGGGAGCAATTCCTCTCTAATAATGTACATGTATCTGGATGATGATGATGATGTCAGTGCACCACTTCTGGAAGCTTGTACAACAAAACTATCAACAATTTTCAGAGTGAAAAAAGAATAGAGAAAAAATAGAGAAATAGTAATAGCCTGCAGTGATCTGCAATTAAGTGGCATAGACAATGAACACAAGTGAAGCTTGTTATAGGAAGTCTGGAGAGGGCGATGTGACGAGGTGCGTGACTGGGGTGTTCGTGGGCTGCGTTGGGCCAGGCTGAGCAATATCCAGGCCTGGCCAGACTTTGAAATCATTGGCCCAAGCCTGACTCAGGTCATAACTGCTTGGCCTGAGCCTGGCCCACCTGAAAAAGGTTAAGCCCGTGCCCGAGTGGATAATGGGTTTTATAATATTAAAAAAAAAAATCTGGCAACTAACCCAAGGTGCAGCTTAACTGGTTGGGTAGCATGTGCTCTTATGAAAGTGTATGTGTCCGATTCCCCATTGTATCAAAAATACAGTGTTTTTGTTTTTAAATTGTGTCTCCCATTCGAGTCGGTCTTTGGGCTCTCTTCCACTGAATTCAAGCCCAGGCCATCTATTAAACAACCTGGTCCAAGCCTGGCCAAATGTGGAATGGGCCTGGGTCCCGGTCCATTAGCACCCCCTAGATGTGACCAATGAGTGCACTAATCCAACTATAATTTGAATTCTTTCTTTTCTACCTCTTTAGTAATTAAATTTTCAGTTTCTAGAATGAAAAACCAATGTCATCAATGGTAAACACAATGCGAGTATGCACATCCTTGGGATGGAGGGAGGAAGCAGAAATGGAGAGATTTGAAGAGAAATTGCCTCTTGAACACAAGGATAAATCATCAATCCAATGAACTAGGAGGCAGACGGCTAACAACCACTGGCGAGAGCATGACGACTGACAACCACAATTCAAATAAGGTATAACACATGCTAATGAGATCAGAAACCACTCCAGGTACAAGAGTTTCTGTAGATTAAAAACTGTCTGAAATCACAAAGCTAGATGGGGTAAGGGTCTAGATCTGTGATGCAAGCTAGACCATGGGACGGCCAGCCCATTGGGCCTAGTCCGTAGGCCCAATGGGACACACTGCTATTTAGGAATCTTATTAAGTAGTTTAATTTGAATAGGATTAATATTAGTTAGTTTCCTATCTTGTTGGGTTGATTCCGATATTAGAAAGTTTTGTTTCATAACGATCAAGCCAACTCCTCTATATAAGGATGTTAGGCCTCATTGTAATACAATGCTATTGTCAATTAATCTTTGAGTAGTGAGAATTTTCTCTTCAGTTATGTGTTTCTCCTCATCATGAGTGTGCCCTAGTGGCTGAATCCATCCTTGCATTCGATCTCCAATCTATTCGTCATCCAGGGATCCGCGGCTGTATCAATTTGATGACGTAGAAGAGAATAATTTATCATATTAGCCCCATCCACCAAAGCTATGTGGACCACAAAAAATAAAAACCAGTGACCAGCTCATGATTGATCACCACCACTAATTGGCAGTAGCAATATTTCTAGTACAGCTCTCTTTCTATATGCATATATCTACATAGAGCTGGTAGGGGCATGTGGACCCCTAACAATATTCCATGTGCGATATGTCCCACTTTTATCGTGGCCAGGTTGTGCCACACAACAGGCAACCATTTAACCTTTACACAAATCCAAGGTGCAGCACCTTGTTCATAAAAAAAAAAAAAAATTTAAATGAGCACCTTAGTAATAGGGTGTTCCACCATGGCAAACGTATAGTTTGCTGAGGCTCCCAATTTAACATATACAGGACGCACGGTTCTTTGATCTGCATAGTTGATCAAGTCAGCATCACCATTCACTATGGAACTGCAAATGGGGGATTCTGGACAATTTCCCGAAGTGTAATATCCTAAACAATCAACCAACAGTCTGCAAGTATGTTGTTAAAGAATGAAAACAGCGATGGTTCAAGAAAAAGCAAAAATGGGATATCTCAGGTCCTCCAGGGTAGTGCCAAGAAAAATCACAGGTCAAAATAAACAAACAATGTGACATGCATCACAAGATTCAGGAGTTTCAAAAGTTATACATTTGGCTAATCCCACATATTTCTTACTATCTCCAGAAGTCTCATCTACCTAATCTTCATAAAGAAGTTTATATCATATATGTAATAAACAGGCATAAATTGTTCCATTCTCGGTTTCTCACACACACACATGGCGAGTTTACCTCTGTGTGATCTACAAGCACGCACGCACGCACATGGCCATTTATCTCCACACGAGATTAAAAAAAAAGGAAAAAAAATAAAAAGAAAAAAGAAAAAAAATTCACCTCCGTGCGAATAACATGGCGAGTTTCCTTGACAGGAATTTCTCTGCATATCATTCCACTTTGAATTCTATGTAATAAAATCTCCTCAGACCCTTTTTTGCGCTGTTGCAGCTCTCCATTACTTTCATAAGGCATAAAAAAAGAATCCCCATTATATAGATCCCCATCCACATCTGCATCATCAGGCAACAAAAACTCCTGGGAGTACTGACTGCTTGCACCACTAATGGTCCTTAATTGCCTACGGGACTTGCTCAAGAAGCCCAAGCAACTACAGCAGCCCATTTCTGTCAATCTTGAGAGTGAAAAAAACTTTCTTCTAACCATACGAACTTGTACAATGACGCTCAAGGAAACACACACAAGAGAAAAATAGACACCGAGGATGATATAAATTCCTGCATTGTGGATAGAAATCAGTAACAATGTGAATTCACCATTACTAACAAAAAAAATGCACAAAAGTATAGCATATACACAATTACACATGCATATGAATGTGTGTTAAACTGTGGAGTCCAATTCAAATCATATAACTTGTCTTCTCACCATTTTGGCTTGATGAACCATGGGCCAATTTAAATGAGCCCCCAATTTTCCATATACATGAATAACAGATAGTTGACATTTTTTTTTGAGGCAACACAGGAACCAGATCAAGACCATATCTGGATGTGATTTTTCTTCCCTTTGGACTCAAATCAGAATCTGGGGTTCAACAGATGTCCCTCTTTGCAGTGTAGCATACAAAAGGCCCCCATCGCAACGCAGTGCCAGTTTACATTATTTTTCTTTCTGGGTACTCTGACAATTCTAAATCAGGACGGACCCAAACACAGCAAACAAAACCAAACCCCAATAGAGACCAAAAACCAGCAACGTCAACAAGCCACGAACAAAACCAAACCCCAATAGAGACCAAAAACTAGCAACATCAACAAGCCACAAACAAAACCAAACCCCAATAGAGACCAAAAACCAGAAACATCAACAAGCCATAAACAGACGGAAATTAGGAACAAGGAACAAACCTCGTAAGACAGAGATAATTACCAATAAGCAACGTAGGGCATCAAGCCCCTGCAGCCTTTGCTATATTAAGGGATGCCATTCGCACAACGGAACAAAGCAGCTGATGAAACCGATACTGAAGCGGCTTCCTATAGCCATTATGAAAAAAAAAGAAATCCAGTTTATAAGAGACGATGCAGACCCCTCCCTTCAATCCTTCACCTGACAAGCATAAAACAACAAAAATCAACAGAATCTTGACCTTTTCAAACAACATAAACAAAATAAACAAACACCCAATAATTCTACTGATCTTCGAAATAGACAACACAACCACATAGAAACAGTACATCGATTCTCCATTCGCCTACTCAAAACTCTCCCAGATCGGGGGGGAAACGTCAAACCCTAGCTTTGATCGAAAAAGCGAATTCAAAATCCTATATCGAGTTGGAATCGGCATTGATGAGATGATCGGTTCAGAAAGATTACCTCTGCATGTTTTTTTTTTTTTTTCCCCTTTTTTGGAGAGGGATCGATGGAAGAGATGGTTTAGAAACCCTAGAAATGGCGTTCGAGATCAATAAATGTTCTCCGAAGCACGCGAGAGGAGAGGATTTATGTTTTGCGAATTCAAAACCCTGGATCGATCCTGTATGGATATGTTGAGGAGATGGTGATGATTTACGTCATTGGAGATTTTTGAAGCAACGATGGAAGGAGAAGAAAAACGGAAGCGCGCGTTTGTGCTTTTTGGGCAGCGAGACAACGCATAACATAAAAAAAAGAGACCTGCTGCATGTCCCGGGTTTTGTCCCGGCACATGTACAGACCGTAACTGGGACCGTTGGATCCCAGCTCCACCCGGGATATGTAGACTTTCTGTGAAAAAAAAGGCTCGCGTTTCGCTTTCTAATGACCGTCATTCGATCTGTTAACTGGTTTTGGCTTGGGCGCTTTTTTTTTTATTTATTTATTTAAAGGCCGATCGATGGACTTAGTGTTGGATATGAGCTTTTTTTCTTTCTTTTTTTCTTTTTTTCCTGTTTTTCATTTGAGGGCCGGGTAAACTCCTTTGGTCCAGAGCGTGGTAGTATATTTTTGAATCTACAATCTTTGAGTACAAATCGTAGCCTTATGCCAACTGAGCTATCCCAATTTGATCATTTTACTTGTCTAAGTAAAATCAAGTCAAGTCAAGTTAAACATCAAATTAAAAGCACTTTTTGCCAAAACTCCCTCCACCTTTTCCAAAAAAAAGTTAAAAAGCAACTACCTATATTCGCTAAAAGGCAAAAAAAAAAAAAAAAAAAAAATTCATCTCCTCGTACAAAAAGTCAAAAATATTCCATCTCAAACAACTAAAAATAAAATATCACCATAACCCGCTTATATTTTATTTTATTTTTTTATTTTATTTCATATAATTTTATTTTAAAAGTAAATTGTCTTACGGGCCCGAATTGGGATATGAGCCTTGAGGTATAAGTATTCAAATTGGGTCTAAATGTCCAAATTATGTATATATTAAGGGTGGATCGACTGCGCACCTTGTTGCGGGGTTTACTTGGGTGCTACCAATCAAGAGCTCAACACATAACCTACAAATTTAACGGCTTTATATTTAAACGTGTGACGACGTCGTCACTTAATATAGAGAGTTAGTGATAACGTCGTCGTTAATTCGTCAAATCTGCATCTTCTCCGACCTTCATCATCTGTGATTGCTGGTTTTTTGTACCAAAATGAATCAGAACTCTATGTTATTATTTTGTATACACGGATATATGAGTGTGGATCATGGATGTGGAAGAGCAAGGGAGAGGCTTAATGGGGTTTATGGGGGAAAACGATGGGAGGAAAAAGGCATCAATGGGGTTTTGAATCTAGGATCATTTTGAGCATGTATTTCCCCATTGATGCCTTCTTCATTCCATCGTTTTTCCTCATAAACCCCATTTACAAGACCTTTACTCCATGCTTTTTCTTCAAATCGCCAACAAAGTCATAGACCTTCTGAGGGTCTGGAAGGACCTTGAAAACACTCTCCTTCTCCATGCATCTCTTCACCAAACACAATTAGCTTAGGGCATTCATTTTCTATGCTGAAATTGCCATCGGTCTCATACGTGTAGAACCAGCAGGCGAATGGAACAAGCACCACATCCACATATCCCAAGCTCTTGCCACCGTAAAATGGCTTGTCTTTGAGCTCTCTTTTCAACAGTTTCAAGCAATCAATGGATTATTTCTTAGCTGCCTCTTGAACCTCTCCCTTGCTCTTTTATATCCGTGACCCACACTCATATATATGTGTATAAAAAACAGTGACATAGAGTTCTAGTTCATTTTGGTATAGAAAACCAGCAATCGAAGATTATGAAAGTCGGAGAAGATGCAGATTTGACAAATTAGTGACGACGTCGTCGCTAACTCTCTATATTAAGCGATGACGTCGTTGCTTGTTGAAAAAAAAAAAAAAAAAAAAAAAAAGAATATTTAACCGGTTTTGTTGCATAAAAACTATGGTTACCTATTTTGGTTAGTGACCATTTAGAGTCCTTTTTGTGATAGTTTTATCTATATTTATTCACCAGCATTTAAAAATTCAAGCCATTTAAGGGCCAGTCTCTTTCCAAAGATTTTTCATCGGAATTTGCCATGTTGGATTTTTTTTACTTGACGTGACATATTGTCTATTGGTATTTTTAAATATCATCTTTTTTCACAAACATTTCAAAATTACAGCAATTTGAAAGGTATCAAATGACTTTTTGAGAATGCAGGAATTCATCCCCCTTTATTTTTTGGTGAAGTTACTGGATGCTCAAGATGGACTAAATTCACCTAAACCTAAGGCTGAGATAGTCAGTCTCAAATCAAATCAAAGCTTACAACCATTTACAGTCAGATCAGATCCCATTGAGATTACTCTGCCCGGAAGTCAAGCCAGATTAAATGATTACTCTTTGAATACGTACATAAAGTGGGTGAAGGCTGATTGAAAATGTACCTCCCACTAATTTTTTGGGGTACATGTAGAATGCGGACCTTTGTGTTCCTTTGCGGTCATCATAGAGCTATCGCCACTTCTTTTTTTTCTGAAGATGACATTTTGAAGTAACAACCAGCTATCGTGTACCTCCAAGGTCAATGGTCCGAATCAGCACAGATGTGGACTCCATGTCCAAACTGAAAGCTATAGGCACTAGCATTCATTGCAAAATCTCATTTGGAGTCCTAGCCCAGATCCTAGGGAATTCATAGAATCATGAGAAACAATCTTTCTCCACACTAGTACAAACGAACCTTTTTCGACTAAAAATCAAAAGCCCGAGCTTTTAATGAACGGCAATACTTACAAACAGGATCTATAAGGGTCTCTTTGACTGATAGCATTTTTTTATGGAAATTACTTTTGTCGGTCGGGAATTCTTGGCTGTCCCTGAGAATTCCAAATTCCTCGTTTGATACAGTTGGGATGGTGAGAATTTGCTCAATGAGCTTGTGAAAAATCACCATCAGCTATCGGAAATCCTCAGAATTATGCAAGTCGGAATGCTAGTATACCCCTGAGTATTTTGGAAATCTAATATGGGGACGGACAGCATTTGGAATTCTTCAAATCCTTTCCAAACAAGATATCCCCAATGGCCCCAGGGTTGCATATGGGCTATGCTAAAGCTAATCCATCCCCAGCCAAGCAGTTCATCATATTTATCAACAACAGAATAGTTTAGCTATGACACCAACATGGCCCAGGCCCAACACACGGGCTTAAAATTGGGTGTCTTGTTTTTTGAGGTTGCATGCGTTACATCTCTTGCACCTTTCTCATTCCTCTTTTCTGTGTTCTTTCTGTACGACTTACTAGATGCTTATTTTTAATACACTCTCTCGTTACCGTTTAAAAGAAAAAAAAAAAAAAAAAAAAAACACAAGAATAGTTTAGCTATTATTAAAAATGCCATGGCCCAGGCCCAACACAAGGGCCTAAAAAATTGACTCCTATGCAGTCTAGAGCGGGCTGGGCTTAGACCTGACGCACGATGGCCCATCATGTGGGCCACATCAACACGTGGCGCAAAGCCCCACCTGTTGTAGAAACAAATCACCATACCATGTAATCATTACCAGGAGCTAATGGGAAGTGAACCCTACTTTCCTTGACAAAAGTCCAATAGAGTGGGACCGACTCACATCAGCATCCGATCTTAGATAACTGCTACTTTTAAGGGGGGCCCAACAAATTGACACATACAAATATTCCCATGATGCAGGTGAAGAAACACAAGCCAAGTTCCTACCATTGCCAACCCATTTCCCCATCATTCTGGTTCTTTTTGGAAATTGAAAATGATGTCTTTTCATAGCATCAAGCATACTCCAGATGGGATGATTAAGCCATATATAATGACAGCCTAGCAAATCTTTGCTGTAAATCAGGGATAAAGGATGTCTTTATTTATAAACCATCTTACAAGAAACGCCCTGAGCATGGACCATACAGCTAGAATGCATCCATGGGCCACTAAACTGTGGGCCTGTGGCACTGCCATAACAGATTAAAGGGGAAAACACTAGACCAAGAAAAGAGAGAAGACTTCATCAACTGAATACAACTAAAGAGCATTGCTCGAAAGCTCTTAGAATAGTGGCAACCTTTTTCAGAAGATAAAGCTAAGCTCTTCGCCATGATGTCCAGCTCATGCACTTAGTTGTTCATGCAATATTTCTAATAAATGCTTGCTCACTGCCTGACATAAAAAAAGAAAAGAAAAGAATTCTCTCTCTCTCTCTCTCTCTCTCCAAACCAAAAAGATTATGAGGTTGGTACCCATTAAAAAGAATACAAGAAAGTCAAATAACCATTAAAAAAGGGATTAATCCACAGTACATGATAAATAATTAGGATGCCTGTATAAATTTTGCATGAGTTGTTATCACACAAGAGTAAAAGTCAAAAGTTAATGTGGCTACAGCCAAATAAGAAAGGGGTCTTATTTGAAGGGCCTTTATTAAAATAAAATTAAAAACAATCACCTGTCTATCTTATAAACTGATTTCAATTGAAGAATACTATAAATTATATCAAGAAAATCCATTACACAAGCAAAGCATGGTGTAGCATGGACGAGAATGTTGAGATGGATGTGCGGTGAAAGGAAATATAGAAACGTAAATAAGAGCATTTAGCGGTAGCATCAATGTATCAAGAGAGATTAGTTTGAGATGATTTGGATACATCCAACGCAAGCCAACAACGGCTCCGACAAGGAAAATTTTCTCTATGCAGATTGATAGCCCCTTAAGTAAAAAGGGTAGGCAAAAAGGACATGGAATCATGGATGGAAGCAATAAGGATGGATCTGAAGTAAGTGTAACCCATCAGAGGTGCTTGGGATAGAGAGGTTTGCCAAGGATAAAGTGGAATGAAAAAATAGAATTAATGTAGCTGAACCCAATATAGTTGGGACAAGGCTTAAATGATGGTGATGAAAGAAAGCATCTCATTACATATCCCCAACAATCATTTAGGGCACTTTATCTCCAGAAGTGAAAATTTAGAGACCATCATGTTTTTAGGACTTAATCGGTGGAAGGAGTGGCAACCGTTTCCTATCAAAAGGGTGGGCAATCATTTTGACAGCTCCTTGAGTCCTTGTAGATCTCCACCGCCTTTAAGCCTCTGCTCTTAGCCCCTTTGACAAGAGCCCATCTCTCTCTCTCTCTCTCTCTCTCAATGGCAACAAACACGACTTGAACCCACAAACTTAGGCTACACTAGTGAGCACCTTCCACTGTGCCATGGGATCGTGTCCCATTTCTCAGTAAATACTATTTAGAAAAAGAGGGACCCTTGAAAGAGAACAAATGAATGAATTTCCGAAATATTCTATACACGTCCACATATGTGGAATCTTAGTACACTTTAATACCACTAACCTTTTTTTGTGATCCCACGTTCTCAAATGTAAAATTTTCAGAAATCCAATAATCTATTCAACAAATTAAAGCATGAAGTTCTCCTTAGTAGCTATCTGAGTGATGCATCATGTCTTTAACAGCTTTCATCCCAAAATGCAAAACAAGGAAATAGAGAAAGAAACTATATTTTAACTATCACCCCACCATCCACTATAAATTGCCAGAAAAATCTTTAAAATATGAAACCATTTATGCAAGAGCATCAACAGTTATCAAAACATGCTTTCAGTCATATCCATGATTAAATAATATAAGCAAACAACAAAAATGCAAACATGTACCTTTTGGGCCCATTGTAATTCCTAGAGCATCTGCTAGCTTCTCCACAACGTCGAATAACAATGGCCGGCTTTGATCCCCCAAATACCATCTTTTGCCATATGGTTTATGCTCCATTTAACCCACTACCAATCTTGGCCCATAAACAGAAACAAAGTGTCTTCAAAGATTAAAAAAAAAAAAAAAAACATATATCAACAAATGCCCAAATTTACTAAAGAGAAGGAAGATTCCAAGTACTTACCTGCTAGCTACTTTTTTTTTGTAGGGGGTCTTGATTAAAGAAAATATATTATAGTTGTAAGCATGATCTCTGGATTTTGGTTTAGGATAAAGCTCAAAAGTGTCTGTCATGTACTCATGTTCTTTATCTCATTCTAAACCGCCAACAATCAAAGCATACAGCCTATTACTGTTCATAGGTTTCATAATTGACATAAGCTCTCTCATTTTTTATGTAATGCATCTCTCATTTTAGCATATTATGGTTATGATAGAGGAAATTTCTGGTCCACATTTGTGCTTTGGCCATTTGGTACCCACGACGGCTTCAGTTTTTCTTACTTAAGCATCATGGAATGCTTGGATCTATAATCTTTGTTGAAACATGGCCAGGGTAAGACAAACTCGAATGTCTGATACCATGATACTCCATTTTGTCCCCATCCTTGTAACCCTAACTAGTCCACTATGAACTTGTGTAATGCTGATATATTACTGTGTTGTTTACTGTTTTGATAGGAGTTCTCATGTTGGGACCCTTTCAATCGATTGAAACATGAGATTCATACCAGATCACAATGATTCAAAGAAACCCCAAAACCAAGACCACAGGTTCTAGAAAAAAAAAAAAATGATCATCAATAATTCAATGAAAGGTACAAAAACTAAAAAAGGATCATCACTGATTCAATGAATGGTTGTAATGACTAAAATCCAATATCAATATTCAATGCACTTCTTAAATATCTATTAAATATAGCTATTTTGTAGGCACAACTGAGTTGATACTGTAACGAATTTTTACATAATCAATTGTCATTGTGGTTTGCTAACAAAATAATCATTCCTTAGAAACATTTAATGGAAACAGTGAAAATTATGAAAAGAGATGCTAAACACTAGAACTTTCTTATGGTAACTCAGGAAGAGCAGATAACAGAGGTAAGACTGAATACCCCCTGCTGATCATCATTATAGAGCATAACCTGCCAGGAAAGAAGAATATCCCAGGAAGGTAACTTCAACCGTTAAGAATACTAAAGAAAAACCCCGAATGTGGATAGTAAAGGCAATTGTAAAACCCCAAATGTGGATAGTAAAGGCCCTCCCTCCCTCCCTCCCTCCCTCTCTCTCTCTCTCACACACACACACACACACACACACACTATTGATGACTGGACAATCCATGTGTCCAAAGCTAATGCAAAGGAAATTGTGCTTCAATTTTTTCTTGTAACAAATGATTATATTCATCTTAAAAAAAGTATTATATAATCAAGAAAGATTACAAGCAACAACCACCAATATAAAAATATTGGAGAATAATGGTATAAAACCATTTCACCAAGCACAAGCAGGAAATTGTGCTTCATAATTTCCCAAGAAGAAATTGTGTTCTATCATCTTTCTCAAAGCAAACTATTCAAGGTTTCGTAATTACCAATCACTAAATGAAGTTAGATGAAGGTCACTAAGTTTCCAACATCTCTAGGCATTTTCAATGTTTTTCTTGATGAGAGACACAGGCAGCATCTGAGCATCCAACAATGGCATGGGAAGGAATTGATCCACCACTAGTCATTTTCAAGACAAAACAGAGGTCCTCGTCATTAGCCTTTTCAGAATTTTATTCGACATCTTTTTGAAAGAAATTGACATAGTACAAAAGAAATGAAACTCTTTCAGCAAAAGAAAAAAAGAAGGAAATGATACCCAATGACTAGGAACATGATTGAAGACAAATAGAAGGATGAACATCAATCACTTTACATGACAGAAAGGACTTCTAGAAGAAAAAGCATCAGAACTTAAACTGCCCTAATCTCATAGCAAAGGGTGACCTTATCTAGTATCATACATAATCCACATTTGAAAACCTCAACGAGATGAATACATAAATCCTCCGCAATAATCACAATTGCCTTCACTTTGTGAAGTAAAAGAATGTTAATTATAAAAGAACAAAAACTCACAATAACTTTACAGCATGAAAGCAGTTGCAGGGGTGACAAGCTGATCCATGAATGAGATGGAGAAATCATAAAGCAGAAACCAAGAATATTGCAATGATCATGTTGTGCAAGCAGATTCCACCCAATGTTGTCACTTGATCCAAAAAAGGTTGTGTTTGCCCAGCTAATTTCAGAGTTTGTATGTAAGAAACAATGGATCAAGGCAGAGCCTTCCAGGATATGAGTATGTGTGATGTCCAACAGGCAAACTGGGTGCACTGGGAAACATGAAGATCTCTATTTCTAACCACGAATTGAATTCAATGGCTACAAGAGACATCCACCCTTTACAATTTGCTCCAACCACAAGGCCACATCGGACATGATAGGACGTTCATGAGGATCTTCCCTCACCAAAAGCTCCGCAATTTCTGCCAGTCTAAGCAGGGGTTTTACATTTCTCGGAAGGTCCACATTGCGATCAATGATGGCAGCTGCCTTTTCCCTTCTAATGAGGGGAACTGCCCACTCGACAATACTGGGAGGGGTGTAATCTTTGTCATGAGCTTTTCTTCCACTGAGAATCTCAAGCAGCACAATGCCAAAGCTGTACACATCACTTTTCTCAGTAAATGCTTGAGTTTTCCGATAGTCTGGGTCTACATGCACCAAGTCGCCGTTAAGGGCTCTATCACCTGTTGTCAAGAGCCCAAAATCCGCGATGCGAGCTGTCCAGTCAGAGTCTAACAGTATGTTTGATGTCTTGATGTCCCTATGGACAATAGGAGGTACAGCATCCTTGTGAAGAAAATCAATTCCCCGCGCTGCTTGCATTGAGATCTTCAATCTCAGACTCCAGTTTAGAGGTGAAAGACCACCATGCAGATGGTCGTAAAGCGTCCCGTGCGGCATGAACTCATAAACGAGCAACCTCTCACCCATCTCTGCACAATAACCCAACAAGTTCACAAGATTACAATGCCGAATCTTGCACAAGATTTCCAATTCTGCTTCAAAATCCCGGCTGTTGGTGTGAATTCTAGTTGCTGCATTGGCCCTCTTGACTGCAACTTGCCGCCCATCAGAGAGAACAGCTTTGTACACAAACCCATAGCTTCCCCTTCCCAATTCATTTAACTCTTTAAACCCATTGGTGGCATCTTTCAGCTCCGAAAGACGAAATTCTAGTGTAGGAATGTCAGGCACAATACGTGGCAACTCCGATTCAGGATTGTTTTCAGTCTCCATCTCCATTTTACCAACACACAATGTACACTGGCTTCTCCCTCCGCTGTTTCTTCCCTTCCTAGCAA
The DNA here is from genome assembly GCA_003546025.1 of Camphora micrantha. NCBI lineage: Eukaryota > Viridiplantae > Streptophyta > Magnoliopsida > Laurales > Lauraceae > Camphora > Camphora micrantha. The sequence continues at coordinate 76,730,644 of QPKB01000003.1, read as the reverse complement.
CAATCACACCGGGAAGAACACACCACACTAACAGAACTACTGCAAAACAGCCCAACAGGGACGCTCCCAGGATGATTGCCAGTTTTATTATCCACTCTCGGTGGTGCTTATCCTCTGCAGAATCAGTTGCAGAAAGCCCACAAACATCCCAACAAGTGCTGTTCTGGCAAAGGGAACAAGCTGTGCATACTCGATCCACATCAGTACCACAACCACTTGATGGAAAGAAGCCCTCAGAACAATTCGTCCCACATGGGGAGCAGATCCTCAAATCCTTATGCACACAGATACTCACCAGATCAGGCACATTCAAAATGCTTGCATTAAAAGAGAACTCCCTCTCACCACAATGGTTAGATGTGCAGAGCCCTGGGCTGCACAGCTGCAATGGGGGAGTGTAAGCTGCCGCTGTCGACAACCCATGATTCCCCCAGCAATCAAGGATCAAATCATCCTCCCTAACACCACACGTGGTGAATTCAGAAGCCGCGATTGCCAAGAACCCCGAACCTTTAGGAATTGAAGATGCATTAAAACTCCCCCAACACTCAATTCCATGATCGTCTTCCCGAATTCCACAAAAATGGCGTAAGCCTGCAGTCAAGCTGACGAATCGATTCCCACTTGCAGGTAAAGGAATAAAAGAGTCAGCATCACCACCGCATCTCAACTCCCTAGAATCTCTCAAAATCCCACAGACAGAACCCCTCCCTGATGCAAGGGACAGGAAACCCTCTGAGACTATAAAACCTTCTAAATTCGATGAATTTCGACCCCAACAGAGGAAACCCGACTCTCGATTTTCCCCGCATGAGAAACCATCTCCGGAAACAATCATTCCGAAGTTGCGATTCTTCGCAGGCATATCAGAAACCGGAAACCCAGAACTAGAATTGAAACTGGTTCCATTTTTAGTAACGATCCAACAATCCACACTTCCAAAACCATAATCCGATTCTTCCAAATAGTATGATCCTCGGACAGCACATACATGGTTTTTCCCGGCTGCGATGCGAGAATAAGAAGAATTCTGGAAGCTCTGAGGAACGAGATTATTACCTGGGTCCCTCGAACTCCAGCAGCGGGGTTGCGATGTATTAGCATGGAGACCGCACATGAACCCGTCTCCGCCGGAGAGGGCGGCCATAGGAGGGAGAGTGCTGAAGTCCACACTGTCAGATGGCGACGACCCACTCTTGTTCCAGCAGATGATCTCTTGCTTCCCGCTGGCTTCAATCGCGCAGAAGAATCCATTATCATCAGACTCACCATACGCAGCAGAGATTGGTCCCATCGCCCCATAAGCAAAAGCCAAGGCCGGGATCGAAAGCAGCAGTAGTAGAAGCAGAAGAAGCCGATTCATTGTCTCTGTGGTTGGGGTTTTACGGCAACCGAAGATCGAAGTGGGGCTTCTAGTACTATTTGGGAGTGGATGGAGTGGATTTTGCCATTGGAGCTCGTTCAGGCATTTTGACAAACAGCTGGTGGGCGTCTCTAATAAATAGATTAAAGAGCCGGAAGGAAGGAGATATAGAGAGATGCGGATGTGCAAAGAGGGATCTGTGAAAGTCAGTGCCGCAGTGTTAACGAGAGAGTGAAAAATGTGAGAAAGGCAGGAATGACCAATGGGAGTGCGGGGGTAGTTAAATAACACCCCGTGTGGGCTCTGTCTTGTCTGCACTGCTCAGATCTGTAGGACCCCACACTTGTTTGAATAGGGAAGCACCACGTGGGTTCTCTAGGGTGGACCACTGCATCATGATCTATACCGTTGGTTTCGCCGGACACAACCCTGATCGTATGAACGTAACAGATCCTTTTTCCCTTTGATAAATTTGGAATGATACACCTGCAAGATCTTTATTGGGATCGCATAACGTACATACTAATGTAACACAATTAAATACCCGCTCAAGGGTTTTTGACCCATATCGAGTGGACTAATTACGGTCTGCCGTTTGATTGTCCGACGGCGATGGGGTGGAGCGTGACAGGTTCACTCATAATCACTGTGGGATAAGTTTTTACAAAATAAAGACTCGATTAAGAAATACTGTTTTGATTTTAGATAACGTCGTACCAATATAGCATAATTGGATTGGGATTCGGATTTTTGCACCAAGTTTTTTTCCTGGCTTGATGCAATGAGGTTAATCAGGTCCAAGTTCAATTTCAGTTGGGTTTGAACTCAAATACCCATTCATCTAAGTATGTAGTATTAGTATATTTCAATATATTATGCAGTGGTTCCAAAACACCTAAAACATGGGGCCCCCAGTACACTATCAGTGCATCACTGATAGTTTGTAGGGCACACACTCAAAGTGAATAGTGTATGAATATGATGGCACTGAGTAGCCACCGCATGAATGTTGCACCAAGTACAATATCCTGACCTAGAATTTTGCCCATTTGACCTTTTACAAATGTTCTACTTGTAGGTTGTGTCTTGGTGGGTCCATAGATGGCACTGGATCGCACTAGTTGGGCCCTGCCAACTAAGATTTTATCCTTCTGCCTGCAGTTTGTTATCTGTAGAGTTGTTGACCACCAAACCATAGTTGGGACTTGGCAGTGAGTTGGACAAAACCCCTCGCAGGAAGTGGTGGGCCTGGGCCAACTAAAATTGTGGGGATTATGGAAGAATTATAGGGTAGCGTGTGCCTAGAAGCGGATTCTGCCGCAACATGAGTAAAATTGTCTTGATTTTCTGTGTAGCCCACTGTAAATATTGCTTGAGGCAACACTCTTCCACTCGAAGAAGAAAAAAAAATGAATGGATTTTCTTAGTTAAAAAGGATTTAGATTTTTTATGGGAGAGATAGGAATGCAAAATTCCTCTTTACCTCGGTGTGGAATCCTCTCATTACATAAACATTAAACACCCCCATGGTCCTACGTGGGGCCGATGTGGTTCCAATCTGGTTGCCCATTTACAGATGGGTGTAGGCGAAGGTCATCGGGTTGTCTGGCCAACTATGGCCTCTTGGATCTGGCTGCCAACATTCTTGGCCCAGCTTGCATATCAGCGCTGGCTTTAAACAGTTTCTTTTTAGGAGTATGTTACATGGACAAACTTTTTGTCCATAATTGCGGACAAACTCCTAAGTATCACTTGAATATCACTGTGATATTCAAGTGATACTTAGGAGTTTGTCCGCAATTATGATATTCAAGCGATACTTAGGAGCTTGTCCGCAATTATGGATAAAAAGTTTGTCCATGTACACTTTTTGTTCTTTTTAGGGGGTTAAGGTCACATTGGCATGGTCCAGGCAGTGGGTTCTTATGGCTCATTTCACATCACATATGATAGCATTCTAAAAAAGAAAAAAAGACACAGAGGCCTGGCTATAAACACTAATAGATAGGGGCTGGCTTGAGTGAAAAGCATAAATGGTTGGTTGGTAAGCTGTCTACATATAATTCATTGATACGATTGTGGTGCTCAAGTAAACAAAATTATATATTGGTGGAGTTTGAGCTAAGAAAGCTCAGAGAGAGGGAGAGATTACAAGTTCTCTTTTAGAGGGTGGAAGGATGCAACAGGCTGTAAGGGAGATGACTCTGGGTGGAGTTGGGCCATGATATGGTCATGGGTATAAAAACTAGCTAGGTGTATCTTTCTGTCGTTAAGTAGATTGATGTATTAAATAAATGGACCTTTGTGACCGGATTTATGAGATGAAGGATTCTTATAGATTCGACCCATCTAATGCCCCCAATTTATATGTTTTAGCATGATGGAGATAGGACATCTTTTGTTGAGATATGTTAGAATAATAAGTGAAACACATAGCAGCTTGGTACATTAAAACAAATGAGTAGTTTTATATGGAAAAACCTATTACAAGGGCCTGAATGCTTGGTTATTGACGTAGAACCATATTACACTCCAATTAAATCAGGCCACCATTAGATTGATTATGTGCATGAAATGAAGTATGGTATAAGATGCTGGGTTTCCTCAAATAAGTGAAATATAAATAATTGTGAGCAATGGTCACCTTAGTGAATAGGAGGCAGCCTACGTCTCATCCTAGTTTGTAGCTTAGACTTTCTACTTGTCTAGCAGCAAAAGGATGGTAGTTCAAAAGCAGGGCACTTGCGGGCTTGTTTTTGCCTCTCTCTCTCTCTCTCCTCTCTCTCTCAACTACATTTTAAAATCCAAGAGATTAGAATGACTCATAACAGGTTGGCACATTAGCCACCAAATCACAAGGAGCACTTTGTTTTCTAAATCTAATAGAAATTTATGCCTCCAAACAGATCTTTATTATTTCTATTTTTTGGTTCCAATCAATGTCAATCTAAGGACTCCACCCAAAATGAGTTTTCAGTGGATAGCCAACCATGCCCTTAAACAAATACTAGGAATCAAGTCTCAAAAGAGATCATTACTTTTAACATAATGCCTTTGAGCCTTTCTACAGATCAGTTTAGCCCATCCACATCACAAAGTTGCTCGCTCACACAAATCGATGTTTTGTATGAATATCTAGTTTGGCCCTGTTAGGAGAAGGGTCAGTGGGTTTTACTTTTCCAATAAAGTACTCTTGCTTCCTGTCGGTTAGTAGGGCTGCCAATGAGCCGAAATGGCTTAAGAGGTCAGAAAGGCTAGTCATGAGCCCGAGTTCCCTGAACGCCAGCCTGTTCAGGGGCCGTTTGCCTCTTATTGTATGGGTATGAAAATAGGGCTTACATATGTAAAATTTCCACGTGTGAAATATGCTAACACATTCACTTGAAATCATCATTTTCACATGAATAAACACTAAACTGTTTTGATTACGTGAGCTGAAACTTTTATTTATTTTAAAATATAAGAATTTTTAAGATATGAAGCTAAATATTTTGGAGTACAATAGGTCAATAAAAAGTTTGGATGGTTCGAATTAAAATTCTTAGGCTCGTATAAATTGCAAAAAAAAATAAAAATAAATAAATAACCAAAAAACAATGTCGTGGTATGCCAATATGACCTGACCCAAGCAGCTTGTATCGCATCATTCTCGCAAAACACTTTCACATCTATTTAAGTTGAAGATTTTCATATAAAAACTCTCATTTATATACCTTTTCCACACATCTTTTATGCATGTGATAGCTAAATTAGCTCAAATAAATGTGCTTGTGTAAATGTCACATATGTAAATGACGGGTAAATTTCTTTGGTGGGTGTTTTTTGCATGTAGATGGGTGTCGTTGTCATGGTTAGCAACGTGAAATTCAAGGGGGTTTTTGAATTTATTGATAGGCCCCACCTCTTTAACATTCAAATTGAGACATTCAAATGAAGAAAATTTAATATAAATGGGTGTAACCATGTAAGCGAACGACCCATAAGGTCAATATTTAAGAACAAGTAAGGAATCCCTTGATTTGAAGATTTGCCACCAAAATAGGGCTTTCGATGTTCAATGTTCATTTGTACAGCGGAGAATTCTTTAGATCACACTTAGGTCACGTTTCGCAACCAAATTTTTAGGGAAAAAAATTTCAGTTTCCCTAAAGTTCCAGTAAATTCATATATTGGCAATTATAAATTCTTGATGATTTGGACAAATGAAAATCTTCATTTGTTAGGATTTTCAGATCCAATCACCCTCATAAGATTTGAAAATCCTCACTTGAATGAATTTGCACACCAACCTTTATTCTTCTCAACTACATGCATTGATACATACCAATATCAATATGAAATCTTCAACTACACAAATCCCTATCGAAGAATTCTTAGTCCAGTGGTAGTGAAGAATCATCAGATTTATGGATTCCTCGTTTGGTACCAAACATGCTCTTAATAACAAATAATAAATCTACTTATTTGAATATTTTATAGCCACCATTTTTCAGATGAGGATTTCCACATCCTATGGGGACTTAGACTAGAGGATCCTAAAAATTGAAAGTCCCAGATGACCCAAATCCTCAATGGTTTACACTGTCAAATGTGATTCTCCATGACCATGTAAGGAAAAAAAAAAAGGCTAAGGATTTGATTTCCAAATCTAGGTTACAAGTGCCATGGTTAAAAAATTCCTTAACGTTTTGCTTGTTTGCAGGTCTTTACAGTGGTCTTCTTCTACCAATGTATCTTAGAAACCCGTTCACCATAGATTTTTTTTTAGCAGTTCCACCATAGATGTTTAGGTTCTGAGTTCATACACGTTAACTGCGTGGCCATGTGACCATGAAAGATGGTTCAAGTTTCCTCTTTCCTTTCAAAACAACTATCACTTTCACTTGCGCAAAACGCTATAAAAGAACCACTGCAATCCAGAAGGGTTCTGATACACGCAAAAATCACTCAAACATATATGTAAAAAAATCAGTCTGCGGAGGTCACCAGTTTCGTGGCATAATTCTCTACCATGTACACATGTATTTCACAGCACAAGTTCTTGTTTGATTCAATGATTAATACACATCTGTGATCATGCAATATATATCAAATTTACTGATTCCATCTCCCTTTTATCTATGTTGGGGGACACACACATTTCTTATGGATCAATCGGCTACAATATCACCATTTCTGATCGAGTGGCTTGGATGATCATGCGTAGAATATTTCCATCAAGGATGGATATCGTTTGCAGTCACCATTCATCAAAGATCTCTCTCTCTCTCTCTCTCTCTCTCTCTCTCTCACACACACACACACTTGTATTCTCTCTTTTGACACCAAAGTGTTCCCTGCTCCTTCATGAAGTGAGGAGTGGAGTGGCGTCATCTTATGTCAGGTCCAATTAAAAGGAGCAGGGTGTCCATGGTCCAGCCTGATCTGGGGTATATCCAGGCCCAGCCCACATTCAGAAACATACGTCCATATCCAGCCCAAGACGACATGGGCCTTAAGTGCCTGGCCCGAGCCCATTTATTTTAGCCTATTGGGTTGGGTCGGGCATTGAGCTTTCTATCACTTAATCCAAGCCCAACCTATATATTAAATGGGCCGGAAATTTAGATTTAAGCCCAGGCCAAAGTGGCTTGACCAGTGCTGTCCTGGCCTTTGAACACCCCAACGGTCTGTGTATATGTGTGAGGAGTGAGAGCTAGTGATGGGAATAGGGTGGGTTTGGTGCAGGGCAGGGTAAACCGCTCCAACTCGTAATGAGCCCATCCAAGCCCGACCCACCCTATAATGGTCATCAATTTTGAGACCAAATCAGCCTTTAGGGTGTGGTCTGACTTTAATTGGATTACCCTCCTTTCACTCTTTCTAAATATTAAAGATAGATGTGTGGGGGAACCATAATTCGATTAGCCCCGAACTTGTCTTGGGTCAAATTCCACACAACCATCTTTGCTCTAAATTGAAAAAACTCACTATATATGAAGCCCATCCCTAATAAGAGCGGTCAAGGCAAGTCTCTTGTTTAACCCGACCAATTGCCATCCCTGGTTAGAATGTAGGGGTGGAAACACAGACCATCAAACCAACCCACAATCGTGGGTCGACCCATGTGTCCTGCATCATATATTTGCGCCTCATATTAGGTTTGAGATTGAGTTCAGGCCTTTAATTTATATCTGGTGTGGCCTGTGTGGATGAGGGTAATACTATCATGTTTGGTCAATTCACTTGAAGTTGAGTACATGCAGGCTCAGCCCAAATCCAAAATCCAAACTATTTAGTAATCAAGCTGAAAATCTCCACCCAAACCTTTTATAAACAAGTTGGGATAAAATTGGGTTGAAAAAATAGTACTCAACTCAAGCCAATAAAAAACAAACCTTCCCTTTTTCTTAAACTTCTTTTTTACTGTAATTTCCACAACGAGATTTAGTGTGCGACTCATGCATTGGATCAATGTGCGCACCTCAATATGGAGCTAAATTGGAGCCCCACTTGAGACTGGACTTGGATCTCTCCAAACCCTTCGTCTTTGCAAAAAATCAGTCTCAATACTAAGCCCTATATATCTATATGGATTTCATGATTTTAATGGTAGAATGGACATGCAGTCGATCCAATGGGACTATCCATTTCGACCATCAGTTGAGTCCCACCCCAATGGCAGACCTATGCATAATTTTGAAATTGCAAAAACTTAAAAGGCCTTACATGTCCCCCATATATATAATAATTAGTCGCCCCACGTTTAAACCTTGTGAGCGCCCCACGTTACAAAACCTTAATTGAGAGTACCAGATTCTATTCGCGTTGTTCTCTTTCGACATCTTCTTTTGACCGAGAACTCGAGATCCTCTTTGTGCCGATCGAGCTTCTCATCGCCGGTATTCCCATGGTTAGTCTCTCTCCCGTGAAATAACCCTAAATAAAGCAATTTCCCTCCCCACTCATATTTAGTAGAATCCTAGTAACTCTAGCTCTTAATCTTCAAACCATTAATCTCCAAATCCTAATTCAAACCCCAAGCCCTAAATCACATAATCTAAGCATATCTACAAATCCGAAGATGACAAAATCACCATTGAGCACATTTTAATGTTCAATTTACAAATAAATCAGGCCTCAGGGTTCATATGTTTGGATAATTTGAGTTATATTTAAGTGGAAAATTTTCTTCTTTGCCATGAGTCCATGACTAACTATAGGGAATTATTTTTATAGTTAAGTAAGTGTAGGCAGCCAAATTTTTTAGGTCAAAATAAAGTCTCCTTGGCAATTCAAATTGAGTAACTGGGTGCTTACCCAAATTACCATTTCAAGACATCTAAATACCTAGGATTAAAAAAAAATTTATCTTAGTTGTTTTGATAATGATGGATTGATAGTCACCTAAATTTTGGAGAGGCAGCGCGAAGTCCCTTCAATTAGATAAAAAATTTTAACGTGCAAAAGTGCCCAATCACTTGCTATTTTGATTTTAACGTGAAAAAAAGTTAGCAAATAAACTTGAATAAAAGTTTAAGCCCAACCAAATAAAAATCTTAGGTCCGCCTCTCTCCCACACCATTTCGAGTCCACCGGGCAATTCCGAAACTACCCCTACTATTAATACAGCAACTGACGTCTCTGCGCTCCTTCCCTATCTTCCACTCGTTTCCGTCTCTCTCTACTTCACTCCGACAAACTCACCCCCATTTCCAAATCTACCTTTACCCTTCTCTCATGGCGAGCTCTGCAGCAGCAGCAGCTCTGCCTCTCTCAATCTACGCTTCTTCTTCTTCCTCCTCCTCCCCCTCGTCATCTTCCACCAGAGATCGAAAGAACCGTCGCTTTACCGAATTCTCTAAGATCGTTCGCAAGGACAAGGACTTCATTACCCAAAAGCTCGAATGGGCTAAGGCCGTTCGGTTCCCCGCTCTCTCCAAATCCTTGGAAGATGTCTTCTGGCTACGGAGACTAGAAGATCCTACCGCCCACTCTCGACCCCAGATTCAGTGGCCCCAACCCTCCTATCCAGGTTCTATATCTCTCCCTCTCTCTAATGTATAATTTGTATGAATCTATCATGTTATGCTGTGTTTGGATGTACCCCAGATTGCAATTGGGTTCAACAGAACTGTTTTGATAGTAGGATAGGGAGTATGGGGCTGTGGGGTTCACTTTACTGCACAAGCTGCACTTGTCGGGCTAATGGAATGGTGCTGCAGTTTGCAGCACTGAATAGCTAGGACTTGGAAAATAAAGAGGGTTTGAATCACTGAAAAGCAGAGAATTAACTGTGAGATTGTAAGGGAAAAAGGATTGGTGGTGTGGGTGAGCTTTTAAGTGATGGAAATAGAGGAAATGTTTGGCTGCTGTTAACACTTGAATGAGGGTCATTTTGGTTATTCTGAATTATGAATGAAGATGATAGCTGGCATGAGAGTTTGAAAAATCACTGCCCCAGTAAAAGGGGCTCAAGCCCACAATGGAAGTCTCACTTAGTTGAGTATACTTGTAGACTTCTCTAGCATGCAGTTGAATATTTAAGTTATCAAGTGAAAAGATCCATTTACCATTTACTATGCTTGATTCTAAATCAAGTTAGCTCAGTACACCATTTCTTTATATTTGCTCTTGATCCCCTTTTTCTCGAGACGACTAACAACTAATAAAGCTATGCTTTTCAAGTTTTTTTGAGTTCTTGATGGTCACTAGAATACGTTGAAACATCTTTTCGTGCTACATTGGGTATTTCTTCCTGACGAATACTTTATTTGAGTTAGTGAGTAGTTGTTTGAGCTTTCTAGAGTACTTGATGGAATACTTGGATTGGTTATCTTAGGTTTCAAAAATAAAATCAAACGAGTCATTATTGGATATAAGTCTTCATCACTTGGAAGAGTCCTGGCTCTTAGCAATTTTTTCAGTGAGAAGAAGATATTTTTAGAAGGGGCAGAGTTTTCCAATACAGAGAGCTGAACTAGAAGATTCTTTGACAAGAGAATTGACTTTATAACTAGCTTTGCTTCTCTCCCTCTCACATGTGCACATGTCATTCTTTCTACAGGACTATCCGGTGTGGACTTGTTGATGGCTGATCTCATGGCAATAAAGGCGTACGCTGATTATTTATATCTTTTATCAAAGATTTGGTCTACTCCCCTTCCAGAAATTTATGATCCACAGAAAGTTGCAGATTATTTCAATTGCAGACCCCATGTTGTGGCTTTTCGAGTTCTTGAGGTATTTCGTAACATTCAATCAGACATTGCCTACTCTATTCTATGATACTAACTTTCTATGTTTTTTCCCCAAATGTGCAACAAATTTCTGTATATTTTGACCCATAGATTTAGTAATGATAATAAAAGTGTGGTTTAAATGACAGTTTTGGTGGCTGTAAGTTGTGATTTTGGATGTGGAAACCATTTGAAATGGTATGAAATTTCGTAACATTCAATAGTCATAATGGTATGAAATTTGCATGCATGAAACAGAGCCAAGCCAGAAGGCTTCAGGTCAAAAGGAAACCTCACTTCTATTTATGGGTGCAAGAGATTAGGGGCAGTGTGGATTTATACATTATCACCTTATAATAGGATACACACACATACACACACGTTGAAGGGGTTTAATAAATGTAGTTTGGTTGGGCTGAGAAGCTTCCATTCATGGTTCAGTCATTTTGTAACTGCCATTTTCTAAAACCTCATGTTGACATTATATATCATTGTAAGGCCATTTGTCATAGCCATTTTTGAAGTTTTTTGAGGAATTTTGAAGCATATAAAAATTGAATTTTCTTTCTTCTATTATTGATTTTTCCTTTTGAGATATATAAGTTTATATATCATATTAGATACAGGAATTGATCACAAAGTTTCTTTTACCCAACTGCTGGAATATAGAACTTTGGCTAGCCTTATGGAAATTTAAAGGTGCATGGATATTGTTGATTGATTATTTAGTCTATCTTAAGGTATTTTCATCATTTGCTACTGCTGCGGTCAAAATGCGGACCTCTGGCATTTTCAAGTTCAATAGATTTGGCAAGGATAGAGATGATGATGAAAGGAGTTCAGAACATCATTTCGGGCATCTGTTAAAAGAAACAATGCTGAACCTCGGTCCTACTTTTATTAAAGGTTGGTTCATCAAGAATGTATCTCTTTCTTGGTAGGTAAGTCGTGATTGAACATGCAAAAAACTCAAGGTTGCAGCACGTAGCACCATTCTATCAAGGAACGGGTGTGCTATTCCTAATTGATGTTGCAAATTGGGATTAATTTTCCTTATTAATTTTTGTTTGTATCCTATAAAACTTTAGTTTTACCTTTGGCATTTATCTTTTCTGCAGTCACGAGATTACCAAATATGCTAGTTACATCCATTTGCTTCCTAATGCAGTTGGTCAGTCCCTATCTACAAGGCCAGATATAATTGGTTCAGAGATTGCCAAGGTTTGTTGAACTTTCGTAGAATTGTAGTTGCATTTTTATTGTTATCATTCTGCTAAACTGGTATGCATGCAAGCACGTGTGTGCCTTCAGTATGCCTATATGGTCATAGGACAATGGTTAGTTTTCTTGATGGTGAATTCAACGTTCCTCTCAAAGTGTAGTGATTATATTTTCTTCTCCTAGCTTTTCTTTTTTTCATTTTAAATCAGAATAAAGCAGTTCATCCTTATGGTCAGGTATCAGTTGATGCCCTTATATTCCTACAAGATGATTAGCTCAATTTATTACCAGTAGGAGCCAGGAGCATGCAAGTTCGTGTGTATGTGTGTATCGTGAAATTTTCTCCTAAGAGCAGTCAACATGTGAAGTAATATGTGGACCAGATTGTGGGCCCCACGTGGGCCAACCCATTGAGTAGTGACCCACTCTTCCCAGTTGCTACTCACTCCTATTGACACATCCGACATATACTCTAAAAAAAAAAACCTGTATAACTAAAATCCATTAAAGTCTGAGGCCATTAAATCAAGGGGTAGGATTTAACCCAAAAAAGACAAAAAAAATCAAGAAATAGGAATTAGGATAATCCATTGGGGCTGATCTTTTGCCCAACCTTAGTCCATGTGAAGACAGCCTTTCCATCTCCGATCATTGAGCATTTGGGTCTATCCAAACTATTCGTAAGAACAAAATCAATCTTTACATTTATAGTTTTGTTCACATGAGAATATACCCTATATTTCTATATGAAAATCACTTTTAAGCTGTCCTCCTGGACGCATTCCAACGTTTGGCATTTCAATTCAGGGAATAAGAGTTGGATGGATTTGGGTTGTAGTAAGTCTGAGGGTTAGATTAATAATAGGTTGGCCCATGTGAGCAGCACAAACTCTCCTGTAGTTTTTATATGTATAAAATATAAACTCTACAACAATGAGGGTTGACCTATTGTCAGAGTAAAACATTGGTCAATGTTCCATAAATGACTTCCTATTTCTCTAAGCTACCGTGCATTGAAAATGTGTGGTAATCGGTAGATGTTGATAGTGTGATATCGTAAATTGATCAGGTTTCAATGTAAAAGATAAATCCTCGATGACTTTTTATCAGATTATTTTGACACTGAACTCAAAATGCTTAAGAAGGATTTATCCAATGCCATTGTTCTTGTCTTTTTTTTGGAAACAAGGAAATTTGAAGAGTAGAAGGATCACATACTAACTAGGATCCCAAATAGTTAAAAGAGGGGCCTTGAAACCCATGCTGTTGGTATGGCATCCACTGTCTCATGAGTAGGGGTGCAGATATTGGGATCAGTGCAGGTAACTCAGCGAGCCTGAAACATCAGGTCCAGTCTCATTGGGTGAACTTGGAAAGGATAAAGACCACACACGTTGTAAAGCTGAGGATGATATATCCATTTCGCTCCATTGATGAGGAGCTTCACTACCATCTGGTATCATTTTTCAATTAGTAAACTTGATTTTACATTATGGAAAATGCACAAATCCCACAAATTTAATCGTGAAATTTCATTTTAATTAATATGGTTTTGTTATGCATTTGACCTTGTATTTCTTCAGAATAAACAATCTTTGATGTAATGGGTTTTATTTCCCACCTATCACAATCTTAAATAATTGATTATTTCCAACTTATCTGGGCCACAAATGTTTTTTTTTTTTTCATTTTGTGTCCCTATTTGAGAACTTGGAGTTTGTTTTTCAGTTTTTGGTCTTTGATAAATGACTGCAGGCACTATCTGAATTGCACGATCAAATTCCTCCCTTCCCTCAGACTGTGGCTATGAAGATAATTGAAGAAGAATTAGGCTGTCCTGTAGAATCAGTCTACACTAACATTTCCGACAAACCTGTGGCTGCCGCTTCTTTTGGCCAGGTAACAGTTCAGCAGTCATCTTACAGTTTCTATTGCAGAAGTGTTTAATTTTATAAGCACATCTACTTGTGATGGTGATTGAAAAGAAGAATATGAAAGAGAATGGTTGGTTTTATATGTTTCTATATCAGCCACTCTAAGCTTTTGTTATTTACAGGCTTACCGTTAGAGAAAAACAAAAAATAATTAATGCCATTTACAACTTCATAACATATGTGAAGGTGTAAATGACATAAATACACATATACACCTTTTATTTCTACACTGCCTCCTCATCCTGGAGCATAGATATTCATCATGCTCCACTTGCTTTGCAACACTTGATGTTTATTTTCTCTGAGAGCTTTGATAGATGGATCAACCGGATGGTTCTTTGATCTTACCTGCACTGGATGAGTCATGCCGGTTGATATATTTGGAATGATTATGAGTACTGTAATTGATGGATGTATGGGTGTTAATTGAAAAAATTGAATTGCGGTGTAAGCAAATTTCAGCAACTGTTGTTGCTGTTTGATTTGCCTGTCGGGATTTGCAACTAATGCAAATTATTACTGGTGGTCTTTACATATATACATGTTTAGTTTTTTAATCATGGATTTGCAACTCTTAATGCATTATACCATTTCTGCTGTTTTAGTTGGGATACCTTTCTGCATATATGTTTAGAAAAACTGCTGTATTTGAGTTCCTTACATGTTTTGTATGTCAATCCAGGTTTATCATGGAGTTACTTTTGATGGATCTACTGTTGCTGTAAAAGTCCAGCGGCCTAACTTGCTTCATGCTGTTGTGAGAGATATCTATATCCTTCGCCTTGGGGTTCGTATTGGCATGTTCTAAGCTTTTACTGTCAGAAGCTTTTCAAATTTAAAGAAAAAAATCTTTGCTTCTAAATCAATTACAGTAACAGAAGACTTACGCCGATGCACAAATTACAGTTGGGTCTATTGCAAAAAGTTGTAAAAAGAAAGAGTGATCCTCGTCTCTATGCTGATGAGCTTGGGAGAGGCTTGGTTGGGGAGTTGGATTACAATTTAGAGGCTGAAAATGCTTCTCAATTTTTGGTATCGCATGTTTATTTCATTGATTTTATTCATTTATTCTGGCTATTTAAATACAATGTATTCTACAGATGAACTTTTTACTTGGTACTGAATTACTGTATTGTACAGGAAGCTCACCGCCAGTTTCCCTTTATATATGTTCCGAAGGTGTTCAGACATTTGAGCAGCCGGAGAATTCTGACAATGGAATGGGTGGATGGTGAAAACCCGAAGGACTTGCTTTTTCTATCCCAAGGCTCAGGTCATAATAGTGTTGGCTTTTCAGAGAGGCAACAACTGGAGGCTAAAAAGCATCTTCTTGATATGGTAACATTTGACATTTAAGCACATGGTTTAAAATCTCGGTCTCGGTCGCGGTATCGGCCGGGCCGAAAAACCGATACGATATCGGTATTGGTCGCGGATATCGGTCCGTCGCGGTCATCGCGGTGCGAATTTGTTTTTTGATCCAAAAAAATTCGCAAAAATATCCAAAAAATCCAGAATATTAGAAAATGCTGGAAAACAATATTTTTTTCCATTAGTAATAGCAATAAATCAAAATCTCGGTCACCTTAAGTTATAAGTCCTGTCTGTGTCGCAGTTCGCTGTCTTTTCCAGTATTTCATATAATGCAGCCATTATTGATGATCATGATCAATTTATTAGTGTAAAATATAAGAAAATAAATATAACATATCAATCATCATTTAATACTAACTCAATAATAAAAAAAGTTGTGAAATTCAAGACCATGAAGATGACATTAAAATCAGAAACATGATAGTAAGATCGATAAATCATAAAGCAGTTAGGCATCAAAGATTCATGGTTTACCTGAACTTAGAGAAGACTAGTAGAGAGTAGAGACTATAGAGAGATTGGTGAGTATGACTGTATGAGACTATGAGTGTATTACATTTATGGATTGACAACTTAATTCCAAGTGGAGTGTCGGCCTGGCTCGATATCATCGTCATCATTTCTTCGGTATTGGCTAAAATGATATGCTCCATATTGTTGTGCAGCACTACCATACCCATAACCATATTCAGATTGTTCTTGATAAGATGATGAACTATCTTGATCCCCCGTTGATTGAGATGACTGGTTGTAGTCATATGGCATGAAATAGTGATGAGGGGCATGAAGAGGTCGTTGGGAAATTGGTGGGGTAAGCCTCCCTTGCTCAATTAACATCTGTTCAATAGAAATAAGCTGTGTTGGTGAAGGGGGTACCCAATTAGGGTCATATGAATAACCCCCATGCTGTCCATACATGGCACCTTGTTGGCCAACATAACCCCCATGCTGTCCATACATGGCACCTTGGCCAACATAACTCCCATGATGACCATGAGTAGCAGCGCTACTACTACCCCCTGCCCCAGTCTGTCCAACATGTCTGACATAGCCACGACGAGGATCTAACTCGGTAGCATCAGGAAAATGTTCAACTGTTTCATAAGTGATATGCTCATCATCTCTATAATGACCCTCATCCCCGGGAGAGTCAGGTGGAATTCCTGCTGATGATGAAGAAGTAGAAATACTTGACTCACTCTCCTCGTCCACCTCCTTTCCCCTTGGCTCACTCGTATCAGGTGCGCGCCCCTGCTGCATTGTCAAATTTATTTCTTGCATCCTTTCTGCAGCCCTCACTGGCTCAGGCCTATCCCCAGTCAATTCCTCCATCAACTCCTCAAACTCTGGGTCTTGATCTAACACTGGTTCTTCTTGTTCCTCCAGCCATTGACCTAACACAGTATCCTCTTCTGAAAAAATATAGTCCAAATTAATTGGACAGAAATATTCCTGATGATCCTCAAACTGTCTTCTCCTTCTATTTCTGCTCCGGAGCTTGAGGTTGTAGTGGATGTAGACCAATTTATTTAGCTTCTGCATTGTCAATCTATTTCTTGGTCTAGTGTGGATAAATGAGAATGTGCTCCAGTTTCTTTCACAATTGGAAGACGATGTAGTTTGACTAAGGACTTTAATAGCAATTGTCCTTAGTGCAGGAGCACTCTCTCCATAATTCAACCACCATTCAGCTGAAAAAAAAATAGAAATGATATTAGAGTCAATAAAATTATAATAAGTCTCTGAATAATATAGAGACGACATCACAATCAATACCAGAATAGGTCTGTGCGATAGCTCTCCGCGCAGTCGTCGTTCCAAAGCTTCCAGCGCGTACATTGTATATGTCAATCTGAAGACATTAGCGTAGAAAAATAAATTAGAGAAATTATAAATTACAATGTTATATACTTTTTTCCTTAATTATCCTACCTGATTAGTAGCCCAAATTACATCATCTGTACTCGCTGCCAATCTTTCAATTACATTTTTTAGTCCCAAACGGATTTCATCAGATATGTGTCCATCCGTAAATTGGGGATTAAAGAAGTATCCTATAAAACCAATGAATTTTAGTCATTGATAAATTAATATAGTGAGGACTGAGAAGAGATTGGAGAGTTGAATACAACAATTCAAGTATTAAAGGAAATAGCATTCACTTACCGGCAGTGTGTAAATCATGTTTCAATTGTCGTCCCCATCGATCGTCGATGATCTTCCAAAACTTTTTGTAATATTTACAATCTGCTTGAATAGCCAGCTTTGATCTCTCCATGGCCTCATGTAAGAAGCCCATTGTTGGCTTATCATCGCCATCAACCAATCGAAGAACCTTTATTAGGGGATGAAAAACATTCAAAACACCCTTCACATGAGGCCAAAACTTGTTGGACTCAATTATTTTACATACTTCAAGAGTAATGGGACTTGGCCTCTTTCCCCATTTTGAGTTTATGAACTCATGTGATTTTATCAATCGGAGAAGTCCTTCTCTATACTTGTAAACACTTTCGATAGCAATGAAGTGGGTGGCAAATCTAGTGATGCCAGGCCGTAGTAATTCATGGTTGTCTGTATACGTTTTCATCATGGAAATGAGTCTATATGATTGATAAAAAAAATTGGTGATCTTCTTTATCTTACCAATCACTTGCTGCATGACTTTTCCTTTTGCAATATCTTCAAGCATTAAATCCAGGCAATGTGCTGCACATGGAGACCAGAAAATCCTTGGCCTTTGTTTCATAAGCATCATTCCTGCAGCCTTCATGTTTGCAGCATTGTCGGTAACAACCTGAACTACACAATCTGCCCCAATTTCTTCAATCACTTCATTCAATAACTTATTAATATATTTTGCATCTTGAATGTAATCAGTTGCATCAACTGATTTGATAAACACAGTGCCCATAGACGAGTAGACAAGAAAATTCAAGAGATGACGATGTGTAATGGTCGTCCACCCATCGCACATTACTGTGCAACCTCTTTCCTTCCATGCCCATTTGAAAGTTTGCACCCAAGCCTGCAACTCCTCATACTCTTTTTTAACACAAACATGCCCAATCTCATAAGGGGTGGGTGCCTTTATACCTGGACCATGTTCTGCAGCTGCATCTAACATGGTGGTGAAATAAGGAGAAGATGCCTTGTTGGGAGGAATGCCTCCATCTAAAAAAAACTTCCCAGTGGCTCTCACTAGATGTTCTCTTACTTTACCAAACTTGCCCTTTAATGCTTTTATAATGCTGGGCTGCTTTGATGTTGGTTTTCTATAAGCAAATGGGTCAGTTGGCCCCACATGTTGAGGTGCATGTGTAGGAGGTCTTGATATCTCCTCAATGTCTGGATCCTGACGGGTTTGTTTTTGACTAAATGCCCGACGCAAGCTCGTTCCCCCAGGTCCGGATGACCCACCACCATGCTCATATTGGCTACCTCTAGAGGCTGCTTCATATTGCATTCTTCGCCTCTCTTCCTCCTCCTGAAGTGACCTCACACTTTCTCTCCTAGCCCTCCTCATTTCCGGATCTTCATCGTCATCATCGGAGGAACCAAATACTTCTTCTCTACAAGCATCAAGTTCTTCAGTTCTTCTTTTTTGTTGTACAACTTTCTTTTTTGCAGATGCATTGAGGAGCTCCTTCATTTCAGCAGTTACATTCGGTGGCACTTTATGACATTTTATCACCTGTCCTGATACATGTGCCAAATGTTGTTTCAATCGAGTAATCCCGCCATTGAGCACTTTTCCACAATAATTACATTGTACTTTACTTCTGCTTCCAACTGCTTCACCGTGGCTCCATGCTGGATCTATATCACGCACCATCTTGTTCCTATAAAATAAGAAATTCATGTAATACTCTAACAACAATTATTTTTAGGAAAAAAAAAGATTTAATAAAATCATTTTCAAAATCCTAAATATATAGATCTAGCATAAAAGTATGTAAATCAATCATTTACACACCATACAATGATCATGAATCATTAAAAGAATATATTTATGATGAAAGCTCCAAAAAATGATATATTATAATTCAAATATTAAAAAATCCGAAAATAAAATAATTAAAATAAAAATTTAAATCATGTTTATGACTATGAGTAGATGTAGATCTATCATCTACACACTATTAATAAGTCATTAAGCCTTTGGTTAGTATCACAAATATGCTAACAAGTAACAACAATTATTTTTAGGAAAAAAAATTAATAAAATCATTTTCAAAATCCTAAATATATAGATCTAACATACAAGTATGTAGATCAATCATTTATACACCATACAATGATCATGAATAATTAAAAGAACATATTTATGATGAAATGCCCAAAAAATGATATATTATAATTCAAATATTAAAAAATCCGAAAATAAAATAATTAAAATAAAAATTTAAATCATGTTTATGACTATGAGTAGATGTAGATCTATCATCTACACACTATTAATAAATCATTAAGCCTTTGGTTAGTATCACAAATATGCTAACAAGTAACAACAATTATTTTTAGGAAAAAAAATTTAATAAAATCATTTTCAAAATCCTAAATATATAGATCTAACATACAAGTATGTAGATCAATCATTTATACACCATACAATGATCATGAATAATTAAAAGAACATATTTATGATGAAATGCCCAAAAAATGATATATTATAATTCAAATATTAAAAAATCCGAAAATAAAATAATTAAAATAAAAATTTAAATCATGTTTATGACTATGAGTAGATGTAGATCTATCATCTACACACTATTAATAAGCCATTCAGCCTTTGGAATCACAAATATGCTAACAAAGTAACAAGTAACAACTAACAACAATTATTTTTAGAATTTTTTTTTTTTAATAAAATCATTTTCAAAATCCTAAATCTATAGATCTAACATGAAAGTATGTAGATCAATCATTTACACATCATATAATGACCATGAATCATTAAAAGAACATATTTATGATGAAATCCCCAAAAAATTATGTATTTTAATTCAAATATTAAAAAATCCGAAAATAAACAAAAAAAAATGAAAAAAAAAAGTTCAAAATCATGTGTATGAGTAGATCTAGCATGAACGTATGTAGATCTAACTTCTAAATGAAGAAAACAACATAACTACAAAAATAACATGCCCAAATGATCTATAATTTCATCTAAAAAAAAAAATAACATAAAAAAAATACTTTAACTTGATTTTCTCTTACCTTAGATAATTTTTTCTTCAAAAATAGAAGTGGAATTTCAAAAATGCAAGGGGGATGTGTGAAGGAGAGGGGCTGCTGGTATAGGTAGTAAGAAGATGAGAAGAGAGGAGAAGAAGATGAAGATGGGGAAAAAAAAGAAAAAAAAAAAGGTTTTAAAGCATCTCGGCCGATATTTTGAAAATATCGGCCGAGATATCGTTAAATCCGATATATTCAAAATCTCGGCCGATATCGGCCGAGATTTTGACGATATTTACCCGATCCGATATCTCATCGAGATATCGGATCGGTATCGGCCGATACGAACCGGTATCGGCCGATTTTTTGATCCATGTTTAAGCATCTTCTTGGTTCTTATCCTTTTTTTTTTTAATTTTTATTTCTCATTTAAGTGTTTAAGAATTAGAATTGGTTCCAATTCATTTGAGTTGTTAATTTTCTACATCTGAGTCCATTTCCTTTTCTATGGGAATGCTGGGTTAAACCTGGAACACAAGGCACTTAGAGTACCTTTTATTTGAGCTAGGGCCCAAGCGAAGGCTCTTGTGTGAGTCCATATGCGCAATTGGCCTTTTGCACAATTATGGTTGTTCGTGGGAAGTGCACGTATTCATTCTAACTTGCTGCTGCTTGTGCTGGATGCACTTAACATTTACATGTTGAAGTTATAAAATGATTGTTTGGTGCTAATAATCTTTTCTGTAATCTGTTCTTGATTTTGTCTTACTCTCTGAAACATTGTCAGACCGTAAAAATTTACCCCATCCGAGGACTCATAACCATCCTTTGCTATTATTGTTTTATTAATAATGTTCTCATCCTCAAAGTGAATAAGAAAAACAAAAAAAATTATTGTTTTATTTACATTCTCGCCTCACAACTGTTGTTACTCATTCTGAAATCCATTTCTTCCCCCTTTTTTATTTACAGTTCAAGATACTTCTCATATTGTCTATTTAATACTATAACATTCTGAAGCTGGAAAAATCAAATTGAATCATTGGATTTCCATTAAACTGTTTCTGTCATGCTAGGTTCTCTTCAAGAACCAACTTTCCAATGTAAACCCTGACATTGGTTATAAGTTATAACTATTAGATAGTCCGGTCAACTGCATTATTCTTGGGAACAGGAAAGGGATTAGTCTGGTTTTCCAGCTTTTGATTAATACAAGTCACCATTTAAGAGAAAAAAACTTTAGTTTTTACTGGTTCTCTCTGTTGCCATGGTTCTTATTTTTTTTTATTTTTAAGTTTTTGACTGACGAGTCATTCAAAGAAATTGATTGCTGGCCTGTGTTTGAGCTGAAGGTCAACAAAGGAGTGGAAGCAACACTTGTTCAACTCCTTGAAACAGGCATACTGCATGCTGACCCACATCCTGGGAACTTGCGTTATACTCCTGCTGGACAAATTGGGTATCTTATTAACCCTTCCCTTTGTATCAGTTTATTCTTTATTATTCTGAGACAGGTCAAACTGTGGAAGATTCTTTCTAAAAATATATGTTGATTACCATTAACAAAATAGAAGAGGTCTGTTGAATGCATCAAATTTTGTATCTATTGGCTTTGCTTATAGTATCTAATGAAATTGTCAATCCAAGCCCAAGCAAGCCCAGGCCCATTATGGGCCCAGACTTCATATATTACGCCCAGACTTCATATATTACTTAGTCAAAGCTTCTTAGTTTGTAAAACAGTTTTTTAGGATCTGATAAGTGATACTTACATGTAATCAGGGATTTCATCCCCTTTATAATGAGAAGAACAGTCGACCAAGGAGGTCACTGCATTCAGCACATCTCTTCAGAATTCTTTCCATCTCTTTAAATGATATGGTATCAGAGCCTTGATATCTAGATCATTCAAGGCATCTTCCACGTCTGGAAGCACTCAGTGCATCTCCGATCATCCTAGATCATCCCAGATCATCTCCCATCCGGTGTGGCCCATCTGAGATCTTCTTCATCAACTCAGCGGAACCAGACCATGTTGGTCGACTGGAATTGCCTGTATTTATGGTGATTTTTCAGGAATTTATTTCCCATCCGAAGTAGGTTTTCCATCGCAATTTCTGGCACGTCAGATTTCTCGATCTGATTTCATCTCGGCCGTCTAAAATCAAGGATCTTGGTTATTTTTGGCTGAATCTTCTTCCCTCACTTGCGAAAATATGCTGTGCCTTCATCCCCTAACCCTGATCTGTCCTATGATGATCTGGTGGGGCTTCCGTTTATGGAATCATACTGACAGAATGGTCGTCAGTCAGTTTTAGTGCAGATCTGTGCACTGTTTCGATTGCACCTTCTCTATTTGTGCATCTTCTTCATTATCAAACACATATTCTTCACTGGAAGACATTTTCTGCCACCTGATCGTCTGTGATCATCCCTGATCATCTCCGATCAGCCGTGGCCCACCTGCGATCATCAACTTCATATCAGCAGAAGCAGCTCATCTTGGTCGCCTATTCTGGGCCCAGACTTCATATATTACGCCCAGACTTCATATATTACTTAGTCAAAGCTTCTTAGTTTGTAAAATAGTTTTTTAGGATCTGATAAGTGATACTTACATGTAATCAGGGATTTCATCCCCTTTATAATGAGAAGAACAGTCGACCAAGGAGGTCACTGCATTCAGCACATCTCTTCAAAATTCTTTCCATCTCTTTAAATGATAGAAATTGAACTTGTTATTTGTTCTATTTAATTTGTGTGCAAACCTATACATTCTCTGCAAGATTGTCTTTTGGTATTCATTTGATTGTCTTTTGGTATTCATTTGATCTCTTCTTCAGGTTTCTGGATTTTGGTTTGCTTTGTCGGATGGAAAAGAAGCATCAGTTTGCTATGCTTGCATCCATATTGCACATAGTAAATGGAGACTGGGGTGCTCTTGTTTATGATTTGATGGAAATGGATGTTGTCAGGCCAGGAACAAATCTACGCCGTGTGACCATGGTACTGTAACCATGTTCTTTCATATCCTTTTTAACTTTTATACTGTTGTAGTAAATAGTGATATTTAGTATCCCAAATAAAGGGTGTGGTTGTACAGGAGCATGCTTATATAAAGGTTGCTTAGATAGAGCAGACACTCAATTCAGTAATCTAATCCATATCTTTTATTCTTGAAATCCTCATCTCTTCTTTTCTGTCTCTCCTTAAATGGTGTTAGTTTGTTAGTTTGTGTTTCCGCATACCGCTTCCTGTAAAATATTCTTCTAGTTCTGCAACCTGCATTTGATGGTTGAGTTGAAAAATGACTTAGGAACTGGAAGATGCTTTGGGCGAGGTGGAATTCAAAGATGGAGTTCCTGATATCAAGTTCAGTCGGGTTAGTACAATAGCCATATGTTTTTTTTTTATAATGAGTACAATAGACATATGTTTTATTTTCATTTCATCAGTTTTTTTTTTTTTTTTTGAAATAATCATCATCAGTACCATGATGCCATCATCAGCATTCACAAGTCCAACAGAACCCTATCACTTATTTAGGAGACTTTTATAATATTCTCTTTCACATAGTTTTAGTTACATTACCATGTCATCAAGGTCGGCATGTAGGTAATTTAGCGTAAGGAATCATGTCAGAAATCAGGATTAGGAGAATCCATGAGGACACTCATTATAGTCTGGACAACTAGCCTAAACAGACATCACATCTTTTTAAACTCCCATTTCTCTCTTTTATTTCAATAGAAGAAAATTTGAGAATTCTCTCTCTTGTATGCACTGCATCCAATCCTCCGTCATGTGAAGAGTCCATGAGTTTCCTTTGGTGACATCTTTGAAGGCGAGAGATCATTGAAGCAAATGTTTCATGGCCACTTTCCCTCCAATTGTCCACCGCAATATGTAATCGGGTCCATTATTGGCCCAAACCAAACCCAACATATTTGCAGCCTTATCTTGCCATTTAGTTTTTCAGATCATCTTTTATATCTATATATATATATATATATATATATATATATATATACACACACACACACACACACACACACACACACACACACACTTTTTCCTCTTTTTAAATGTTTTTTTCCTACCTTGTCTTGCACATATGCTTGCTTTGAATTTTGAGCACATCTGACTAACCATGCTTATCTCTGAAGGTTCTTGGAAAAATCTGGTCTATCGCCCTCAAGTTTCAGTTTCGCATGCCGCCGTATTATACACTGGTCTTACGCTCTTTGGCTTCCTTGGAAGGTAAGATCTGTCGGGCTATTCCATTTCTTTTGCACTTGTTTATTTAGACTCTGGAATAATAGATAAGGATACTGTAGAACCTGCAGTCATTTGTTTCCTTTAAAGCTGACATGATTATACCAATACAAATATATCTTTATTACTTTATCCATATATTGCTAACAATATCAACATAATATTGTAATTGTATATTTCATTTTATATATGATGTGAAGTAATGCAGAAGCAAAAAAGGCTGATTGACATTTCACTCAATTACTATGTCTACACATGAAGGAAATTATTTTCGGAATGGTCCCTACTTTTAGTACCATGGTTATGGAGCACGTTGTGTTTTCAACAATTGGTATCCGTCTTTTCTTGTGGACAGTTTATGATTATCGCTGCCTTTTCACTTTAATGAATTATTGAACTTGTTGCAGCCACATATATTTCTTTTTTCAACAATTACCATATTTCCAATTTATTTTGCTCTTGTTCACTTTATCAGGCTTGGCAGTAGCAGCAGATCAAGATTTTAAGACATTTCAAACTGCATACCCTTATGTTGTTCGGAAGCTTCTTACTGATAATTCAGCTGCTACAAGGAGGATACTGCACTCGGTATCTATCCATTTTCTCCGGGTTCCACATTATATTACTTATGCTTTCTAAGTTATAGCTTTGCATGTGTTTCTAAATTCTCCACGATGAGGGTGCATTTGAAGAACTTAAAATCTCAATACACTTATGTCATATTGGGGGGCATCAAGGTCATATTGGTGGGCATCAAGAACAAGACTTGTTGCGACATTAGAACTGTTAGATTGTAAGTTCTAGTATTGCGACGTTTGTGGAAAGAGGGAACTTGTAATATTCTTCCTTCCAGCTGAATGTACATAAAACACAGATATATTTTTCTTTGTTTGATAGCAGTTTTTGTTTTTGGGTTTTTTATCCAGGACTCTTCTTCTATCAATCTAAGTATCACTATTTGTTCTATGTTTTATCTCAATGCAACTGTTTAGGTAGTTTTCAACAAGAGGAAGGAATTCCAGTGGCAGAAGCTCTCTCTTTTCTTAAGAATAGGTGCAACTAGGTAAGCTAAAATGTTTCAGCAGAATGATAACTTTCTATGATTTATGAATCAAAATCATGATCTTACTAATTGACCTTTTTCCTGAAGTTTTTGGCTCTTTCGTCTCCTGAAATCTATTGATTTTGCAATTTACTATTGCATATGTTTATCTGGTACCTGGAGGTATGCTCAGGCCTGGAGTTATTGCTTGGGCCCCCATGGTTCGCTGATCTGGGCCTTTGATTCTGTGGATCTTACTATCGATGGACCTCTGACCTGTAGAGGATCCTTATGGGAAGATCCTTTCCATGCAAAAGTTGTCATTTCTCTCATTGCGTGTGAACACTTTCTGTAATTCTGTTTTAACAACCTATTCGGCTAGACTTTCTTTAAGGGTTAAGTAAACAGCTATAGATCCAGATCAGGGTTGACACATTTTCTGTGGAGGCCAAGCCCAATCCTAAGTCCAGACTCATGCATGTCTGTCATGGGCTAGTCTGGAACCCATGTCCATTTCTACAATTGAGCTCAAGCCTAAATCTTAAGTGTCAACAAAAATAAATAAATAAACAAGCTGATCAGGCCTGCGAGCAGCCACTTCGTGCAAAATCGCCAAAAAGTTAGGTTTGTCTCCAGTCTGGACCCTCCTAGGACCCTGCTTCAGCGGGACCGCACTGGGTGATGACCTTTTAGGCTAGGGCTGTCCTAGCCCTGACCTGAACCCAGGTCAGCACTAGCCTGAACCCAGCATAGTTGAGCCTCATGAAAATATCATCATGAACTTAGATTTTAGTATTCTGCACCTCAATCGTCCACCAAACATTGGCATATGAGCATACAGACTGATATCGTACCAATTGTGGGCCTTTTTGAAGAATTCTGGGCTTTATTGTGGATCGAGTACATGTTGAAATTTGAGTAGATCATGCAATCATCATCATTCAAATTGTTATCATTATTTTTTGTTAGACGACATATATCTACAGTCCAAATTCTTTTTTGTTTCTTCGATAAATTATCACGCCCACACTTTCACAGTACTCTCAATTTTCTAACCAACAGGGCAACAATCGGGCATTGATCCCTGCCCCCTGGTTGGCAGGGAAAGGGAGACGCCTTACCACTGAACTAGCAGTCCAAATTCGATGAGTAAAATAGATTTTAGGGATCAGAGAATCATAGTTAGTTATGGGTTATACTCCATTTATACTGAAGCGTAAGTATTTGGATTTGATTGACATTCTCAAATGCCACAGGCCCACATGTACATCAGATGACTTGCTCAAATTTTGTTGTGTAGAGGACATCAAAGTCTAGACCCAAGAGATAAATGTGTGGTTTTAGCAAAAGACATGGATTATTTTTCTGCCATAATAGATGAATTCATTGAACCCAAAGAATGTTCAAAGTGATCATTATATGGGAGACATGTCTAATGGTGTAGATGGTCCTTTTCTCCTTGAGTTAAAGAAAATATAATATAGCGCTATAAGTGTCACCTGATAAATTAGATAATGTTATGAATTATAATTCACTACAGATACTTGTGCTTTCACAAAAAAAAATTAGGGGCCATTCTGACTCTGTGTGTTCTCCAATGCCTAGAGTTTAAACCATGACATTGCAGAAATGCAACAGAAACCAAAATATCTCATCCCTCCATGATCAAAGTTCCTCTGCAAGTCTGCAAGACCGCTTCAACCTTCTATAAGATAAACTAGAAGGGACATCAAACTAATCTCTTTTGCATGTGGAATGCTTATCACATGGGTAGATGTGGTGTTTATTGGCACAGATCTTATATAAAGTTGATGATGCTATATTAGTTCAGCTGGTTCATCATCATCACCAACAACACATCTTAGTCTTAACCCATATAAAATTATCTTTTTGTTATTTACTTACTGGCACCAATCTTAGTTTTCTTGTTAATTAAGCATCATTTTATCATTTAAAAAAAAGCTTTAATTATTAAATATATAAGTGAAAGCTCTAATATTTTCCTTTTTCTTTCTTTTTCTCATTTTTTTTTTCTTTTGGTACAGGAAATCGATGCACAAGCTTCTTGTGTCAGACTCTGGTGGTTACCCTGAATGCAGTGCAAATGGACCCGATGGGAGATACCAAGTTGCAAACCTCGTCATGAGGCTTTTATTGTCAAAAGATGGTGTCGTGCTGAGAAGACTGTTGATGACTGCGGTGCGTATCATGATTTACATTATACTGATGCTTGTATTCATTGCTCTTTTTCTGGTGAAACCTGCAACTCTATTATACTTCAATTCTCCATATACTAGGGCACTCTGATGAGGATATCAACTGTTATTTCTAAGCTCCATACCTACTAATTTACAACTCAGAGTGAACCATTACTATTTGTATGTTGTTATAGATACTCATTTGTTGTGATCAAATCAAGCTTTTAGAATCAGATTTGGGGTGTGACATTGTTACGCTCGAGTCAAGTCAATTTGGCTGACTCGGACCAAGTCTCACCAAAGGTCCAATAACCTTTATAGAACTTCGAAAAAATAGCATATATATATATATATAAGTTCTGCGAATTTAAATAATTGCAAAAAAAGTTATGCGAAGTTAAGTTCTTAAAGGTACCTGCATTTATATTTCATTCAGTCAGGTGAACATGACCTTTGATCTTCGAATGCTTGGATGTTTAAAACAAAGTCGTCTGGATGTTCTAGGATCAGGCAAAATGTCATTAAGAGATTTCCACAGTTTTTCCCAACATAAAATGAAAAAGAAAATAAGTGCATTGTAGGGCCCCAAAATCATAGAACTCAGCTGTATAGGTTACTTGCAGGGTGATAACTTGGCTGAGTGACACAGTCAACTATGACTCGACCAATCTTTAAAATTATGGATCAAATCCTTGCATTGTTCTAAGTTTTTCTATTCATACACTTGGTAATATGATTATACTTGCTGGGATCAATCCTTTCCATACCTGTTCCCTAAGAACTTAGGATCAAGAGGATCCATGCAATCCAATCCCTTCCATATACTTGTTGCCCATACTCCTGCAGTTTATCCACCTTCAAACTTTTGAATAACCAGATGTCCTTTTGCTAGAATCAGTACCAAGCAACCTCTTCTTGAAACCATTGTGGAAAGGAGTTTTCTGGCTTAGACAGTAGTGATTTATTTCATAAGACTTGCATGCTTGTATCTTGTTTTCTTTGTTGACATCTTTTTTACTGTGCATTTTCTGTTGAGTTTAGTAGAGAGAGGTTAGTAAAATGACAAGGAATAGGAAATAGCTTCTTTCTTGTACTGTATCAGAATTCAAAAGAGGGCATGTTTCGTTGTGCTATGCAGTTGAAGGACTGACTACAGGGTTTCTAGCTAACTTCTATGAACATAATGGTTTCCAATTCATTGTTGGCATGAAGGTTGTTGGAGTACATGCAACTATGACACCATAGTAAAAACCTTCCATGCTGGTGGAAACTGAAGTGGGGCTCTGGTTCTTGCAGACTTAGTCAACATTTGGATATGGGTACAGTCAACAAAGAATGTAGTTCATGGATTTTTCAACATTAATATCCTGTCCGATACTAGAATACGTTGAGATAGCTACTGGAACGTGATTAAGTACCAACAACATAATATGATAACATAGTTGATGAGTGAAGAGTACCTATGCTGTTGGAACCCATGTCAGGGTTGTCACATTATATCATCTATGTATCCCAGCAATAAACATTTTACCTTAAGAAGACAGGAAAGAGTCTTAATCTTTTTATTTTATTATTCTAACTGACAAGTGATATGCTTTAATTAAGATGACTTTTTCTGTACCTTCTGTTAATAACTAATGTTGGAATGAAAAATGTCTTTCAGAATTGTCCTACTCCACTTGTTAACTCCACACCGACTCTGTCCATGCATTTTTTTTTTTAATTCTGAATAGACAAGGCCTGTCAAACCATGGATTTGACCTGGTTCCAAAATTAGGTGTCTTCCCTAAAATACATGATCAAACAAGTTGGCCACCTTTTGCATTTATAATCAAATCCATTGATTAGCAGTATCTTACCAACGTTCTTAGAACAGGTGAAATATATGGTAGGATCCCATGATAAGTGATTCCAGACTTGCTCACTTCTCTTTGTGTGTATGCATGTCTTGTTGGTTTTTTTGGAGTTATAGGAAGCCTTTCTTACCATTTCTGTAATGATGTGACTGTATGTTGTATATTATTAATATCCAACACTGCCCTTGTTCCCTAGTCACGCCAACACAGTTGCCTCTGTTGAAATTACATGTGCAGGACCAATTGCAAAAATATTACAAGCATCCAAGTGGCTTTAATCTTATATGGATACTACTAAATTTGAAGACTTTTAGCATGTACCCTAAATTGCTTCTAGTTTTGAATATTTTGCCAGATTGGATGGCTGTCCATTCCATCATGAAATTTGGTGTGGTGGGGAAACTGGAAATGATATTGGTTACTACCTTTTTGACATCTCCGCTTCAAATTAATACTGGTGATGGACTGATGGGAGCTGATGATGAGTTGTGGCGAAGACGTAGAAAATTAGTATCCCAACTAATGTGGCCAATGATTTTGATTCCACCTCAAACATAGGATTAATGTTAATTTTCTCCTGCCCAGATATTAAGAGTACTTGCCGTTTGGGATAATATGGGAACACATATTTTATGTTTCTGCACTATGCAAAAGCACTATCAACTGCTATCTCTCTGCATTATGAACTGCCAGAGCTGAGAGCTGCTTTTCAATAAATATAAATTGCTGATTGTGATTTTGATACCGATAACTGCAACGTTTAGCCTCCTGTTGTTCTGTCAGTTAATATATAGAACATGGTTTTGTTTCAATTGTAAGCAGGATGCCACTTCATTAGTTCATGCTATGATTTCCAAGGAGGCAATCTTCTTCCACAGGCATGTCAGGAGCGTTCTTGCTGATCTTCTCCACAATTGGATGATTAAGGCTGTTGGAGTGGAGAACAAAATAACCTCATACAGTTCTCGCATGACAACATCCAATGTACATCATGGCAGAGAGATGAGACCATCTTCCGAATCCTCTGCATCTCTCTACCAGGATATCCTGAAAGATCGAAGACTGAAACTAATCTTCTCCAAGGTACTGAATTCCATCAGGAAGGATCCCATGTTGGTGCTCAGATTTTGTTGGACCTCTTTTGTGATATTTGTATCAGCCTCGGCTCTAGCTTGTCACCAATTTCTGGTTTCCTGGTCGGAGATATACATGACTCCCATATCAATTGCACCGAAACGGGTTGCTGTCAGTGTATAGTACAACTGCCTTTCAAGAGAGATGTAGATGTATAAGATGATAATATAAAGAGTCATTTCGTCTGTATAGGTTTTTTTTTTTTTTTCTTTTGTCAAGCATATATTTATTGGACACCAAATACAATTGGGGAAGGTAGTATTAACCTTTAGAAGAAGACTAATCTTGATTCATCCACCAGTTGCTCTGTATATGAGTGCATTCATCAGGTCAATACGAGTAGTCAACTACTGATCATGACCCTGATAGTCAAGGGTAGTCTGAATTTGGGGTCCTTATTGGATATCTATGTAACTATTGCTCCAAAAAATGAACTCAAAAACTGCTTCATCTATATTGTATGCCCATTCAGGATACTGTATTTATTCAAGTTGGCGAAGATTTGCCTCTGGTGCATGTAAGTCAGCAGCGAAGAAATGTATGAGAAAACCCAGGTAACTACTACTTTTATTTAGTTGCATTGATAAATGATTTTATAGAGCGCTCCCAGGCATGATGTCTGGACAGCATGGATTAGCTTTAGTATTTTTCTTGCCTAACTTATCACCAAGAGTCGAGGGATCCATGACCACCCACCACCCCACCCACGCACCCACCCCCCCAAACTAAATACTCATACATCAACAAACACTCACCCATGTCCATCACCATCAGCACGTTGTTTCTGTGGAAGGGAGGTGCCTCACCATTGAACTGTGTGGATTGGTGCTTGGGTGTTGGTTTAGTAGCCATCTGAGTTCGAAGTACTAGCTTTTAGAGGGTGTTGAGTCATAGTTTAAAAACTTGATCTGACTCGCGCCTTCCCTTCCCTTGGAAGTCACCATATCTGGTAAATTGAAGAGTCTTGTTGAGTTCTTCCTAAGTAGTCAGCCTGACTCTCACAAGTTGGCTCCAATTTTTTTACCCCTGCATTGTGTTAGGATATAAACGGGTCGGGTTGGGTCGGTGGACTTCTATCTGATCCTAGGCCCAATTAATTTTAGGCTACCTGTGTGTGTGACTTGCCAACAGGCCTGTAACTGTGGACCTGAATCCATATTGGATCGTCGAAGTGGTCAAGAGGAGGGCCCTCTTCCAACATCCATAAAGGTGGCTGTGTAGACCCCACTGTCACATGTAGTGGAAAGATGAGAAAGTCATGCATGGGTGGAGGTTTTTTCTGGTGCAGATGGGCTCTCTGGAACGCTCCGTCCGTGGGCTGCATCCAAGAGGCAAAGCAACGAATCCCACGCAGCAGGCAAAACATTATATAATGCTAGCCTTGCACATAGCTGCAAGATCCCAAGCATCTCCCTCACGGTTTCTCTGAGTGAGATTTGTGAAAATCTACAATGGGGCCATTTATTGATAATCCAAGCTGCTTAAAATAAATGTTATCCTCTTTGAAAACACAGTCAAAGTTATTATTAATTTAATTTGGAGTTGATCTCCATGATTAAATAATATGATTTATAATTTATAAGATTGTGCTAATCACGTTATCAATAATGCGTTCAATAATATTTCATTTTGAGCGGTACATAATATCAATAGGTGGGCCTCACATACATCCTATTTCTAGGGTTGCAAACGGAATGGTTCTGAATTGGAACCGTAGTGGACTCAAGCCCATTTCTAAATAACGGTTTCGGTTTTGATTTGAAACTTATTTTGTTGGTTCTAGACCCGGTTTCTATAGGAAAATCCGGAACCAAGTCCACCTAAAGAATTGGAATTTAGTTTCAAAATTAATTCTAATTTCTCTTTATTCTTTATTTTTCTTAGAATAATCATATCATTCAACTTATAACAGTACATCAAATCTACTATCTCCAGTATCATACATAAAAATGTCAAGAAAAAAAAGTTGATTTTGAGATACAATTTGCAACATCAAATGCTCATATGCCGGGTCCATGAGTCGGAACCGAACTCGTTTATCAATCGGAACCTAAATTGGATTCCGAACCGGACACGTTTATGAATCAGAACCTAAAATAAGTTTTAGACCTGCCTTCTTACGGATCAAAACATTTAGATAATTAGAGAATCGGATATCCATTTACAACCTACCGATGCCCACAGTGAGGGAATCCAACTCCAGAGCAGTGGAGCCGCCAATACTGGCCGTTCCTTGCAAACATGAGCTTATAAAGTCCAGCTGATAAGATTATCAAATCACAAAAATACTAACGTGGGGCCCAGGTTTAAATAATTTAGTAGTAATCTTGCAAACGTCTCTTCTTCTTCTTCTTCACCACAGCAGAAGCTCCTCCTTTTCCACATAAAATATAAAAGTGGAACGTCAGTGACAGTGAGGAGGGTAAAAAAAATAATATCTTTCTTAATGTTAACTGTAAATAGACAAAGCACCACCACCACCAGCGTGGGTCCCAAGTTAAATCTACTATAAGTTGGTTGGTGGGCCCCACATCGGTCAAAGAGCGCCGGCAGCTGATAATTTCCCATTTTACCCTCGTCTCAAATGAACGAATTGATCCGAGTATATTAAACGTAGCACTTAGAAAAAGAGCGAGAGGACGTGAGCCATACGAAACGTGAGGCGGTTGGCTGCTTCAGTCGCTCAAGCAGCAGCGGCAGCAGCCGATCACTCGCTCGCACGCAGACCACAACAGACCAGACCATGACTGTAGGCGTTCTCGCCCTTCAGGGCTCTTTCAACGAACACTTGGCAGGCATTCCTCTTCTACTTCTTCTCCTCTTTCCAACTCAATACAACCAAAAGATCGATCTCAAAGCAGAGCAACTCTCTCTCTCTCTCTCTCTCTCTCTCTCTCTCTCTCTTTTATTATATTCATCTGATTCTTTCCTTTTGCAGCGCTTAAAAGGATTGGAGTGAAAGGCCTGCAAATACGAAAACCCGAACAGCTGGAGCATGTGAACGCCCTCATCATCCCTGGTGGAGAAAGCACCACCATGGCCAAACTCGCCGAATACCACAATCTGGTTTCCTTTCTTCCCTTGCCTCTCTTTCTTAGTCTAGATCTCTTTATCTGTTGATGTTTTGAAGCGACAAAAAAAAAAAAAAAAAGGGAATGAAAGATGGGTGCCTTTCGTTTTGTTCTCATTTTTCTTCAATACTACGTATTCGATTATCAATTGTGTTTTCATCTTTCTTTATGCGTATGTCTCTGCTTAGGATGCCCCGTGTTTGTTAAATGTTCCGGTATGATTTGGTAGATTTAATCCATGTAAGGTCCTTATTTCCATAATTGCGGAATGAGCATTGCAACGCTATTGTATTATAGATGGTTATAATACCAAGCCCCAGACGCTGAAGATGTCCAATATGGTGATGATGAATGTCCAAATAGGCTAAACTATGATAAAATTGATTTTGTTGCTTCAATTGGGATTGTTGAAGCTTGTGAAACTATGAATGATCTAATGAGGACTTTCTATATGATCAACAGTTTCCTGCTCTTCGTAACTTCATTAAAACAGGGAAACCTGTGTGGGGGACCTGTGCAGGTCTCATCTTTTTGGCTGACAAAGCTGTTGGTGAGTTAATTTTGTGATTTTGCGTATAATATCTCAAACTTATCAACACTGGGTATTGAAAGTATAAACCAAAATTTACTTCTCAGGGCAAAAGTTAGGAGGACAGGAGCTTGTTGGTGGACTAGATTGTACTGTCCATCGTAACTTCTTTGGTAGTCAGGTAAGTTCATTTAATTCTGTGTTTTAACTTATTATGTTTATCTATTGAGTATCAGTTCTTTGGAAACAGTGGCTGATATGTTTTCACAGATCCAAAGCTTTGAAGCAGATCTTTTAGTACCCGAGCTTGCTGCGACGGAGGGTGGTCCAGCTAGTTTCCGTGGAGTGTTCATTCGTGCACCTGCAATCCTAGAAACAGGACCTGATGTCCAAGTATTAGCTGATTATGCTGTTCCACCAGGCAAATCAGTGACTTCAGGATCTGATGTTGAGAGCCAGGCGGTATATCATTCTCTCTCTCTTTCTCTCCTTTATCTATTTCAAATCACCAATGAATTCTTAGGCAGCTTGGAAACTTATGGGGCCCATTTGGATCTATAACTTAGTTACTACATAAACTTGACACACACACACAAAACCACGACAACAACAACTCTAAGGAAAGCAGTGTTCCCTTCTTGTTTATGAATGCAACTCAGCTCACCCAAATGCATGAACCCAGAAGTTACACAAGGACTGAGTTACACACTCAGTTTATGAGGATATTAAGCGGGGTCATAAAAACTTCTTTATTTGAGGTTTATATCTGGAGCCTAATTTTAAAACCTCTGAAATGTTTTCGATCTAGAAGGAGAAACAACTTATTGCTTTTGTCCTGTTAATAGGTTTTACAACCCTATCTCAGTTGATTTCATATAGATTGTATATTTGGTAGAAGACTTAGAAACTGCACAGATGGCACCCCAGTGATAACAGTGTCTCATCTCAAACTGCTGCCCACTGGGATTGATCCCTGGGTGGGCAGGTTGCTGCAGGGGAACTGTACCACTCATCCAATCTAGCCCAGGAAAAAAACTACCCATGTACAATGCCATTGTTTACCCAGCCTGTCAGCCTGTCGATCTACTAGGTCACCATGGATGGAATGTCAAGGAGACTATTTCTTTGTACGAGTGGTGGAGATCTTTGATCGGTGGCTTATTTTATTTTATTTTTAATTTTCATGGCATCATCCACTAGATCTACTAGACTACTACATAAGCAATCTGGATCAACACAGGGAAGCACAAGTGGCAGAAGGTCTAAGCCTTTCTAATTTTTTATTTTTTATTTTTATTTTTTTTAATGACATGCCTAAGGTCCAAAGCCTTGTTAGCATTTGAAGATTGAAAATATCAAGTTCCTTGATGGTCTTTTCATAAATTTCAATCATTTCATAATTCTCTTGTCTTTTAGGTAAAACACTTCTTTCGTTAAGCACCTAAAGTGAACTTGTAATGCCCAATAAAGGGGATCTATAAGGTCTTCAAATAGTTTTCACTGAGATAACTGGTAGTCCACATCTTTTAACTTCTTTTCTGTTTCACAGGAGAAAACTGGGCGTGAGGAAAAAGTGATTGTAGCTGTAAAGCAAGGAAACTTGCTTGCAACTGCCTTCCACCCTGAATTGACAACAGACACTCGATGGTATGCACTCGCTTATCAGATTCAGTAACCATGTTAGCTGCAAGCCATGTAACTGGGACATGTTATTTGCACATTTTTTTACAACCGAAGCAGGATGTTCCACTTTCTAGCTGACACCTTTACTAGGAACGAAAACTCAAACTAATTACCTTTTATTATACAATTATTATTTTTATTATACAAGGCTATTGTTACTAATATCATTATCATTAGACTTGTCGCTATTGCTAGTTGCTGCAACTTTGTCAGTTATTATGTATGTCAATTGAAAAATTCTCAGTGCTTGGCACATTGGGATCTAGAGTCATCATGCATCCATTCTATCCTTTAGGCACATCTTTGGTGATCCAGATAGTTCGTCTGTGGACCTACTATGAATGGCGATGCAGCAAACAGTAAGGAACAGAATTTTGGTGAAGCATCAGTTGGATTGTGGTTCTTCAATTGAGGGGATTGTTCTTTTTTCATCCATTTCATATCCTTGGTGGGGCTGAATTTCCATATAGGCCATACATCCAATAAATACCTTTTTATATGTTCACCAATTATATTAAACTAGAGGTTGTCTGTTGTTCTACCTCTTTCTTTTCGAATGCTACTCCCCTTGTAGTCTAATATCAAAAATCAAAAGAATGGTTCATCTGTCAAAAACCATTGGTTTATAATCACTTCTGTATACATTACTCATTTGGTGTTTCAATGAAATAGTATATGAAGAAAATGGAGTCCGAGTTTCTCTCCTGAATTTCCTCTTGATAATCCATTCTCTCATACTGAACACAACCAAAATTTTTTACTTCAGCTTCACAAAGAAATCAAGGAAATGTTAGAAAAAAGAAGATATATGCATACATATACGTATATATATATATATATATATATATAGGGGGAGATGCTTCTATGAGAGATGCTCTCACCTTACTATAAGAGATAAGGTGGGGGCCTTCACCTTACTATCCAATGCCAACAACTTAAATGTGAGGGTTCTCACTCCTATCTCTCATAGTAAGGTGAGAGATGCTCTCACAGGAGCACATCCCATATATATATATATATATATATATCCTTTACTGTGAACAGCCATGTTTGGCTGTGAAACATAAATTTGCCAGAAGGTACTCCATAAAATACTTGCGAACCGTATAGTGTTTCATTAAGAATGTCTTAATATTGCCTACGTATTGGCTGTACAGTATTGTCACCATGACCAGTATGCTGAGGTTGTATCTCATGTTGTATTATATGAATCTCTTATGTAATTTTTGCCCTGTACCATGTTGTGAATTTTGAATTTCTCTTTGCAGGCATAGTTTCTTCTTAAAGATGGTGGGTGGAGATCAGAGCTTCTATTGTGATTCCAGTTTGAATGGAGATGACGGTGACCAACAACAGGCAAGGCCTGATCTTCCAGTATTTCAATAGCATTTGAAACAGATGTCATCTTCATTTCCCATTTCTTCAGTAATGTTATCTTTCAAGATGTGATGTCTCCTTAATTTTATATATATCCTCCAATTGAAGTTTTGGATGGGAGGTTTACATCCGAAGAGGGTAAAACCAGATTGGAGTTTCATGTGCTGCTTCTTGTATGACTTACAATACTACTGAGGGCAAAGCTTCAGATTCTTCTTTGGCACCTCAGATATGTTGGTTGTCTGTTTTGAAATCTTCACATTTTGTCATCTTTAATCCAATTATAGTTGTAACCTTTTCTGTGGATGGGTTGTGGATATTATTTCTTGGTTTTTCTCTGAGAAAAGTGGTGCGATCTAATGTATGAATGTATCTGAAACACGTGTGGATTGAAACTATGTTTCTGTTTCACTTTTTTTTTTTTTTTTTTTTTTTTTTTTTGGGGGGGGGGGGTGTGGTGGGGGGAGCGGCACTGGTCTAGGAATGATACTTTCGCTTGAGGACCCTGGGTTCAATCCCTGGGCATTTTTTTGATACGAAGAACAGCACTCAACCATGAGTGTTGGTCACTGATGTCATTTATAGGCAACTGAGTGGTTTTGGCACTTTGGTCTCATTTTAAGTTGCCTATATGGCAGTAAGTATTTTTGTCTAGTCATAGATGTGTCGTTTCTGGGGGTTGTAACATGAACCTCTCCTTTTTTTCATCTTTCTTGTTTCTTTTCTTTATTTTTTTTCTTTCAGTTTTGTTCTAGGAACATGCAGTGCGAAAAAATGAAAGTACACAACACTGCTGTCTCAAGTCTCAATTATTCTCAAAATTTCCCCCCTCCTGTCCTGTCCTGTCTTTTTTTTTTTCTTTGGGGGATAAACGAAGGGTGTCCTGTCTTTTTTTTTTTTTTTGGATAAACGGAGGGTGTCCCAGCCCTTTGGGCCAGAATTTTCCCCACGGGCCCAGGGGGAGCCATTTAAACAAACTCGAACTTCAATCCCTACAGGCCCAGCTGTCTCCTGTCCTGTTTGTTGACTCTTGAGTGTTGATGTAAGCCATTCAAACAAACTCGAACTTCAATCAGTTATTGGTAACCAACCATACTTTCATGGGTCTGGAGCATTTGACAAGAGTAAGAAAATGTTCTCTTGCGAGTGGACTACATGTGCATTCGACCTCTATAGGGCCCACTTAAGCCAACCTCTGATCAGTGTACTCGTTGAATTTGCCCAGGCCTGTTTTGTGGGAGAATTTAAACCCAAGTAGAATTTAATCCCAAGTAGTAAATGGATAAGATGCATGATGAAATCCATCCACCGGGGGTAATTTTGTGGCGATGATTTTGTTCGCTCAACTCATATACATGATGAAATCTGCCCACCTGGAATGGCAATTATCCTCGACCTGACTGGAAAAGGTCCCAGTCCATATCCAATCCTTATATAAACTTATTAATACACGCACAACACCATAATGTATTTTACAATAGCTTGTATTGCAGAA
Organism: Camphora micrantha; assembly: GCA_003546025.1. Lineage (NCBI taxonomy): Eukaryota > Viridiplantae > Streptophyta > Magnoliopsida > Laurales > Lauraceae > Camphora > Camphora micrantha. The sequence continues at coordinate 76,691,696 of QPKB01000003.1, read as the reverse complement.
GGTAGGTGAAATAAAGAATTTTTATGGTTGTTCTTTTTTATCCTTATATAAACTTATTAATCCATCCACCGGGGGTAATTTGGTGGCAATAAATAGCTTGTATTGCATATTTAATATATGTATATATAGAAATAAAGAATTTTTATGGTTCTTCTTTTTCATTGGCAGAACAAGGAATTTATCCCTGGTTGCAACTGTGAAAGGAGGTGTGGTGGATTTGGTGAATTTTTATGGATTACTTCCTCTTAACCCATTTTATAAGAGCTGATGAGAAAACACCTAAAAACGTCATCACATTCGCTTAACTTGGTCCTTTTTATTTTTGACACCATGGCTAAAACAGTGTTCAAAATGTGATTATTTTTTCTTTCACCACAAATTGGTTTTGGCCAACAAATGGGCAGCAGGTAGGGAAGGCAATCGTTTTGCATTGGAGAAGAAAAATAACTTTGATCAGAAGTTATATATATATGTGTGTCATTTAACCACAATGCATCGGAGAATATATGTTAAAATTGCTCTTCAATGAGGACTCTGTCTGCATGCATGGAGGAAAACAGTTGAAACTAAAATGATGAAGTCTGAAACTCGGGCAGACATGGCGTGACCCAGGCTCCTGCATGGATATAACTGAAACCATACTCAGGGGAAGATGAAACGCACATGCAAGAACCATTGAGATAAGGCATGGGCACTCTTAATATTTTCCTCTCTGCGAGACTGTAGAAACTGTATAGAGAATGAAAGGCATCCTTGCTCGTATCGCGGGGTATAATAGTAATGAATAACAAGGGAAGTTGTGTTTGAGCTATGCACCATGAGTGGCAAACAGAGCCGAAGCGAAGACGATCAGGTACTTCGAGGGACTTCAAGATCAACTCAAGTATGTATTGGGGGAGATCTGACCAATTGCTACTTGTTTCTGCCCTCTTCATCATCATAGAATTATATGCGGCTACTGATCCGTAAAGATGATCTGAATATCTGAATGAATGCTGGAGGAGACCCCCCAATGTCCAATGTTATATATTCATAAAAATATATTCATTTTTTTGTTGAAAAAAAAAAAAAAAAAAAAAAAAAAGAAACTAGTGGCACGGAGTTCTGCGATCATTAAAAAATTATATGTTAGAAGTTTTTTTTTTAATGAACTGTTTTAAAAAACAATAATAAAAAAACTGCAAAGCCTCCATATGTCCTAATGCGATAAAACAAATTTTTTTAAAAATGAGTCACAGGTGTATCCAGGGTTATGCTTTGGTGCAATGCTAAAAGTCAGTCTTGGATGACTCTGTCTCAGCAGGACCGTACCCTAAAAGATGACCCGTGTGCGAAAAACAACCCCATAGTTTCTACTGTATAAAAAAAAGTCATCCCTGCCAATTTTAACCTCTTTTTACAAAGGAGATACCTCTGCACCTTTATCGAAGCCAACTTATTCCTGTTCTTACATTCTCACATAATCCATTTCATCAACATCGAACCCATCTAAATCAAAAGGGCTAAAATTGAAGACAACTAAAAATTCACAAAAAGAAATAAATAATAAAATAAAAAATCATCTCCCCTTTAATAAAAAAATGATTGCTCACCCATCATGCTAACAAATCAAATCCAAGCAAAGTGATGATCTCATTTACTCTCCACTGCTACTCCCCAATTCTTTAATCATCCATTTCATCAGCACCGAACCCATCTAAATCAAAGGGGCTAAAATTGAAGACAACTAAAAATCCACAAAAAAAAAAAAAAAAAAAAAAAATCATCTCCCCTTTAATAGAAAATGATTGCTCACCCATCATACTAACAAATCAAATCCAAGCAAAGTGCGCCCCCCCCCCCCCCCCCCCCCCCCCCCCCCCCCAAAAAAAAAAAAAACCAAGTACCAAATGGGTGAAAAAAGAGTAGGTCTATCCTGAAGGAAAAAAACTATGAATGACACTTGAAGAATTTTTACTAACAATGGCAAGAGTGAGGAAAAGGAAAAAGAAAATCAGAATTTGGTATACCATATCAATGATATTAGAGAAAAAAATAACAGTTTTGTCTTTAATTTTAGCCCCTCTGATTTGAATGGATTCTATGCAAAGTTAAGATGAAGATTGCAGCTATGATGTGACCAGGTAAGAACAGGAATGAGTTGCTAGGATGGAGGTGTTGAGGATGATGGATGGGGGAGAAGAAGGTAATGGCATATAGAAAGAGAAAAAAATAGCTACCTACCTTAGAGGTAAAAGAGAAGGAAGGACTTTCCCACCGAAAGCAGGGAAAGGAAGGTCCGTATAAAAATTGGAAAAATTAGGCAGAGCTTTACAATCAATATGGATCGAAAACGAGAGATAGGATCATGATGAGATTAGAATCTTCGAATGTTTGGGGAAGAAAGATTGTCAAAAAAAGATGGTGCTCGTAATTCACACGATATTATTTCCTAAGCTTAACTGACAGAACAAAAGAGAGATGTAAGATTCCTTTCAGGACTTTAGAATTTTGGTAGATTAGGACGGTTATGATGATTACCTTAATGTGGCATAGGGTCTGGATGGTCTGTGTTGATGTGTTGATTGGATGAGAATGGTTAATTATAGAGTGTGTAGAAAAAGAAAATTCTGCAAATAAATAGATGGTTACAATCATAATGGAACCTCCACAATAAAATGCTAAAATAACATGGTGATGTTTTGGATGAAAAACTATGTTCATATTAAAAAAATTATAATATATTCAAGCACGGGGTTTTGGATTCACTTTTGACTTTTGCATTTATTTATTAAAAAAGGTCAAAATTAATTAGATAGAGCATGGACCCTAGCGACGCGTGTCATGCCTTTGCTAGTTATTACATATATTAAGCAAGATTTGATAGTAAAATCGAGCTTCAATTTTAAATCCAATTTCAATCTTCAACTACTTACTACTAAAATCTTGATTTATATAGAAGTAAGAGAAGATTATGACTTTATTAACATAATAATAATAAAGCTTATGAAACTTTGAATTCAAATCCTAAAATCTCGGCTTATTTGCATTTTTTCTTCATATCTTATATTTATGAATAATTTTAGTAATTCCAAGAGGTAACTCAGTTGGCCTAAGGCCGCGATTTGTTCTCGGAGATTGAGGGTTCAAAATTGTGTTATTGCACAGGGGCTATAAGGGATTTACCCGGCTCCCCCCGGGCCCATAGGGATTAGTCCTGCTCAAATGACTGGGATACCCTCTGTTATAAAAAAATAAATAAAAAATTAAAAGATCTTGGTGGTAATATATCATTGGCTAATACCGTTATTACAAGGCCTCTCTATCTAGCTCGTCTCTTTTTGGAGAATCTCTTCCGTTTGAAAAACTGAGAAAATATATTAAATTTAATTTTTATTAAGTTATTATCAAAAAATCTAAAAGAAACAAATATATTATATATCAATAAAAATAAAAAACTAAAAAAATCTTCTAAAATAGATAGAGATCAAAATCAGAATAATATAAATTAGCCTAAAATTTGAAAAGAGAGGAAATAGCAATGGAAAAAAGGAAGGTGAATGGAGATCAATGACAGTAGACCGGCACTGGTATGTATTGTAAACTCGAAATTCAAATTGAAAATAATAAAGTTTTGAATACATCTAATGAAAACTGGGATATTGAAAATAATAAAGTTTTGAATAGATCTAATGAAAACTGGGATATTATTCTTACCTAGAGTTTCATATGTGAGCCCCATTGATGCTATCAGCTTAAAAAAAGTTCTCATATAAGAATTCAAGCCATAGGCGATTTGCATCGCTCATGGATGCTCCATTGAGAAGGTGCGACTTCAACACACCTTCTACATTAGTGTGTGTTATGACAGGATGGTTTGACTTTAAATTGCGTTACTGAGCTATGATTTCATGAAACCTATTATACATGGTTGACCCTAAATATATATATATATATATATAGAGCAAGGCTCTCCTAAACTTAAGTTCAAGTATGTGATGGGGCCCCACCTGAGGACCCACATGGGGATGGGATGAGGGAGATTTCAAGGACTCCCTGAAATCTTCCTCTCTGCAAAAAATCAGCCCCGACCGTGATTTCTATCATCTCCATATGGGCCCAAAAGTTTAATGGTCAACGGTCCATTTGGATCGATATATAGTCGATCCAACGGTCCAGTAAATTTGGATATGACAGAAAGTTGGTGGACATGTGCAATTTAGGAGGGTCATGTGTTTGGTCCATTTGGATGGACCAAAGGTGGGCCCCACAAATATGAGCTTACGAGATTTTAACCTAAACTTGAGCTTAGGAGAGCCTCTCTCATATATATATATATATATATATATATATATATATAAGTGGACACCAGTGGCCCCATTTGAAGGATCCATCTACTATCTTTTTTCATAGGCGTAGGGAATTCAGATGATATTGGGAAAGTGGGTTGTTTGGTCAAATTCTTAAATATTAATTAAATACATAGAGACTCTGCAGTAACTCGTATTCAATATAGTATTTTCAATAGGTGGTCTCATTCTAAAATGGGGATTTAACGAAAAAAACCTTCTTAAACAGGTTATTAATGAATTTGGCTCCAACAGAAAAGGCCAGATAGAATGGGCCCTAAATTGATATTTCTCTTCTTTTTTTTGTCTTTTAGCGCTATAGTCGATATCGACGCTTGTCCGAACCTTCATTCATCTCTTCTTCTCTCTCTTGTTCTCTCTCTGCAACTGATCCCAAATCACAATCTTTGAAAAGGAGGAAGAAGGAAGAAGGAAAGAGAAAGCTGGTGGGTGTGTGCATATGAGATGCACGGAGATGGAGGTGTGCGCAGGGGCTGTGAGGGCCCGGTTCCTTTTTATGGGGCTATTGATATACCTATTACCTTCAATTGTGGGGCTATTGATATACCTATTACCTTCAATTGAACTGGGAAATTAAAAGGGCCCGGTTCCTTTTTATGGGTCTATTGATCTACCTATTACCTTCGATCAAGGGAGTTGGACATTTTTTCCGCTCTTTGAAATATAATTTTTTATCAATATCCCATATGCACCTTTTTTATTTTTCTCTGGTCGATGGAGCCGTAATGAGTCCTTTAACTTTATTTTGGAGAAGTCCTAAATTGGGCCCGACCGAAGTTTGAACGCTCTACCGCTAAATTAAACTCACAGTTATTGTGACGTTTTAGGTATTTATATAATAAATAAATAAAATTATTTAATTATTATAATAACAAAAAGTCTAGGACAAACTTTTTGGATAGAATTTTAGACAAACCCTATTGTATGGTTTGAATATCAGTGATATTCAAACCATACCATAGGATTTATTCAAAATTCTGTCCAAAAAATTTGTCAAAATAGTATTACTCTTATAGTAATTGAATGTATTTTATTTGAGTGGGGAAAACGTTTGGCACAGATTCTGTGAGTTGAGCTTATTGGACGTGAGACTTAGTCCGTAGTTACTCAGGTCTTTTCTCTTTAGAACCCAATTTATATTCCAACTCCTATTATCATTATCTTCAAATACAACACCACCGTACCTTTCCTTCTCTCACAAAACTCTCCAACTTCTTTTGCTCTTCAAATACAAGCACGGTCTGTAGTCTGTACTGTGGCGATGAGTTCACGTACCCCTGTCTTTGGGGTAAGTGGAGTAGCTTACATAGCAGATCATCAAATTAGGGTTTTCAATATATTCCCCATCTTTTCAATTTAAGAGTTTTTATCTTGATTGAAATGATCAATAGCATCATTTACTTCAATTTTCCTGCAATTCCATTTCCTACCTGTTTTTTTTATTTTTTATTTTTTATCTTTCCTTTCTTCTTCAATTCACTGCACTGGTCTGAATTTCGTTGTCCCATTTTTTTTAATACTCTATCCTTTGGTGTTAGTGCCTTGATTATTAACAGAGGGAAGTGAGATTAGTGTGTAGATTTTGATGGCAGGGCAGCAGCTTCTTATCTGGCTTTACTCGGCTGTGCAAGGGCCTCTCAGTGGTACTCGTTGGTGGATATGTTGTGCTCCAGATATTCCCACCATCTCTTTCATTTCTCGCCCTTATACCTGCTAGGTATTTTTCTCTTTCTAGTTATGGACTATGGTAGAGAGATGCATAATCAGAACATTGATGCAATTGGCAAACTAATGAATCCTTTTACTACCTTCCCTTCCCTTCCCTTGTACTTATCTATTAGTTAAATCGTATGAGTGGTTCTATGAAATCCTTCACACACAAAATCGTGCATCTTCTTCCGCTGGAACAGTGGAAGCCGGGTATCCACTCTGTATGGACAGTTGTTGGGAACAATGCGTTAACTGATGTCTCCTTGAGAATGGGAGCTATGTATGGCTTGTATTGGATTGCCCCATTTAAACATTAATTTGCCCTCAATAGTGTTAGTGTTGCGTGCTATTAACGAAGAATGCACGGACATGATTCAAATACTCTTCTCACTTTCACCATTGAACAGGAACAAGAGTAGCAGGGATCTTCTAGATCTACCTAAGGTGATAGTCAAAACTTTTTGCCAAATTTGTGTCCCCATGGTTGGCCCTTAATAGGCCCCAAAAAAGTGAGAATAGTGAGTTTGGTTCTTCTTGTGCTGATAAAAAAGAAAAAGGAAAAGTGACAATTGTGACAGCACAAGAAAGTTGAATTGGTGGTACTCTCCTATAGTGCTTCTTATTTTTCACATGAGTAAAATTTTTGAGTGCCTGCTAAAGGCATTGGTTTAATAAACATGGATTTGTCAAGAATTTAGAAATTCAATTATTTTCTTCTCTTCTCTATGAGATTTAATCTTCGGAAGTAAAAGATGGATGGCTTCTAACTTATTCTAACTTCTTTTTTTTTTTTTTTTCTATTTCCTTTATATGTACATGCACACTTGCGATTCCATACACATTTTATGTCTTGTATAGACGTTTATCTAGAGTAATATGACACAAAGAAGATTTTTTTAATGCTCTCAAATGCAATATAGTCAGTAATATTAGCTTTCAAGGTTACCTCTACCAGTGGTTGAAAGTCTCTCTATGGCAACTATTTTGTAGGACAATCCCTTTTGCTTGGAACCTGATAACAGCTGGTTACATTGAGCAGTCACTTATAGAGGTATTTATTTATTTTTATAATGTTGTATTCTAACATCAAGATCATTGTTTGATGATGATAGAAACTGTATTACTGCCGCTTCTATCTCTCTTGTGTCTTCGTGTTTTGTGTTCATCCTTTGTTGCATGATATTCTTTTCTGGTGCATTGTTAATGATAGAGATCATCTGTGCAGAGATCTGATCAACATACTTGTTTTGATAATCATGAATCATCCCAAACACCAAGGGAAGGGGTTCAAATTTTGACAGTTGGGCAGTTTATGATAATCAGTGATGGAATTGGGCTATTGATGGATCCATTCCTTCATGGGGCTTCAATATTTGATGATTGCATGAAAATTGGCTACTAATTTGGACCAAACAATGAGGTGGAGATGATGCGATCATAGGATGATATATTAATGGTTGTGATCATATCCTTGAGTTGTTAGATGAATACATGTGAGGATTTAGTCCCAATTCCCATGGTTCAAAGGAGCCATATAACCTGGAACAACATTTATGAGGATTGTCCACATTAAGAAGAGAATGCCTCACCCAATCTATATTCTATAAGCATATGTAATAGTGTTAGGACGTTAGGACCCAAACCCAAATGTTGGACGACCCTTCTTCTTTTCTTTATTTTCTCTTTTACTTAAAGAAACTTCTTCTTTAGTAGTATTCCATTTTTTTTTTTCTCAATGGTAACATGACTTGAGCACACAATGTATAGGCTGCAATAGTGTGCATCTTCCACCATGCCACAGGCTCTTGTTAGTTTTTCATGATACATATGAATTTTCCTCTTTTAACTATGAATTGTTATGGGTGTGACTCATTAAGGGATTTGGGTTGACTGGTGCCCATAGCAGAGCAAAAGGTGCTCACTCTTGCAACCTTGCAGTTCAGTGTTCGAGTCATGCTACCATTTAAAAAAAAAAAGCTAAGGGATTTGAGTTTGATTTGAATTTGGCTGTTACATAGTAAGTTAGAATTGCTGGAAATAAAAGATCTTGCTTGAAGAGTGCCATGTTGTGGAGAGGATGGTTGTTTCCTTTTGCATCTTACCTTCTTTATATGAGATGAGTTGTAAAAGTCATTGATAGATATCTTTAAGCAACAAGAGAGAGGTAACCGAACTTCATTCAAGAGTAAGATTACTGCATGAACATGAAGACAAAGCAATTATTCTAGAGCCATTTCCTAGGAGAAGGTCCATTCTATGAACTCCCTCAACAAGTAATTCAGCTAAGCTTTCAGAATATTTATTAAGGAAATGTCCATCAAACCCCACCCCAACCCTCCCTTTGATTTTATCTCATTTTCTTTAAATACTATTGCTAGCCATCATGAGATCTTCACTTTACCTTCCGGCCATATAAATATATTTTCTGCCATGGAAAAAAAGAATGAAGTAAATTTATTAAATGGGACGAAACCCTCTATAATTATCGATATTCATACTCAACATGTGTCATCTACCTCTGGGGGCTCTGAGAGAGCTAAGCATCAGTCCTCTCTAGCATTTTCATTTGTTCCTCAATGTTTTATGGACTTGGATTGCTAAAAGAATTCCCATGGGTGAATTTCATCTTCTTTGATCCAAAGTTCTACGACAGCAGTTCCTTTGAATACGAAATCTACATTACACTTCTCATTCTTTCTTCAATTGAGCACAAGATGTCTATTTGTTCCTTTGTTTATTAAAGGCCCAATATAACAAATATGATTTATTAGTGGCCACCACTGAGCATAAAGTTGCAAATTTTCTGTGGAAGATTTTTTTTTTTTTAATTTTTAATTCCTTTCATTGTAATTTCCCTAAGTGGCCACGAAAGGTGACATTTTTCTTATCATCTAGCCCTTTAATAAAGAGGGCATCTTAACCACAGGGAATGGAATGGTAGAAAAAATGGGAATGGAAACCATATTAGCAGCAAGAGGTGAGATCAAAATAGCTATAGAGAATGCAATGTAACAGTAAATGATCATCTAACTCAATATGAACTGGATATTAAGAAGTACAAGCTTATGCATTGTGATTTGACATAAGATGAGTATAGGTGCAATGTTATACCAATATTAGATATCAAATATTCAATTGATGATGGCATCAGTAATACATTTCTGATGCAAAACATGTTGAGCAAATACAAGTAACAGATTTTCTTAGGCCCATATTCAGGTACATCACATGAATCCTTCTGGCGGATTGTACCCTTCAAATTTTTCTCGGCAGAAAATGATTATTACTCCAAAATACTATCCAATTCTATATATTTTACATGAAGCTGAATGTCTCTCTATGTAGCTCTGATTTTCTTCTTATTCACGATATCTTCTTACTTGACCATTGGTTCAATTTCACTAATAATAGACTCAGTTGTTACCAGTTTTTAAGTGTCATGCATTGACTCTGTTGGTTACACTTTACTGTGCATATATCCTAGTTTACGACAATAGTGCACTTCTAATTGCCATTTCTGATGTTACACCTATTCTGCAGGTGGCTGTGAGCACGGTTGGTCTTCTTTTCATCGGGAAGTTGCTTGAACCGATATGGGGTTCCAGGGAGTTCTTGAAGTTTATCTTTGTGGTGAACTTTTTAACTTCCATTTGTGTCTTCGTCACAGCTATAGCACTGTACTACGTAACAAGGCTGGAGAGTTTCCTGTAAGTACTATTCTCTCCAGAATTCATTGTTTTGGCCTTTTTTTTTTTTTTTAATATTTATACTGTTTTTCTTCCATTGGATTCTTTTCTTTTTTTTCTAGTGTTAACCTCTGATGTTGCTGGTTTCAACTTATCATTTTTTCATAGTTATACACCTTATTCTGGCTTCCGTGGAGTCCTATCAGGGTTCCTAGTAGGAATTAAGCAAATAATACCCTACCAGGAGTTGGGTGTGTTGAAGATTAAAGCAAAGGTATGTCAGATAGAGACAATCCATATCATCATTATGAAAGCCTTATCCCATCTACCTCAAAAGAAGGCATGTATACATGTTTAACAATTTATATTTGGCCACCATTTTCAAATATTTTAACGTTTCAAACAAATAAAGATGGTCTCGATCCCTTTTCCAAAATTTTCCAGTGGATGCCTTCCCTTTTCTTGTTGGTGTCTATAGCTGCAAGCTTCTTTGCGGCGGAGTCAGCATCATACCTTCCAACTTTAATCTTTGGTACTTATATGGGCTGGATTTACTTGAGATATTTCCAAAGGAAGCCAGAAACAAACCTGAGGGGCGATCCAAGTGACGAGTTTGCCTTTTCGAATTTCTTCCCTGAATTCTTGCGGTAGTATGCTTTAGCTTGTTCTATTTGTTTTCATCCAAAAGAATCAGATGCTATTATCATTTTTATCAATTTTCATATTGAGGGTGATTCATGGCATTGCAGGCCAGTTCTGGATCCCATTGCATCAATATTTGACCTGATATTTTGTCAGAGATCCAAAATTTCTAATGAAACGAAGGGTCATACTTTGGGAGCTACTCCATTACCTATTTCTGATCCTATCGAAGCATCCAGAAGAAGGTACATTTCTTATTATATTGAATTGGTACCTTTAAAGAAGATTTGTGCAATTTTAAGCATGCATGCTCATGTGGTGCTTGAGTTAATTTGTAATAGAGTTCCACTTAGTTAATGGTAGATTTTTCTGAACCAATTCAGTAAGTTGCCGGATTGTGGCGTGCAAGCAACAATTTCATTTATGATCTAGTTTTTTACAGTTCCCATCCAAATGAAAGTGGAATTCTTTGATGCTTTATCTGAGGATATGCACATTAGCCAAAGCCTTTTAGTTTGTATATCTGCCTATGTGTGCCCGATGGTTTCTTGCATTGTACTGTATCCTGATGGACCCTGACATGCTTAACCATGGCCAAGTACTTTCTCATATTTGGAGATCATAACCACTGTATCAGATTAATGATTTTGGAATACAAAATAGGCCCACCGGCACAAAGTCATGTCTGGAGGATGTTATGTGTATCCTTGGGTGGGTGTGTAGATGCAATCCCTCGGATAGTAATATGACTTCCAAGGTTTGGTGTCTCCAATCAGTTGGAACTAGTGGCTGTAAGGAAGGGATTGGAATGCTTAAACACAGTTCAAGGGCTTTCTCAGCTGCGATTGGAGGTGGTTTGGGACGATCTTACTATGAGAAATTCCTTTTTCCATTAACTTGATGGATAAGTTGTCATGTACTGTTGAATCGCGTATAAGCTGTTCTTCCAGTTTATTGTTATTTTGTAATGTCAACCAGCATATGGAATTTAATTTTCCCTCAAAGTTTAGGAAACCAAATATATTATGGTTACACTTCTACTGTTGTAATAGGGGCCTTTTTCTCTTTATTTTTTCTCTTTAGCTCATACTGCAACATGGCATGAGACCGGCAACAACTGATGTGCCGTTTCAATTGCAGGGAACGGGGTGCTCGGGCACTGGAAGAAAGATTAGCAGCTGAGAAGGCCTCTTCAGTGCGGAGTACAGGAGACCCATTGCACAGAGATGTGGCTGAAAGTGTTTGAAAGCCCTGAAGTTGCCATCTTTTCCCACTAAGCCCTGAACGGTTTGCCCTTTCACTTCGTCAGGTGAAGCAGCTTTTGAGAACTTCAGGTTCTGTTTAAAAGAGAATTTTCTTCAGTGTGCCATGCCATGATACAATGCATGTGTTGGAGAAAATTCAAAGAACATCAACTGCCAGATCGTCAACTGTTGTGGGCTCCTTGCAAATTTAGGACCTAGAGTGTCTTGTATTTCTACCATAGTAGAGTTACAGAGATCGTCAATTAGGGAAGATTTTCGTTGCTCCCAAAACAGGAAGAAGGTACCTGTTTACACACTGAGAGGGAACTAGCTATCTGCTGGTTCAGATCTAAACCAGGATTAGGGCCTCATTTCAGGGTGTCCTGAGTCCTTGCATATCTCCACTGATTGAGAAACTTGTTTTTCTTCTGTTGAGAAATCTCGTGTTTGGATATGCGTGTGTACTTTAGACTGAGTTCTTTTGAGATTTTCAGGAACCCAGAGACAAGGATATGGTTGGTTCTTGGGACTGCCATGAAAATAATCCAATGCTTCTGACTGCATGATGCCAACGGTAGCTAAGACCTGATTTATCAGGTGTGGTGTCCACCATAGTGTGATCAAACCTGCTCATATTACATGGACATGTCTGTATAGAACTCTATCCAAATTCAACTTCAGTTGGGAGTTATATGAACTTTTGGGTTGATCAATTGTGAAATATAGTTACGCATTTCTTGTAGTCCAGCAGTATATGATGCTATATTTTGAGTGAAATTTGAAATGGTTCCCAGAGAGAGAGGAGAGTCCATTTAAGATGATAGGGATTGATCCTAAACAGGTAGAGCCCACACTGGATAAATAAGATCTAAACAACAGGCACCGCCATATGGTGGCAAGATGGGATAATTTCTCTTTGCATATATTGTCTCTTACGGGCATGTTTGTTCGCATGGAATTATATATGTAGGCATTCACAGCCAAATCTCTAACAAATAAATATTAAAGAGGTGAGGGGTGGAGGATGTAGGGTGGATATGCAGATGAGACCTTGACTTTATCAGGATTTGAATTATTAGGATATAGCGGGGTATTCATCTCCCATCTCCCATCTTCTCTTTATTCTTTTTTTAATTAGATGGAGATTATTTGCTAGTCAATTTTTTGCATATTCACCTTTTTTATTTCTTCATTTTTGACCACATCAAAAAATACAAGCCCTAGAGTTCCTGAGAATTCAATTACATGAGAAAAGCGAGCTTTAAAGTTAGATCCTCCTCTCAAGTAATCAATTGTTGGGAAATTCTCATTCTTGAATATTTTTAGGTCCAACTTCTTCGCATAAGATTTGAAAATCCTTCTTTGTACTAATCTACACATAACCGATAAAAAAAAACTAATCTACACGTACATATCAATCTCTCAGCTATACGTACTAAATATCAATGTTCAAGCGCATAACTAATCTATACATACTAATAGCAATGTTAAATCCTCAAGTGTGTACCAATCTTTTTAAGGAATCTCTGTTCGAGCCCATTGAGGAATCCAATCTGCGGATTCTAAGAATTCCTTGCTTGTTACCCAACATCCCCCAGTTTCTTTTTTTTTAATCATACCCTGTTTGACTGCCCTTGCAAAATGTTTATCGTGTGGGCTTCACCTATGATCGATCAATCAACTGGAACTCTCTCATCCATTGTCACCAAAAAAAAAGGTCATTACATTCTTAATAGATCGAGCCCCAAAGGAGCTCATGGTCTGGCACCCCACTGGTCAGTTTGTCTTCTGGAAGGAGCAAACCCCATCTACAAACGAAGACAGCATCCCTTCATTTTCAATGTTGACTTTAGGCTTTGATGAGTTTGGCACTAGTCAAAGTCAAGACCTCCAATTACAAGTCTCGTGAGGATTAAACCTAAGATCATCCTTGGTATTAAAATAAAAACGTATGGGTTTAATTCTCTTGGTAGCTTCAAGACTACAATACTTACATGTTTAAAATAATTACAAGGGGCCGAGGTGAGAAGGAATCACATGAAAAAGACGTGGCTGCGAAGGGAGTGTGTAGTAGACTAGAGGGGTCAATGGCTATGCATCAAAAGGCCCATTCATTTTACTTGCTATAATTTATACAAAAAGGGATTGGAAGATCCATGATCCAAGGGCCTTTCTCTTTCCTCTCTTCTTTCAAGGATTACAAACTCCACTTGTGCCATGTGCACCACCTCTCTCTCTCTCTCTCTCTCTCTCATTCATGGCTATTTGTTGCTTGTAGTGGCAGCTGACGCAGAAAGTGTGACTATAAATGCCACTCTTCCTCTACCCATCCTGCATTTTGGTGTTTTATTTCGGTTTTGTTTTTTTAGAAAAATATTATCGATTATAAGATTGTATATATTTAGAAAATAGTAAAATGTAAAATAAACTCTGCATTAAAAAAAAAAAAAAAGGAAGTCATCGTCCAGTGATATAAAATTTGAGTTTTGAGGAAGCTAAAATCCCTGTTCTAAGGATTTGCGCTCGGAAAATGCTATTTGTTTTGGTTTTAATTTAGAAGGCAGGCCTTGGAAATTTGACTTCATCCTTAATGAGGTTAAAGCTTTATCGTCTTCCCATGCGGTCTATTTTTCTCATGTGGTGCAGGAAGTTAATCTCATGGCCAACTTGTTAGCTAAGTAAGGGGTGGAGAGGACACTTCCTTTTCTTGCTTCTATCATGTAATTGTGATTGGTAACATCTAGGTATAAGGCTCTTATACTGAGGCTGTTGCTATCTTTTATTGTTGTTGTTTTGCTTTCCTTTTAATATGTTTGATTATTTCCGATAAAAAAAAAGAGAATTCTTGACTTTATATCTTAATGAAGGAAATTTTTGTAAAAAAAAAAAAAAGATTAAAATAATCTGGACCTTACAAAAATAATTGCACCAGGTTTGGCCGGAATTGGGAAATTTTGGCTCTTCTTTTATCAATGAACTTGAAACTGAAAATTTTTCCAAAAGAAGGCCAATTTTGGATCTAATATTTTATGGAGTTGTTTCAGCTAGACTGAGGAGGAGAACACCTGGGTTGATTTGATTTCCTTGTGTTTTCTTTCCCTGGTCTTCTTTTCGCCATCTATCTTGCCAGTCTACTTACATTTTGTAAAATAAGGACTTAGTTACAGCAGGAAATGTAGTGTCATGACAGTGGGAACCTGGTCAAAAGGTCAAAATACATGAGGGAGATTTGAATATCATCCACCACACTGCACCTGTTACTATTTATTTTTATTGGTAGAAAATCTGGTTGATGTTACTATTGGTTGCTGTACACCTTTTTCTTTTTCTTTTTTTTTAAAGGTAACAAGAACTTTTATTTAAAAGAATTGAATTACAAAGAGAAAAGCAAAGGGAGGTACAAGAGCATTGTACTCGGCTACCACCAAACTACAAAATAAAACCCTCATAAGGAAAAACCCTCTCAACCCCTTATTTGGCCAAAACATTGGTGAAAGAGTTGGCCGATCTTAGCTCTCTCTTTCCTGATCAATAAATAGGATAGATGGGATGCAGATGATTGAAAGATGGACCAATTAAAGATCTTTTGGAATTTGGTGGCCCCACACTTAAGTAACCTCTAGGCCCTTTTTGGATAATTGGAATTTAATTTTCCAGCTCACCAAAAAAATGAATTACCTGTAATTGGTCATGTGAAAGAACAAACCAACTTTTCTATGAGGTAATCTCAGTTGGCTATTTACTTGCAACTATGTTCTAATATAGATGGTGGTAGTCTGGAAGAGGCAGGTAATCTTTTCTTTTGTACTAATCAGAGGTAACCTCATGTATAGGGCTTTTTTTACTTGCAAAGTCTGTAAGCCTTGGATGTGAATCCACCATTGAATTCTCAACATCTAAATGGGATTAAGCATCATAATCACAAAACAAGTAAAATTACCCTATTATTGTTTTTCAGGAATTGTGTTTCTAAAAGAAAAAGCTCAATGGCAGACCCAAAAGTATATCTTGGCATATCCCAACATTGGAGGAGAAATTGCTCCAACTATTTACACAGAGAAGTGGGCCCACAATGGTCTCCAAAAGAATAGATGTTCTTGTGGTATATCTGGCAGGCTATCATTTTTTGCTAAACAGATTTTCCAGGACTTACCTTTGTTTTTTTTTTTCCCTTAAGATGAAGATTTCATTCATCATGATCTGTCGCTTACTTACAACATCTTTTTTTAATTATAGTGTTTCACACTCAAGAAAATAATAAGATGATAAATTAAAAATGAAGTTTGGGCACTTCTAATAAATGTTGCAACTAGGATTTCCAAAAGCAACATGGGGTCATTTCTTAATACATGATCAATTTTTTAAATAAGGTGTTGACAATGAATAATGTAACCCTTTGGACGGTTTTAATCAGGACAAGGATAGATGCATAGATTAAGTAAATTCCTATAATTAGCATATGATGAACCACAAGGAAGGGTTTGGTCGGTCGTTCCCTTTATTTCAAATGGAAAGAAATTGATAAGTGGGACCCACAGTTGGGTGATTGATGAATGATCAGTAGAGTGCAGTGATAGAGATTAGAACATGTGTATGACAGAGAGAAGATGTAATATGAAAGGAAAGAAAGAAGATTGTGTACTTGAGGACTTAACATTGGAAAATTGGTTGGTAGCCAAAAATGTAAAAAAGTTGAACTTCAAGATCAGAGTCATTCAGTGTTTCTCATTTTTCCCTCTTTAATATGGATTTTTTCTGCTCTAATCATGTAGGCTGGTCTTCTATTAAAAGGTGAGTACTGTTTCAATGGAGAGATTTTCATGGACATGAACCATTCATTCGCAGGGTAAGGATTAATGTTCCATAGAAATTCAGAGAATGGCGCATTGGCCCCATGAGATCTTTTGATTCTTTTCTCACTAACTGGATGACCATTTTATGGACTTGACTTGTATAATCAATGTACATACTAAAAAATCAAGCATACTTAAAGCACCTATTTTTCCATTACGTAACTCTGTTGCTATGGATATGAGTTACTTGTCTTGAAGGCCCTCACACAAATGTACAAAGTCCACGCCTAGTTGCCAACCCATCACAGGCAATTTATTGACCGCAATAAAGTTCCAAGCTGTGGGCTAATAGCCTTGGCAGTAGGGACTAACTCCCAAGAGTAAGGCGGACTCCATGCTTAGTAGCTCCTAGATTTCCCTATAAATCACATCCATGCCTACCAACAATCTCTGCATATAACCACATTTCCCATCTCTGCTCCCACACCTGTAATCGGCTAGGGAGAGAAGGGAGAGATGGGTAGACCCCATGTGTTACTGTTTTGGGTGGCTGTCCTAGTGGTTTTGAGCTGCATCATTGACACCTCTGCTGAGGGGCAAGGAAAGGGGAAGGGGAAAGTGAAGAATTTGGATGCAGCGTCGACGCACTATTTCCTTCTCCCCGAAGTGAATAACACGTCGCCGGAGCGTGTCCTTTGTCTTGCGAGGGGCCGCTGCTTTCTGAAGTTCCTCCAGTGCCCCACTCAGTGCAGTCGAAGGAAGCCGCGAAGGAACAGGAAGGTCAAGGGCTGTTTCATCGACTGCAGCAGCAAATGCGAGACCACATGCAAGCGTAAGAAAGCCTCAACTCTCCTCATTCCCACTCTAACACCATCCGTAGTACTCGTAGTAGCAGTATCAGTAGATGTACTAGCCTATTAGTAGTAACATGTTGATGACAACATTCGTCTTTGATTTGAGAGAAATGATCCCAATTTACAGAAGGAAGAGTAACAATTGATGCTTATATGTTACGTGATTTTTCTATGCTCATTTTGTTTATGTACTTGTGGATGTGTTTTGACAGATAGGAAGGCCAACTGCGAGGGATATGGATCTGTGTGTTATGACCCCCGTTTTGTTGGTGGTGATGGTGTGATGTTCTATTTCCATGGAGCCAAGGGAGGGGACTTTGCCCTGGTGTCTGACAACCAGCTGCAGATCAATGCTCACTTCATTGGGACTAGGCCTGAGGGGAGGTCGCGCGACTTCACATGGGTGCAAGCCCTTGCCACCATGTTTGACAACCACACATTGATCATCTCTGCCAACAGGGTAGCCGAGTGGGACGACAACGTTGATGCACTCTCCATCAAATTGGATGGAGAGGAAGTTGTGATCCCCACTGATGGAGATGCTGAGTGGCAGATCATGAACAACGAAGGCGGCGGCAGAGAGGTGGTCATTGAGAGGACCGAAGAAACCAACAGCATCAAGGCGACAATCACAGGGCTTGTGGAGATGGATGTGAAGGTGACGCCCATAGGAGATGAAGAGAATCGGATCCACAACTACCAGTTACCAGCGAATGACGCCTTTGCGCACTTGGAGATGCAATTCAAGTTCACAAAATTAACAGACACAGTAGAGGGAGTGTTGGGCAAGACTTACCAACCACGCTACATTAGCCCTGTGAGGACTGATGTCGCCATGCCGATGATGGGGGGAGAAGACCGGTACCGGACTACATCCCTTCTTTCAGCAGACTGTGCCTCTTGCAGATTCCGGCGACCACAGCTGCCAGCTGAAATAACTGTCAGCTCTGCATGAAACCTGGTTTGATTAATCAAATATTGAACAAATGTATGTACTAATCACCATAACATGCTGTTATTTTTTTTTTTGGGGGAAAAAAAAAAATGGCTTTGTCTGGTGATGATTCAATGTAATAATAAAGGGGTGTGATGATTTTTCCATGTAATAGTCATATTCATTCCTTGTTGCAGACTTCAAGCATGTGTACTTTGTTTTCAAGAAAGAGAATACTTTCGCGTCTCAACATCTTCACCAGTGATGACTAAATCCATTTGAACACAAGTTTTTGAGAGATGGGCTTTGTTAAAATGGCAAGCGTTTGAGAGAAAAGCTTTGTCTCGATCTCGGCCGTTCAAATTTACAAATATCACTCAAATTTGACATGATCAAGATGGCCTTTACTATGAAATGGACGGTCGGAAAAATTTGGTTCTCTGTTCCTAGTTCAATGAATGAAATTGGTGGTGAATTTCTATTTAATGTGTCAACTCAATTAGGTCTCAAAATCCGATAAATATTCTAAGCAGCAAGGTTGCCTAGATCGTGCCGCTGCGCCTACTACCGAAACGAGTTGCAGTGATTAAGATCTTGGATCAATTTGTTCTTGTTTTTCCATAGTATCTAGCTCAAGATCCAAAAAAAAATTACCAATGAGTTGGGATCTAGATCACATGGAATCTTTCTAGAGGTGATTTTAGTTTTATGGGAATGCCGACAATAAGATATTAAGATATTAAATGCCCTGTCTAGATATGGGATATTAACATACTGTAGATGGCATGGATATAGGTTCATTGCCCAAGTAGAAGCATGCATAGGTAGGGATGTAAATGGGTCTCCGATTTTCCGATTATCCGAAGGTTTTGATCCATTAAAAACCGGGTCTGGGTCCTTATTTAGGCCCTAATAAGTAAATGGGTCTGGATCCACCTTAGTTTGGACACGTGGACCCGAGACCCGACATAGTACCTTAGTTTTCGAAAATCTCTCCTAAAAACTATATTTTTTTAATATCATTCTTTACCTAGACCCGGACCCGGATCTAGACCCGTCCTATATATGGTTCTGGTTCTGGTTCCAGAGCCAAGAAACCGGTTCCGGATCCGGATCCGGACTCGGGTCTACCTTCTCCTTAATGGTTTCGGTTCCAGGTCCACCATAGACCCGAACCGGAACCGACCCGTTTACAACCCTATGTATAGGATATTAATTATGGAAAATTTTCATATTTGAACAGACCACATATTGTGACATGTAGTCCAGCTCGCATGGCTCACTTGGACGCATTTCTACTAATCGGGGCGGGATGGATGGAAATATCTCTTTATAGATAAGGGCCATGTAAAAAATCCAGTCCCATCAAATTAGCCCAACTCTTGATATTAATAGCGTTATAATTTAACTGGTATTTTTGTTTTCCATGTATAGTTCAAGGTTTATGTGAATGGAAGAAAATTCATAGGTTCAACCCAGCCCTTAATAAAGATTTGCTGAGCATTAAATTGGGCAGTGCCAGAGACCATGGGATGAGAGTTCCAGAGGAGCTTCACTGATGTAAGGTGCGCCCAAATGAGACCCATAGATCTGGACCACCATATCAGTCCCCACAGGTGGGAGAAAATTCTCTCGGGCTGCATATTGGCTAGCACAGTCAACCTTGTGGTCCATATGGGCAAGGGAGAGGAAAAGTAAAAGAATAAACTAAAAGTTCCATTTAACTACTTAAATTTTAATGGCATCTTAACCATAGATTTATCTTCATCTTTTTTTTTTTTTTTATAATTAAATGGTTTGTGAAAGTTAAATCAGCATAAATGTAGGCCTAATGCCAGATTATGAGATGGATAGATCAATGATCAAAAGGGGTGCAATAATAAAAGGTTGGCTCAGGTGGACTCCATCTCGTATGGTCAAACTGAGATAAGCCCAAAGGGACATACGTGATGATTGTAGAGACGTAAACGGGTTGGTTACCGTCCGAGTCCACCTGAACCGTCTTGGGATCAGTTTTTTGATTCCGAATCAGGAATCATAACCATATATGGGGCGAGTTTGGGTCCAGGTCTAAGTAGAGAATTAGAATGGGAAAAAAAATAATCTAATCTTAAGCAGAGATTCTCGAAAATTGAGGTGATGTATTGAGTCCCGAGTCCACGGGGTCTGAATCAATGTGGAACCGGAACAAGACCCATTTAGGTCACGGGTCCTTAACCCAAAACCATCTACTTAGCAGGGCCAAAATAAGGATTGAAACTTAATTTTTAACGGGTCAAAGCTTTTGGGTAATCGGAGAATTTGGGCCCATTTACAACCCTACATGATTGCCCCACTTTGTGAGTAATCACAGATACCATGGGCCCCACCAACATATCTCATGTGGCCCTTTGTTTCCCTTCTTGATCCACGTCTCGGATTCACCAAATGTCTGTCCGTCTGATTTTACTCTAGTTTCTTCTGCTCTACACTAGAAGACCAGATAGCCGCAACAAACAGCTCTCGATCCCAATCTCGATCTCCAAGAACAACAAGGAAGAAAAAGAGATGTTTCTACGTCGATTTGCAGGTCCTCTTTTAGCGAAAGTGAAGGAGACGACAGGAATCGTAGGTTTGGATGTGGTTCCGAACGCTCGAGAGGTATTGATCTCTCTCTACACCAAAACCCTCAACGAGATCAAAGCCGTCCCCGAAGACGAGGGCTATCGCAAGGCCGTCGAGAGCTTCACCAAGCACCGACTCCAGGAAGGAAGAAGAGGACTGGGAGCAGATCGAGAAACGCCTCAGTTGCGGTCAGGTCGAGGAGCTCATCGAAGAAGCCCAAGACGAGCTCTAACTCATCGCCAAGATGATCGATACTTTTAAAACCCTAGTTTGTAAACCCTGATCAATTTTGGTTGGTTCTTTATTATTCCCTTGCAATGCAAACCCTAATTTTCCTTAGTCCTTCTTTCTTTTCGTTAGAATACTTAGGAATTGAATGCATATGGTGGTTAAAAAATGATTTTTTGAACCTAATGTAAGTTTTTTTTTTTTTTTTTTTCTTTTTCTCTGATAGTGAGAAATTGAGGTAATGATGTTGGAAATAGGTGGGTCTTGTGGACTGATTTTAAAAACTTTTGACAGATTTGACTCAGGGATCAACTGATTTTGAAAACTTTTGACAGATTTGATTCAGGGATCAAGTGCCCATAACGCCACAAATCATATCGAGGATGCAATCCCTCTGTCTCATTAATCATAACATCAACAATTCAGCAACCAAAATAATCCACAATAAAGGTAGAAAAAGACTTGAAAAAAACCCTTCAAGAAACTCAAGGAACTAAAAGAGAACTTGAAGAGCATGAGAGATGTGCAACTCTTGCACAAAAAGGGGGCTGAGCGTGAAATCCAAGAGCATGTCCATCCCAGCCCCTTGCTCTCCTTTTATAGTTTTTAAGCAACATCTTTCATTCCTCTTTTACTAATCGAAATAAAAGTCTTAATTCCACATAAATTAGTAACCCTACTATTATCACTATTAGAAGTATCACTTCATATAGAAATAGTAGCTTTCTAATTCATTCATAAGTAGGATTAGTATCTTTTCAATAACTTAGGGTAGCTCTAACTGGGACACCGCGACCCCACATCTCATGTGCAATACAGGATTACAGTTAATTACAATAACACCATTATATAAATGTAATTGCACTTCAGTCTTAGGAATAAATTACAATGAAGAGTGCAATCCAGGATTACAGTTAATTACAATAACACCATTATATAAATGTAATTGCACTCCAGTCTTAGGAATAAATTACAATGAAGACCCTAAACTTTCCGATTACCACAAGTAGGCCCCTCTATCAATATCCATGGATTAATTGGACTAAAACTGTCCTACCAATTTAAATCTATATCTTATTATCTTTGAACCCCAATTAATCACAATGATCAACAGTACCATCCAATTAACTCTTAATCGAGATGGGTACGCACTTACTAATGACAAATTCATTAATTGGCACAAGGGAATAATATAGATAGATTCCATCTTGACCATTGAATGTTCATTAATATCTTTTACCTAGGTCTCTGTATCCATCCTAGTTTCACAGAGGGGCCAAAGCCTTCACTTGGACTGCCGTTGTCACGGATAAAAAATTTGTCCTAGACTACTTAAAGAATGGAAGTACTGGTTTGTTTTATTAGTTGATGTAAGTGTAAAAACTGTAACTCACAAGATTAGATGATGCCTTAAAGGACTTAACCAAAAATGGCTGTCGAGAGTTGACTGCTTCTGGCTTAGAAGACCTGAAAGGGAAGAAGAAAGAGGTCAAAGGACCCTGGCTGCGGGCAGCACAGGGCTCTCCGATGCCTCAGTTAGCGTGGATACTGAATTCAGGATGAAGAAGAAGGGAGACAGAATGCGTGTGTATTCTTCTTGGCGTACCTCCTCCAGACTCTATCCCCCTGCTTATATAAGAATGCTTTTAGAAATTTTATCATGGGCTTGATGATCTGGTTGCTGAGGTCATCAGCCCACAAAATAATCAATGGAGGTCCATCACAGCCCACATTGCATTAAATGCCAATCTGATCAGCCCATGTTGCATTAAATGCCAGTCACATTGGGCTTGATTCTGTCTGGACTTACTGGCAGCGAAGATCTCATCGGATCCCTTCTTGGGCCTCCCCCTGATGGGGCTGTAGCCGCTGGATGCTGCTCTGTCAGGGATTTAGACGGCTAGGATGGCACCTGTCTTATCAACATGCGCCTGGAGGCAAGATATGCTTCGGCTAGCAGTCCTCACAGTTGCAGCCGGAACGCGTACCGGGGCCGGGCTCATGGACGAGGTCGGCCTCAGCCGGACTGAGGCCATCGCCCTGACCCCGGCTCATACCCTGGCGCGCAGCCGGGATGCGTTCAGCCGGGCTGAGGGCCAAAACACGCTAGTTAAGCATAATCTCGGGACGATTAGGAATCTCCCCACACAATAGCCCCCTAGCTTGCGGTTCCCTCAGGATCCCGGATTCAGCGGAGCCGGAAGCTACGAAAGTGCTGCTGCTGCTAGCGGTCATGTGTTGGTGACAGCTGGCATCTAATCCTCTCCAAACGTCTTTCCCGCTCAAGGCAATAAATGCAGCGCGTCAATCATGAAGAGGTGGGATAGGCAACGCCACGCGTCCCCATCTGATCGGCCGCGCCGCTGGACATGGGAAGCGTATAGCTGCCTGATGCGACGTTTCGAATTTCGAGAACGGCGCTCGGGGCGGAGCGACGCTTCTTCTAATACATAAGGTCGCTGTCGTCTTCTTCTTCTTATCCTCTACATCTGAAGAACTGGTCCAGAAGCTTTCCGTTGCTGAATAAATCACAGCGACGTGTACTTGAGAGAGTTTTCCGATTGCATTCTCCGGGTGTGAGTCTCCTCCTCTCTTTAATGGGTCCCTATATATCCAATTAATTTATTCACCTGACTTTTTTTCTTTTTCTCGTCTTGAAACTCACCATATTCAACCCATCAAACTTCTCGTCTCATGGGACCCATTTGATTAGTAGATGGTTAAATCACTACAAGAAATTTGGGGTTTAAGGACGACACAAATTTGTCCCAAAATGTACATATTTCGTCACCGAAACTAATTAAGACGAAAATTTTTCGTCACCCGTTTCGTCGCCAAAGCCTTGTCGCTAAAAGGTCTTAGTGACGAAAAAAAAAATTCGTCATTGAAAACGATAAATTTGTGACGATTTTTTTTGTCTCCAATACACTCTGTTGGGAACATACTTGTAAGTAATTAATGACAAAATATTCTGTCATTAAAGGAAGAAATTGGAGACAAAAATATTTCGTCATAAATATAAGAAATAGGGACGAAATAATTTTATCGCATTTAATATAAAGGAAGACGAAAAAAATTTGTCAAAAAAACTACCAGTGGATGACGATTTTTTTTGTCTCCAATCGACTCTGCACGAACGTACTTGTAACTAATTAATGACAAAATATTTTGTCATTAAAGGAAGAAATTAGAGTCAGAAACATTTTGTCATAAATATAAGAAATAGAGACGAAATAATTTTGTCGCGTTTAATATAAAGGAAGACGAAAAAAATTTGTCAAAAAAACTACCATTGGATGACGATTTTTTTTGTCTCCAATTGACTTTGTGGGAACGTACTTGTAACTAATTAATGACAAAATATTTTGTCATTAAAGGAAGAAATTAGAGTCAAAAATATTTTGTCATAAATATAAGAAATAGAGACGAAATAATTTTGTCGCGTTTAATATAAAGGAAGACGATAAAAATTTGTCAAAGAAAGTACCAGTAGATGACGATTTTTTTTGTATCCAATCAACTCTGTGGTAACATACTTATAAGTAATTAACGACAAAACATTTTGTCAATAAAGGAAGAAATTATATATTTGTCATAAATATAAGAAATAGAGACGAAATAATTTTGTTAATAAACTGTAGCATTCACACCTACACACATTCATAGAAAACAATCACCAAATGGTTCACAAAATCTAAAATTGAAATCAATAGACTATCATGAACTCAAATATTAAATTTATAATATTTGAATATCCATACATCACACATCCACCTCATATGCAATTTACAACTCATAGTACTGTTGCATGATAAGAGAAGAGTCACAGTAGGATTTTTAAAGTGGTGGCAGCCAACATACACAAGAAGAAAGCATATATCTAGTACACAATGGTCTGTCAACCAATCAGCTTTATCTTCTAATACATAGGGGAGAATCACTGGGTAAGAGAAGTGGTCATTCACCACAAAGGGATTCTACTCTGTACTAACATTCAAATGCCAAACATTCTACTCTGCATACTTGGCCTTCAAGTTGGCTGCATCCTAGCTAGTTGCATGGACTTTTTCAACAAAAGTTGTTTTTCAATTTTCATTCAATCTGCATAAAAAAAGAGGAACATTAGCATATGATTAAGAATGTCATATGCACCCTTTAGTGAAACTATAGAATAAATCATCCTTGTAAAAAAAAAAAAAAAAATTCAAACAGATTGCATGTTAACATTTAGATAAAACATCACAAATACAAACTCATTGCATGTTAATATTTTCATAAAAAAAAGTCAGAGAAATTGATGTTAAAGCTGTACACAAACAGACATGGAAGATTTTGTAATACCAACAAATAAAAATATTCAAACTTATCCACTCTCTCTCTCTCTCTCTCCTATCCAACTATAACATGTACTCCCTCCAAATGCTACTGACCCCACCTGCAGCAAACTCCACCCTTAATAACTTTTAGAAATTGACTGCAACTTCAGTTCAAATCCAACATTCTATCAGTTCATTACAATTTTCAACCTCTGTCATATGAATAAATTTTAACATCTAATTCCACTCCACAACTTTCAACCTCTGTTCATATAATCAAATAACCTGAACATGCACTTTAGCACCCTGTACACATATTCCAAAACCTGTACATGCATTTTCAACTTGTACCACCATTCCAAACCTGAAGGTCACAACAATCTAAGTATAGACCAAAAAATCCATGTCCATTCCATGATTCAATTAAACTAAATTTAGCAACACATACAAAATTCAAAATTAAGTTAAAATTACCAACTATTAGTTGATATTTGGAATTGGGCTCTGTATGCATAAATGTACACAGAAGGTCATATGTTTATCTTCTTGTTATAAAGTACTTCTCATCTTATTCTCTCTTTTCCTTTCATTTTCTTTTGTTTTTTTTTTTTCTTGAATCACAAATTAGTTCTAGGCCATTGGGTCTTTGTAAATTGGAAGTTCAAGGAGTCTCTTTGCTATATTTTCTTCTTTACAGAGAAAACCAAGGAAGAATAATAAAAACCAAGCTTTAAGATGCCTAGACTTTTGAGAGCATAGGGAAAGTTACATTTAGCTTTTCTTGAAAAAAAAAAGAAAAAAAGAAAAGAAAATTGCAATGGGAATCATGCTACATGGTTTTTATTTGATATTTGGAATTGGGCTCTGTGAGTTTTTTTCCCCCCTTGAGTGCCCATGTTTCATTTCATGACTCATGTTTAAGTTACGAGTTTTTCTTTTCTACAAGCATAATTTCAAGTTTGTGTGTTGTTTTGGAGAATGACTTTATATTTCATGAGTTTTGACTTATGGTGAGAAGGACTGATGTTTTAAGTGCTGATCTTTTTATTTACTGGTGATAATTTGCAGTTTGTTTGTGTTGTTTGTTGTTTTGGAGACGGGCTTTGTTGTAACTGTGGGGCTACAAGTGAGTGTTGTAGAGAGTAAAATTGGGATTATGATTTGTTTCTTGTTACCAGAAGCATGTGTTAATTTAATTATTCTTTATTAATACTCATACTTGTATTAGTACACCTTATAATACTATTGATAATAGTATCTAAGTGTTATGTCATACATTTGTTTCACAACCCTGTTTGGTCTACAAAACCACAAATAGTGAATTTACTCAGAGCTTGTTATTTCCTTTGTCAATTTTTGTATCTTTAAACCAATGGGAGCTTGTTACCAGAAGCCTTTAGTAAGAGAAGAAGAAATAGTCTTTTATAGAGGCTTCTCAAGTGTTTCTCCAAATCTGATGTATGACTCTGCCCCTGCCCATTACAACTCCCAATTTCCACACCATGCCAAAAGAAGAGCAACACATGATAATCTTTTCTATCTGAAAATCCAAATTGCTTATGCACAGCTTACATGAAAAAATGCACCACATCCCGCATGGAGACACAATTAGCTTGGACCACAGTTCACATAATCTTATGCAGCCACAAGTGGGTGGCATGTCCAAACTAGGTTTAGTACATAGATATAGCCACACCCTCTTTGTTATTAAATCCATCTCACATCATAATACAACAGTTAAAGTATTACTAAAAGTATGCAATTAACCATCTTAAAAATACTGTGATCACTCAATCTCTCTCTTCTCTGACTTAATTATTGCAACCCAAGTTGACAATTCTTCCAAACTCAGTCCAAACAAGCAATCAGACATAGAAACTTACCTCCCCAAATGCAAGGATGAGGGTAACCAATATCAATATGGCCCAGAGAAATCAGGAAAATTTGGGGCAGCACGATATCTCCATGACATAAGCAATAATTGAAAAAAAAAAAAAAAAAAAAAGGGTAACACACTAACCTTGGGTGGAGACCGGTGGTGGCGGAACAAAGGAGCCATTTGCTAGAATTTCTCCTGTTAGCCTGTTGTTAGATGAATCCCTACAATTCAAATGATAAATGTTTCATGGTGACAGAAGAAAGGCAACCTATCTGAATATATGCAGACAAATACATAATGTAAAAGAGAACCAGCTTCAAGCATGAAAAATGAAAGATTTACTCACAGAACTTGCAGTCCGCTGATATTTGTTAAAGACATAAGAATAGAACCAGATAGGCTATTGTTGTTAAGCCGACTATCCTTGCTTAAGCATTCCAATGAATAACACTGGATTAAATTCTATGATAGTGGGTGTTGTGGATAGCACACCCACCCCCAAAGTCCCACCCAGGGATTAATACCTAGGTGGGTGGGTGGGTTTCCTTACTTTCTGGCTTCAGGCCAACTTGGCATTTTTCTTTTGTTATTGTTGTTGTTGGTTCAAGTGTTCAAGGGTTCAAATCAGAAACCCACCATTCACAGATGTAGGAAGATGATAAAATAAAAGAAAGTTCCCCACATAAGAGTCATACCATATTATTATAGCTGTTCGGAGTTGATCTTTAATGCTTTACCCAACTCCCCCACCCACCATTTGGTTTGTCATAGACAAAAGGGCATGGATAAACAACATTTATCTTCTTCCACCACAACAAAAGGCATAAACAAGCAAACAAATTAAATATCATTTGCTTTTATCTTGCAAATGGGTAAGTAGTACCCCCACCACACCGCCATCACAAAACAATCCAATCACAACATGATCAGAGAGAGGAGACACGTGGAAGGCCAAGAGATCATAACTCAAGGAGAGTGATTGAAACACAACTTTCTCATCATGGGTTTCTAACGGGAGGAAGAAAAAAAAAAGAACTTCATAAGAAATAGAGTTCTCTTTTCCTGAGGAAAGTGATTTGAAGTTGGAGAAACAAAAGATTTCTTTTACCACTCACCTTTTTCTTTAATTAAATAAAGTAAGCTGCATACTTAAAGGCCATTTTCACCTCTATATACATTCACTCAAAGAAAAACAGTATTGTTCTTGTTTTAACATAAACAAAAATGAAATCACTTGAAAAATAGAAGACCCATAAAAAAATGGAATTACTGCTACAACATTAACTAAAACCAAAAAAAGAACCTAAAATTAGAGTGAAAAGGGATGAATCAATATTGTAGATAGACCAAGACCCAAATTATTCCACTCTAAATACAAGATGAAAAACAAACAAACAAATAATCAAGAAAGCAAATTGACATTAGAACCAACAAAATATCTCAACCCACAACTCAATTGAAGTTTCTAAATAAAGCACTGAAAATTCATTAAAAACATACACAATACCTGAGAAAAAGTGGAGAGCATGCCCCGAGTACTTCGATTGAGCAGTGTGCGAATTTCTTCAAGGGGTGGAAGCCAGGCTGCCACTGCCTAAAAACATTATAAAAAAAAATCAAAATCAAGAAGCCGAATACAGTAATCTAAGAAAAATAAATAGAGGAACATGTACTTGGTGAGCCTGAACTAATTGGTGGAAATCGGCACTACTATCAATATCTCCAGGTGCCATGCTCTGAATTGGGGAAGAAAAGAAATACCCATTTCAATTCATGTGATGAAATTGAGAAATCAAGGGTCATATTCAATAATTAAACATACAGGGTGTTACCCTTTTGCTAAGAACCCAAATGGAAAACTCCTTTTTTTTTATGAGAGCAGAAGAAGAGATGCGTATATATATATGCAAACTAAAGAGCTGTTGCATATGATAGATAGGATTAAAGGAAAAGGGAGAAAAGGATGCAAGAAGGCATTTAGAGAGTTGGGCTTGCGTGAAAGAAAGAAGTTCAACACCATCTCCCCGCCGCCCCCCCCACCCCCCAAACAACAAAAAAAAAAAAAAAAACCCCAACCCTAAAGAGCTGTTGCATATGATAGATGGGATTAAAGGAAAATGGAGAAAAGGATGCAGGAAAGGGATTTAGAGAGTTGGGGTTGCCCGAAAAGAAAGAAGTAATGCCCGGCCACCCCCCCCCCCCCCCCCCCCCCCCCCCCCCCCCCCCCCTTCATTATTAAGCATGGAATCTCTTTCTTTTTTTTTTTTTTTTTCCTTTTTCCTTTATTGATCTGTTCACTATTGGTTCAACTGAAGCCAATAATCTTTTCTTCTGCATCATTCCAGTATGCTTCTTTTGTACCAACCCACACATCATCATCTGCTTCCTCATGTATCTATCCACCTAAACAAACACTTTCACTTTCCATCATCTCAGGGCGATTACAACCATCTCAGCCATTCATCATCACCACCTTTATCCCTCCTCTCTCAAACAACACCCATCTCTCTTACATTTCCAAACCCAATTGCAAACACCCTCATAGAACCCAACACAAAACAAACACACACTCTGCTCATACATATCCAACTCTCTCATTCCTTCACCCACATCACCTTCAAATCCAACACCCATCACCTTTTCTCCCTTCCCCTGCATCCAAACGACCCATTCGCCATCTTCACCCATTTTCAACAACATTGGGCCAAAAAAAAAAAAAAAGACAGAAACTAGCATTGTTTCTATTACTCAGTAGAATATCATGTCTATTGAAAGACACTAACCATAAAGCTAACAGAATCTAGTACTCCATAATCATGCACTAACAAAGAACTCAAACTAATCTCAACAAATGAAATGAATGACCATTCAATCTGCCAGTATATTCAAACTCACTGTAATCAGGGCAAATACAAACTTACACAGATGCCAGAAAATTTTCTCATGGTATATAAATAAAATTACCAAATGAGATTTAGAATATACCGAGAGAGAAACTCACTCATATAAACCCACAAGTGGACCCGAGCCTAACTTTCAGGCCCTTAGATGGAAAATGCCAAATCCCCAACAAAAGAAATGCACAAAATGAGCTCATCCCAACACCCAAAAACATAAATCTGGCATTTCCAAGAGATCAATAGCAAACACCAAACATAAAAATGGAGAGATCTAATCAAAAGAACCAAGAAACCCCAATAAATCCAAACAAGCACAAAGAAATCCCAAGATTGAGCCTTAAATAGATCAAAACACCCCAAATCTCAGATTGAAACACCATTTACACAACCGATTTCTACATTTCCTCAAACACATTCAAAGCTCTAGTGATTAAAGAAAAAAAAAACCACAGAGAAAAGATAGCAGAGTACTTACCACAGCGACAGAAGGAGAGAGATAGTGATTCAGAAGAAGAGAGACAGGAAAATGGGACTCTTTGTATTGCAACAGTGGCAGCACCCATTTTCTATTCTCTACATTCAATATCATCTATCCTTCCACAGTGAACGGTCACAAACCCTTTAGTTTCTCTTCTTTCTCTCTATCCAAAAACCAACGATGCAGAGCCCATTTCAAAAGACTAACCCCCCAATCCAACAGATCAGATCAAAGATCAGTAGTTGGGTACACCCAGACTCTATATTCATTTCCTCTTCTCGCTTCCTTTCTCCATTTATGCAATCTTATATAGCTTTAATAGGTAAAGAAGAAGAAGAAGAAAAATCCCTTTTTCTTATATCCATAATCAATGGTAAAGATTCAAGATGCATTTGCTTCATCAAACTGCAGCTCATCAAAAACCCATCTCCACAGTCCAAATCTATTACTGGAATCCCAAAATCCCCAAATATTAATCCAGACCCCTACTCCTTCAGCCTGAGCACCAGTCCCTCAAAAACCAAAAAAGTTTAAAGAAACAGCGAAGAAGAAGAAGAAAGCATAATACATGTAGAGAAGGAGAAAGGAAAGCGTACCTAGTCCGATTTGTCTTTGCTAGAAGGATCTCTCCCCTCCGTCCACTTGCAAAATACCACCTTTCTGGGTTTTTTCTTCCTTCCGAGAGAGACTATGTATCTCATTTCAGTAACTTGTTGCAGCAGAACCCAATCAAACCCTAGGAGATCAACTTGTTTCAACAAAACCCAATCAAACCCTGGGAGACAGACGAGGAAGAGGGGGTTCCAACCACAGCGATGAATCGATTTCATTAAACCCTAAAGATAAAGAGAAAGAGCAAGAGAAATGCGGGAGGGAAGACATGGCGCCAACGAAAATGGGGAGGGAACGCTAATGCACCTTAGAAAATGGGGAACGAGAATGTCTTTTATGTCAACACGGGCCAAGATTTTTTTGTGTTGAAACGACTTTTAAAGTTGGGACGGGTTGAGACCTTATCTGGTTAGAGACAGCCATTGACGGTTCCAACTTTCCGTTTCTAATTCACGTTTTTGGTGTAGTTTCACTGCATCGGCAAGTCATGTCGGAAAAGTTTTTCCACGGCTTTTGTCAATGCGGTCTTACTTACGTTTGTAAAAGCAGCAATTCTTTGTGACTTTTGTCAAAGTAAATTTTTACTGCGTTGGAAAATTTTATCGGGAAAGGTAAGTTTGTCAAAAATGAGGCTTTACGGACTCAACTCATGTGTCCGGAATGGTGTGAATAAAAACTCAAACATTTTCCAACGCACACCTGTGCGTCGCCAGTAGGCAAGATAATTGCCGACACATTATTGCATCACCATTAGAAAAACAAGTGTTGACAAAACTTTCCCTCTCTTTTGGTTTTTTTTTTTATTGGCGCCAATGTGGTTTCCATAGCTTTTGCCAACGCGGTCTTACTTGCGTCAGTAAAAGTAGCATTTTCTTTTACTTTTACCTATGCAGTCCAAATATGCGTTGGAAATAAGACTTTTACCAACACAAATTTTCACTGCGTCGGCAAATAGTATCGGGAAAGGTTTTTCACAGCTTTTGCCAACACGATCTTACATGCATCGGTAAAAATAGCAATTCTCTGTGACTTTTGCCAACACAAATTTTCACTACGTCGAAAAATAGTGTCAGGAAAGGTAAGTTTGTCATAGTTGGGGCTTTGTGGACGTAACTCATGCGTCGTCGGCAATGGTGCGAATAAAAATTCAGAGCTTTCCTAACGCACACCTGTGCGTCGCCAGTAGGTAAGATAATTGCCAACGCATTATTGCGTCGGCTTTAGAAAAGCACGCGTTAGCAAAACTGTTCCTCTCTTTTGGGGGGATTTTTTGTTGGCAAAAATATCGTTACCACAGCTTTTGCCAATGCGGTCTTACTTGCGTCGGTAAAAGTAGCAATTTTTGTGACTTTTGCCGACGCAGTCCAATTATGCGTTGGAAATAAGACTTTTGCCAACGCAAATTTTCACTGCGTCAGCAAATAGTGTCTGGAAAAGTGCAGTTTGTTGTAGTGGAAATATGTTCGTCTTCCATAACTTATCCTTATTGGTAACGAATTACGTTCGTCGCAAAAAAAAAAAATATTTTGTGACGAAAGTGTTCGTCTCCAATGAGCTAAAATAATTCGCGTTAGAGCAAATGAAATTAGCGCCTTATTTTGGTGACGAAATATGTTCGTCTTCCATAACTTATCCTTATTGGTGACGAATTACGTTCGTCGTAAAAAAAATTATATTTTGTGACAAAAATGTTCGTCTCCAATGAGCTAAAATAATTCGCGCCAAAGCAAATGAAATTGGCGCCTTATTTTAGTGACGAAATATGTTCGTCTTCCATAACTTATCCTTATTGGTGACGAATTACGTTCGTCGCAAAAAAAAAAAATAAAATTTTGTGACGAAAATGTTCGTCTCTAATGAGCTAAAATAATTCGCGCCAAAGAAAATGAAATTGGCGCCTTATTTTGGTGACGAAATACGTTCGTCTTCCATAACTTATCTTTATTAGTGACGAATTACGTTCGTCGCAAAAAAAAAAAAATATATTTTGTGACAATAATATTCGTCTCCAATGAGCTAAAATAATTGGCGCCAACGCAAATGAAGTTGGCGCCTTATTTTTGTAGACGAAATTTTGTTTCGTCTCCTATACTTTTGAAAAAAATGAAAACAAACGACAAAATTTATATTTCGTCCTCCTTGGGTGTTCTTTAAAGACAAAAAAAAATTTCGTCATCAAATTTCGTCACAACAGCCTAGATTTCTTGTAGTGAATACTTGTCTTATGTAGACTAATTGGGGTGCCACGTAGTTTTTTAAATAGGTTTGTTTTGTTATTTAGACTAGCACTGAAGGCCCATGCTTAAGTGAGGATATATATAGAATTAAAGTAAAAGAAGATATTATTTAATTGAAAAAGGAGTATCATATAAATACTGGCGCACAAGTATAGTTGCACATAACTGTCATGCCATGATAAAGTAATATGAAAGAATCTATAAACTAAAAGTTTATGAAATAAGCATGTTTATGCAAAATAATAAATAATGAATTTTGCTTCAAACATAAATTTGAATGAGAAATAATTCAAAATTTTGAAGAATAAGAAGATTGTGCAATTCATCCACTTGTTTATCGACTTGAATGAAGGGTGAAGAAGGGAACGTGTAGCTTTTTACCTGACAGTTTGTGGGAATTGGGTAGATAAGAAAAGCCTTCTTCGCGCAGTAAATCTTCTGCTCCAAGACTATCAAGATTCAAGAAATCAAGAAATCATTAGATGAGCAACCATCCCTCTTTGAGAAACCAAAAGACGAACTTTACATGGAAGCAATCGCACAAACCCAAAGGTGGAAAATAAAAAAAGAAATCCCAACAACTAAAACAATTCTTCTCAACAGATAAGTAGATATTTACAGTACTGCAAACCAGAACATTCAAACATAAATGAAAATAGAATTCAACTTTGCAAGACTTTTGCGCAGAAAGAAAGCTTCATACCATTAGAATGATTCATTCAACATCAAGATTACAAACAAAACAGCTCTACATGAGAGAAGAGACATATTTTCATCCTCTTTCAACCAAAAACAAAAGACAGACTTTCATAAATCCACAAGCTGTTATTTAGATGAGCTTGTCTTAATCCTATATTTTGGTGGCCCTACCGTTACATCTAATTGTGGTGCCACACTTATTTAGATAGGTTTATTTTGTAATGTAGATGAGCCTGCAGTTAATCCTATATTTAGGTGGGCCCCACTGTTACATCTAATTGGGGTGTCTCGTGGTTATTTAGATATGTTTATTTTGCTATTTAGATGAGCCAGCCTTAATCCTGTACTTAGGTGGGCCCTACTGTTACATCACTTAGTGGGACACTCACATCTTACTCTTTGAAGAGAAGCTAAAAGGGGAGAGAGATAAAGAGAGACGGACATAAGAGTGGAAGGCAAATTTGGAATGAAATCAAAAATGCGCTCGCTGGGCTTATGAGAGTTTATCTATTCGCATCTTCATTGTTGGCAGTGCACGTGTTGGATTCTTGGTGAGTCTAAAATCGGACTTATTTATCAACCGGGTGCTGAATTGGGTTCGGAATCGGACCCGTTTACAAATCGGAATGTAAAATAAGTTCCATACCCGCTTTTTAATGGGTCAAAACTTCCGGATAATAAAATAATCACTTGCCCATTTTAAATCCTAATTAAGATGCAGCGCATTTGCACTGTAGTCCAGTATCGAGCTGGGTTACAATGCGGCGCCCCATCTTCAATGCATTGTGGGGGTCCACCAACCGTTTTTAAGATCTAAACCAATCATTAGCCCTACGACCCTTTGTATTAATTAACGTAGAAATCATTATTTGAATACGTAACATGGCCCCATCTGATTTGAATATATTTGAAACACATGATGAGCTTGCCTTAATTTTCTCTCCCGGGGAGATAGAAATAAAATAAATCACTTATATAAGTGTGATCAATTTAATGGTCGGTCCACTGATTTTTTTCATTGAAAACTTAAATACAAAGAATAATATGGGCATTACGGCTGATGGCCGGCTCAGATTTTAAAAATACTGGCCCCACCACACCTGGACGATAGCTCAAACCTCTTTTTTTTTTTTTTTTTTTTCCTCATACCCAGGCGCCAGGCCCTCTACCTATCGCTACAATAGATGTCTTTTCTTATAGGATTCCAAACTTGAACAAGATTTAAGCCCCTAATCCTATATGATGATGAGAATCCTAGGGCTATTAAGAAAAGGTAGACCTGACCCTTGTCACAAACAGAGTCACAGACACAAAACCCATCTCGCACGACCTATTTTTTATTACCAACAAGAGAAAGGACGAGAGGATCAAAGAGGGAAAGAAAGAGCAGGAGAAGCGGCTTGGGCTTTTAGGGTTCTCGCCGTCCCCCTCATTATCTCCACGCAAAGCCCCTGATCCTAATCAAGCAGCAAGGTATATGACGATCTTTTTCCATGCACTAATTTAACTATGCATTGATCGATTCTATTTTTGTCAAAGGAAAGTGGGATACGAGTTCCTGTAAAATCCGATGGAAAAAAAGACCATACTGTGTTTATGAATGTAGAAGATTTTAACTATGCCCTTCCTCATGCCATCCCTGGGATTAATCATGTTTGCAGATGACAATACTGTCTACCAGTTATCCCTTTTTTGTTGTTTTCTACAGACATTATCTAGGCTAGGGTTTTTAATCATTCCCATGCCAGTGAGTAATATGGTCTACATGATTGTTAGATCCCTGGATTGCCCTGTTTTTTAAGGTTTGGCCATGACATATGGTTGCGTACATGTCGCAAAGAATATGTATGGAAGTTGGGAACTGCTGGACATGATTGGATTAAGGACGACCTACACGGCTACACTATCCAAAGAGCGACAATTTATATGAATGGCCGACCCTTAAACAGGTCTGTTTAGGGATTGTTTATGAATACTGAACTCACAAGGGGGTTCTCGCCTTCCGGTGGGACTAAGAAGGAAAAAGCATGTTTGGATTTGTTTATCTGTTGTTCCAAGTCATTATTTCATGGAATGATTAGCGAAAACACGTGGCCCGCTGGATCAAGATTTTCGGAACAATAAGGTGGAACCGTGTGATGTGACTCGGGACTCCTATTGCAATGTCTCAGTATATTCCTCGTTTCTCTCCCTCTCTCTACCCTCCTCTGAGAATCCCTTTCTCTACATCCCTCCCCTCCCTGCATATTTTATCAAGGACACTGGGATATGGGTTCTTATAATCTGATGGAAAAAAAAAAGGAAACTCAAGATCTAAGATGGCAGAACCCATGGTTGGGTTATTCCTTCCATGGTATATTATGTAGTACAAATTTATGAATTAGGTTATTAAGTGGGTCTTATTCATGGTTTTCCTCATGCCTTCCCTGGGGCTTATTCATGTCCTCAAAGTTTGTCTGTTCATTTGATGTTTGAAAGCCCTAATTCTCAACCAAACCATGTCAGGGTTCTTTAGAACCCATCTAAAGCCTTCATGGATCTATGCAGGTCATTTATGAATGTAGTAGATGACAATGCTTGATTGCCAGTTGAATGAAATCCCACGATTATGGATTTGACCTACATTGATTATGAACGTTAGCACCCTGAAACTCAGGGCATCGAGGGTTTGGTGTATTATATCACATCCATTGGATCATCCATGCAACTTTAAGCTTAATGGTTTCAGAGTGCATTTTTTAATAATACATCAATCCAATGGTCAAATCCCTTTCAGATTGTTGCTTCATCTGAATCGACCACAAACAGGGACCCCATTGAATTACGCCAGACCCATGTGGTTTACAGCCATCCAAATGGATTGGGCCCCTAATTTTCACACAATAATGATTATTGTTGTAGTGTGGTTGCTAATTGATGTGCTAATTTTTTTAGTCAAAATTGATTTTCATACCATGTATTAAAAAAAAAAGACGATTTCTTTAGGTATTTTTAATGCAAGACATTTTCTCTTTTGCGATTGTTCATGTGAAGAAAATACAGCAAAATAATTTTTGACATTTTCAATTGACCATCATCTGCCCCACTTGAATGAAAATCCCGGGTCCATTGTTGGGATTACCGACCCTAGTCAGCTTGACCCATTTTGATTCGACTCGATCAATTTACCCCTTGATTTTAGTATTATTATTTTTTCTTTTTAATTATATTCTTAAAAAAAAAAAGTGTCAACTACAGCTTCTTTTGATTTGTTGGTGAGTGTTAGCTTCTTTAACTTACTCTTGTACTGTAACTCCATTTTACTTTGTCTTTGGATTCTTCAAAAACAATTTTAATGGCATCAAACTTGATGCAATCATGCAATGGTTGAAGATGAAGACCTGTCACGAACAATTTGGAAAATTATATATTGCAATTGAGAAATCACTTTTTATTGATAATTCTCTTTTATAAGTGATTGATGTAGAGAATTTACATGCATACAGCTTGTTATGTTTATTAGTATTTTTAATTGTGTTAATGAAAGTCAGTTGATAGCTTTCATAAAAAAAAAGAAAAAAAAGAAAAAAAAAATTTCCTTGATCATTGTTAATAGGAAAAGATATGTGGCAATGCAGTTACTGACGTTATCGATCGATCGATCATCGCTTGCCCCTACTGTGAGGAAATCATGGCACTACCGTTGCAGCTGCGTGTGCTGTTTAGCATGGAAGGAACTATTTGTTGGTCAGATCTTCCCCAATGTCTACTTGAATTGATCTTGCAGCGCCTAAGTATGCCTGATCGTCTTCTTTTTGGCTCCGTTTGCCGGTCATGGTGTATAGCCAAGAGACAATGTCGTGTACTCCCCTTCATTATCTTTTACAGATTCGTTACCCGAAAAGAGACTATCGAAATCTTCAGTCTTCCTGACAAGAGAATATATAAAATGCAAGTGCAAGAAATCGATGCTCGATCTTTATGCATTTCAACTTCCCATGGTTGGATGCTTTTCCAACCCGATAATACGTATTTTACATCCGTACTCGTGAAGAATGAGGAACATGTTGTCCTCCCACGGTTAGAATTTAGTGTTTGCTATCTTGATTGCCTTTTCTTTTCGACTCAACTTGATCCTGATGGAGTTATCTTTGTCCGGAAATCAAACAATACATTCCTACTATATCGATGTTGTGAGCGACAATTTTATGAACACCAATGGAGGGAAACTGTGGTGTCAAATACCATCTTCTTTGAAGGAAAGTTGTATGCATTATCAATTAATAAAGGAAAAAATCGAAAGTTGCATTCACTAAGTGATGAGGATTGGAATCTTACCGTCATCAACCCTCTCTTTCCAGATGATTCTGCTACTGTGAAGATGAAATTGAAGCTAAGGAATAATACTCAATTACTACCGACTCTAAAGAATCGTGTATTTGTTTTGGTGGAATCTTGTGGAGAGATATTGATTGTGAGAATGATGGGGAATGGTGGCCTCATTTTCAAGTGTGATGTCTTTCGAGCCGACTTGACTGAGATGGAGTGGATGAAGGTGGAAAGCTTGGGTGATCGTATGCTGTTCTTGAGTCATGGTAGTTCAATTTCTGTTAGTGCAAGGGAAATGAGCTGTAAAGGAAATCGCATATACTATATTCCTACTCCCTCCCATAGGGAGGCTGTGTATAGGGCATTCGGAAGGACGAATACTCCGTTTGTGGAATTTGAATTGGGTGGGGATCAGATGATTATTCACTCGCTTCCAGATTACCAGTATTTTGTAATTGGTTGTGCCTGGCTGACACCATGACCCAGTCTCAACTCTTTATGTTCTCTCTTTGGGATCCATGACAATAATTGCTATCTCTGCTGTAAATCTTTTGACAGAAGATGACATATTTAATATCTATTTTCCTTTGCAATTGTAGTTAAATTGGAATATCCGTATCGTAATTTATGGAAACCTTGTTATCATGTCGTGGTACAACTCTATCGTATCTGAGATGAAGAATGATTTGCCGGTTTCTCTTTTTCTAACAAATGATTTTATTGTTAAGGAGGCTTTTCTCATCTTAGAAAGCTCTATATGTCGTACAAGGGCCTACTCGGACTCTCCATGAGAGTTTTGAGTGTTGTGTCTTTATGCCATTGCATGAACTTGGGAATAAATGTATCACTGGACTCTTAAGGATCTTATCTTATTTCTTATGGTGAACTTTTGTAGGATTTGTTTGTGACGTTTCTCTTGTTGTAAAGGTGTTTTATTTTTTTTATTTTTGTAAATTTGTATGGTTGTTTCATATTTTGACGTCGACAACTTTGTTTTTTCGATTAGTAAATACCATGAATAGAGCATGTCGGATTTGATTTCCTTCCATTTTTATATTTCCATTTGTTGGCCTTGTATCAAACCAGGTGTCTTTACTTATTTTAAAAACCAAATGAGTTATATTGTACTAATGCAGTGTGTTGTCTGCGGAACCAAATGAACCTTGTATAAAGTATGACCCCACCTCTGCTCTCTTTTACCTTTTTTGAGTAAGAAATAATGTAATTCAAGTACATTACTATTTTGAACAAGAGATCGTCTACTAGAGAACATAATCCCTTTTTTTTTTGGTAAAAAGAGAACATAATCCTTGATAATCTAATAAACTTGCAACTAGCATGCATGTTCAAGGCAACAACAATTAGACATTAGATGTTCATTTGTTTGGAATTCTCGCCATGAAATGATGGTTGGTTTAATGCAAAATTATGGCCTGCATTCTTTGGTTGAGAGGATTGTTGCACATGATTTTTTTTTTGGGTGTGGCTTTGGGATATGTAAATGTCTAGGATGGATTTTCTCCAAGTGTTTTTTATGATGTTCATGATGGAGGATAATGCTCTATGATAATGAGTTATGTAAATTTTTGTGGCATCTATGTTGTAATGAGTTGTGTATATTCAATTAGGATGATTTAAAATGAAAAAAATGGGTGACTCTGAATGTGATTTACCAGAGTTGTTGGCTTCTATGTTAGAATGTATGTTCTATGTTGAATGGCCTTTTATGTTAAAGACCTTTAAATTTTAGGTTTGTTGGCATGACCCATTTGTCCCTTGTGGATGGGATGCTCTTAAATGTTATATGAGATAATTCTGCAGCATACCTTTTGTCAATGCCCAGATGTGTACCTACATGACAAAGCTCCACATACAACTGGTACAATCTGAATTTGATTGAACAAGATCCAGATGCTTGGTATAAATCAAGATGGTTTTTTTTTTTTTTTTGACACAAACGGTGGTTTTAGTCCGGCTGGGTTGGGTCTTATACATTGGCCACATGTTGAATGAGAGAACTCGACGGTGCACAACACTGAATTTTCACTCTTCCTTTGGTAAATCTACATGGTCTGGCTATCTTTCATTTATTAATCATTGGTGTCTGAATGGAGTTATGAAGTAGCCAAATGCCGAGTGAGTGGATGAATTTAATCAATTAAGTAGATGGCAATTTAACTATTGATGTGATGAGTTTCTAAAAATAGAGATGGCCCTGTGAACACACGAGTTCATGTGTATGAGAATTACCAATTTAGACTATCCAAATCAGGTTTTCAATTGTCACTTGGGAGTATGGCCCCAATATCCCGCTCATCATGTCATTGTGCCATCACTTCTTGGTTGATCAGTTTGCATGGCTTCTAAACAGTAGTTTGTTAGTTTTATGCTTCGCATTCTCAGCAACATTGAACGCTGAAATAGCACAACATTAAACATTGAAAAAAACTCAAGCCTTTGAAAATTATAGAGTCAAAGTACAATATATATGCACTGATGACTTTTGTGACTAACCCAATTCTTTTCAGTTTTTGCAAATAAACTATACACTTTTCAGCTTATGCAAATAATCACACTATTTTCAAGTACAACTCTGATCTTGGACAAACAAAATTAGGCAACTTGCTACAATCCAAAGATGTGCCACTTCAACATTGTTGCTAACTGAGCTTTTCCAAAATTGAACCCATTGCAAATTGAACATTAGAGTATTAGAATTGTGATCGAGCCTGTTGCGGACAGACCGACTGTATGTCAACCATTTACAATGGTCACAGTGGATTCCTTTCGTCTGTACCATTTCAATTGTCTAGCCATGGTTAACCACAAGTTCATGATACACATTGTCCAACCACACGGTATACAAAACCATCAAAATACACATTAACAGGCCCGCTAATTCATCCATTTATCCTTTTAACTACTTTGTGAGTCATATAAACATCAATTAATCCGAACTTTTGCATATAATCACAAAAATCATTTCTAAATAAACACCATTAATTGTTTTGCAATAAACTTTGGTGGTTCTAATGAGACTAACTTTTGCAACATAATCAGGAAAATCATTTAGATGTGCCCCCATATGGACTTGCTCTAATGACTCTAACGATCAAATGAATGCCCCATGTAAACTTTGGCGGTTCTAGGGGTATTCATGGATCAGGCCAGCCTGAGCCTGAGCTAGGCCCTGCCCAGTTTATACTTTGTTGAAGAGCTTTTCTTTTTTCTACTTTTATTTTATAATATAATTCTGGCGGGCTCGGGTTTACTGATCTTTAGGTAGCCTGGGCTCAGGCCAGCTAGTTCTGGCCTGAGTCGGGCTTGGAGCTATACTTTTTAAGCCGGGCCGGCCCAGGATATTTCTTCACCATGCCGAGCCCAGCCCATGAACAACCCTAGGCTAACCTGCTGATAACAATCATCAGATGGTGCCAATATGCAATCCATATATTACATGAAAAGACCCACAACTACCCTTTTCCCAGTTATTAGCATGTGTACGGAT
This sequence comes from Camphora micrantha, assembly GCA_003546025.1. Classification (NCBI taxonomy): domain Eukaryota; kingdom Viridiplantae; phylum Streptophyta; class Magnoliopsida; order Laurales; family Lauraceae; genus Camphora; species Camphora micrantha. Next base: position 76,649,715 of record QPKB01000003.1, on the reverse strand, counting down.
GGGCTTCTCCTAATGGTACGGCCCAAGTTTAGAACTCGAAGCTATCGAATGCTTCCGTAAAATGGGTCCCCATAACTTAATCGTGGGGTGTACATAATGATAATCCGAACCATCCAAACTAAATGTCATCCACCGAGTAATATATTTCTAGAAACGAGCTTAATCAGAGTAGATTTCACCATTCAATTTAGCACGTGTGTGAGACGTAATTTATCATGGTATAGGTGTTTAGGTACACCGAAGCGATAGATAATATGGCTCTTGACAAAGTTGATTATAGTATCAGCTTTCACTTAGGCCAATGGAACCACCTCAAACCAGTTACAGAAAGAATCCATGGCCGCCAGACTGAAATGGTGACCTTTGTTTGATGGAGGATAGATTTTCCCAATGATGTCCATACCCCAAGCTTTAAAAGGCCACGATACGGTTGTAGGATACAGATAAGTTGGCGGTTGATGTAATATAATCACCGTGAATTTGGCATTCTCTACATTTTTTGGCAGACTGCATGGAATCTGCAATCATAGTAGGCCAATAGTATCCCAGCCTTCATATCCGGTCATTTAATTTTAGTCTACCCGATGAGCGCCACATAGCCCTGCGTAGGTTTTTTAAAATGTGTTTTTAGCTTCTTTTTGTGATAGACACTGTAGTAGAATCCCGTCGAATGACCTCCGATATAGAGTTTTAGATGGAAGATCATAATAATGTATGGGCACCTATAATGCCCAATTCCGTATACCGAGAAAACCGTCAAGGTACCCAAAATTGGCACGCTACTCCCCAAAAGTTCCGAGAACTTCCATGATCGTAGGTACGCAATGAAGTCTAATTTAAAACTTTTGACCAACATATAATCAATAGTTAAAATTTCGGAAGCGTAAAGAGAATAGCGGAAGCATTTGGTATTATAAAAGATGTACCAATTGTGACGGGGCTAAAGTCTAGCCTAAACTTCAAAGTATGATTAAGAACATATTTTAAACATAACAGACTATCTCCCTACTCATAACATAAAGACACTCGAACCAAAAAAAAAATAAAAATACAAACACTCAAGCCCTCAATGCTGGCTCTCTGTCCTCCAGCTTGATATCCTGTTCGGCTGGTCATCATCCATAGTCACCACTACGAGTGCCTCGACGAGCGCGCCGTCCTCTTAGTTGGGGTCGAATCCTAAGCACCTAAAATGAGTCAAATCTAAAGATCTGACAAGTTACAATATACAAATAACATATGATGTATGCATCAAAAGAATAGAGACAGTAATATGATCAATAAAAATATTCAAGGTACATATGCTAGGCAGTAGAGCATGATAGACATTTAGAATCAGGAAAATAAGATAAGGTATTCTATCAATACAACATGACACATTCACACAAGCTGGATACCGCGGGATATTATGCAACGGCGCTTACATACTGAACACAGTTGCGGTGGGGATATTTTACTAGTATTGGTGATGACTAACCCCACAAATCACTCATCAATCTCAAACACTCATCACTCAGCACTCTCTTAACCGGACCAAGTATCACACCGTCTATCTAAAATATAGCTCATCATAATAGCCTCCTCAACACTCATACATAGCTCCTACCAGTGATGATTAGTCAACAGGTTGAGCTTAGAACAACTAAGTGAATGCACGTGCCGACTCAAATGAATACAAATACAGGTCTATGTCTGTCTAAGCTTTGCCTTGCGCGAGCAAAGTCCTAACAAATCCCTAAGAGGTCCACATATAAGTTCAACATCATGGAAAACAGTCCAAGTCCAATCATTGGATCCATACTAAGGCCCATGAAGCCATGGCCTTAGTCTAAACAGTCCAGGAGAGATTATCAGTCTCAATCCTATATCAATCAGTCCATTCTCATCCAAAATGAGTTACAAGTCTAATCATAATCACATCTCCATCATAGGGTTCCACACATCCAAACTTAGGCCATAAAAGGGCCTGCCAAGACACAAGCAAGGGTCAAATTCCACCCAACTATATCGCCAGGTCACCTCTAGGAAGTCCTAGGTTCAGGTTCTTCATTTTCCATTTAATTAGCAAGCATAAAGCAATGAAAATGACATAAGAGTGACTTTAATGTAATAAGCCTCTAAATTAAAGAATCAACTAATGAAATAGCAAAGTCCAATCTTAAGTAATGGTCCACATTCAGGTCCAGGTTCATTTCAGTTAATTGGGCGCTTAAATGAAGTTTCAAATGCCAAGGATACTGTTTTTTGTGCTCCAGAAGTTACGGGCATTTTCAACGACGTTTAAGGATCGAATCGACGTCAAATCCAAACCCTAAACCCTACTTGGTGGCCCCACGAGTCAAGGTGGAGCCACACCATTGACTCGTGCTTGACACATCAATGGAAGTCTATTTGGATGGTCAATGAGCCCCTACAATAGATCACAACACAGAACAGAGTCTGGACCCAGATTGTGGTGTCTGTAGTGTGGCAAGTTAGGGCCTGAAATCTGGCTTGGACTCTGGAATTTTCAGTGCAACCGGACGATCCAGTGGTCGGACGATCAACTCGGTACACATGTTCCCTACATCAGGCAGAATGCAAGCCGGTTTCCAAACCTCGAGTTCCCCAATGTATCCGATCGATCGGACTGAAGGTCGGATTGATCGGACTTGGACACCATCCAGTTAATGACCCTATCCGATTGATCGGACTGAGTGCCCGATCGATCGGACTGCGTCCGACTGTAGTTAACTGTGACACATTCTTTGTCCGATCGACCGGACTGTCACCCCGAAATTGGGTTTTCTACAACTTCTTCCCCAAGCCATTCGAGGGCTTGACATGCAAAAATGAGCCTCCATGGTCCTCATTCATCATATAAACAATCCAAAACAAAAGAACACTTCTATCACTATCCACCAATCACCATTGACCCATTAATCTTCCAAATGAGCAAATAACCCATCCATTAATGGCCAAAACCCATAGAAACAAGATCCTAGGTAAATTTAAGCATCCTAACATCATATAAATGAAATTTCAGGATTCAAAAACAGTAAACATTCATTCTATGCTAAGTGAGTAAAAAACTGTTTCTATAGGTATACATACAGGGGCTAAAATTGTCCAATTGCAGTCTTGCATACATGTTGAAATTACTTTAAAAGGAAAATGCAAAGTAGTTATAGTAGGCTAAGCTTTAGCTTAGTGAATAAGACAATTGTCATGCTGCATACATTCATCTCAACCTTTTCCTCAAGATTTAAATTAGAAAAACTCAAGATTCTTAGAGAAACTTTCAGTTTTGAGAGAGAAAGAAAGCCTCAACCAATCACTGACAGAGATCTCATTACAACTTTAGCATCATCAAGACATGAGCAATTGTTGATGCTGAACTAGAACATGACATTGTAGGCAATTTGCTTCCAGAATTAGTTACTGCACTACCTTAAAATATAGGGGAAACTACGAAAAAAATCCCCTTATGACCTCATAGGAATAATTAGGACCCAATTACATGTTGAAGACGGGAGGGGTCATTTGTCCTTTTTGTAAGTTGGTCGATATCGACCATTCTGTAGTCTTAATGACGGTCTTTTTATTCCAGTTATTATCGAAGGGGAGTGAAGTGAGGGCGCTATGAGGACACCACCGGTCTGGATAATGGTGACATAGCTCCGGGGTCTTGCTGGTGACAGGCAGGAGCCTTGCAGATGCATGCCTAGGTTTTCATGCTAGAAAGCAACCCACCTCCAAATCATGGAGCACAACACCATCTCTCCAATAACATCTCATCATTCTCACTAAAAGGGGAAGTGCTTATCTTTCCACACCTCCCTTGACTCTTGAAATCACCAGATTCATTCCCAGAATAGAAACCTCAATCTCAGTGAAGGGTTTTGGGTTTTCCTACAATATATCTATTTTTGTAAAGTGGGGTATTGTGTTTTCCTTTATTTAAAATCAAAATACCTTAGACTTTGTGAAATGGGGTTCTTCCCTTTAATCTCAAACATGGAGATCTTTCACAGTTAATAGAAAAGTACGGTTTTGAAGAAATGTGTTGGGTTTTTGTCTCAATTCAAGTCCGTGCCAAATTTTTTAGAAGAAGAATTTGGATTTTCTTTCTTTCCCCCTCTTGTTGTATGTTAGCCACATGAATGAATGAACTCCACATTCCTATAGGATGTTCTCAATAGGAAAATCAAATCAAGATGTTTGAGCCATGATTTGTGGAGTGTGCTTGGAATTTTGTTGCGAAATTATTGGGTTCTGAAGGCAAGAGTTGCGGACCATTGACAGGTGCGGTGCTCACCATTGCTCTATCCATTTCATTCTTACGACCACCAACACCCAACATCGTAAAAACACTCCGAAATGTTTACAACACTAGCTGAAATTTTATTTTAACCCGTGGTGGTTTTAAACTATGTGTTGATCGTGAATTAAAAAGGCAACAGTCTTAATGTTTAAAACATGATGAGTGGGATGGTGTGAATACTCTACTTTGGTCTAGTGCCTATACAGGGAGTGGAGTGTGCTGTGAAGCCCCCTGCCCATCCAATTGGTGGTCCTGAGTGGCGATAATCACGAAATATATTATTTTGGATGGTGGGAGTGGAGTTATCTTTTCCCCATCTTCTCTCTTGTCTCCTGCTCTTGGTATTCTTTCAGTCATTTTATCGAACATCTCACCTGCGTTATTCTCGCTGGGCTGCAGGAGAGATAGAGTGCTCTTTTTTTTTTTCTTCATGGCTTGAATGGTCGATATCGACCATTACTACTTAGCTTTAATGGTCAATATCGACAAGTTAGATTTTCTCCAACCTATAATTGTCTTATTCTTTGAACAAGACAAAATGGTCGATATCGACCATTATTACTTCTTCCTAATTATCGATATCGATCAATCTGTCAGTCAGATTTGTTCCAACATGTAACTATCTTATTTGCTGAACACTACAAAATGGTCGATATCGACCATATCGCAAAATAATTAAAAAAAAATGACTAAAAAGGAGCTTGAAGACCCCTCCCGTCTTCAACATGCTATTGGGTCATCGCCAATCCTATGGGATCCTATGAGAATTTTTTCAGTAGTTTCCTCTAAAATATATGTACATATACATTAATTTCTTGAAATTCACACAAGTAGTGGGAAAACAACCATAACCATAACCAATGGATAATGATAGGATCTCTGTAGGCTCGAATCGATAATAGAATTCAAGTACAGCTAAAGAAAAAAAAAACCAAAACCTAATTTTTTTAGTTGCGCAGATTTCAAATTAAAATAAAATAATCAAACAATTCAAACAAAAAACCCAAATAAAGTTGTAAAATCTCCAAGAAAAAAAATGAAAAAATATCAATCAAATTGGCACAAATCAGACTTCAAGATTATTACTGTTTGTCTGCATTAAAATATATAGGAATTCAATAAATAAGGTTGAAAAAAAAATGAAGATAAAAGCTGAATTCCCAAAAATGAGCCATCAAACAGCAATCTTCTTTTGATTTCATTACTGTAAAAGAAAATGTTATTTGTTATTCTAATTCAGACAAACAGGACCTAAAGGAATAGAGATGGAAATCCAAACTGGAAAGAGACTTCTTTAAAACAAAGACAACAATAACAACAATACTAAAAAGGCATGAGATCTTGAAACTGCTGTCTGTGAGTGATGGAAATGGGGAAAAAACCGAAGCGCATAAGCAGAAAATCAATCAATCATTCCAACTACAGAATTGCTTAGATCTGAAATCAATCAAAGAAAAAACAACAAAAAGATCTATGACTTCCCAAATAAACCATCTGATAGAGCTGAAGAAGAAGAGGAAGAAGACTTACTCGTGAGGAAGACGGAGGAGAAAGATGAAAGATGAAAGATGAAAGAAGAAGGAAAGGAAAACGGAGATACAAAGAAAGAGAGAGAAGATGGCAAAAACGCCAGAGATTTATCAGAGCGAGGACGGCTTAATAATCGGATTTCGCTGGAGCTTTAGCAGACAGCGGATGACTTAAAACGCGGATTCCGGGCTTTTTACTTTTCCTCTTCAAACTCCAAAAAACAAACGGTGGAATTTCGGTGGGGAAAAGTGTTTTTCCCGTCGCGTTTTTCTGCAACGCGAAACTTAAGGAAAAAGCTGCAGGGGTCGCACTCGCAACGGGTTTCCTGGAGTCGGGTAGGCCTATCATTGGGACGGGCCGGGCTTGGGGTTGAGTTGTCGAATCCCGTCCTGAAAATAGGATGGACCCGTCCGGTGTTGTCTAATACCGGCCCTAAATTAAACAGGTCTACATCAAATCTTGTTCCATACTGACCCGGGTTAGGACAAGGCCGGGCCTGGGCTTAGCCCAATCCTGGATATAAGTAAAATATTTTCTAATTATTCCTACTGTCACCAGACACCCGGTGTGAATCGGACTTTAAACCCTCCATTTTTTCGGACTTGGGACCGGCAATGCAATACAACAAATAACATGGCGGTGTTAAAAACTTTTTTTTTTTTTTTTTTTGCCGGTGACAGTAGAAAATCAATAATGTAGAAACGGTCAATAATGAATGAATATCCTATAGGCTATATAGGTTAAGTAATGTAGAAACGGTTAAAACCTTCTCTTTTTTTTTTACATGTGAAAGTAGAAAATCAGAAAATCAATAAAAATGAATGACAATGAGTATCCTCGTTAAAGTAATGTAGGATCGGTTAAAACCTAATTATTCATTTTTTATTATTAGTGAGGGGTACTTTCAGTTTTATATAAATAATTATTATTAAATAACTTTGCAGCTGGTCGGGCCGGGCCTGAACGGGCTAAGTTGTTTCTACCTAGTCCCAATCCCAATCCCATTTTAGCCGGGCTTTAAAATGTATTGTCTAAGCTCAGCCCACTGAGCTCAAATTTTTTTTGAAAACCTTATATTTTCGGGCTTGGGACGGGCAGAGCCAGGCTTTCTACCCGCTTCAACACGTCCCATTGATAGGCCTAACCAGGGGCCAGGAACGACCCTTGACCTTGACCCAACACGCACGAGTCTTTCTTCTTGGTCCCACACGGCGCCACTAAAGTGAGAAGGAGCCCAAACAGGATCGGACCCATAAAAAAACACGCGCAAATGTGTTTAAGTAAATGGATTTAAAGTGGGTCCCGACAGAAATTCACCACAATATTGAGCAGATGGATAATCAGACCCGAGGGTATGATGGATGGAAGGTGCTCATCATGGATTTGGGAGTGTAAAGTGGATGCGGAAACCAACGAGAGAATGTTCTACTGGGAGCACTCCAGCTCTATGAGGCACATTCCGTCACACCTTTGATAGTGTTTGTTGTCATTTAATGTTCTACTATGAGCAATTTTATAATGGGCCGATTTATTGGATGTCCCTCTGTCCTCCCAATGACACAGATCATGGGCATTCATCTAAGTGGTCTCCAGTCAGCTCATGGATATTAGGAGGGTGGGCAACTGTTTCTTTTACATGTAAGCATGGAATAGAATAAAGACTGTAGGAACCTAATGATAATCGGGATTTTTAGGAAAAATTACCGTACGGACGCTTTAAAACCCCATATTTATCTAAGATAAGATGAAAAATTAGAAATTACCAAAGAAAAGATCGTACATGAAAGTACACCCAAAGTTGGACCATTTTACCATTTATCCTGAGATATCCTAATCCTATAGGATATCCCAGTTTTCGATATCCCACGCCATTAGGATATCACACCGTTGGATATCCTACATATAGAGGATATCTCCAAAAAATTTTCACCATTCGCCTTTCTACCCAGGTAAAACAAGACGCGGGTAACTCGGTAAATACCTCATTTTACTGTAATCATCTTCCTTCTTTGATCCTCCCATGGTTTTTCCTCTTTATTTTTCTCATCGTCTTGCTATGGATACTGCAGGAACACAGCCTTCCACTCCATTCTCCTTCGTCAGTAGCTTTATCTCTTTATTTGTTTTAGTCTTTTTCTAGATTAGGGCTTGTTTTGAGGCTGGGCATTTGGGTTTTTATTGTTGTTTGGGAGTTGCATCGTGTGATGTTGCTACGAATCTTATTTTTCTTCCACGCTTTTGAGTATTGGAGATCCCTTGTAAAAAAATTTAGTATTGGTGCTGCTGTCTGCTTATTTTACTATTTTTCCATGAAAAACTTCGTTGCTCTCCATATTTTACTCTCAGGCTTAAAAGGTTGAATACTTACAAAATGGTATATCAACCGATTAAAATTTTTTTAAGTACTACAGGGTAGTTTGAATGCTACTTCATTCAAAATTAGTCCAATAAATTGGTAAACATCTCCTAGTAAACTTCAAAGCCATGTTAAGAGACGACGTATGATGGAAGAACAAAATGAGTACGATGGCTTCATTTACCATGAGATCGTTAGAGAACTAAAGACTAGATTTAAAATTTAATTTGGATGTCTACTTTATATTTCTTACAGCCTTTATCAGGATGCGAAAGTTCTTAGAGTGCCCTTCCATCTCCAGATTATCACTCTCACATCAAAGTGGTCAATGTTTAAAAAAAAACAAACAACCACCATGGCATGGCTCCCTGATCGAATTTTTGTCTGACCACTCTTAGAAAAAATGGCATATTGTGGCTTCAACCATTGAAATTATGTATAATATAATAACAGCAAACAGAGATCCAACTATTTGTGATTATAAGTACATGAAAATGAGTGTCATAGCACTACTATTCTGATCTCTGAGTTGATTATGATAGTTTTTTTTTTTAATGTTAGATTGGTTGTTAAATTGCATTCTATTTTTACTCAATTGTTATCTCTACCTAATTCGAGTAATGCTTGGCAGATGGAACCATTTCAACCCGGTCCGATTGATTCATTTGTTTTATCAGACCAAGATAATCACGTGTCAACGTCAATATGGAATGGCAAGGAACCCGGTGTTTACCGATGTATTTCCGCTAATCCTAAGAGTGGAATTTGGAAATTAAATGATAGGCAATGCAACATCGTGAAACGGACTGGCCTCCACCATCTATCGCAGATTTGCCACATGCGAATCGACCATTCTCTGATATGTGTATTAATTGAAAGGTGGAGGCCAGAAACAAATACCTTTCATTTTTTGTCCGAAGAGGCCACTATTACACTTGAAGATGTGGCATATATTTATAGTCTACCCATTGATGGTTCACCAATTATAGGTCGCACATATACGAAGAGACCCATCATTGAGGAAGTATGCAATACACTCTTAGGAAAGGTGTCACATCCCAAGCCCGCGATCCTATAACCCCGAGCTGTGGACCCATACTTACTCCCGTAAACTCCGAATTAACCGAAGTTAAAACGGAATCCACAAGGGATAACATTCTCAATAACCTGACAAATGTACAACTTTTGTGGAAACATTCATATTTGACATTAACAAATTACGATTTACATGTATACAAAATAAAGTCCTTATACATGTATCATTTCCAACATTTGCTTATCAAACACTGCATTTACAAAACACAATGCAGATGGTAATTAATTACATTTCAAAATGAATATATAAAATAGTTTCTCAAAACCATCCTCAAAATGTTTCAACTCCTTATTGCACTCGGATACTCATTTCAAATGGTATCCGGACCATTCCATTCGTTTAGTCCTCCTGGAGGAACCAGAGCGGTCTCCTCTGCTGCTGTCGGGGGCGTTGCAAGGCCGGCAAGGGCAATCGGGCCTGTAATGCCATCAATAACACTAATGAACACGACGGTTCAACAATGCATAAAAAAAAAAACTTGTAATAGCACGTTAATACTTTCATATTGAGTTCATTCAATTTGTTTAATAACAATTTCAATTCTAGACAAGTCTAGACAGTTCCTACAATAATAATAGGTGACAGTTCCTACAATAATAATAGGTGAACAAAAAAAGTCAATCAATAGACATGTACAAGATGGTCACTACCATAGCTTTCATTTCATTCCAATTACCATCTTCCCTCAAAGGAAGGATTCATCTTCCAAATGGAAGGTATCAATCAATACCCATAGATATGATCGGAATTGTGGGACTTAGCGGGCCAGGGACAATTGGCATCACCACGGAGCTTCGGAACGCCCCAAATCCATCTACTGCAGTAGGAATAGTCATTTGTTTCATTTATCAATTCATTGAACTTATTTAAAATTCTAATACATTAGCTAGGTAGTGCCAGACTCAAGAGTTGATACTTGCCAATAAGCAATCCATTTATTGATTCAATTCAATTCAATAATTCCTTTCATAACAAAGGAAGAGGATAACAATAATACCAATCTCATTAGATTGGAACACAACGATACGAAATACGATACAATAAGAGAATTTACTAATCATTTATGGTTCTACTTAATTCTATCTCATATCTAAATGACCATTTAGGTGTAACCATTGGTTTCCAAATGCACGTGTTATTCTCGATGGGCATCACATTTATACAATTAATATGTGCATTATTATAGTCCCCGTAATTATCACCCATGGAAGCTTAGTCTTAAAACTAATTTAAGGAGTAGTTATACTCACAAGAAGTAATCATAGTCCATGTAAAAATCCAAAATCCGCCCAAATTTCGCTCACAATTAATGTCTTGACCAGTATCATGTTTGCTCAAGCGGACTCAAGTTCGCTCGAACTGACCCAGACAGAAAGTGGTTCGCTCTAGCAGACTCACTATTCGCTCGAGCAGAGCCAAACAGAACAATGTTTGCTCGAGCAAACTTATTGTTCGCTCAAGCGAACCCTTTAGAATTCCATTCCGAAAATCCGATACTCTTTCTCTTCTTCTACTCTCCTTTCTTCATTACTCATCTACAACCTGCAATAGCATTGGAACTTCCTGTTCCCTCCTCATACAACATTCATCCACAAATAATACTTCTAATCATTCATTACCCACCTTAATCAATCATAAAAAAAAATTCCATAACCTAATGGAAAATGCACAAAAATCCATGAAAACTCTATGCATTTCTACAATAATTAACAATAATCACAAGCAATGTTTATACTTGCCCCCTTTGAAGTTTAGTGGCAAAAGTCCTCTTTTTTCCTAACTTGGTTTGACAAAATCTTCCCCAATACTCAAACCCTAATCCATAAAACATGCAAATGAACTTCTATGAGTCATTTATGCTAGAAATCTCTACAAAACAACCAATAGAACTTGGAAACCCTAAGAGAAGACCAACTACTTACTTGTAGTTCCAAGTAAAGAGGTCTTGAGTTCTCTTTCAAACTTCAACACTTCAAAAATGGAGGAATGGCTTGAGGAAGAAGATGAAGATGAAGTTACACTCCACAAAACCACTAGAATCTCTCCCAACCTCACTTTTGATGAAGAAAAGTGGAAGAGAAAGGGAGAAGATGAGTCTAGGGTTTGTTTGGAGTAGAAAGAGTTCACTTCCCTCATCTCATTCCAATATAAGGCCCTCTTACACAAGAACCCCCTCTTAATAAATCAAATTACATTTTGAGCCAAATGAAGCCTCATTTGGTCCATTTGAGGTCAAATGTAATCGCATCTATTATGAAAGTTAATGTACTATTCGAGATACACACGTTGGTATCAAGAATTTATGTATTTGATGAAATATATGAAAACCCGTATTTATGAAAAAGTCCTTAACCTATCTTGTTTGAATCTAAACTCACTTTAACCAACTCAATTTCATTCAAATTCATTTCATTGTGCTTAATGCATCATTTGAGACTAATTTGTCTCTCTTTTGTCATTAGCCTTCATTAACCCAATTACCCATGCTTAATTAGTATTAATTTCAATTAATTAGCATTAATCACGATTAGTTTGGGTCGGGGTGTAACAAAAGGTGCCTAAACCCACGGAAATCGAGGGTGGACAGCTCAAACTGACATGGTTTCATAAGAACTTCGTTGAGCCCCCAGAGAATGAGTCTGAAGATTATATCAATAGGTATACTAGGGCATATCTCTTTTGCCTTGTTTCAACCTAAATTTGTGCGTTTATGTCGGGGTCAAGGGGGGCTGCCTACCTTCTTGAATTTTTTGAAACATTCCAAGTGTATGCATGGGCTCCTGCTTGCCTCACAAATTTATACTAAACAACGTCCAAGACCACCCGAGTGAAGGATGGGATAAGAACAATATGTGGGGCCCTCCAACTTCTTCAGATAAATAATAACTACCACGTATATTGCTTGATTACAATAAATATTGAAAATCCAAGTTTATTAATTGATTATATTTCAACAGATATGGGCATATTCCTGAATGAAAATTGGACGTCCAATCAAACAAAATATGGATTCTATCAAATTCGAATTCCCACTTTTTAAAATGTGGGAAAAAAAGACTGAAAATCACTTTTCGTTAACTACTATTGAAAAAGCTCGTCAACAACTCGATCAGCAAGGCATTGATCATGTAAGTTATTTCAATTATCTCTGTCTTCATATCCATATTTCCTCTTAATATTACATAATGAAAAAATGGTTGCAGTTTGAGTGGCACCCTTACCTCCAATTTGCTGAAGAGTTGATTGAACACGTGTCAGAAGCAGATAGTTGTTTTTTTACAGCATGTACGGAAATGATCTTTTACTCAATTGTTGAACCTCACAATGCGGATCGTGTAATTAAGCAATTTGGCTAGAGACAAATCCTACATCCACCACTCCATTCAATTCCTTAGAGAGATGAAAAAAGCTCAAATGTTATAGTGGATTATAGAGTTAAGCCGAAACAACGAAGTACAAGCATGGCAAAATAGAGTGTCATTAGTTATCGATAGAAAGTATGATGACGTCGATAGACATTCTGATGAGTACTTTGCTTGGTACCACCGTATCACTAGAATGCGTGTCGGGCGGCCACCATAAGGGAGGAGAAATCCACAATATGAACATGCAGTCCAATAGGTAATTGTAGCTGCAACATTAATCTGAAATAGTGGCGTAAGCAATAAATTTATGTTATTGTGACATTACTTTGTATTTTTTTTTTTTAAGAACATGTTACTCTGTGTTTGTTATACATTACTTTGTTAGGAGCTAATCTTGACATATTCTATCATCAGATGAAAATCTTCCTCAAACATGTTGTGGCTACCGTAGATAGTGTGGATGAGAAATATAATTCATGGTTCTTGTATAAAATTATGCAAACAATTCAACAACAATGTTTAAAATTCTCGGCTGCTTGCTCTGCTGGATTTGAAAATTTCAACTTGGAGGAATGTATTAATAGCATGTCATATAAGAATTTCAATAAGGTTAGTTTTGATATATTAACAATTCTTTCATTGTATACTACAACTGAATTTAATTCCATTGGTTGTTTAACTCTGTTGTTGAATATAATATTATTGTGAGATATCTATGCTGCTCGATAGGAAAATCAAGAGGAAGAAATGGGACAAGTGCCACCTGATGTCCACACACCACAACATTCCCCATTCGCAAACCCCAGTCCCACACCCCATCCACCCCCATTCAAAACCCCAAGCGCTACACCCCAACCTTCTCCATATGTGGTTCCAAGTCCAACACCACAACCACCCCCGTTCGTAGCCTCCAGCTCCACACTCGGGCTTTTTCCATATATGATTTCAAGTCCAACAACACAACCACCCCCCTTCGTACCCTCGAGGTTCACACCCCAACTTGATCCATCTGTGATTCGGAGTCCAACACCCCAAGCTATCCCTTTCGTAATCCAAAGTCCCACACCCCATCCACCTCCAATCGTTATCCCAAGTCCAACAAACGTCGTGTCTTCAATGGTTGGCTGAGTGAAAGGTAACCTTAGGAAAATTATTATTCCTCCAAGGCTCTCTCCATATGTCTTGGGTCCAACAAACAAACGCTCACGGCCCAATCCACAATATTCTCTTACACTTGAAGAAGATAAGATCTTAGATAAGTTTTGGAACGGTTATTATAAAAAGCATGTATGTATAATTTATTTTTTTAAGTGTGCATTATTGGATTGGGCAATACAATATATATTGATCTTATATATGCAAGGTACCAAAATTAGAACAAATTTGTTCAAGGGTTTCTGCTGAGAGTCTGCGTCAGTGCTTGCGTAAACATTGGATCGATACCAATGTATGTCGCAATTATGGATAGTAATATTGTATTCAATATTTATTTTTTCATGTAAATGAATAAATTGTGTCAGATGGGTTGATTATGGTGCATGTGTCTTAGATAATGAATTGCTGATTTGAAATTCTTGAGGCCAATGTCCCAACATCACATTTCTTTCCATCTTCACTAGTGGTATGTGATAAGTTCACAAAAGATATACTTTCATAGCATTATTTTATGAGTTTTCATAGATAAAAGAACTCAAAACACTATTTTTAGCATAAAAATCATAAAGTTCATCCCCATCATGCTTTGCTCATATCTTTTTATTATAGATGGCCATTTGTATGCATTTATATGAGTTCCAATGGCTTTCATACAAAATATGTTAAAAAAATACTCTCAATTATGTTAATTTCTCTTTGTAGGTGTTAATTGAAGACTAATTTGAAGATTAAAGTTGAGATTCAAGAGTTAAAGAGAGTATTGATTAGTTTGGAAGACAATTGGATGAAGAAATGACAAAGATAGGCCAACAATAAAAAGAAAAATGAAAGACCTGGGTTTGTATTTTGACCATATCTTTTTATTCGGGTGTCCGATTGAAGTGATCTTAGAAGCATTTGAAAGCTTGTTCTAAGACCTACAAATCATATTTCACAACATTTCTCCCAATTCGGACGTTTCGAGGGTCAAAATCACACATCAGTGTGGGGACTGTTTTCTAATACGGGGAATTACATTCATATGTTTATATTTCCATTCTTGTAAAGTTCCACATTGGAAATAAACAAAAAGAGAGCATGCAAATATTTCTATATAAGGAAGGGAACTCTAGGCATTTAGGACACAAGCAGGGAGAGCCTCCTCCTCTTTACTTAAGCTATTCATGTAATTGAGAGCAATTGTAGAGAGAAAGTGAGGAAAGCTTTGTAAAAATTGAAGATTTATAATGAAAACTTTGTCTTCTCCAATGGGTGGCTAATCATTTGATTGGATCTCCTAGATGAAGTTAAGTTAATACTATTCCTTTTGCTTATGCTCTTAATTCTCTTTGTTTATGTGCTTAACATGCTAGAATAGATTTTTCTTCATTGCAATATGCTATCTTCCATGCTTATTTTCTATCTTAGCATTCTTTTTACTATCTATGCTTTGGTTTGATAAATCATGCTTAGGAGTTAATATCTTTTGATGGTTTATGCTTACTTTTGATAGATAGTCATTATGAATCTTTTCTTTTATGAAGGGAAGAAAATCTTAGCTATTAGATTGTTAATTTTTAGAGCTTTAAAGTTATATTTTCCAAATCTACACATTGATTTGTCATTAGATTTGAGTGTTTTGTTTGGGAAAAGAGAAGAGCATTAGTGTTGGATTAGTGTTACTTAGTGGATTCTAGATGGTCCAATCTATCCATTAGTATTAATTGTTGTTTTACTTACTTTAGTTTGATTCTATTCACATTCTCACACACTTATTCACTTGTTTTAATTCTCACACTCCATTTCTCTATTCACACCATCTTCCACCATGCACCTTTGATTTCACACTTTTAGCACATTTCTTATTTTCTATCTTGTTCTCTTTATTAGTTAGCTTTCATGTATGTTTTTAGTTTCTTTCTATCTTGATCTTTCACTTATTTTCACACACTTACTCATTTAATATATCTAACATTGTTCATTTTTTCTTGTTATTTTTCTTTTGTCATTAACTTTGTTACTAACTTGTTGCTAACCTTGTTTTTACTTTAGTTCTATTTCTATTAACATCTTTTTGTTATCTAGTTTTTTGTTTTCTTTTAGTTTGCATTTTTTTTATTTCCCTAGTTGTTATTTTGTTTCTTGTTTTCATTATTTTTGTTATTCCCATTTGCATTTGTTAGCTATATTTGAGTTGATACTCTTTTTCATTAATAATTATTATTTTCCTTGTAATGATCCTCGTGGGAACGATATTCGGACTTCCATAGTCTATATTACTTGAGACAACCGTATACTTGCGGGAAATTCGTCATCAGTATGGAAGTTTTTTTGTCCTTGATGACTTATATTATTATGATGTGGGTCGTAGTAACATTTTGTTTCTTTACCATGCAGCATTGGGAGCAGAAAGATTTGACATATTATTATTGTATTGCATTTGGAAAATAGGAACTTAGAAAGTATAATGAATATCAAATGCTGTTTTTTCCAATATGGCATCAGTCACATTTTTTCCTCCTAGTTGGATATCCAAAAAGTGAAAAATGGGAGCTTTATAACAGTTTGGATAGCGATGCTGACTGGAAATATACTCGCCACTTTGTAAGTGTATCTCTACTTAAATATATTATATTTATTATATATTTTAGAGTATCACGTCCTTGTGCATTGACATATGTAATATCATGTGTACAGGTTTTATTCATTAGCGGTTGTTTCTCTCAACTTGGTTGGGACGATCCTGCACACTGGCCAATTATACCTCATGCAAATCCTAAACAAGATAATACGTGAGTTTAAGTTGCAAATGTTGGATGTTTGCATTATTAGATAATGGGGTGCATGTTCTCATATGCGAAAATTTGTGCAGGGATGATTGTGGAGTATTTGTGATGGCATATGCTGAGCATCTATTACTTGGCCGACCCATGCAGTTCACATAAAGCGACATGTGGTTTTACAGACAAAAGATCGTACATGACATATATTATAAGCAATAGAAAAATAGTGGTTTCCTCGAATGTACAACAGATGATGGAGGGTAGCCATGCTGAGAGAGTAATCAAGGGTTGTATGGATTTTTTGTATATGATAGGTTCAGTATGATATGTGATGTCCAGTTCAATTTTGTTATCTCAGGCAATGTCATTTTTTAGGTCAATCATTATTTTGTTTATCTTGCAGCAATGTAAATAACAACGTACAGGTTTTTAGTATATATGTTTATTAGATTTTTTTTGTTCTATTTTGTTTTATTTCAATTCTATTTTGTTTTTCTTTAATCAACATTGGCATATCTGGTAGGTGACTGATATGTATTGGTCAGTAGTATATCCACCAATATCTTGAAATTATAGGTCCAACCAGGGGTGATAAATATGACAAAAGAGAATTTTTTTTATAATATGATAATAATTTAATGAAAAGAATCTTAACATGATATTGTAAAGTAATGAATTGGAATTATCACAATAAAAGAATGACAAAAAAATAATATAATGTCTGATTTTAGTGGATGAATGATTTCTGGTTTGTTTATTCTTATTTTATAATTTAAATTAATTTTAATTTCAACAATAGAAAATTTAAGAGAAAATTTTATTATAGAGTATCAGCCCTCGCTTGCCTCTACCTTGAAGTCTTAGAAAAAGTCCAGATACTATTCTCGCTATAGCCACACCTTTTCTTGCTATATCGATATATCGAAAATGACTCAAGTCAGAGGGTGGTCTCGCTAGAGCGACATTGTTTCTCGCTATAGCGAAAATAATTCCAGTTTTTTTTTGTCGAAAGACAGAGCAATGTCTCGCTATAGCGAGACCCTTACTCGCTATAGTGAGAAACTCATATCAGGGGTGGTAACCAGGGGCAGGTATCGCTACAGCGAGACCTATTCTCGCTATAGCGAGCCCGCTGTGAGGCATACCTCGCTATAGCGAGCCCCACTCTTTCTTCGGGGTATTTTCGTAAAAGCCAGCGGGGGTATTTTCGTGAATTGTTTTCCCTTCTCTACACTGAACTTTCTCACCCACCGCAATGAATTTCCATACCCACTCTTGCCCACCACAGTGAATTTTCATACCCACTCCTTCTCTTGTCACTCCTCATAACTTAGTTTCTTTCATTTTCTTTTCTCCCATCTTCTCACAAGTATGATCGTCTTCTCTTCTTCTTATGGGTTTTATCATTTTTTTTTTTCAATCCCATTCACTGGTGTAGTTTATTCACTCGTGTAGTTTATGTTTTCTTGGGTTTTCGGGGATTCATCTCCACATTCACTCGTGTAGTTTCGGTTCTTTTGGGTTTTCTTATATTCATCCAAAACAGCTTATATATTTGGCATTTCTCTTTACAATATGCACAGGAAGGGGTTCTCTTGTGATCTGACACACAGAAAATCTGCACATGGGACTAGGCAAAACTCAAATAAATTTATCTGAGAAGAAGAAATCATCCAGAGAATCTGCACATGGGACTGGGCAAAACTTAGATAATTTTTTTCAAACTCGGATAAATTTGTTTTGGTCCAAACTCAGGTAAATTTGTTTGAAACTTAGAAAAATTGTTCAAAACTCAAATAAATTTTTCTGAGTTTTTGTCCAGTTTATCAGAATTTCTGGGAAATTTATCTGAGTTTGGCGACACCAAAAGTCAGAATATGGAAAATCAGATTCTAATAAAAACCGAAAGTCATGGATATTAATATCGAAACTCCACAATCGTGAAGAAATCCAAAACAAGGACACTTGATGACCATGATCCAATCGAGAAAAGAGATAGGGAAAACAAGCAAAAGAGCGAACTGCTCTCTTTCAAATCAGTTGTAGAGAGAAATTTGAAAGAGACTTCAGATGAAAGAGTAAGAGAAAGTAAGACCGTTTCTACCTTTGAAGAAACATTAGAGAGAATCGAAAGTCATGGTGGCGATAGAAGGTGCTCTGCAACGGTACTCTAAAACCATGGAGAGGAACGAAAAGTATTTATATCCAACAAATGGAAAATGAGAGAGAAGAAGACGAAAGGAGTTCAATGGGACAACAAAGAATAAGGGAGAACTTGACCTAGGAATAAGGGAGAATGGAAGATTTGAAATTTTAAAATTCAAAGTTTTATTCTCAAACCGTTGAAAGGGGCAAATTAGTCATGAAAATATATGATGTGGCGTATTAGGAACCTCTCACCAAAATATCTCCAGCTATCTGGACTATAGACATTAGAGAAAAAGTTGTTGGACTGAATGCCTTAGAAGACCGTTCTTAAGGACCGTTGGCTAATTTACCCTTTATTTAGACAAAGATGTGGCATTTTGATTTTATTTTTTTTAGAATTTTACCCAAAAATTCATCGTAGGTGCCTGTTGCACAAAAAAGGAAATAGTAGTTCAGGTACCATGAAAAAAAGGTACGTTAACCTATTTTTGTTTTTTTTTTCTTATTTTGAAAGCAGCAGCGACGCTAGCGTCGCTCGTCTTTGACGGGAGGAATGCTAGTGCCCGTCGTCCCCCATCTGTCATAGAGTCCATTGCACTACTCATTTGTCTCAACCAGAAGACTGAATGGAGTGGCCTGGTGTTGAGTGGAGCCATGTGGGTTTCTGATAAGTTCATGGAGAAGATGACATTGTTTATGATGCTAGTTCTATAAGGATTGTGTTTGAAATGGCAAGGAGCAAAGACAATACCCTAGAGATCTTGCCCAAAATGTGGCATCAATTGGTGGGCGAGAAGGAAGGAGGTGTCGAGCTTTCTTTCAGAATGATTTTCGATTAGATTTTGGACCTGGCCAAGTGAGTGGATCAATCTTTCAAAAAGGTATGTATCTCCTAAAAGTGCCGAGTCACAACACCCAACCATCTTCTTAGAAGATGAATAGGTCACAGAGATCTAGTTTTCCAATCATCTTCTTAAGTTCCAATTTATCAACCCCACCTCCCAAAACCCATCTTTTGGAAAAATCTCCATATCTACATCATGAACACCACACTCAAGCGTACCTATTCATTTTCAATCTTGGGGTGTGTCTGGGTTCCGCCGAACTGCGAAATCAGAGGAGATAGTCTTGATCACAGATTGGCAGGCTTGCAGTGGTCTCACCTCTGGAAAAGAAACACAGTAGCGGCAGCCGCAGTGGCGTGGCCGGAGAAGGAAGGGACGACCTCATCTCTATCCATTCATGTTGCTTAGAGGAATCGGACGAGGAGTGACGCTCTCAAAGTAAATAAAAAAAAAAAAAAAAAAGGGGACAAAACCGGGATGATGGACCCCGTCTGTAAGGCCCGAACTACTATGCCGTTTTCTGTACAATAGCCACTTACGATGAATTTTCTGAAAAAATCCTCTCTTGTTTTTTCCCTAAGAACTGACCATTTCACAGCAAAGTTCAGCTCACGTATTATAGATATTAGTCAACCTGGTCCCTAGTTAAAAAGATGTTTTGGGAATAAAAGTGTGTTTGTTTTTTATCAAATTAAAAAAAATTATTAAATATAGTTAAATAAATAAAGATAAAGTTCAAGGGAAAAAAATGAAAGTATCCAAATTTAGTATTGAAAAGTAAATAAAAGATGAACAAAATAAAAATAAAGTTAGAATGATATAAAAATATTTAAGAAGCAACGAAAGAACAACCCCCATATAGAAAAAGATTGCGGCAAGACATGCCAACCCAATACTAGCCAAGCTCGAGCTTTTAATCGAACATCAGATTTTCAACCCAATTAATAAATAGGTTGGGTCCATATTAACGCATATCACGTTATAGTCAGTTCTCAATCCAAACTGAAACCCGGCCTTACCAAATTATTGCCTCCACTACAATTGATCCTATATATGGATTTTGCATGTCCAATATCAAGCCCGAATGCATGCCTTAATATTAGCAATAATTGTAATAGATGAAGTCCAAACCCACCCTTAGAATATAGGAGAGCAAAATTACACATCGCACACACCAAATATAGTCCAAGCCCGGCCAACTAAGCTTTTATTTTTAAGGCCTGGATTAATTATAAACATGGGAAGAGTTGTATGCCCAGCCAGCCCAAAAATTTATTTTGGTTTAGAAAGGGAAAAAAAAAAGAGGCAAGGAGGTGTCGCAGGCCCCTCGTAGATGGCCAAATGCAAGAAGGTTGGTGAGTGGGTTGGTCACATTGGATTCCATTTATATAAAGCAACGATTATTTGGATTAGATTAGGAATGGGTTGAAAGAGATTGAGATTAGCAGCTTACTAGGACAGTGGATTGTAAGGAAAATAATTGTTGGCCGGATAAAAATGTTGGAAAGCATGCACCACACTTGTATAAGAGTTGATTAAAATGACAACTTTCATCCAAGGCCCACAGGCCAGAAGCAGACTCCCTGAATCAATTTCAAAGTTAACAAAATCTGCATCAAAGACAAAACTTCAATGCTCTTCCTCCCCTGCTCCTTCCTTCTCTCCAGCCCCTGCTCCAACCTGAACCTCAGTCTCAGCCCCTGCAGCCTCAGCTCCTGCTCCATCCTCTGTATAGGATAATTAACATTAGTGGTCAGTGTATTGAAGAAAAGAAAAGAGGAAATAAAAAAAAATTAATTAAAAAAAAATTACCAGGAAATAGCAATCCTCTGTGCAGGTCATGCAGCATTTTTTGACACCTTCCATCCAAGGCCCACAGGCCAGAAGCAGACTCCCTAAATCAATTTCAAAGTAAACAAAATCTGCATCAAAGACAAAAATTCAATGCTCTTCCTCCCCTGCTCCTTCCTTCTCTCCAGCCCCTGCTCCAACCTGAACCTCAGTCTCAGCCCCTGCAACCTCAGCCTCAGCCCCTGCAACCTCAGCTCCTGCTCCATCCTCTGTATAGGATAATTAACATTAGTGGTCAGTGTATTGAAGAAAAGAAAAGAGGAAATAAAAAAAAATTAATTAAAAAAAAATTACCCGGAAATAGCGATCCTCTGTGCAGGTCATGCAGCATTTTTTTGACCCTTCTACGAGTGCCTATATTCACGTTTGTTGCATTGGAAACCTGCTGCATGGTGATGGGAGGAATTTTTGTTTCTGTACCCAGAACAAGCAGTGCTGCAGCAATGCTATCAGGGTGCTCGCTGCAAAATACATTAAAATTTAAATTTAAAGTACAGAATTAATGGAATCCAATGTGACCAACCCACCTTTTTTATTTTCTTTCTAAACCAATGATCAACTAAATTAACTTACGAGAGGCCAAGTGTTTCCGTATTGTCTGCAGCTGTGAATATTCTGTCACGCCCTTCATTAGTGAGGCCAAATTGGCGAGCATATCTTCGCTGTCAAATGTAAATAAAAATATTATTTTTAATAATGATTGCAAAATATGATAAAACTAAAAAGTTGTAACACTCACCAACAATTGTATTGGTTTAATACTCTTATCTTCTATTTTGATTCCATTCTCGTTAAGTACCTTGACAATTTTGTTCTTCATAGAGCAAAATTTCGAATCTTTTATATTTTTTAAGCGTAATTCTGGATAAAAATTTTAAGTTCAAGTGCATTAATGAAACTGTCAAAAAAACATAATAAAAACAATAAATTCTATGTATCGTACCCTTAAATGTGTATGGGCTATCTCGGTCCAATGAGGATATGTATATTAGAACACCCATAACTAAATCATCATTAACACCTGCAAAACTAATGTTTCTCAGAATTCCCAAGTACCCTCGTATAGTCTCCTGTCCATAACAACAAAACAATGAACCGACAACAATTATTAAACAAGTAAAATACTGATTAATTAAAGAAACACAAGACACCTAGTGGTAAGGGTTTCTCAACTCACAAGCTTCTGTGGTCGTGTAGGTTGTCATGTACCCAATCTAGAAAGAAAAATATATATATATATATATATATATAACATTCCCATACCTTGATGTTCTGTGGGAATATAAGCCTGAAACAAATGGAAGATAAGTTAGCGCTTGGCTGTGTCAGTGCATGCAATAATAGGATAATGTTCGGGTCACAAGTCTGATTGATTGTATTTTAAAACCTCTCCCCTATATACACATATAATATTCTGTAGTGCACCTGCACATATCAAATAGGCTAATTTTGACCCTCTCGGGAAGGTGAAAATGTAAGTCCCCTGTGAGCTCCACTTGGATGCATGTCAATCATGGAGGATAGTCTGATGGAGACATCTTGTTTTGGATTTCCATTCTTTTAGCAAAAATATATTTTAAAGAGATCATCACAACCATCAATGCATGAACCACAAAGTTCGGGTTTCTTAAGTTGCAATTTTTATGCAATTAAATCCAATAGCGAGTATAATTCAGACAACTTCCAAACTGGATGGATTGCCATTTCATGGGCGTTAATGAGTGAGGGACTGGATTGATGATACATGGGTAGGGTAGCAAATGGGTCTCCAATTCTCCTATTCCATCGCCTATTCGACCCAACCCACCCCCACAAAGAGAAAGAAAGAAAGAAAACTGGTTTGGAACCCAATTTTAGTTCCTATAGTTAGTCGGATTCGGATCCAGATCTGGAACTTAGTTTAGGATCTGAGATGTAATTGGGTTTGGGTATGTATCCATATATATTCTGCCCCGAGGACCTGGATCTGGACACATTGAAAACAAAAGGGTAGTTCTATCATTTACAAATGAGAGGGTTTAGAAAACCCTAGGCATTCATTTGCCCCTTCCCCCCTTTTAATTGCCATTCCCAGTATTGAAACTAGACACTTGAAGTGAAGTAGAAACCGGATCCGTATCCCCCGTATCTTAAGTGATGCTGTACTCGTATCCGTGTCATAAATTTTTACGCTGCCATGTCGAATCTCTGTTCCCTGTGTTTGTATCCATATCCATGTCTGTAACTAGGCATCATAGGTCTACAACAATGAGACTCCTCAGGTTGAGAGCCAAGCGGTCTCTCTGATGGCTACTTCTATGCTCAGATCAACCTCTAAAGCTAGTGGGTAAGTGGTTTCCAAATGATATGCCTTCAACAATGTCATCTTTTGTCAAATTCCAACATGAAGCCCATCTTTGAATTGGGAGAGAATCTTCAACCATCCTCATTAACTGGACACCTGATTGTCAAATCATTGAACTCCATGTATTCTTCAATACATACAGTTCATTGGTGCAAGGCAACAAGAGGGTAAAGAATGGTGGTTTCGTAATAAGGTAAGAGGTACTTCTTATCTTCATGTTATCCCAAGTGCGAATGAGACAATGAGTCCGCTCCATTCTTTCTTTCAAACTCCGTTGCCAAATACAAGCATGGCAACCTTCATATATAACTAAAGACAAACTTGATCCCTCATGGTCATTAAGCCCTTCGCTATAATGACTCCCACTTTGAGTCGTCATGGTGATTAACGACATTAACTTGATGGAACAGATTCAAATAGAACTGGGCAAAAATTGAGAAAAGTTTTAATTGTTGCTGTAACACCCCTGACAAACTCCTCTAAATGCTTGATGTACTGATAGGTACAGATTTGGGATCGGTCTTGGGACTCTGAGGTTCAAATAAGTTGCTGATTAAGAGTTGGTTGGTTCTGGTATAAACACAGTTGGGTTGGGTTTAAGATGAGAGAGGTTTGGAATTGAAAGTGGATAGTTTTGGGACAGTTTTGCAATGGACAACAACTAAAATGTTGCTGTTGGTACATCGAGTGATAAATAAGATATTTCAGCAAGATGGGGTGGCAGTAATTTGGGTAAATACGCTCATGTGCAGTATGGATGGATTGATTTGAGCTAGGAGTGGGACTTTTGGGGTTCTTTTTTTGTCTGCCTTGGAATGGCAAATTGCTGTCCCTGTGAGATAAAATTTGCACAATGCAGTGAGCTGGTTTTGGGTAAGTAGGACAGTGAGTTTTGGGTGGCTGGTAAGTGTTGTGTGGGGGTTAAATCCTGATAATGGTTAGGGCCACAATAACAGCATAGCAGCAGTTCATCAAAAGAACTGACACAGCAACAAGAACTTGAATGCAATTGAAAGTAGCATGGAAATTGAATGAAACAGAAACCTAACTTAGTTTTAGGGAAATGAATGAAATGCAGAGCAATCCTAATCTGAGATAGGGAAATAAGAAACAAGACCAATGGAAGGACCTTACTTGTTCCGAAACCAAATAAGACAGGCATACACAAATGTGAGGGGGAAAGAGAGAACTTTTATTGAATTAAAAATGAGAATTTATTAGGTATTATAGAAGAAGGGATGAGAATATTGTTAGGGATCTAGATAAGATTTCTTTCCCTTTCATGAAACTGATTACATGCCAATCTCTTCATTTTTTGTCTGGATTTTCGTTCCTGTCTGATGCTAGTCAATTATCTTTAATTGATTGCATGTCAATCAATCATCTTTTATTGATTGTGTGTCAATCAATTGTTTTACTATAATCAAGTTATCTTAGCTAGATCTAAGAAATTTATTGGAAGGTTACATACATAGAAAGCATGTATAATAGGGCTAATGGGCAGGCTAGCCAAAGTTCCAGCCCAATGGATCAGTCAACTATGCTCCTCCCACTATGTTTAAGCCCAATGTCTTTTCTTGGGCCTCCTTTTCTAAGTCTTGAGTTCCATGTTTGCACCATGTCTCTCATACAAAGATTTATGTGTGCGTTGGTTATTTATTTATTTATTTTGTGTGTGTGGGGTGGGGGGTTGTGTTTTAAAAAACACCCCTTTTCATAAGCCCTTTTTAACTCATTTTTTTTATAGCATGGGGCTTCTCTTGACTGTCATGCATCCATGTAGGCCCACTGAGAGTGTATTTTTTTAAAGAAGAATGCCTGCCATATTATAGTTAAAAATTAAACATATAAGAAAAATGAGATGACATACATCGGATAATGTGTGTCCATGAACTGTTGGATGGCATCCTCGCCATTCAGATTCAGTATCTCCTCGCCATCCTGTTCTAGCACCTCATCATCTTGTTCTGGTATCTCCTTATCTTCCTATTTGGGATCATTTCTTAGAATCATTCTAGAATTTTTTGAAATTAAATTTAGAGAAATGCATTTAGACATTGATTGTGAGAGAGAGAGAGTACACTTCATGAAACATGGTTTGTGGGAATGAAATTGAAGAAAGGATAGTATATCCATAACATCTGTATTCTTACAAAAGTTTTCACTCATTGAAGCCTAGCAATGCAATAAAATATAAATACCACACATAAAATTGGATGTACTTGTAAAGGTATTATTTTAGGTGTCCTTGTTGTATTCTTTCTTATGAAATATGAATCTATTTTTTCCAGCTCTGTTTTTTTGTTTATTACTTGTTTTAAGTGTATATCAAACTGTTTAGGTTTTTTCCAATGCACTGTCTTTTTTTTTTTTTTTTTTTAAAAGTGAATGTTGAACTGCTTAGGTTTTATTACTAGTTTTATGATATTAACTCCTTGCTTTTATTCACGAACCTAATCGAACACAAATTCAATTACTTCCATTTCTTAGTTTTTCCTTTTCCTATCTTTTTTTATTGTTTTACTGTTTTTATATCTATAATTTGCATTGTAGTTTCTTTTTCATTAGTAATGAAATTTGTTGTTTTTTGGTCGATGAATTGTTTTACGTTAACAAAAAAGGAATTGTTCAGTAATCCCCCTCTTGGTATTTTAAAGTTAAACTTTGATGGTAGTTTTGTTCAAAGTGATCAACGGGGAGGTACTGGTGGCCTCATCAGAGATTGGAATGGAATCATTACTAGAAAATTTTCCGGGCCAGTAGATTCTTCTGATACTAACGAAGCAGAGTTGTTTGCTCTTCTAACTGGGTGTTGTGAGTTGCATAGATTTGGATGTCTTAATCCTATCCTTGAAGGTGATTCTTTTTCTTCTATCCAATGGGGTTCTAGAAGAGCTATTCATCCTTGGAGGCTAGCGGATTGGGTGAAGGAGATGCAAGATATTTAAAGTCTGTTGGATGCTTCTTTCCATCATATTTTAAGAGAGGCTAATTCTATGGCGGATGGTTTGGCCAGGGAAGGAGTTCTTCGCATTTCTATTTCTTTTGATGTATAATTTCTAGTGTTTTTCCCTTGTGTTCATTGTAGCTTTCGTTGTCTTTGTTTTTGTCTGGTTTCTGGTGGAATAAAATTTTATCATTTATCAAAAAAAAAAAAAGGAATTTATTGCTCTTTAACAAATAGAATTTTAATCTTTTCACATGAAAAGATAACGATGTCACTATTTAATTTCTTTTAACACAAGTATAAAATAGAAGATTTTAGAGCAATTCAAATAATTCTCTCATGCCTTGCATTTCAACTTAAGGGCTAGATTTTGTTTTTCAACAAAAAAAGGGTAGGTTCTTCTATTTTGGTTTCTATCCTCTCTCCTTCTGTTCGTATAAAGAGAAGATGAGTATCTTACATATGGTGGGTTTGATCTAGGTGGGCAGATGGAATGGATCTAGTGATCATCATCTTTCCTCTTATCAGGTCCTACATACACAGGTTTACAGGTACATGAGCTTGGGTTTAGCCCAAAATTCCAAGTGTGAGCTCAATTCAACCAGTTGCATTTATCATAAATCTTTGGATAGAAAGGCCTTATTTCAGATGTTCGGCCTAAGTTTTGATTTGAGTTGATAATCATGACTTTTGAACTATTTTTATGCAAAATGAACAGCTAGACTAATTTCTAAGCCATATTTTTCTAGAGGCTTCTTATGAGAATGGTTGCTACTTGTGGTTTTCCAATTAATCTAAATTTAGGCTTGTATGTAATATTGGTTGGCCTTTTCTATCAACCATTCGTGTAGATGATGGTGGGATCTCTATCTAGTTGATCTCGTGTAGATGATGGAAGCAATGAGTAAGGTGCTCTATACACAGAAAGCAATTCCAACGAAAAAAAAAAAAAAAAGTTGATGGCTGTCTCTACATCTGACTTAGGAGAAGGACCTCCCAATGATGACAATCCAAGATAATCTGTTCCAGTTAATGGGAACTCGGAAATTGACCCGAACCCACAATAACGAGGGTGCTTTCCAAACGTTTTAAGGAGCACTCCTGCATCATGTTTCAGAAGTAAGCTGTGCTCAACCCTTCTTACATTGGGAACCGATATAAGGGAGGACAGTTTATGATTTTGATTTGCCTATCGTCACATTCGATGAGAAGCTTTTTGAGAGCCAAAAGCAGAGGACCCAATCATTGATTGGCCAGCTTAGAGGGAAAAGAGTTTCGGCCAAAGTCCTGAAGCAATGCCTTCGATGCAGCCGAGGGGATCAGTCCAACCTCAAGATTGATTTGGACCAGATTATGCTGCTGCCTGGCAGTATATTGTGCCTGTCACGCCATTAATGGACAAACAAGCAAGCAACGAGACCAACAATCGCTGATCTCATCAGTACCTCTGTGGTTGCAGGGATAAGAAGGTGTTGTGGTGATCAGTTGTCTCTTTCAAAGCCTACTCTTTGTAGGTATGGGAATAGGTCTGCAGCAAAGATAGGCAACAGTGCCATCCACGTGCTTCCAGTTGGTTTATCCGACCCCTTTACTGGTAGAGGAGGTTGTGAGATGGATGGTGTGGATATCCAGTTACTGGATAGGATGGAGAAAAGTAATGCTTCAGTTTCTCTAGGAGCTGATAGCTGGCCTCATGACTTGGCCAAATGCATGGCTAGATGTGCCCAGTCCCTTGCCCTCCAGTACGCTGCTTGTCAATCAGTGGGTCCCATTTCTTTTCAGTTGGAGAGTTTCTCAAGGGGAACGGGTTGGGCTCCTGTTTTTCCTAATCCAGGCCCAACTCTTCTTTCCACCCAACTGGAAAGCCATTTTTCTGCCTCTTCCAATCAAGAGCCTTCAGATAATATTGTTGCTCAGCATTTCTCTTATTGTTCCTCGAAGGGTTGGAAGGGTGGTTGATAAGTGCTTAATTGTCTGCAATTAGAGCCCTAATATTTGATTGATCTTGTGATAGTTCATAGTTATTTTGTTTGTTTTTACATAGTTTTTGTTATTTTTAATGAAATGGTAAAAAGGAGCAAAAGGAGAAGAATTCATGAAGAACGATGGGCGTGAATCACCAAGAAGGATCATGGTGGGTCCCATCCAAGTTGTTTCAGATTTCAAAGATTACTTTATAATTCTTTGGACAACTTACAATTCAAAAAAGGAAAGAATTGGAGAAAGAAAGCATAATCAAAGACGGAAAGTAGAAGAAAGAAGAAACCCAACCAAGGGTTACACGCCCAAAAAGGAGGCCCACAGCCATTACAAAAGTGGAATTTCAGAATTTAGAAAGTCTTAGTCAAGTACAAGTGGAGCCCAAGAAAGGAGAAGAAAAAGGAGAAAAATAAGGAAAGTTTGAAGCAAGAATCCAAGTCAAATTAGAAGATACAAGTGGGATCAGATTTAGAAAGTCTTGCTAATCAAGAAAGAAGACTCCTATTTCATTCTAATTAGAAAGCCTAATTGTAAAGCAAGTTAGAGAACTAATCATACAAGGATTATATTCATTAAAGAGGGCTGTTGCAATCTTATATAAGAGGATCCAAGGGGTGGATGTCCAGCACCTTATCAACACACAAATCAGCCACAAACTCATCCACATCCCTACCAGCCATAGGCCACCTTTGGAGCCATATTTGGAGCAACCTTGGAGAGCTTTTGGAGGAGGAATAAAGGGGAACAAGCTGCTGGCCGACTTCTTCTTCTTCTTCTTCAATCTTCTAGTTTTCTTCTTATGACTCTATTTTCTAGTTTATGTTTCATTAAAGACATGAGTAGCTAAACTTTTTAGGGCTAGGGTGTAATTGAAACCCTAGCCTAGTCTATTTAGTCTCTTTTGGCATCTTTTAATTCAGAATTCAGTTTTCTTAGTTGAGATTCTAAACCATGTTTTTAATTGATGAGTTGTGTATATGCCATGTGAACCACGTTGTATTCAATTAAATTTAAGAGTGGCTAACTTAATTTTGATTGATCTTGATGTTAAGCTTCTAGGGTTTAGAACCATGAATAATCTAAATATATGCCATGCATAGACTCATGCATTTATCATTCCCATTGTTTTTATGCATTATGTGTGTTTTGACTAGGACATATGCCATGCTTAGTTTTTGCATCATAATGAACAATTCATGTAGTATGCCACTCATGAATTAGGTTTAGGGGAATAATAATCTAGATACATATGCCATGGCCCATGGTCTAGGTTGATAGATGTCACTAATAATTCAGATTTTGGATTAAAGGGTAAAAAGGGACATGCATAGTATTGGTTAGGGGAGTAGATGAAACCCTAGTACAATTATTATTACTGTTTTTCAATTCTAATACTAGTATTCTTGTTTTAGATTATTTTCCATTTAGCTTTTGATAGTTTAATTTACTATTTTTAGTAGTTTAATTCAATCTTTCATCATTCAATTGTTTCTTTTAATATTCTGATTTTTTAGTTGCTTTTGACATTATTTTACCACAAGTCTTCATGGGATCGACCTCGTGCTTACAATTCAGTACACTACATATTACTCTTGTGCGCTTGCGAGTTTTAATTATGTGCATACTAGTAGCTTATTTCTAGGTTGCTTGGTGCATACCAGTGGTAAGGGAGGTGTTAAAGCTAGGAGATCAGTTTCATTCCCTCTTATCAAGGCAAAGCTTAAGAAGTTAAATGAAGCCTCTAAGGGGAGAGAGGGTAATGCTCCTTTTAGGAGGAAGGTGGCTGCAGCTTTTGCTGCTTCTTCCTTTAGGGGGGCCTTGAGTAGGTCTGAATCTGATGGTCACCAAGATAATTTTTTGCAGATTGAAACTCAGTCCGAGTCAGTTTGTGGATGCAAGAGTTCCCTCGCACCGAAGCGTTGGAGGTGGGTCGTGTGGGTATACAGTTAGGGCTTTGCTTTGGCTCACATGAACAAGAAATCTTGCATCATATTGAAGTATTGGAAGCAGAAGCTACTATTGGCAATGGTAAGGCGAATGGTGGGTTTAATCAAGTGCGGATAGAGAGGACGAAGACAGCTTGAGTGGGTTGCAAAAATTGGGGGTATGTCTTCTCTTTGTTTATTCATGATTATCATCAATTGGAATGTTAGAGGGCTTGAGAAGCCAGCGAAAAGGGCGGCAGTAAGGAGGTTAGTTAGGATGCATAAGGTTGATTTATTTCTCCTTCAAGAGACGAAAATCCACAAAGATATTGAAAGTATTATTTTTAGTGTTTGGGGCTCTAGAAGGTGCAGTTGGGAATGAGTCTAATCTCAATATGGAATGAGGATGTTTTAAGGAAGGAGGATGTTTCCTTTTCCCAAAGGGTGTTGGCTATTAAATTCCTTTTGGTGGTTGATAATCTTAGGTGGGCAGTTGCCAATGTCTATGGGCCGAATAAGGATTCTAGTAGGGGTCAATTCTGGGATGACATATCTTCAACTCATTTTCTTTGGGATGTAGTGAAACGAGACTTTTACGACATGTTGTCAGAGTTTCACAGGAGAGGTAGATTGAGCAAAGAGATCAATGCAACTTTTCAAATATAGACCTATAAGTTTGGTGGGTTGCGTGTACAAGTTGTTGTCAAAGATTCTGGCTAATAGGCTGAAGAAGGTCTTGCCATCTATTATAGGCCCTTTACAAGAGGCTTTTGTGAAGAATAGACAAATTCTTGACAAAGTTCTTATTGCAAATGAGCTCATTCATGCCCGAAAACAATCTAAAAAAGCAGCGGTTATCTTTAAAATAGATATGGAAAAAGCATATGACCATGTGGAATGGGGCTTTGTGGATTACATGTTGAGGAGGTTTGGTTTTGGGGGAACGTGGTGTGCTTGGATTCGGGAATGTATTTCATCTCCTTCCTTCTCTATGTTGGTCAACGGTTCTCCTTCACGCCTGTTCAGAGCTTCTAGGGAGCTTAGACAAGGTGATCCTCTCTCTCCCTTTTTATTTACCATAGTCGTGGAAGCTCTCAGTGCTCTACTGTCCAAGGCCAAGGAGTGTGGAATCTTGGAAGGCTTTGAGGTTGGCAGAGGGGTAGAAGCTATTACTCACCTTCAATTTGCAGATGATACCATCTTGTTTAGCTCTACAAGGTGGGAGGAGGTTGTAGTCTTAGAGGATTCTCAGGTGCTTTGAACTATGCTCAGGTTTAAAGATAAATCTTTCCAAGAGCGTAATGGTGGGGGTTGGGTCGGCAAATGAAGAGATTCAAACTTTAGCATCAAAGCTTCACTGCAAATCTGGTAAATTGCCTCTGCTATAGCTAGGTTTGCCTATTGGGTGCAAAGTGAGATCTCAAGAGGTGTGGAATCCAGTGGCAAAAAATTTCAAGAGGAAATTGTCTATGTGGAAAAGAAATTATCTTTCCATAGGAGGAAGAATCACCTTAATCAAAGCTTCTCTTTCTGATTTGCCGGTAAATTATTTGTCCTTGTTGAGTACGCCGGTGGCGATCAAGGAGAAGTTGGACCGCTTAAGGAGGGATTTTCTGTGGGGAGGAAGGAGTGACAAAAGGAAGTTGCATCTTGTTAGGCAGGAGGATGTGGTCAAGCCTAAGGCCGCTAGGGGATTAGGGTTATGCAACTTGGAATTTAAAAATTGGGCCCTTTTGGCTAAGTGGTGGTGTAGGTTTGGGGATGAGAGGGAGGCTTTATGGAGGAGAGTTATTAGGGCTAAATATGGAGAAAATATTTGGGGTTGGGAGCCTATTAGAGTTCCTAGGCATCGTTTGTCGGGTCTGTGGGGTAAAATTTTGAGGTTTGGAGATCTATCTTTTGCGGGGGGATAGTTATTTAGGAGGGCGATTGGTTTCAAAGTGGAGGAGGGAAGTCGTGTTCGTTTTTGGGTTGATCATTGGGTGGGGCTGGGTCCTTTGTCCTTGTCTTTTCCTAGATTGCTTAGATTGGTGGTCAACAAGTGGGCCTCGATCAAAGATTGTTATGTGGGTGAGGGGGGGCTTTGGGTCTTGGAATGTATCCTTCAGGAGGGTCTTGCATTCATCTGAGGAGTCTGAGTTTGGGTCTTTGAAGAATCTTATTTCTAACATTTTCTTTTGCAGGGATATTGTCGATTCTCACATTTGGATGCCTTGGTCCTCCGGTGCCTTTTCTTGTAAGTCCTTCTACAAGGAATTAGAGGGCTTTCCAAGTACCAAAGCTTCAGCTTCTTTGGCTTGGTTAGGCTTGGCTCCTCCTAGGGTGGAGGCTTTCATGTGGCTGGCTTTATCCGGAAAAGTTCCTACAGTAGACAACTCAGAAGAAGAAGACTGACTTCGGTCGCTATTTCAGACGTATGCGTGTTGTGTGGGAAGGACAATGGGATGGTAGACCATTTATTTGTGCATTGTGAGTTCTCTTATTCTTTGTGGTGTAGGTTTCTAGCGCGGTGTGGTGTTCTTTGGAGCTTCCTAAGATCGTTGGTTGGGTTAGTTGAAGCGTGGACGTTTTTTTTTCTTTTTTTTTGGTAGTGGTTTGATATCTTGGAGGCTTATATCCCTTTTGATATTTTATGGTCGGTGTGGAAAGAAAGGAACAATAGAATTTTCAAAGGTCTTTGTTGCCCATGGAAGATCTAGAGCAATTGGTGGTGGTTTAAATTGCAAAATGGGTTTCCTTCAAGAAAGAGTTTGACACTTCAAAAGTTTATGGTGTGTTGCATAATTGGGAGGCTTCCTTATATTGTGGGGTAAAGAAGGTGAAAAAGGTAGTGCATTGGGTTCCTCCCAATGTAGGGGTGTTGAAGTTTAATGTGGATGGAGCAACTAAAGGAAAGCGTGGGCCGGCGGGTATTGGTGGGGTGCTTAGCGATAGTGGAGGGCTTGTGTTGGTAATGTTTTCCAAACATGTTGGGACTATGGAGTCTAATGAGGCGAAGGTGTTGGCTATCCTAGAAACTGTTCGAATTTTTGCCTCTTCCTCATTTCATTCAAGGTTAGAGGTGGAAAGCGATTCTCTCAATGTTATTTCGTGGGTGTCCTCTTCAGTTGTCATTCCTTGGAGATTTCAATTTTACCTTAATGAGATTAGAGCGTTAGCGTCCTCAATTCAAGTGAAGTTTCAACATGTTGGGAGGTCGGCAAATGGTTTTTCTAATTCGTTAGCTAAGCAAGGGGTGGATAGGTCTTCTAATTTGGTGGCTTTCATTGTGTGATGTTTCTTTGTTTTTTGCTTTTTCTTTTTGTGGTATAATTCTTTTATACCATCATGCTCTTTTTTATTTTTTTTGGTGGTCTTCTTGTATCTGGCTTTCTTTTTTAATACAATTTATCGTTAATGATAAATAAAAAATAAATAAAAAGAGACCAATAATCTCATGACAAAACATCATGCATCAGCAACTTAAGGAATGGAAAAAAAACATAAAGAAACAGAATTTCTGTTTATTTTCTTTTATCAAAAAACATGACTCTCGACGATCCTCTTTACTACACCTTTTAAAGACAGATTGGAAAGATCCCCCTTGATCCCATTACACCCTTGATAACAGCATCTTGCTAAATTAAGACTATAGAAAACTTAGAAAAGAAAATAAAGAAAGAAAATAATGATATTGTTGACTGTTGATCATGGCTGGACATGCACTGTCGATCCTGTCAGCACACCCAAATTTCTCTCCCTTTTTCTGATTTTAAGCAATCAAATCCACCCATCTTTCCTAAGATCTTTATTCTTTAGGTTCCAACTCATCATGTCTAAATGTAGAGAATCCAACAATTATTTGGAATTAGAAATCATGTTTTGATGATTTTTCCAAAAACAAAGTTGTTCCAGACATTATGGACGGCATATTGGCCCCACATGGCCCACCAAATCAGATCGTAGAGCCCACCATTTGAAAGCCAACCCTTGGGTGACCCAGGGCGTAGTGGCTCCTTATGCAATCAAATCCACTGTGGCCTCCAAAATCAGCCTGGAAAACATGACACGTGAGGCTCATTACAACTTATAGGTTTTTATGAAAATTTGTAAATCAGCCACTGTTGTTTTTTTATTTATTTTAAACAGCCCCCGTTTATTCAATTTTCACATGTAAGGGACTGTTCTCGGTTTCTTTTCTGAAAGAATGGACTTTCACACATGGGTTCAGACCCCATCTGCTCAATCAAATGCATTCATGAAAGCCAAAGCATGTTCAATCACTTGATCTGCATCAGCCTTTCTTTTGTTTGGAGACTAAAATGATCGGTGGAAGTGCTGGAATTATAGAATTTAATTTTACATTTCCAGCCTATAAGATGAATCTGATTTCGACCATAGTCGAACAGGCATGCCTTGGACAGTTGCTTACCAACACTAGATGGTAACAAGTTGGTTTCCCAACTTCGACCCCAAGCATGCTTAAATTGTCCAAGCTCCAGTTAGGGTCCTGCTACATGTCTCCCAATAGCGAATGGACAGAGATACACATTCAACGATTTGTTAATTCGTTAGGGCACCTCACCAGGCATGATACCCCAACCCAAACACAAGGAAGAAAGGATATAGTGCTATGTTCACTAGAGTATAAGTGGAGGCTGATTTTAGTAAGGCACTGCTGAAAGACATGTACTTCAGATGCTGCAAGGGCGCAGATTCCTGTCTTTTTGTTCTGAGAGCCTTCTGGCTCTCTGTTCAAATTGTGGATGCGCTTGGATACTCCTCATTGGATATATTGCAATTTCCAGTTTCAACAGTTAGTTGCAGGAAAGGAAACGAGCAACCATCTGAGGTTTCTAGTCCGACAGTCAGACTCTAGTTAGTTACTCGCTTCAAGACAACAATTGCAAACATGAGTATCTTGTTTTCAATCCCATCAAGAGCAATGGATAGAAGTGTGACCTAGGCGTTGAAATCCCCATGCCACAGTACAAGGAGGTGTTAGCTGAGAGGAAACACAAATACGGTGGTTGGCTCTGTGATTCCCCAATCATAGACAAATTGTCTAACTGATTTCATAACCTTCAGGAAGAGGCTGGCGTGAATCACCTACGGCCGAAATTGGTGGTTGAATCAAGATATTCACAACCACTTTGTCATGCAACTGGGGTCCACAGTCCAAGCCAGTTAGCCGAATCCACCATAGGGCTGATCCATCCACATTACAACCAGCCATATCTGACATATCTTGTGATGGCAGGCACATTACAATAAATGGACGATCTCCAGTTGTGATTTGTGAAGCGCAATCTGCCACTCAGTCTGGAAGATCTCAAGATACCTACAAAAATCTCACACATTTTATCCACATTGAGTCTAAGAATCCATTGACTAGGGTCAGACTGTCTTGACTCTTGAGGGACACACAAGAAGTTCACAGTCATCCACGAACCTTAGAACTACATCCATCTCAGATGCCCTAGATTTGCGATGGTCCAGTGCATCGTCATCTATTCCATAATACTCTAGGAATCAACCTATTGCACCATCATTATCAAGACCTATCAGCCCATCTTCGTTGTTCCAACCGGGGAACTAGCATCCTAAGTGCGGACAATCATCTAACTATTTTTTTAAAATCGTAACAACCATGTAGAAGAAAAGAAACCCCTCAATTACTCAATCTCTTCTCATACATCCTCTAACCCCAAAATTCCAGAAACCTCAGAAATATCATATCAGTCACCACTGCAGCCACGGAATCATCAACCAACCAGGGCTTCACAGATAAATTGTCGACCTCCCACATCTCATCACCTTTGTTGGAGTATGGCTTTGATTCCATTAACTTCTCTCATGCTTCCAAATCCACCCACATGGCAGATAGAGTTGAACCTTGTAGCTTGCCACTGCCCTTTCTATCAGCTAGTATGGCCACCTTTCTTGTTTCTCGTTTTTCCCATCCATCCATTGTCAAACCTAGCTAATTTATCCCATGGATCTTTCAGCCTTCACATTGACCTGATCTAATCCGCCTTCACTGGAATACCAGCCCCTAATGAACGCCCCTTCCCACTCTGTGATGGGGCAACATTGAATTCCCTCCATGTTTTCTCAATGGAAACACATCATCTTCCTAGTACTGAACATCCCTTAAGAAGGTCAGCCTTCAGATGGCATCATACAGTCTGGAACTCTGGTACCGGAATCTATGGGCCACGCTCTACACAACAACTCAGTAACTTCTAGGTACTTACACAATGAGGACAGGATATTCAGTCCCTCGACAAGTTGCATAGAGCTTTATGCCTTGAGCAAGGTACATCTCTCACCATTTTTGAATTGAATGTCCTGCTGAAGCTGACAATTTTGAGTTGGAAATGCAATAAGCCTCTAGGAAACCAATGCAACATTATCTCTTCTAGTGAACCACAAGTGAAATATTCTACTGACATCCCAAACCAGACTTTAGAGAGGCAAAGGCACCATAAAAAAAACTGGGACCCACCTGAATTACACGACTTCAATTGTGGGATCTCACCCACTTGTATGTTGGAAGATCAGCATGAGAAAATCACCCTGAACCACAAATCCTGATCCTTCTGGAAACTCACTTTCAAAAAATCCATGCTAGCCCCACTGTCCAACGTAGTGCTTAGGGACATTTGGGCCTTTTTGGGACCCAAAAGCCACCTATCTACATGCGCAAGCTCAGAGCTAATAACCATGGCAGCAGGATGGATGGAGAAGAAACACAATAGTTGAGAAATCTAAGATGAGAAAACTATCGTATCCCTTTGTGTGGGTCGACCGCTTTATTTATAATTCTTTGTATTCTAATTATAGTAATGATAATCAATACATAATAGTGACAAGCGTCTAGAAAGGGTCCGGATCCCCTGTTTCTACTGTTTCATCCAATCCACATTCGCCAACTGTGTAAAATCTTATGCCAGCTAATGCATTCCTCAATTGCTTTCTTAGAATGAAAAAATCAAGGAAGATATTTTACACAATAGGTGAATGTGGATTGGATGAAACAATATCTCCCTAACACGGGATCCATACTCGTCTAGAAAGGAAATGACGGCTAATGAGACACCTAATGAGAATCTTTCTATGAAGGAAAGGTTGACTAAAACATCTCACGTGGGGATAGGTTAGTGTACAAATGGTCCCATTTGTAGGCAGGAAGGTTAGCAAGAGAAAATCACCCCAAACCACAAATTCTAGTTTTTCTGGAAACTCGCACCCAAACGATTCATGCTAGCCACTCAGTCCAACGTATCACTCGGGGGGATTTGGGTTTTTGGGGCCCACAAGTCCACCTATCAACATGCACTAGCTCAAAGTTGATAACCATGACAGCAAAATGGATAATGATGGACAAATGAAGAAGTTGAGAACTCTAAGATGAGAAAATTGTCATAACCATTTGTGTTGGTCGACCATTGTATTTATAATGTTGGTCAATCAAGAAGCAACACATGCACAAAAAGATGAGTGAAGTAGAGAAAGATCGTTCAGGTAGATGTGTGGTAAAACTAGGAAGGGCCAAATTAGAAATGAGCACTTTCTGGAGCATTTAGGGGTTAGCATCAATAGATGATACAATAAGAGAAACCCATCTGAGATGGTTTGGACATGTCCAATGCCAGCCAACAATGGCACTGGTGAAGAAAAGTTTTTCTATGCAAGTTGATAGCCCACCAAGGGGAAGGGGTAGGTTGAAGAGGACATAGATGGAAGTAGTAAGGTTGGATCTTAAGAAGTGCAACCTATCCGAGGATTTGGCTCATAATTGATCGGAATGGAGAAACAAAATTCATGTAGCCAACCCCGATATATTTGGGACAAGGCTTCGGTGATGTTAATGATGATGACGATGACCATTCTATTTATAATCTCTTGTGTGCTAATTATATTAATGCTAACCAACATAGAATAATTACAATTGTCTAGAAAGGAAATGGCAACTAATGAGACACCGAATGAGAATCTTCCTATAAGGAAAGGTTGACTAAAGCATCCCACACGGGGATAAGCTAGTGTACAAATGGTGAGTTAAGTTTAATGTCACTTCAGGCTTGGGCTTCACACTCCCCCTCAAACTAATGCGAAGGTAAATCGAAGCACCAATTTGCTAGTGAATTAGTCATGTTGCACTTTGGCCATAGCTTTGGTAAAGAGATCAGCCAATTGATTGATAATGTGAAGATACGGCAATTGAATGGCACCAGAGAGCACATGTGGGTAGATGAAATGACAATTGATCTCAATATGTTTAGTGTGCTCATGAAATATAGGAATTGTGGTAATGTGGATGGCACTGGTATTGTTTGCAAAGAGCAAGGCAGGTCGCGGATGAATGACTCCAAGTTCGTAAAGAAGAAGTTGGAGCCAAAGAATCTTGCTACTTGCGGAAGACATAGAATGACATTCAGCCTCAACATAAGATTTGGAAACAATGGTTTGCTTCGTACATTTCCACGATCTTAAAGAGGTCCCGAAGAACATACAACATCTAGTGGTTGAGTTTCTGGTATCGGGACACCCAGCCCAATCAGCACTTCAAGTCGAAGTGGTGATTTGAAGGACTACAATAAGCCATGGTTGAGTTCCACAATCAATTGTCAAATACAGTAAGCTGCTACGAGATGAGATGTATTAGTATTGCTCACAAATTAGTTAATAATTTGTACTGTGTAAGCAGATGTCAGCCCTTGTCATAGTAAGATATAAGAGACCTATAAGACAGCAGTACGTAGATGGATCAGAGAGTGGGGTTCTCTCGTTTAGTCGAAGTTTCACATTAAGATCAAGAGGTGTTTTTAGTACTTTTGCAGTAAGAAAGGTGAGCATATGCAAGATCTTTGGCAGATTTCTGCTGATTATTGCGGATACCTTCTTTTTAGCAGGAGATCTCAAGGCCAAGGAAATATTTCAGGTGGCCAAGATCCTTCATTTTAAACATGCTTGTTAGTTGACACTTGAGTTCCTTAATTTCCACTATATCATTGCCACTGGTGATCATGTCATCCACATAGATGGGAACAATAGTACAGCCACGAGAAGTCCACTTAATAAAACAGCCCTGTCATTTGGACATTGGTAAAAAGGAGCTTGAAGAATAGCATTCCTGAAATTTTCAAACCAAACCCATGGGGCTGGATTAAGTCCATGAAGGAATTTCTTCAGACAACAAACATAATGTGGAAGACACTTGTACCCTGGAGGACACGTACATGGGCGGACCCATGTGTGAAGCCCCCACCCAACCTAAAGCCCATGAGGACTTAAGGCCCATGTGGCCCAGCCCCCACTCAAATGAGAACAAAGTCCCCCCTCTTGTTCCCCAATTCCAAAAGACCTTCTCGACTCTCCCTCTTTCTTCATCTCTTTCTCAGCCTCTCTCTCTTACCGTGAGGAATCAATACTCTCTCTCATTTCTACTTAGCAAAGTTTTGCATCTCTATAACCCATTAAAAGTGACCAAAATACCCCTTCCAACTCTTCCTTCAAATAGAAGGTAGAAATTTCAAAATGAAGGACAGCCATAGCATTTTCTAATTACAAAAGAAATATTCCTTTCGCGTAAGGCAACTCTACCACTTGTAACTCTTAGGTTATCTCTCTTAATTGATGAAATCTTTATTTTAAAAAAACATTGACAATGGAAAAATTATTGATGTGTATATTTTTTTTAACCAAGGGTACCTGAGATCGTTTTCCTCAATTTTTTATCGATGACATGAGGAAAATAATATTTAAGTCCCAAAATCCAAAAACATTATTCTCCTCATTTCTCTTAAGAAGGGTGTCTTCAATTTTTATTGACGTGTGTATTTTTATGGTTATGTCCAAGTATATGATGATTCAAGTGGAGTGGTCTACTTGTTTGTTATATTTGTTCTTGAGATTTTATCTTATTTAGTGGAATTTGATTATTAAAAAATTAAATGGTTTTGACTAAATGAATAGTATCTGTTTAAGCCAAACTTTTCTAGGCTAAAATTCTCTTCTAACTATTCCTGTTAGACCATTGAGTGTATATTGGAGGGTGTATTTCTATGATTATTGGGGTTGAGTAGGATATTGATGCATTTCATATTCTTCTCCACTTTTCTCAAGTATAGAAACTGCAATGTTTAGCAGGGTCCAAACTACGGTCATCTTGGCAATAGGAGCAAATGTTTGCTCGTTGTCAATGCCATATTCCAGCAACTTATACCTCTCCTTATAGGCAACTGTAGCGACAGTTATCAGACTCTCTCTGTTTTTGGGAAGAACGTATTTCTTCCAGGGACCTTAATAGGATTTTGTTTTGGGACTCTATTACTGTTTTGGGAGAAAAAATATGGCAGTCCAGACACCTCTCATGCCTCTGTCGGCGATTTTAAGACATTTGTAGATTCCTCGCATCTCACTGACATGGGACTTGCAGGTCCTCTATACGCATCAAATAATGTGAATCAATTTCCAAATAAAATCCTGGAAAGGACCAAATAGAGGTATAGACAGGCTGCATCTGATCATTGTCCTATCATTCGTCAACATCATAACAATGCAATCAAATTGAACGCCAAGCATATCAATTTTGCATGTAAACTAAATAAAAACTTATAAGTTGAGCAGATCACTTGCAACAGTGGCATCAAGAAAGTTTTGGTAATATTTCAAGGAAATCGAACACCAGAATCAAGAAAACAGTAACATAAGGAAACTTTTGGTAATATTTCAAGAATCAAGGAAACAGTAACATAAGGAAACTTTTGGTAATATTTCAAGGAAATCGAAAACCAGACAGTGGCATAAAGAAACTTTTGGTAATGTTTCATGGAAAACTCGAATCAACGAACAAACCTCATTCAGAACGCATTCTCCCTCTGGAGGAAAATGCTGAGGCGGTGAAGATTTCGGAGAAGAGGAAGATGTCGATCCCTCTTTCGCTTTGGATTTGATCGCCTCCTCTTTCTCTTTGGATTCGGTCGCCTTCTCTTTCGATGCCCTTTCCATTTCTTCTTCGATCGCCTTCTCTTTCGATGCCCTTTCCATTTCTTCTTCGATCGCCTTCTCTTTCAATGCCCTTTCCATTTCTTCTCAAGACGCTCCTTCGCTTTCGATTGATCCGCTCTTTCTATGCCTTTCTTTCTCGGGACGCTATTTCTTGCTCGACAAGAAAGCTGGATTAGTTTGGAGATGAGCAGATATATATATAGGTATGGGTCTGGGCGGGGCTGGGACCCATTTGGGCTGATGGCTATAGTTTTTCCCATGGGCCATGGCGAACTTAAAGTGAGTGAGTGAGTGAATTATAAATTGGCTTGTCCTCGAGGGGAAATTTTCTTGAAGGGGGCTTTTTTCTTCCGTATTACTTGTGGGTGTCTCAGCTCTCTAGGCCGAGTTAATCCCTTTGGCCCCAGAGAATTATGTAAATCTACAGTGGCCCTCAATGTTGGTACTAGCTAAGTGAGCTACCCCTCCGAATTGAGAGGGACAATTAATAAAATTGAAAATTTTAATTTGTAGCATCAATTGAGACTTTCTCAATTTCATCATAAGTAGCCCGAGGAGGGGTAAAATTGAGCGAGTTTCAAATGGAATCTTGCCCGTTTGGTAATTTTACCAATATATTAAGTGAAGTGAAGTCATGTTAAACATCCCATCAAAAGCACTTTTCCAAAAAATTCCCTCCATCTTTACCAAAACAAAGTAAAAAAACAACTACATTTACTCACTAAAAGACAAAAAAACTTCATTTCCCTATACAAAAATTAAAAAATATTCCATCACAAACAACTAAAAATAAAATACCATCATAACTCACTTATATTTTATTCATTCTTTTCATTTCACTTCACTCCACTTTATTTTAAAAGTAAATTACCAAACGGGCCCTAAGGGGCATGGCGTGTATGTCATGAGGTTGTGCGACCCGCTCTCTTTTTTATATATAAAAAAGCTTATGACATGACAATATATATATTAATATAGTCTTGCCGGGGTATTTATTTTCACCTCAGTTACATATGATGAAAAATGAAAG
This sequence comes from Camphora micrantha, assembly GCA_003546025.1. Classification (NCBI taxonomy): domain Eukaryota; kingdom Viridiplantae; phylum Streptophyta; class Magnoliopsida; order Laurales; family Lauraceae; genus Camphora; species Camphora micrantha. Next base: position 76,607,083 of record QPKB01000003.1, on the reverse strand, counting down.
AGTGTTTTGCATATACCCTCTTAGGTTTTTAGAATTTGTAAATGGGCCCATATAATTTTAATATTTGTAAATTGGTCACTAACTTTTCATTTTAATACTTTTCATGTCCCCAAAATCAATTGTCCTAACGAAAATGGCCAACCACTGTGAAGTTTATGTAGATTATTTTATAAGAATGACAACTTTGCCCTTACATTCATTAAACAAAAATGAGTATATTATTTTATAAAAATAATATTATTTTATCTTGATTCTCAGTACGCGCTCTCTCTCTCTTAATAACTCTCTCATACACAGGAAGCTTAATCATTATTTTAAAACTTTCATCAAGCCAAAGGTGGGTCGTGGGTAGGGTTGTACATGGGTACCCGATTCTCCGATTACCCGAAGGTTCCGACCCGTTAGGTTCCGGGTCTGGGTCCTTATTTTGGTCCCGATAAGTAAATGGTTCCGGTTCCGGATCCGTTTTTTGGAACCGATACCTAAACGATTCCGGTTCCGGATCTACAGTAGCTCAAACCCGAGGACCAGAAACCCGACCCAATATACACTAATATAAGGTAACTTTAGTATGTAAAAACCAAACCCTTCTTACTTTTCTACTTTTCTATATTAGGGTTTCTACTTTTCTAACATCTCATACCTGGAACCGGAACCAGACCCACCTCACAAATGGTTCCGATTTTGGTTCTCTTTAATATTATTGGTTCCGGTTCCGGAACCAGTTTTCTAGATCTGAACCGGGTTCGGTTCCAGTTCCGGTTCCACCCTGGACCCGGACTGGAACCGACCCGTTTACAACCCTAGTCGTGGGTGGATTAGATCAATTATAACCAATTATAAGTATATCATTTTACAAAAATAATATTATTTTATCTCGATTCATTTTATAAAAATAATATTTATTTTTTCTCGATTTTCAACAATCTCTCTCAATAACTCTCTCGTGCATATGAAGCCTAATCATTATTTTAAAACTTTCATTAATCCAATAGTGGGTCGTGGATGGATTAGATCAATTATTGCCAATTATAAGTACGGGTGTTGATTGTCATTATAATCAATTTGAATTTAATGAAATGAGCCTTGTACTAAAATACAGAATTATACATGATTATTCTATGCTACTAAATATACTTTAGCAACTGATGATGCCAAAAAATGGGTTTCGGGCACCACCGGTCAAGTATAGAGTAATTAATGTTAAAATTGATGAAGAGAGAGAGAGAGAAAGAGAGAGAAGGTTTATAGTGGTTCGGTCAGCGTGACCTACGTCCACTTTGAAATGATGATTTTACTTCCCAAATGTGTAGCGATTACAGAGAATGCAGAAAGATGATGATTTAGGCCGATTGGAATAGCTTGCTTGCCCCTCAGTGCGGGGTGGGGCTCTATGTTTTATAGTCGTCCCCTAACAGATGGGGACGACTTTTCAGCAGCGGACACTTCGTTTTGGCGGAGTCTCCGAACCGCCCTCGACAGACGAGGCAGATAGGATCTCCTCCGCAAGACTTGGTAAAAGCAGGTTAAAGGTAACGACACGCTGACTTTGTACTTCGTGGATTCGGACCCGGACCTGACCCATGACGAGTGGACCTGGACCTAGGCTCAGCATGACCTCGGGTCACTCAGACCTGACCCACCATCGTGAACATCATTATGGTTTGGGCCTGACCCGTCATTGTGGACCGAGTCAGTTGGGCCTGACCCATCAGCAACTATTAGGGCACGTTTGGCAACAATCCCTAGGGGTAGGAATCCTCTATTTAGAGGATTCTCTTCCTTCTCCTTCTTCTTATACGAAGCTATCCATAGCGAGGATGTCTCAGACAGAAGTTTTTGTGCATTCACGTTTGGCAAAGGCAAAGAATATGTGGATTAACATATGCCACACCCAACGATTAGAGATTTTTTGCCATTTTCTCACGATCCATGATGGATCAAGCCATAAGATTTGAACTCATAGCCGTTTTGGGCCTTCTACATATTATCAATGGATCTTATTTTCATTATGGGTCCCGTAGAAATTAAAAATTATATTTTTAGGTTGTGGGATATTTTGAAAATATTTCAAAATATATGGTGGATCAACGGCTAAAAATTGACCTACCAGCCATTTTAGACATTATAAATATGATGAATGGTTAGGATATTGATTGTTGGACCCATTAGATAGGTTTCTAAGTTAAAAAGGGGTCACCACAAATTACCACGGAAGTCTGCACGTTTGGCATGTTGGGTTGTTTTAGGCACTATGAATGATCAACGGCCAAGAATGTTTTCCAATTTTTTCATGATCCCTGACGAATAAACCTACCAAATTTGAGCCCATGGCTAGTCCCAGAAGATTGTGGGTCCCAGAAGATAGGTTCCCAAAGCAAAAGGGGGCAGCCACAAGATTACCGCCTTTTTTACTGTTCATTTGCAAATCAACTTAGCGCACGGATTTTCAGAATTCGACCTGCGGAGGTCAGATGTCAATTTTCTATGCTTTTGATGACTTCTATGTATAAATGGGATTCTCTCATATGCTTGGATTTGCAACCAAACATGGACTTTTCTTGAATCCGAGGAAAGCGGGCGAGGAATCCCCTTCGTGGACCTTTGTCAAACGTGCCCTAAATGTTATTAACTTTAAAATAAAAAAACCAAACTTTTGAAATTATGCATAAAGGATAATAGAGAGATGGGCAAAGGTGTTAAAAATGAAATAAAAGTATTTCAAGGGTAGATTGGTGATAAATGAAATAAAAGTATTTCAAGGGTAGATTGGTGATGGGGAGAGAGGATATTGAAAGGGCAGTGACCCACTTGATTGGCAACGAAGACGAAGAAGGGAGAGCAGAGATTAAAATGAACCAATCCTTTTGCTTTGTTTGGTTTAAATAGTATTTCTGGGATTTAAAAAACAAGTCGCAAAAAGTGGCCGGACAATAGAGAGGGATGTCCGAATGTCCTGATTTGAAAGGTTATTGGAAAACTTAAGCCTTGTTTTGAAATATAACTTTTTCTTTGTCCTATTTTAAAGGGGGTTTTACAAAAAATAAAAATAAAATAGGCTTAAACCATAATTAAATGGTCTTATTAAGAAAAATCATAAAATGACGAGATAATTATTTGTACATGTTTTTAGACGAAATTACTCCAGTTAGGTTGATGATATCGTCAACCTCCTGCAACTTTTATTCTTCTTTTTCTTCGATGGTTTTCAAATCTTATTGTCTTTTTTTTTTTCGCTTAATCTATTGTCTTAGGTTTGGAAATTTTGGATGGAGATGAATATCCATTTCAAATAAATGAAGGAGAATCGAAAGGAAATAATGAATGCATAAAAAGATAATGGTTCGATAAGTCTATTGCAAATCACATAATGAAGCGTGTTTAATCCGTCTACTATCAAACTCATTCTTAAAGCTAGTTCAAAGATTCTGGATTAACGGAAAAAAAAAACACTTTTGGGATCTAAAACTCCACACAAACAATACAATACTTGAGAGAAAACCTCGCATTCACTACTCAAAGATTGCTGAGCATGGCTCCTTATATGTTGCTTACAAACATCAAAATCTACAAAATTCCCCCAAACAAAAGGCCTTAAACTCTAAATGTTCACATAAGCATACCCCTCTAACATCACTAGAAGCCAATGTCAAATCGAGAGAAAGTCCTCATTTAAGTATTTCACCGAACACCTTGCACTCCACACTCGAACTCTCAAAACTCATGCGAAGGGAGCGACAAATGTGTAGAAACTAAGCATGGAACCAACATACCTAAGGAAGATTCCTAAAACTACTTAAGAAAGACTACCGGGACACCAAATGCAATGATTTTCATGACATTTCCATCACTAGGTAGAAGAAGATGGAGCAAAATATCATTTTTTGCAATAAAGGCTAATGACATCGTCAATAGTTGACGACATCGCAAAAAAAAAAAAAAAAAAAAAAATGTACGAACATTTATATCGTAATTTTATAGTTTTTCTTCATAAACCGATTAATTAATGTTCAAGCTTAATTCTTTCGTAAAAATCCCTATTTTAAAAATGTCCCCAAAAAATTATGTCCCATTTTGAAATTTTCCCTTCTTTATTTTTTTTTCCGCTTATGAATTAACCTTTTCAGATATAATTTCTTATAAAATTTTAAAACCAAACATTAGATTTTTGAAAAGATTGCGATGGTGTTAGGTGTGCAGTGAACAGATTGCCATGTCTTCAAGATGAGTCAATCCAATGGTGGTCATCTCACTGATTGAAGTAATATTATAGTTTTTCCTTATCACAACAGGTATTAACCGTGTATCAACGGCCCATATTTTTGAAAGGTGGGCCCATTGAGCCTTTTATAAGGGCGTCCATTGAAGTTTGGCCCATCTTTCAAATTTCCTATTCTATTTAAATTCTTCCTCTCAATCAATAATACCAGCCAGTTGAGACTCTTTATCTCATCCAAAAATAAAACCCACATTCTACTTAATGATTAATTTTGACCCATTAAGTTAGAGAGCTGCTAATGCCACATATCAAGCTTCTCCTTTCACATCTCCACTTTTAAAGACCACTACACCCATATGTGAAATTACCAAGAAGGACACCATTCATCTTTTCCTAACTCACCCAATTTCTCTCTACACTACCCACCCCGCCCCGCCCCAGCCCATGCCCCCACCCCTCCGACAACATCGCCTAAAGAAGAGAGAGAGAGAGGGATAGAGGGCAATGTCATCAGGGAGGGAGAGAGAGAGGGAGGGGGACATGGAGAAGGAGAAGGAGAAGGAGAAGGAAAGAGAGAGACCGAGAGACAGGGAAAGGGAATGAGGGCGGCATGCGAAAGGAGTGAGAAGGAGAGAAGGGATGTGGAAAGAGAAGCTTGAGAGGGAGAGAAAATGGTATTTTGAGGACATTGAGGTGTTTAGGGAGAAATTTTGAAAATAGAAAAGATGCGGAAGGAGAAGCTTGTACGTGGCATAAACAACGATCTTATGTTATCTCTTGGTTCCCTATAATTGGTGGTTATGTTTACCCTCTTGTTAATCAATTATTTACTCTCCTTCTATTCTAGTCCGACCATCAGCCTTTCGAATGATAGATTGAGATTGAGTATTTGAAATTCTATTCCAGGGGCCATAAACAAACAATCCAAGGTTAAGGGGATCGGGGTTCATCAATGGTCTGGATCGTCCGAAATGGGGAACCTTGAGCCAATTCAGACAATAGATAGGAAAAAAAAAAAAAAAAGGAACGCGCGCAAACGTCCACGCAACGGCCCTTGGTAGCAATCTTCTTGTGCTTATAAAAAGGCATCTTTCTTTATGAGGATACAGACATAAGCCATATATAGAACGAGTCGTCGTTTTCTTCTTCCTCTCTCTCGGCTCCGAGTCGACTCAGCTGCGTTGCATCAAGGTGTGTGAATAGATCGTGTCGAGATTTTTCTCTGGTTTCCTTTCATTCTCGAGTGTATTTTCTCCAATCTCAAACTAACATCCATAGATTTCATTGATTTTTCATCCATTCATGTGCAATCCCTGCATCTCTTGCATTTACCTTTCCCCTCTGCTGAATCATAGTTTCCAGTTCTTTAATTTGAATGATTATATCAAACCCATAGTTCGCTGCAATTGAAATCGATGGAATTTTGCCGGAAAAACACTTTTCAGTTCTTTTATTTGGATAATGATATGAAACCCTAATTCATTGTGCTTGAAATTGATGGAATCTTATTAGAGCCATTTGTTGAATATCCATGTTTTAAAGGACACCAAAGGATGATGATTTTTTTTAATAGCCATTAGTTGTGATTCTTAGTTTCCCTAATTAGGATTTGAATGATGAAAATTCATGTTTTAATTTGAAGAAAATGTTTAATGAATGTTCCCTAAAATGTCTAGTTGTGGAATATTCTCCATTCTCTGAAAATATTTAGTTCTAGTTTTTATTTTCTATTCTTATGGTTAACTTTTTTTTCTTTGGGATTTCACTAAAAAACATGTTGCTAATTTTTCGAGGTATTGCTGTCTTTCGTGTATGCGTTGGGATAAATCAGTTTTCATTATGAACCATGTTGTCATGTACTGATTTGAGTTACCAGTTGGTGACTTAACCCTTGATTGAGTGTGTTCTACCTCTGAGCGCGAGTAGCAGAATTCATGATTAGTTAAAAATGTTTAATGTATTATTTTTGCAGTGATGGCTTCCTCCTCTGATTCATGGTTGAGGGAATTCAATGAAGCTTCCAAGCTTGCTGATGATATCAATGCCATGATTTCTGAGAGGGGTTCATTGCCCCCATCAGGCCCAGATACACAGCGTCATTCTTCTGCAACTCGGAGGAAAATAACAATCCTCGGCACTCGGCTTGATAGCTTGGAATCCCTTCTTTCGAAGCTGCCTACGAAGCAGCATATGTATGTGGCCACACTCAAGTTTATTATTTGATCAATACTATCCTGTTCATGTTAACCAATGTAAATTTTAATGTCATAAGACAATAAAACTAGAACGTGTTGGGAGATTAATTCTGTAACATTTAAGCTCAGATCTTTCCATGGATGTACTTCAAGTACATGCTTATTTCTATATCTGAATAATCTGGGTTTTTTTTTTTTTTATTATTATTATTATGACTATCCTGTTCATGATAACCAATGTAAAACTTAATGTTATAAGACGATAAAACTAGAACGTGCTAAGAGATTAATTCTGTAACATCTAAGCTCAGATGTTTCCATGGATGCACTTCAACTGCATGCTTATTTACTGGTGCTTTTATTTTTTTTTTATTTTTTTTTTTTTGAATGGTGCTTTTAATGTTAGCATACGAGTGTGTACTGATAGCCCTTCCATACAAATTATACCTGCTTTATATAATCTTCTACCACTGAGGATTCTTGCTCATATATTTCCATTGTTTTAACAAACAGATGTAACAACTTCAATACATCATAATAGGTTTACTTTTATCTTCCAGGAATGTGCCCTCTTCTAGGAATGTGCCCAAACCATTGCAAGTGTTTTCCTCCCTCTTTAATGGGAGACACCTAGAGGCTTCCTCTTGTGTGTTGCTTTCTCCTTTTCATTACAACTCTAGATATCCATCTTGGCATACCCATCTCAGGAAATATCTACAATGATGTTGAAATAGTTTTATTAGGAGAATGTAAGAATTCTTCCAAAATTAGAAGAAAAGGGATTTTGTAGCTACCAAAAAGAAAACTTGTTGAAATTGGAGGTTGTTTGCCAATCAAGAGTCCATTATTGTCATATGTCCCTTAAAAATCCTGAAGGGCGCTTTTTTGGACAAGTTGCTATGGAGATTACACGCAAGTTAGTGCCTTTAAAAAGAAAGTCTTCTCTTCCAAATATAAGATCAAAGCTGATGGGTGGAAAATCTCGTGTTCTCTCACATCCAACTTGGCAATTTGATTGCATTATCCGATACTTATACATGGAAAGAGGAAGTTCCACTATCCAAAGGAATTTTGCAATACTCTATGATCCCTTTCTATCTAGGCTTGTTTGATTTTTTAGGCCTTTTGTCTTAAGCTTTGGTCTGCCCTTCACAGTATCTATTGTATCCTTCCTCCTTTTTTTAATATCACAAATCAATGGGTTGAATTGAAACAAATCGAATCGTGAATGTGAATCAAATGAATTTTTTTTTTATTTTTTGTAAAAAAAAAAAAAAACACTAGAAAATAAAGATAAGAAAAGCTGTAGCTATCAGTAATTCATCCATTTTCATCTCTAGCAACATCATCACTGTAACAAGTATGACTATGATCCAATACGAAGAATATTATCAGTGATATATAGAATATCATCGATGTATCAATATATAATTTATGAGAGATGTGTGAATAATTGAATGTGTTTAAAATATTTATTGTATATTTCTTCTCCTTACCTGTTAGAAGGAAAATATATGATTTTTTAAAGGAAAATTGATAAAAAGATATAGAATAAATCTAATGTCAACACTTAAATCCATATGACCTACTGATTAATCGCTGGGTATATTTCTTCTAAGTTGGCAATATGTGCCAACTAGCTTATTGTTAATGCTTCCCTCTTGTGAGTAAAGATTGTACAGTTATAAAGAAAGAAATCATTAGGTAATTGAAACACCCTAACTACCATTAAATTCTACCGTTGCTCTTATCTTATCTAATTCTTATTTGAAAATATGATTTTGGGCTCTTTGAAAGGTAGCCAAATAACGTGCCCAGCTTGAACAATTTAATAATGTCGAATATCAGATATGGGATCGATGTCTTATATTTGTGTGAACATGCATTCTTTCTGAGTAATGTTAGGAGTCTCTTTGTAGAACCATTCAGTATGTCACCATCATCTTCTACTCTCCCCTTTTTAACCATCTGGGTCCTTGTTCCCATCTGAAGATGAATTGGATGCAATGGGAAACTATCTTGATTGTGGCATTTACTGCAGGAATCCCAAAATGAATATTTTTAATGGATTCTAGAAACTTTTAGTGTCATCGTAAGATAATCAGTAGAGTCCCAGTTTGGACGTTGTAATGGTTGATGAGCTATTCACATGGCTGCTAATCTGATGGTTTGTGAAAGGAGAAAGCACAATAAAACTAGTGTCAATGTGTCATACACAACAAAGGTGGGGAAAGTAGCCATAAAGCATCTGCAATTAAAAATCTGTTTACTGGACTGGAGCATTTTTTAAGGCCTGATGAGATGACCTGATTCATTTACGTGGTTGACTGTGAATCTAATTTCTAGTTTCTACTATTTCTCAGCCTTGGGAAGAAATTCCACAATAAGCAATTCCATCATCCATGTTGTAGTTATTTTTATTTTACTTATTCTTGAATGTTCCTAATTTTGATGGAATGATGAATGGGTAGATTTAGTTTCTTCATTTTCAGTTTTCTTCCATGCATTTGAGACCTATGGGTTGTTTGCTTGCTCAGAAAGGGTAACCTTGGATTCCCACCTTCCATGGGCATACTTTTAGAGATCTGTTGAATCTCTGGACGTAGAATGGGACCCTGGAAAATAGTCATTCCTATGTAGATGCTTTTACACCTCATGATGGTAATTGGTAGATGTTGACCTATGTATCTTTTCATTTTATTGTGTTAATATTTTTTATGAGGAATATTAGTATAGTCGTTTAAGACAGTCATCTAAACTAGCGTTTGATTTATGCAGAACAGATAAAGAGATGCATCGACGCCAAGACATGCTTGCAAACTTGAGGTCTAGAGCCAACCAGACAGCCTCTATGTTAAACATGTCAAATTTTGCTAACAGGTGAGGTTCTTCATGTGGAGATCTTCCAGCTTGTTCACGCTATCATGCCTCATTTGACTAGTTTTATCTCTATTTGTGGGTGGTGGGAATTTGTATGACATTGTTCTGCTGTTGTCCACTTCATTGAGGCTCACATGCCTTTTATATTATGTGCCGGTTAATCCAATTCAGGGAATTTGGACGCTTTTGCAACCAGCAGTGTCCATAAGCGGGATTCTGGCTGGTTAAGGGGTCAAGTGTAAGCCAGCCTGATGTAACCATATAGGGATTTGAAGTTGGGTTGGTTGGGTCCTAAACAAAAAATTCTGTAGAACTTAGGACCAGGCTTGACACTTTGATAATTGGTCCTGAAAACCAGTCCTTCGGCCTGTGGGACTAAAAAAAGTAGCAAAACCTTATCCATGGCAAGTCTGGGCTCATCTGATAGGCCAGCTGGATCCATTCTCAGCCATATTCACAGCACATAAAGTATATGGGCCTTATTTGATTGCAGTTCAAAGTAAAGGAAATACCAGCTTTCTCAGGTCTTTCCATAGCAAAACCCTGAAGCTATTTCCATGGATGGATGTTTCCATGTGCCGGAGAACTCTTTGGGTTTCTGTAGAATCATACCTGATTGTTGCGTTTGGTTGTAATTATTGGAACTGACCAGTTCTTTAACTTTTAAAAGACTTCTCAACTAGAGTTTCACTAGTAAGCTGGTCAACTTTTCCATGTTAACTAAACAGTGCAAAACCAGTGCTTCAGTGCTGATCTAGAGTTTAATTCCTATTTCCAATAAAAATCCAGTGGTTTAGTATTTGCTGTGGGAATGCATTTAAATTTAGGTTGGGGAAGCGGCGAGCTAGGTTGTGAATGTGTTGGTGGGGACTGGGGATTGCCTATTGAATTCTTCTTATCCTATGTTGTATTGGTTGGCTGTCCATTCTAATAGTACAATAAGTCATCATTTGAAGTTTTTAGAGGGTTAACTTGCCTTGAGTTTGGTCTTTCTAAGGAATCTTTATGAGAGGTTATAGAGTATGTTGGTCTAATTAGAAATGAGGCTTTTTAGCTGTAGGGATGATATGGATAAAAGAATTTCATTTTTTTTTTTTTTTTTTGCTTCAGCTCCTGCGTGAATGGCCCTATCCTCCTGGATTTTGATGCTTTTCGTTGGTTGTCTATTTCAAGAAGTGTGCTTATGAAGGAGAACTTACAGCACAGAAGAACATTTCTATCCAACTTCCATCTTATATCCTTTGTCCAAGGAGATGGACAAGTTTAGTGATAACTCATTTGGACATTGTGTTTACTCCTTGTGCAACCTGGTGCAGTTGCCTCAAGTTGTTTCAAATGGTTTCGGAGTTTGCCATGACCTTGGACGTGATCATCCAAAATTTTCTCTCTGGCCCTTTCCGGAAAGGGGACATTTGGTGTGGAAATCAGTGCCTGTGCAGTACTTTGGCTGCAATGGAAAAATTGATGGTAGGGTCTTCATAAAGATACACTGTTAGGTGCTCCATTTTCCCATTGAGACCAAACCTAAGCTTGTGCCTCAGAGATAGCTACACATACACTGTTAAGGGGTGTTTGGTTCTCGGAAAGAGAGAGTCGATAGTGTCCTTGGGATCTCTAGGATTGCACAAATGGATAGAAAGTTGCTGAGCTTTTGAATTGCTATGAGTTGTTGCAGTTCCTCAGTTCTCAGTTCTTTTAAGAACTGATGTCAATTTTGGTGGAGTTTCTTTTCATTCTGGTTGCATTTGTGCATACAAACTGCACTAATATATTGATAAGCATTTGGGTATTTATTTTCTAAATTCCAGGGAAGATTTACTTGGACAGAATCAGAAGCCTGTTAGCGAGATAAACAGAACTACTGGATTGGACAACTATGGCCTTGTAGGTCTGCAGCGGCAGATCATGAAAGGCATGTTATCCATGCATTTTAGATTAAGAACAAACATTTGCTAGATATTCAACTTAAGATCTTAAATTTCTTGTGTTAGTTTCTGTGTAATTGGTTTGCTTTTATAATGTAGAGCAAGATGAGGGCCTTGAGAAGCTGGAGGAGACGGTATTTAGCACAAAGCATATTGCATTGGCTGTTAATGAGGAATTAGACCTTCACACAAGGCTCATTGTGTGTTTCTGAACTTTCCGTTGACTTTCCCAATGAATTCTCTGTTTGAATGCTTCCCTGTCAGCATCTATCTCACGGTCTTTCGTATGATCTATATTTCAGGATAACTTGGACCAGCATGTGGATTCGACGGACTCGCGGCTACAGGTTTGATTTACTTTTGATCTGCATTTGCTTTTGCGATCCACCTTACATAAAAATAAGGTCTATGCATTTGGCATTATATTGCAAGAACTGGCATTGTCATCCACAAGCATGCATGCTAGTGAATGCCTGTTGTTAATGACCAGGTTTTTCACGATGTCAATCTTGAGGGAATATATTATTCCTAGAGCATCCTTACAAGTAGGCAGGGATTCGGACCTTTCATCTTGCAGCAGCCTCCCTGGATGTGCAATGGAATAAAAAAATTTTGATTTAACAATTCCTGTCAACTGAGTAGTAGAACTTCTGCAGTTGAATATGGGCAATTGCCTGTCTTTTCTTTAATTGTCTAGCCATTCATCAGATTGCTGCTATTGCCTGTTTTGGGGTTCCCGGGGGCTTGTGTTGCTCATCCACAATGGGTTTAGCTAGATGAAATGAATAGTTTGCTAAAAGTTTGGCTCAGAGTCGGCTCCACCTGTGAAAAATGCTTGGTCCTAATGTATTGTATTTACGTCGGGCTGAGCAGTATACGTGTCTGGGTGATGCCTCTTTTTAGATTTTGGAGCTGAGCCTGGAACTATGCCAAAAGAAATGGAAGCATTAAAGTGAGATTTCTGTGCACATTTAGAATATAAGGTGTTTTCTGTTTTGCTCATGAGCTAGCATTTCTAGTTCACAGATTGTGTTATTCAAGTGACAATTTCAGATCGAGTGGATCACTGAAAGGCTTGACAGAGCAACTTCTATTATTTTGTTCATATGTAGATTCCACAATTTACAGAATCTTTCTGTTTTAGCTGCTAATTATTTTCATGATCAATTCAGCGAGTGCAAAAGAGACTGGCAATTCTTAACAAGCGTACCAAGGGAGGTTGCTCTTGCATGTGCCTGCTGTTAGCAGTGATTGGTATTGTGATTCTGGCTGTCATTGTATGGGCACTTATCAAGTACTTGTGAAGGCCAGAGAGGAGACAAAACGTGTGGCTGCCAATCAATCAATATGCTTTTTCTTTCAGGTTTGCTTATGTGTGCAGCATGTCTCCTAGTAGGGCATCATCCCATGTGTATTTGAATGTGTGTGGTGTGTGGACATTGCATGTCACTGGCATTTCCTTGCAGATAAACAGTTCTCTTAATTAATTCCATTTGTCGTTTTGTCAAGGTTCCCCAGCCATTGCATTTTAACTAGGGTTTACTTAAATTTACATGCCCTGCATCCAACTGCAAATTTGTATCACCTCCATTTTCACTTTTTAAAAAAATTTCTTTGCTGAATGTGGAGTGCTATACTTTCTATCTTCTGATTAACTTGCAGGTCATTGTGTGGTCGGTAACAAAGGACAAGAAGAGGAATAAAAAGAGAAGAAAAGAAGAAAGCTTGTGCGTGACTGATTGGAGAAAATTGATTGCTCCACAGTGGGGTTTGGGTATAGAGTGTTTGTGGATCTATGGGGTTAAGAGATGCTGTTGATGCAGCGGGTCGGGACACTGATTTTAACCATGTGGACCAGAAGCTGCTCATACCAAACACCATTCTCTGTTTAGGCAATGTCCTAAAGTCCACACATGATTAATCCAACGTTTCGCATCATTCAAAACTGAACTGAAATTGGGACATTTCCTAAAGATAAGGCAGCGTGTTGCATGTGTGAATTGGATCTCAAAAGGCAGGCCCTACACTGATTAAATGTGCCCAAGATCGTTTCTCCTGAAATAAAGGGTTGGGAGAGTCTGGACTCATGATCGGGGGTGGACCCATGTTTATGGAAGCCCCCTCCCAACTTGAAGAAGGCCCTTAAGGGCAATATGGGGTGTCTGGCCCAGCCCCCCACTTACAAAGTCCATTGAGTCCTCTCTCCTTCCCCCAACTCACGTAGAAATCCACATAAATCCCAAATCCCAAATGGGTTTTACTTGGTTTCTCTCTCTTTCTCAAAACGTCCCCAAATAGGAAGAAACCCTCAATTCGGGCCCCGTCTCCAACATTGGCATCCATGCACCGCTGCCGTCCTTTGGGGTAGGTATATGTGAGGAGATGACCTCAATCAACATGCATACATGATTTTCCCTCATTTATGTGACCCTTTGCTCCCTCATTGAATGTCTTTTGCCGAACCCAATTATTGGAAAGCTACTCACAGCCAAAACCCATTATTATATTATATTATATATGAAGTGAATTGATTCCTAATTCGATTTTGAGTCTAATTACTAATTTGATTTGGACCTCTTTCCTATTTTGACTCTTCTTAAAGACAAAAAGTGTTCTAAAAATGGCAACTTAAAATGGTTATTACATTATAAATGATATAATTGATATAAATCTCCATAACCACCTCTATAAATGATATAATTGACACAATCTCCATAACGTCCCTATATACCCTATATAGTGTAATCAAGACCCTATAAATGATGTAATTGAAAATAATAACTACAAATTATATATAAATGATATTTTATGGAAAATAATTATTTTAAATTTACATATAAATGATATTCTCTTTTGTAACTAAAATATGTTAGGGATATAAATCTCCATAATCATCCATGTTAGTTTGTATTATGCCCGAGCATTGTTGTCTCTTCTTCTCCCTCTTGCTTAGAAAGGAGATCCTATTGCAAAAAGTCATCCATAACGAAGTCAACCCTCACGACATTTGCATTCGTCAAATCCTTCCATCAAATCGTTTTGCAATGTGGTAATAGTCACGCCTTCTACCATTCCCAACTCCAACCATCCTCTCAAGTTCTTCTAAATCTCCTTTGATTTCAATCTACTTCTAAGCAATTTGTAGATCTGCCAAATGCATTTCATGTCTAGTGGTTATGAAAAGAAAATGAGAACTCACATAGAAGGGCTTATCTGTTTCTTCTTTTAAATAAGTTGCATCATAGGGAAATGAATCAAGTTTGAAGGTTTTTCAGGAAGTTAATTATACATGTTTTGTTTGTAGCAACTTTGAGCTGTGCCGAGGAAAAGAATTACAAAAGATTTATTATTTTTCTCAGTGTCTTTGTATTTTTATGATAATTAAAATGTGAAAATCTGCTATTCTAGATACAATGTACTGGAAATTTGATTTTTATTGTCACGGGTGATATTATCAACATAGAGAATTGACTCTACAGGCTAGATCTTATGTTTATCATCCTTTTTTGTGTTTACTTTTATTTTGGTTTGCTTACATTGGTTATTTTATACTTTAGGTGGAAGCAACTTGATTTTTCTTTTCCAAAATGTAAAGTTAATAAACAAATCATTTACTTTTTTCTGTTGACTTCTTATTTTAGGCCTATGAATTATAAATATCACAATATATTTTGAAATTTATAATATTTTTTTATATTTAATTTTACAAATTATATTGTTGCTCGTGCTAAGCACGGGGGTTTTAGCTAAGTATTAAAAAGAAAAGGCAAGGTATATATACAAATACTGAAAACATAGGGGCCTATTTATAGATTCTATAAACTGTAGGGGATATATACTAAAAACTCATTAATTAATGTCTAAGAATTGTTTCCTAAACTTTGTTGACTCATTAATTTGGGGGACAATGGCCTCTAGTGCCAAGTCTTTTTTATTATTATTATTATTGGGTCTTCACCCAGTACCCAGTGGTGCCAAGGCCTGTTAACTGGATATTCACCAGCCGCCCATCAGTCCCCAAGCATTTTTTATTGGAACTTCACCTGCTGGCCATCTTTGCAAAGTTTTTTTTTTTTTTTTTTTTTTTTTTTCTGTCTTCTTAAGTCGGTTTTCACCAATTGCCCAACCCAAGTCTCTCTTTATTGAATCTTCTATTTTTTATTGGGTCTCCACTCTACACTCTCCATCTATCCCAAGTCTTTTTATATTGGGTCACCATCTAGCCCAGCTGTTGCCTGAAATTTTCAATTGGGTCTTCATTATCAAGGCACGGCAGCATTCAATGTTGGTCTTCCATTCATTTTTTTTTATTATTATTATTTTATTTTTTATTTGATAAATACTCATGCGCCTATCCACACATATCGAAGTCTTTCTTTGCTTGGGTGTCGCGGTTCACCTACTGCCCATCAGTACCAAGTGGGAAATCTATTTTATTGGGTCTTCATCTTCTACCAAAAACAAGACTTTTTAATTGGGTATTCAACTGCTATCCAACAGTCCTATGCATTTTTTATTTGGTCTTTACCTTATGGCCATATGTGAAAAGTCTTATTTTAGAAGAAATTTCAAAAAAATTGCAAAAATTGCGTCTTATTTTAACAAAAGCACATGAAGATTTAAATCTTTAAAAAAGGTACAAAAGTTTTCCATAATTCTTACAATCAAATCCTCTCCATAAAATATTAAAAAAATAAATAAATAAAAAACTCTTATGTCATTTTTTCAATTTTTTTCCTTTAATAATTCATTTAAGAAAAGTGACGAAGTCCAACCTGAATGACTTAGCGTGACCCACTTCAACTAATTAAAATGGTGGATATTGGGGAGGAAAAAGGGTAATAACAAATCATTTTTCTTAAAGTCCAACCAAAATGACCTAGTGGATCCCACTTAAATAAATCAAAATGGCTGGTTTTGTGGAGGAAAAGGTTTAATAAAAGACAAGAATCTTTAATAAGGGAAGGGTATGTTTATCATTTTTAAAGATTTTACGGAAAAGGCTTGCTAGGAAGAGATGAGATCTTTTCATCTACCCATCATTCGTTGATTAATATGCATCTAGGTCGACTCCATAAGTGGCTTAGAATTTTTCTCTTGCGCAAAGTATCTCCTCTCTCAGGAGAGGGTGGTCCAATATTTTAAGTTGAAAGTTGAGCCACTCATAGACTCTATCATCATACATCATAGAAATTGTAGAATACCTAAAAAATCAAGTGAATTCTTCTTAGCTGTTATCTTCAGGCATAGTCAATCTTGCTTTATTTATTTATTACAAATGGGTTTTGTTAGGTGGGTCAAACCCAACCATAATTAATCATCTTCTGGACCAATCAAGATATAATTATATGGTGGGAGTTCCATGTATGTAGCTAATTAAGTGTGGGATCATTATGATCAGATGGTAGAGATGAAAGGGCTAGTATGAAATGAAAAGAAATATCACGGTATATTTTGAAATTTATAATATTTTTTTTTATATTTAATATTACAAATTATATCGTTGCCCGTGCTAAGCATGGGGGCTTTAGCTAGTATAAAATGAAAAGAAATAGACCCAAAAAGTGGATTTCATATGAGTTGGTTGCAATGGCTGACTGTGTGGGAGCCCAATTTCTAATTCTATTGAAGTTGTGATTTGAGATCCCTTCTGCACATACTTCATACTAGTACTTAATTATCAATTGTATAACCTTTTGCTTATTAAATGCAGTTAATGGCATTTTTAACCTCAATTGTGTTAGTAAAAGCCTGTTTATTGTAGCAGTTTTGTTTCTATTCTGCTGAATGTATGCTTTTAATGTTGGTTTAGGTTCTGTATTGGGTTGATGGCTGTTTATTCATGGTAATAGAAAATTAATTCAGGAACCATGCAGTGATTCTCATGTTCAAAGGTGTTTAAACATGATATGAATTAAAAATTTGATGTGCTAATCATGCTTTGGGTTTTATGGGTTTTGTGGACCAATATTTGACCTTTTCAATTGACCATCGTCAGCCCCCATCAAACGAAAACCCTGGGTCTACCACTGGATGGGCAAATCCTAATATGTGCTGCTGTGTTTTTATTTTATTTTATTTTTGGGACCACATGAGCGTTTGGGTATAGTTTAGAGTTGGGATCTAGATTATATGATAGTTTTTTTTTTTATTTCCCGGGCTTAGTGCGACAATGGACTTTAAAGGCCTTGCCTCTATTGGGCCAGGTGGATAATGGGAAAGATCATCTTTACTTTCAAGAGTGCAAATGGCTCAAATCCGTTTCTAGCGATGGAAGACTTTGGATGTCGGTTATCTGCTACGCGTGACTGGCGGATCTATGGTAGTAAACAGAAACAGGGCAGATTGAGGTAATAAAAAAATAGGTGTTTGGATTGGGACATGTGATAGAGGAAAGGATTCCAACCATCGTAGTTTCATGCTTGTGGAGTTTGACTGTGCAGTGGAAAACTGAGTTACATTTTCCACCCCTTTCCCCTATCGAGAAAATTGATTGGTTCTTGTGGCTGGTAGGGGAGATTCCTTGATGGACCAGTAAACTTTTTTTTTTTTTTTTAAACCTCTAGCTATAGTTGAAAATTTCCCAAAATCTCTTGATTCACCCCTCCTTCCCCCTTGTTGAAATGTTCAGAAAATCCCCTTTTAACATAACAGTCTTATCCAGCACAGGAATTCAATCATAATACTAGCGCTTATAGCTTACAAAACGGAAAAGTAAAACAAAAAAAAACAAAAAATATTATTTTTTTTTTCATTGGCTTAGACATAGGAACATGATCTGAGCTCTCAACATGCACGGATCTGGATGAGGTATTTAGCTTAAACACGGGAACATGAATTCCTTATCCTTTACTAGAATTCAAACCCTGTATCTCCTAGAAATTACTTGGGATATCATTGAGGTTTATGCACTGTCCTCTTATAGTATATGGTACCAAACATAGGTATGATAGGTCCACTAACATCTGAAAAACACTTAGTCTAAGCACTGGATATTTCTCAACTGATAAGCTGTTCAGATTCTTTAAACCCCACCCCCCACACCCCCAACGCCAAAAGAGAAAAGAAAAGGGGGTGTAATCATACTCTCAATAATGGATACTTTACATATGATTAGAGCAGACAGAGAATGGCGCCAGTAACAAAGAATATGCTATCACTTGTGTTAGTTTGTATGGCTTAATAGAAGCTAATAAATTTGGTAAACCGAGCCCTGCATTGTCCATGTTTTATTGTGATTAGAAGTAGGCCTGTTATAAGTCTACTGTGATTAAGAAGTAGTGTTTGAGTGTGACAGAGTTTTGAGGCTGATATTATAAATAGAGATTAAGAATCTCTAGGATGTACACGTGTTTGGATTGCATAGTAATTTCTCCCGTCTTCTCATAGGCGTATATAAGAAGTATTGATATCTTCTCGTAGGCCTTAGATTCCAACAACTTGCCTATCCCATCAAAAAATAATATAGGAATGGCCGACAGGCGTGGGGATAATGCCAAACAACTCACTTGAAAAAGATTGCATCTGTTCGAATGCGACAATTATTGTGGGGATAATGCCAAACAACTCACTTGAAAAAGATTGCATCTGTTTGAATGCGACAATTATTGTTCGGACGGGACAATTATTGTTGGGACGGGATCAAGAGCAACTCTTTTTTATCTTATGCTTTTTAGTGTAATAATAACGCACTCTGGTCAAAAGGAGGTTCCTAGGTGGGGCACTCCAGCAAACAACACAAAACACATTGGTGGTGTTACTGTTGTACCATGGGAATCCAGCACAGGATCATCTGAATGATTGAGCATATTCCTTGTGTAAAGTCTCATGTGTCTTGATGAAAGTTAAATGCTATCATCTTTGTTCTTTTTCAACTAATGCCTTTTATATAAATTTGGTGTTTCTTGATTAGTTATATACTGCAATTGGGCTCAGTTTGTCATTAGTAGTCATATACTTGATCTTAGGCAATGAAACAATTGGTAGAAAGTAGATACTTATGATTATTACCTTGATTAGATTGCTAGTAATGTTCATTAGATCTTATTTTATTTTTAGGAGTGCTAAAACATAAACCCCATTACCTGTTCCTAATACTTTTCTAAATCCGAATCCAGATACAATATATGTTTCTAATATTTTTCTAAATCCAAATCCAGATCCATGCATGTCCGGACTCCAGACCAAAGAATCCAGTTGTTGAGAATTTAGCCATGAAGACCTCTTTAGCTTAGGATTTCTGCCTTCTGTCGAATTTGGGATATAATCTTCTCTTTCTTTTATGACCGACCCAGATCTAAACATAGGATGCATGTTGGATTTAGATCTGTATCCACTATCCTCCCCTCAAAATCTAAAAGCATCCAAAATCCCAGACACATGATGTATCCAAATTTCCAGAATAAACCCGACCAGCCTACATCACAGATCTTCTAGCAATTTTGTTTACGTGTACTTTTGAAATTGAATGTATAGTAATTTTCACACAAGGAGAGCCAAGTGAGACAGTCAGTTGGATTGTATAGCTACCTTTGGTAGAGTATCATGTTCAACAGGTTCTTAAAGCGTTTCTTTATGATTTCCAGAGAAAAAGGGTCACCAACATTTTAGTTGCAGAGGCCACTAACTGAACTACGTACCATTGTGAATGGCATTTAATTGCCAGCAAGATGGCAGCTGAGAGTAATGTAATAAAGCAGTCTCTCTTCCCTACCACATCTAGATGGAGGAGACTCATGCAATGCAATCTCCCTTCATTAATTTTCACCATCCGACCCTCCCAATCACTTCTAATTTATACCACACCCACCTTAAAATCTATAATTACCTTATTTTTTGTTGCAATTAAGGATAACTCACCAAGATGGGCCTATGTAGCTTCATGATCAGATCATCACCATGTCCATCTAATGGGCCATACCATGAATGGTGGCCATGCAAGAAATAGACCATTAACTGCACATTTGAAGTCCCATGACAGCTGGAGAAGGTTGCCTACCTTTGTACTATACCATTCGGATTATTCATTCATGCAGTTGCTCATGGGAGGGCCATGCCAACTAGTGGACCTCTTTTGATGTAGTAAATACAAAATAAATATATAATGCTTCTGTAAGCAGTTGTTATGTGTGAGTGGTCTCTCTCTCTCTCTCTCTCTCTCTCTCATCTCAACACACGCACACGCGTGATTCTCAACATGCTACAATCACTGCAGCAGTCCGCATGACCTCATGGCTGCATGTGCTGCTTACGTTTTAGAATCATGAGTAATAAGTAGATATAAAAACAGATGTGAGCCAGGGGAGGGAGAGAACATTACAATTACATATTAGCAAATTATCATCCAAAGATGATGGAGGCAATGATGGGCAATGGAATTCAAGCTCCTGCGGCCAAAGAGGAAAAATCACATGTGGTACTAGATGTAGAAGTTGAGCAAGACCTGGAGGAATCCATCAGCAGTAAGCTCAAGAGAATTGAGCATCTCTCCGGCGAAGAAGGTCAAGACCAAATCATTTCCATCCCCAAAGTCCCTGAAAGACTTCGTAACATAGATCATGAGAATGATGCTTATGAGCCCCGGATCATCTCTATTGGCCCTTACCACTGGGGTGAGTCGAAGCTCCAGGACATGGAGAAGCATAAATGGCGCTATGTCCAAGCAATCCTCTCTCGGAATGAGAAATATTGCTTGAAGGACTACATCGATAAAATTAAGGCATTGGAGAAGCGGGCTAGACGCTGCTATTCGGAAAATAGTATCAGACTTGACCACAAACAGTTCGTGGAGATGCTGCTTCTTGATGGCTGCTTCATAGTGGAGTTCCTCCTCCGACTCAAGGAGGAAAAGGACGAGCTGCATGCTATGATTTGGATGGTTCCACAAATACAGTATGATATCCTCTTACTAGAAAACCAGCTCCCTTTCTTCATTCTTGAGCTTATATTCGACCTTGTCACTGCCAAAGAGGGCCATTCATATCCTTCCCTCTTGCATCTTGCTCCAAATGCTTTCAAGATGTTCAGTGTCTGCAAAGAAAAGGCAGCGAGTCTGCCTAAATCTGTCCATCATTTGCTTCATCTTTATTACTCATTTCTCCTTCCGGATTTATCCCGTAAACTATCAACTGACTCATCTAGTAGAGGATTTGAAGTCTTTCACACAGTAGAAGCAGCAGCAGCAACAACAATAACAATAGAAGATGAAGAAATTGTATCCCTGATTCCTAGTGCGACAGTGCTCGTCGAGGCAGGAATTAAGTTCGAGAAGAAAGAGGGTAACATCATGGATGTTGAGTTCCACAATGGGGTGATGAAAATTCCTCCTTTGCTCATAGATTCCTTTACCATGTATCAGTTTCGAAATCTCATCACCTTCGAACAGCTTTGCCCGAATATGAATCCTCTCTTCACCACATATGTTTTGTTCCTTGATTACCTCGTCAACACCTCTAGGGATGTTGCATTGCTGCATGGTGAAGATATTATTGAACATATGTTGGGCAGCAATGAAGATGTGGCTCTTCTCTTCAATAAGCTTACCAGAGCAACTTTTAGGCCTTCCCGTCATTACCTTTGTCGCATGTATAGCGAAGTGAACTCATATTGCAAAACAAAGAGGCATCGGTGGCGGGCAGCTTTGGTGCACAACTACTTCAACAGTCCATGGGCAGTTCTTTCTGTGGTAGCTGCAGTCATTCTCCTTGGTCTCACCCTTGTTCAAACCTTCTTCTCTGTATATGGTTATTTGCGTCCTCCCATTTAGTTCTTTGAAATTAACTAGCCTTGAAAATGGTATTGTAGTTATGATTGTGTGTGTAGCTTGGGGCCAACCTCTCACCCTTGTTCAAACCACCTCTGCCTGTGCTTATACTCATCCTCCCACTGTTTATTTGAAATTTTTAGTCTTGAAAATGGTATTTTAGATTTGTCAAAATGCATCTCTCGTGAAAGTTAATGGTCAGTCATGGACAAAAGAAAAAACACCATGTAAATGCACTGATTGATGTATTTACTTTGTAGCTTATTTACAATTTGTTGTGAGTTGAGTGTGTTGAGTGTGTTTGTAGCTTAATATAGCATTTGCTCCCCAAAGTGATTCTTGTTCTTGCTATCCATTGCACCCTCTACAGTTTCTAAGAACCAACCACTGGTCAAATTAAGTTTGGTACTCTAGACTACAACAAATTCTCCATTTTGTACAACCTCAAATTAAGTTTGGTACTATAGACTATAAGAAGTTCTCCGTTTTGTACAACCTCTCTTATTGTACTTGATGTAGCCATACTACTCCATTGAAATACTCATAATAAACTCCCTCCCTAATTTTCTTGAAAGTCACAAAAATTAAGAGAGGTTCTCATATAGTTTGGACATATCCGACACAAGCCAACAATGCCGCCGATGAGGAAAATTCTTTCTATCCAGGCTGATGATCCCTTCAGGGAAAATGGATAGGTCAAAGAGGATATGAATGATGGTAGTAAAGGTAGATTTGAAGAGGTGCAACTTATCCATGGATTTAGCCTAGGACATGGGATGGAGAAAAAAAAATTAAGTGGCCGGAAATAGTTGGGACAAGGCCTTGATGATGATGATGGATGAGGTAGAAAAACCATGCAAATATTCAGGAGCCTGATAGGATGTGTGCCCGAAGCTAACCAGTCCCCTTCTATATGTGATCAATCTAATCCTTTCACAGTCATTAAAGCCCAAAGAATGAGCACCATTGCTAACTGTTGACTCAACTAAGTTGTGCGGCTTCAGCTCATTATTCTAATTTTGGTATCTAACCCTATTTATTTAACTGTTAGGATCCAGACAACTTTGGGGCTCTCAAATTAGTACTCTCTTGATTTGGTGATTCCTCTTCTTTCTTTATTCTTCTTCTTTTTTTCTTTTTTTTTCTCACTAGCGAGTCACAAGGAGAGCTTTCAGAGATCTAGAACTTAAATGATTGTCACAAGGCTGGATTATTCTTGAAAGTTACTCAACCACATATTGTCTTGTACATGTTGGATTTCCTTCTCCCATACTCCTGCATCACTTTATCTTGTCTTGTACATGCTTGGTTTCTTTTCATTGAGAGAGCACAAAGCCTTTCCCCTCCCCTCACCTTATGGGAGAATCATAAGAGCAGAAAGTATAGTTTTCATTTTACGAAGATTTTCCTCATCACCCAGGCAAAGATCTTGAAAACAGAGGCAAGTACTGTGGCTTTCAATTACTGATTTTTTTTTTTTTTATGACCTACCAAATTAAGTGGTGATGATCACTAAAGCTTGGACCCATATGGGTAAACATGGATGAATGCATCTTTTGGATAGTCTAGATCGTTTGAAGGTGCGCCTATAAATGTGTATGACTTGAGCTCATTTGATTTTTATCTATAAAGTTCACCTAATCTTATCCTCTCAATAATATAATAACAACAATAACAATAATTTGAAATTTGACATGTAATGGTTAGACAATGGTACTGAAAAAGTCCGACAAAGGCTTTTTGGTGGGCCATATGATCATTTGTATCTCCGATGGGGCTGATATGTGTCGGTTGCATAGTTGTCAATTTCGGTTCATTTAGGTCCGAATGACCAAAACTTTACATTTCAGTCCTCTAGCTGAAACAGAATGGGGCTTAAAACTTTTCGGTTTGAATTCCGTTCCATTTCAGCCCATTTCGGTTGTCTATTCCGGTCTATTTCAATTTGTAGTTTGTATTCTTTACGGTCTTGTAGTTTGCAAACACAATTTCCACCAGCTTTTTAATTATTGTTCTCAATATCTATATCAAGAAACATGCATATATACTTTATATTATATTTTAATTTTTCAATTTTTTAATTTCATTATTCCTAAAAGCTACTCCGGAAAGTTTCATCGAAATTCCAAAACATCAAAATATTTCATCTAGGAGGCCAGACTGAAATGACGACCAAAATGGACTGACAACTATGGTTGGTTGTATTGGCTTTTATCATCGTTTAAGGCCGATATGCATTGGTTGATATCAGCACCTTAAGGCTTATGAGATGAAAAAGGAAAGAATATCAATGAACATTGTTGGCATTTGTACTCCCCTAAAAGAAAAAACAACTCTCGTGTATCTTCTACTAGAATTCAAACTCTGCATGTACTCGAAATTACTTGGAAGTCGATTCAGGATGGACGTGATAGTTCCACGGACATCGGAAAACCGTGAAAATTCTAAAGGACTTCGGTATTTTTTAATTGAAAAGCTGTCCAGATTCTTTCACAGTTTCACCCCAAAAAAAAGGAAAAAGAAGTAATCATATATACCATGAATAATGAATGCTTTACATATGATGAGAGCAGATAGAGAATGAAAGTAACAAAGACAATACTTAGATTGTTCTATCCCATCAAAGTACATATAGGAATGGCCGACAGGGCCTGTGAATGATACCAAACACTTCACTTAGAAAAGACTGCAATCTGTTTTACTTTGCATTAGACATCCTCTTTAGAAAACGCGACAATGGATGTGGGGTCTGGATAAGAGAGCATCTCCTTTTATGTTATACTTTCAGCTTAATGATAACGCACTTAGGTCAAAAGGAGGTTCTGGGTGGGGCACTCTAGGGAATTAACCACACAACACTTGGGTGTTGTGGCATGGGAATCCAGCACAGGATCATCCGAATGATTGAGTATATAATACTCTTTGTTATTCCTTGTGTAAAGCCTCATATTTCTTGGGGACAGTTAATTGCATCTGTGTCCTCTTCAGCTGATGCCTTTTTATGTCAATATGGTGTTTCTTGAACAGTTATATACTAAAATTGAGCTCAGTTTGACATTAGTAGTCTTGTATTTGATTTGAGGCAATGTGAGGGACGGTAGAATGTGTGATCAGATGGTCAACAATGTCCAATAAATTTTATTTTGAGATATTGCTAAAACCTAAATTCAACTATGTTAGAAATATCTCTCTCTCACACACTCACGATTCTCGATATTCTTTGCATCGTTGCAGCAGCCGCATGACCTCCTCGCAGAGATTTATGCTTACATTTTAGAATGATGGGTAATAAATAGAGCACATGAGAGATAGGGGAGAGAGAACATTGCAATTACATAATAGCAAATTATCATCCAAAGAAGATGGAGGCAATGATTGGCAATGGAATTCTAGCTCCTACTGCCGAAGAGAAAGAAACACATGTAGTACTAGACATAGAAGTAGAGGAAGATATGCAGTTATCCATCCTTGTAAAGCTCTGTGGAATTGACTATGAAGTGTGATCTCTTTGGCGAAGAAGAGCAATACAAAATCACTCCCAACCCCACGTCCCAGAAACACTTCTTCAAATAGCTGAGGACAAAGCTTTGTGAGCCCTTGATAATCTCCATTGGGCATTACCACTGGGGTAAAACAAAGCTCCGGGACATGAAGAAGCATAAATGGCGATATGTCCAAGCAATCCTCTATGGGAACGAGAACTATCATTTGAAGGACTACATTGATAGAAGTAAGGTGTTGGAGAGGACGGCCAGAAGCTGCTATTCTGAAAATTGCATCAGACTTGGACGCAAACAGTTTGTGGAGATGCTGCTTTTTATTGGGTGCTTCATAGTGGAGTTCCTTCGACGACTCTAGGAGAAAAAAGAGGATGAGTAGCCGCTATGGTTTGGCTGGTTCCGCAAATACAGTATGATATCCTCTTACACTGTGTTTGGGAAGGGGGGAGGGGAGGGGAGGGGAGGGGAGGGAAAATTTGAGGGGGAAGGAAAATGAAGGGGAGTGAAAATTAATTTTACCTCCTCCTCTTGTTTGGAAAGTCAAAAAGTAGGGGGAAAAAAAGTGAAAAAGTATAATTTTGTTTGTTTGTGAGATAGAGGGATAAAGACCAATTTATCCTTAGAGGGATAAAAGTTTCAATTGAGAAAAAGGGCATTTTAGTAATTTCCCCACCTTTCCCCTCCTTTCCCCTCATTTTCCCCCCTATTTTGGGGGGGAAATTTTTGTGTGGGCCCCACTCACTTTTTCCCTCCATTTTCCCCTCCCCCACTTTCCCTCCCCCCTTCCCCAAACACCCTCATTTTTCATTTTCCCTCCATTTTCCATCCTTTTTTCCCTCCCCCCATTTTCCCCTCCATTCCAAACGATGGGTTACTGTTAAACCAGCTCCCTTTCTTCATTATTGAGCTCATATTTTACATTGCAACTGAGGGCCAATCATACCCAATTTCTTTCTTACATCTTGCTCTAAATGCTTGCAAGATGTACAGTGTCTACAATTAAAAGGCTGCAATACGTCTTCCTCCTAAACCCATCCATCATTTGCTTCATCTTTATTACTTATTTCTCCTTCCTGGGGTCACACAATGGACCAACTCATCTCGAAGAAGATTTGGGGAAGAAATGGGATACACGATCCCTTGTGCGATAGTGCTCGTAGAGGCAGGGATTAAGTTCAAGAAGAAAGAGGGTAGCCTCTTGGACGTTGAATTCAACAATGGGGGTGATAAAAATCCCACCTTTGCTCATAGACTTTGAAGGATCGGGTCTGGGATCTCTAGGTTGGTCTATTCAATAAAATAACTCATTTGTGTGAAAAATAAAAATAAAAATAACGTATGCTGCGGAAAATAAACTAAAATAGCACACACTACAAGAACACCAAATATAATGTGGAAAACCCTAACATGGAGAAAAACCATGGATCCAAATTAAATGGATCAACAATCAAGCACTATAAATCTCGCAATTACAAGAAACTCAGATTCCTCCCAGATATCTCCTACCTGAGGACTACAGTTACCTTGTATCGCTTCACGCTTCAACGACTTCACATCGTTGATTGCAACAGATTTAATCCAATGCTTGACTCATCAAATCTTCAACAAGGGATGTAGAAGAAACTTACTCTCTAAAGAACTTGACAGCACAACTTTTAAAAAAAATTTTAGAGAAGATTTCTCTCAATTAGATCTCTAATTCAGAACTTGAGAGATAATTAGTGTCTCTTTGGGTTGTGAGAAACACACAATATATAGCCCCAAATCCGTGCATAAAACTCCTAAGAATAATACAATCAGGAGAGAAGTCATTTTTCAAACTCTAAGACAGTGTTTTGATCCAACCGGGCTTCATCCGTCCACCACGCTCGCTATAGCGAGCCATGGTTCTACCTTTTGGCTCTAACAGCCCCTGCACCTTTACAGACTCCTTTAGAATGTGTCAGTTTCAAAATCGCATAACCTTCGAACAACTTTGCCCAAATCTGAAACCTCTCTTTACTCCATGTTCCTGTTCCTTGATTACCTCATCAACACCTCGCATTGCTCCACAGTGAAAACATTATTGAACATGTGTTGGGCAGCAATGAAGATGTGTCTCTTCTCTTCAACAAGCTAACCAGGGCAGCCTTCAACCATACCCGCCTTTACCTCTTGGACCATTACCTTTGTGGCATGTACACAGGAGTGAACTTGTATTGCAAAACCAAGAGGCATTGGTGGGGTTGGCAGCTTTGGCGCACAACTACTTCAACACTCCATGGGCAGTTCTTTCTGTGGTAGCTGCAGTCATTCTCCTTGGTCTCACCCTCATTCAAACCTTCTTATCTGATCTCTGTTTATTTTCATCTCCTCTTTAGTTCTTTGAAATGAATTGGTCTTGAAAATGGTGCTGTAGTTATATCTTCGGCCATGCTTGCGTCAGAATACATCTCTTGTGCAAATGAATGGTCAATCATGGAGAAAAAGAACCGTGTAGGTGTGTACTGGTCGATGTGTTCACTTTGTAACTTCTTTAAAATTTGTTAGAGTTGAGTGTGTTGTGTAGTTCTCAGACTTTTTACATCAAGGTAATATAGCTTGACCTCCCTAGAGTGATTCCTGTTCTTGCTATGCATTGCACCCTCTAGAGTTTCCATGAACCAACCACTGATCAAATTAAGTTTGGTTGTATAGGTAAACAAGTTCTCCATTTTGTACCTCTCCTCGTACTTACTGCAACCATACTACACCCACTGGAATAATAAACTCCCTCCACAATCTTCCTGAAAGTCACAAGACCTCAGGCATTGGCGATTTCATCATTATAGAAGCAAATTCTCCTTATAGTTTTTTGAAGTTATTAATTAGGTGGTAAAACCAACCTTGTAGGCAAATTTAGAGAGGTTCAATTTAGATAGTGCCAGCAAGGAATTTTTTTGTATATGTAGGCTTACCGTCCCTCAAGGAAAGGAGCAGGTCAACAAGACTAGCATAAAAGTAGAAAAGATAAATCTGGAGAAGTGCAACTTATCTGAAGATTTAACTTAAGTAGACCAAAATAGAAGTAGACCAAAATAGAGAAGCAGAAATCATGTAGCTTATCTTAAAATAGTTGGGACCAGGTCTACCAGTCCCCTCCTTTGAGTGAGTTATGCACATACGTGCACCTCACATAGGTGAAATCAGATGTCAGCTGACATCAACACCTTACAAACACTTACAAAGGATTTGTCTCTTTCGGCAACGGTTAAAACAAAGGAAAAAACAAAAACACTAAGCTGGGTCTCTACTGCAAAAGCTGTGAGCAGTAAACTACCAACTTCTGAAAAATTAGAATGGGATAAAGCTTGTGGAGCACTTTCGACACCAGATACAAGAGAACTTTGTAGAGTAGGACATGTCAAAGCTATGAAATGGACGGTTTGATAGAGGGGGAGTTTCATTTGATAGAGAGATGATAGGAATCCGCCGAAGAGAATTTTGTAGTTTAACATTGAGAGGATAGTAGAGTGACATGGGTTCCTCTTGGACATGGCATCACAAGACTTTATTGATCTTCTATTAGACTTGGGATGTAGGTCTTCCAAAAGGATAATATCAAACTTCAATGCAAGGAGTTTTTTTATATATAAAATCATTCATATGATAGCAGAATTTGAAATTAAAAGTTGGATCTTTTTAGAATTCTGATACACTCCCTAAAAAAAGTTAAGAGATTACAACCAATAACCATCCCTTGCATCATTGGCTAAGAGTACAATCGCGAAGGCGATAAGTTGGAATTGCCAACAGATGATTGGCCCTGGGCACAACAAGGCTGAACTTCTCGCTCATGTCCAGATCGCTGGGGTGCAAGCCATCTGGGAGCTCCCAATCAAAACAATGCACCAATTGTGCCAACACCAACCGAACCACGGTGAGACCCAACTGCATACCAGGGCAACCTCTGCGTCCTGACCCAAAAGGAAGAAGTTGGAAATCGCGGCCCCTAACGTCTATATTGGTACCTACAAATCTCTCAGGGATGAATTCTTGGGGGTTAGGCCACACTTCAGGGTCCTGCCCGATTGCCCAAACATTTATAATGACGCGTGATTTTTTAGGTATGTGGAAGCCATTAACTGTGCAATCCTCCATGGCCTCATGGGGGATGAGCAATGGGGCTACAGGGTGAAGCCTCATGCTTTCCTTCACCACCATGTCTAAGTAGTCTAAGTTGGCCAGGTCTGATTCCTCCACCATCCTCTCTAGGCCCACCACCCTCTCCAACTCTTCCTGGACCTTCTTCAAGACTTGTGGGTGCTTCAACATGTCTGAGAGGGCCCATTCAATTGCGGCCGATGATGTGTCCATGCCAGCTGCAAGCATATCCTGCAAAATGAGAAAAAAAGGACAATTGATAATTAAGTGTGTCAAACAAATCCCCATATCTTTAATTTAGATTATGAATGTAGTGTTAGTATTTTGTGTTCCCCTACCAAGATGATGGCTTTGATATTGGGTCGGTCGATCTGTAAATCGGTATCATTGGACTCCTTGAGGCCCAACAAGACGTCAACAAAGTCCCTCTGATTCCCCCTCTCCCTGGTTTTCTCATGTTCGCTGATGACGTTTTCGAAGAAAGCATCAAACACCTTACTGAAGGCCTTCATGCGGCGATTTAGCCCTTGAAGGTCAAGTGGCCCAATGAAAGGGATGTAATCCGCTACATTGAAGGTCGCGGATAGGATCATCCCCTCCTCCATGACTCCTTTGAACCCTCTTTCATCAAGGTCCTCATCCATGTACTTCCTGCCAAATACCATTAGGCATGTCATGTTTGCATTGAGAGAAGCCACCTTTGCACTGAGATCCACCGCAACACGGGCGTTGGCCATATCTTTTATTGACCCAATAATGAGGCCAAGTTCTTCTCTCCTCATGGGCTTGAATTGATCAATCTTTAGGTTGCTAAGCAACTCTAACGTGCACAACTTGCGAATGCTGCGCCAGTAAGGCCCATACTCATTGAAGGCCAAGCTCTTGCGCTCATAGGACATGTACTTTGCGGCCTCTGTGACGGGCCTGGAGGCGAAGATGAGATCATGAGTCTTCAAGAACTGTTGGGCTGCTTGCGGGGAAGATACAACGATGGTGGGGACGAAGCCGAGGCGCAAGTACATTATGGGTCCATACTCCTTGGCTAGCCTGTAGAGGTCATGGTGAGGGAGCTCACCCAACATGTGAAGGTTCCCTAGAATGGGAAGTCCTGGGGGCCCAGGAGGCAACATGGACTTGCCTTTTATGACCCATTTGCCTCTCACTGCACGCAGGAGATGCGCAAAGAAAAAGACACCTATTGACAGCACCCAGAGAAGGGTAGTCCAAGACATTGTGGAATTTCAACTGGGAAAGAAAAGCTGGGAAAGCTCAACGCCACTTTGGCATTTAAACAGGAACTACACTTCTGTTTTCTTAACCTTAGTTTATGCATTTGCCATGCCTACATATATATATACTGCTAACTTGTGTGTGTGTGTGTGTGTGAGAGAGTGAGAGAGAGAGAGAAGCTGTCAAGGGATCTCTTCTTGTGTTTGGTATTAACGACTCGATGATATGGTTTTTGGATCTCTTCTAGTGTTAGGTATTAACGACTTGATGATATAGTTTTTGGAGCCTAGTTTATTGTTCCTTCTTGTTAGCAGGAGGGGAATTTTTCTTTCTTCTTGTAGGCAGAGAAGATATGACGAGGCAGCCTCTTAATTGTCATTTGTGGATTGACAGTGATAGGCCCTGCCTTTTGAGAATCTAAAATTCTAACAGTGGGGGCGGACCTAGGATTTTCATTTGGGTGGTACGCAATGGTGAAGTTAAAAAGTAAAATAATAAAATAAAAATTTTAAGTATTATTTTAAAATTTTCTCGAACCATACAAGTGCGATCGCACTCCCGTCATAACACCTAGGCCTGCCCCAAGCAGGGGCTAAAAAATAGTTATTTTTAGAAGTCTCATATATTCAAATTTTCCTTGCTAAAATACGAGGAAACTCTTAGGCATAAGAGGACCTGGAAATGGCACTTTTAGCTGCGGAAAATAACTTCCACCGCTAAAAACCACTGCTATAGGCCTTTTTTAAGCCGCTAAAGTTCACTTTTTTTCTTTTTGCAGTATAACCCATTTTCTAGGGAGTAGAGGATTTTCTTTTAACCTGAGAATATGTTGGCATGGAAAATTTTTATGGAAAATAAAATTAGTTTCAGAGGGTGCATTTGTGTGACAGGTGAATTCTATGATAGAGAGGAAATTGGTTTGACTTTTTGAACTGAATTCATAAATTTCACTGTTTTATTATTTGGTGTGACACCTTTATTTTTCAAAACTAGAAAAAAAACTTATTTTTTTCAATAGATAGAGGATTTCGATTTCTAATGCGAGGTATAGGAATGCAAAATTCCTCTCTTCTATGATTACAAGATTCCACTGAGCGTAGAATCCTCTCATTGCACAAACAAATCTTAAAGAGAGACTGATTATTATTATTATTTTTTTTTTTTTGTTATTTCATATTTCCATTATATGCACTTTTTTTTTAAGGTGAAATTATTCTCTACAATCCTTGGCAAAATCCAAACTTTGGAATCCAGAGGTAGGATTTCACAAAAGAAGAGATTTATGGAAAATATTTCATGACAACAAGTAATTGAGAATGAAGTGTAGAAAATCAGTTTTAATCTCAGGATAAAATGAAATCACCGTGAAAAAGATTGGCACAAAAAGTTGGTGCACAAAAACATGCCCATGGCTACAATAGTGGGGTTGTACCTTAGCTGGGCCAACCTGGGCCTGGCCAAAGCCAACCTTGCTTGGGGCTAAACATCACTCTCCTAACTGGATGTCCAGGGTCTAGGCTTGCTTCAGCCAATACATGTGCAATCCTAATCAATGGAAAGAGCCTAGGATTAGGATTCAATTAGGCTCAGCATGATTACTTAATTGAAAATCCATCCCTGATCAAGCCAATTTTGACAGTACTTTCTTCTGTTGGTTCTTGCCTACTAGATGTGCTGTGTTGGTAAATTGGGTCTGTTGAATTTCTCACATACTTGTTGGGCCGGGCAACACTCATGATTTGCATGGGTAAGTATCTGGTAAAAATCTCTATTATTCTTTAACTTTTAAGATCAAAATGTCCAAAGTAATGGTAACATTTTGAGGGTCCAATTAAGGCCACGATCCTTGACTTTGACCCGACAATCCAACCCGAACGCATTCCAGCAATTCAACCTTTCGGTTAACCCTTTTTATTTTGGGTTGGGTTTACGCTAACATTTTTTGACCCACCAACCTGATCCAGTTTAACTAATTGCATTATGACCCACAACAAACAAAACCCTATATTTTAACTTTTGAGTAAGTTCGTATAGAAATTTCCAACAATCCAACTAAGAAAGGATCAAGTTCGAATTAAACCTATAGATATTGCCCATAGTTCTTGTCAAAAGTCAATCCGACCGGATCCATTGCTACCCTCACGGCCAATATATCACTTCAATTAGATAATGGATCAGTTGGGTTTAGCATAGTGGATAAATATGTATAGGCTCAATTTGAATCCCATTTATTAATCAAGTTAAATTTCTTAATACAAATCCAAACTGAAAGTTAAGGGGTCAACCAAAACCGTTAATTGTGAAATCAATTTCAGGTTGGTTTGGTAATCACATTGCCATTATTTGAGTCAGCCTGGGCCGGCATAGTGAATAGTAAGAATGGACTCAACCTTAATCCAACCTTTTGTAAATTACGTAAAAATATGTCAACTTAAACCCAACCCAAAAATGGGCACCTAAACCTAGAATTGGTGGGTTCAGTTTAGGTGCTCCTGTGAGAGTATCTCTCACCTTGCTTATGAGAGATATGGGTAGGGGCCCTCACATTTAAATTGTCGGCATTGGATGTGGATGTAAGGGCCCCACCTTATCTTTTATAGTAAGGTGTGAGCATCTCTCATAGGAACATCTTCCATCAAATACATAATTTCTCATCAAAGAGAGCCATGTTTGTCATTTATTGTATATATTTTGACAAAAAAATGAGTATGCTAAAACAAATTCTAAAAGCAAGAGACAAGCGAATAATTCTCATGCTATTTTGGTGATTAGGCCCAAAGGTAGGGTTATAAAATAGGCTTCTTTCTTTCTTTCTTCTTTTTTTTTTTTTGGTCGAAGGAAACTAATAAAATGTATAATGATAATTGTATAAAGGAAGGAAAAGTGAAAAAAAAAAAAAAAAAAAAGAAGAAGTTTTTATTCATGTATTATACTATCTATTAGTTAAGCAGTAACCAATATCACAACTAATAGCTAATCACAGACAAGATGATTTCATTATAACAGAGAGCTAATTACATACCTTTAGGGCCCATATGTTTGGATAGAATACATAAAATTAAATACGAAGGAAGTCAGGGTCAAATGAGCTTGACCGAAAAATTATTAAAAGGTGAGGTATGTAGGATATTAGGTGAGGAGAGGTAGTAAAGATGTTGGCGAGATGATCGACTTTTCTAAAATTTGAATTACTAAGGTGATGACTGGATATTTATTTCCAAGCCCAATTCAATTTCTAAAAATTAAGAGAGTCATTTCTGGTTGCTCACCTTTTAGTACATCATTTTTAACCAAGATAGAAATACAAGGTATGAGGTATCGTAGAAGAACATATCAGCTTTTTCAAATATATCTTCAACCTTGCAAGAAAAGAAATGCTCTTACGCTAACCACTAGAAGATAAAGATGAGTGTCTTGTTGGCACTCCAGAAGCTCGGGTTTTATCGGCATCTACATGGCTATCATCGTAAGCTTGGGCAATGGAAAATGACATATTAATATTATCTCCACCTAGGAAAAGATTGAGATTGAGATTGAACAACTCCACATCTCTGTATATATTCAGTAAGACAAGCCACTTGAACTTGAAGGTGATGTTTTCCTCACACATCATTACAAACATGTCGTTTTATGACATTGCTTTTGGTAGCAAAAATCAAAGGATACTCAGACAAATGATTTAATTGCAATCTGAGGGGGTGAAAGAAAAATGCTTTAAACATAAGGAAAGGGATATGAGAAGACAAATGGCAGTTGTTTAGGAGTAAAGCCATACTAAACTTAATAAAAAAAAGGGGCCTGTGTCTCATATGAAGTTGGATACATCCCACTTACAGTTGGACTGTGAGACCCACTAATTGATGGTGTGGATGCCTGAATCATGATTCATGAGCCCTACATGTAAAAGCTCATGTAGCTTGAGAATAGAGTGGATGGAAAAGCTTTGAGATGAATTAAAATGATTCCCCCATTAAAAAATTGTGGGCCTTTTTATTTAATCGGTTAATGCCTTTCTATCAAATGGTTTAAAATTTAAGAATTAAAGATGAAGATTCACATGGGCCGTCAAATAATATGATCTTGTTATATAGAAAATGATAACACACTCACCATCGTGATAAACTAAATGCTAGCAAGTGATGGTTCTAATTAAAATTCCACCTTAGATACTTTTTTCGTCTCTTTAATTCTCTTTGATGTAAGCCCCTTGCACTGTGAATTCTGCAAATCCAATACTGGGCTGTTTTGTGCATGGGAATTGAATACATAAAAATTTATGGCCAAACGGGCTCCAACAATGATTATTGAGGTAAAAAGATTATATAAAATAGAGACGTAATTGCAACTCTCACTTTCATGTCATTTAAATTACTAAGGTACTAACTATGTATTCATTTCCCGTCTCCCCTTAATTCATTTTCCACTAAAAGAAAGATAATTTGATAGTCATTTTTTAAAATTGAGTTTTATTTCTTAAGTATAACCACATCTAGAAATAGACATCTTACCTTTTCTCTGTGTTTAATTACACAAAATTAACAAGCCCCAGTGTACAACCATTACAAGGACATTTCAAGTGACAGAAAAAGAGAAAAGTCACCATTTAAATGCACATGTGAATGCCACTTTAAACCTGATTGGGGTATGTTTAGCAAACATGCATGGTGTGGTCAATAATTGATATACACTTTGCTAGAAATTTGTAAACCGAATTTGCTTTAGTCTATAAATAGATTTCATCAAGTGTTAACTTGCACTTCATTTGCATGTATTTTTTTTTTTTTTTATCATAAAGATCACAATGGAGAAATTAAGACTTTATGGCATCTAACTCAAGAAGTGGCTTTTACCAAGAAAAAATAAAATAAAATAAAAAGAACTTAGTGGCAAAGATGACTGGTGACAATTGAAAGAAAACCTAAAAAGTGACTACTTTAGTTACTGAAATAAATGCATCTTCATAGTCCTAATCTCTTTCTTTAGGGGGCTTTAAAGTTCTCATGGAATTACTATGACTTCATAAAGTATAGCATGGATAATGGGTCATTGCCAAAAGAAAAGAAGACTAGTTCAAGAAAGGGTCATGTGAAATGGACAATTGGATAAGGATCAATGAAGAATACATTTACCTTTTGGAGAATCAATGTGAAGGGAAAGATTGCTGAAATGAAGTGATTCTGGTGGAGAAATAATCAGATTTTATCAACGGGTAGATCACTTTCCATGTGGTTATCGATCAATCATAATCGTCAATCAATGATGAGTGTCCAATGATATAGGAAGTGGCACAATCGAAAGTTAGACTGCATGTGGACTAGGCAGCCCGGCCCAACAAATTAAACTTGAGGGCTGGGCCGGCCCAGGCTTCATATGCTGGAGATAAATGAGGTGGACATAAACTTGTGTGGCTGTCTAATGACCTAACAGGATGGCGTGCCCCATGCACCCATCATGTTCGACACTGTTGGACCTAATAATTTGCTATTGGGTCCGGCCCTGTCTTGACTCTTAGTCCCATCACATTATTGATGTCTGAATATTAAGGTTCACAAGTAAAACAGGCTTTAGAACAGGTTGAATCGAGCCCAGTCCATTTGCAAAATTACTTGTTGAAAGAAATTTAGGATTGACTGGCAACACAGATTGAAAGGCAGTTTGACTGGCAACTGCATTTGCTTATACAATGTGGATTCCTGTCTCCACGGATTCAATATGAAATTGAGATCTCTTTTGCTAGAAATATTAGTTTGATTTCTTTTTCCATGAGAAAAGATATGTAGTATAAGACAATGGAACAACAAGCTACCTGAAAATTCAAATCACATTTTTCCACATAGTACAAATGTACCAAGGCGAGTAAACTTTTTCTGTCTATTTGAATAAAAAACTGATTTAAACAGACGTTAGGAGTACTGTAGGCTGTTTGCCATATCCAAGTGGGTGGGTGGGTGGGTGTGCTCACTTATCCTACTTGTTTTTCTCATTATGACAAACTAGTTTTTCTAACGAGCACGGGGTTTACTCCTGCATTAGCTTACATCTCTCATTTTTCTCATAAAAAAAAAAAAAAGGCCTCCTCTGCCTCTCAACATGTTCATAAAAAAAAAAAGGGCCTCCTTTGCCTCTCAACATGTTCTAGGGTTTACTCCTGGCCGGTCTAGTTTGTTCTAGGCCACCTTGGCTGGTGCAATTGAAAAAAAAACTATCCACAATCACCTAGTCATCTGTTTTTTTTTTTTTTTTCTATCGAAGGGTTTCCAATTTTTTGGACTTAACTAATCCCTTCAGGCCCAGAGGAATCTGGATAAACACCCATGTGGCCCCAAGATGGCAGAACTAGTGGACTCAACCTTTGATTCCTGAAACAGAGAGAACCGATGATCGATTTCAAGACCTCTAACTCCAAAAGAAGAAGGAAGTATGATCCTGACCACTCGGATAATTCCTTGGAGTTAATCACTTAATCGTCATATGTCATGTTTTTTGATGAAAAAAAAAAAAATCATGTCTTTGCCCGAACGAGTATGTTTTTTTTTTTCATTCCCAAGTCGTTGGGGTCCCAAAGGGCCCAGTGAACTTGGCTTAAGTCTTGCCCCCACGCAGGGCCCATCCCACATGAATATGTCGCGTCTCTCATTTTTCCCATGACTTTTGGTATGCTTGGAGTTAGTCAACCTGACAAGTCTTCTAACGGTCTTTTTTAGGCCCGTTTTATTTGACAACGAAAGGCCGAAGTCGAACGCCCATTGTTTGATCATTTTAATTTTATTATTGATCATCACTTTTAGCTGCTTTGATTCAACCCAATAAGTGATCCAGACCCTAAACCTAGCCCGACCCAGCTTGACTCCGAACCTTGTCAATTGTAATAGTTGGGCTCAAACTGATTTGAGTCTGATCGGAGCCCGTTAAGAGCCCAATCTGCTGTAAACCCATGGAGACTCAAAACTAGGGGTGTTATGTGTTCATAACATGCAGGGGAATATCCGAGAGCGGCCAAACTTTAGAAACAAAGGCGCATAGCTGGGCCAAAACATGGACAATAAATGTCAGCTCCAAGCCTACCCATATAATTGGACTGGGCCAAGCTGAGCATTTTTCATTTGAGCATTCTAGCAATTGTGTGGACAAATTATTATTAAATTGCAAACACTTAGAGTATGTTTTTAGAGTATGTTTGGTAACAAGCAAGGAATCTATAGATTTGATGATTCTTCACTACCATTGGAACAAGGACTTTTCGTTGGAGATTTATATAGCTGAGGATCTTCACATTGATTGGTGTGTATCGAGCTGATAAAAATAGAGTTCGGTGTGCAAATCCTGAGGATTTTCAAATCTTACGGGGGTGGTCGGATCTGAAAATCCTAATAAATGAATATTTTTATTCGTCTAAATTATTATAAATTTACAATTGCCAGATATGAATTTAGGGAAATAAAAAATCTTTGATTCAAGCTTTGGTCTTTCTATAAATTAATCCAAAACCAACCTAAATACTAAACCAACCCATATATATATCCGGTATTGGCCCCGCCACGATCGCCCCTGCTCAAAAAACACAATGGGTCCATTATATGATACAGGTTGGTAAAGATGGGTAATCAAATCATGAAGAATCATGTGCACACTTTCAATTTCTTTAATGGCAGATTGGTCCACACGTTCAAAATTTCAAACGCGGTTTTGCATGTGCTGTGTCCCGACCCTTCCATAACGGCTTGATTCTCGCCGTAAATTGCCTTTCCACTTTGTCTTCTTCCTGAAATACAATTTACATTTGGTGCTTCGCATCATGTTTACTCTTTATGTAAACACGACGTGACGTTCTCCTGTTAGAAATATGCAGTCTAACTAGTGGTGCCTATTTGAAAATGGTGTCTTAACCGTCAATATTCTTTTAATACTAAATTTGATGAGCGAATATTTCTCATGTGAGAATATGGGATGATAGAGCGTCAAAGGGGCTACACTGATCAAATTTGATCAGTCTTCAAATTTTATCTCAACAAGAGTTGATCCTAGCACAAAATTGTGTTTATAATTAAAAATGTGATTGATGCATACGTATTACTTAGTAATACGAAAGATTATATCATATACACAATCTTGTGTTTTATGTTCTTCTTTGAATGACTTTTTTTTTCTATTATTGTTCTTTTTTTTTTTAATTTTTATTTTCAGATATCTAAAAAATGGCAAGGAAGTTTTTTTGAAACCGCTTGGATTTTCAAAAGGTGGGTTTCAAGAATTCTACTCCTTTCATTAGTGGGATCATGACTCGAATGCAATGGCCAATACCACTCTCAGCCATGGAGATATTTGGAATATCACTAATTAGCAGAGGTGAAGATCTAATTTGAAAACCATTTGACTCCCCCTTGTTCTCCCAGCATTCACTTCTGCCCTGATTTATTATTGTGTTTAAAATATTAATATGAACTCATTGCTCCAACTCAATTGGTTAGGGACATCGGTATACTAATCCTTTTTCGTCCCGATAAAAAAACATGTTGGAAACTTTTCTACTAAATCCTAAACAGCAGGTTGTCACTATAATTAAGTGGGTTAATGAGTAGAGCATCAAGATCAGACTTCGCTTAGAACTTAATTTATCTATCCATCATGTCAAAGGTGTGCCATGCCTGATTTTTATTTTAAAATCGTTGAGTCAGATTAAAGTGAAATTAGTAGAAGTAGTCATGCACATTAAATCCATCTAATCTGTTGGAGCATACCTAAGACTAGAGCATCTAAAAAACTAAAAGATCCAAACAAATCACCCATTGATTAGACATTGAAAAAATCACAAACCACCCAAAAGGAATCTATCCCCAAAAAGTAGGTTGGCCTGGCCACCAACATGTCTTGCTGGATGTCCACAAATGGCCTTCAAAATGAATAACGTTCCTTTTTCAACATTTATTGATTCTTGTGCGCCTCTTTTTATAGTTAAGTGTTGGTTGGAATAATTAAAAAAAAAAAAAAAAACACTTAATTCTAAACTTAGGAGATGCCGTATCTACTTTTTGGGGGCCATCTATGAATGTGTACTTTTAAAAATAAATAATATTTGCCTTTTCAATAAATGTGTCTCTTGGACTATATATATGCATTTTCAATAAAATGTGTTTCTTGGGCCATCTGTAAGGATGTGACCCAATTCGAAGGGATGTCTTCCAACTCTATAAATAAATGTTAATTTCAAAGTTTTGATATAGTATTTAAAATGACCAGAAATGCATACGAATTCTTTATTTTTAAGATGAAATGTATGCCGACGTCTCTTGGGCTACATATGTGCATTTTCAATAAAATGTGACTCTTGGGCCCATTTGTATGGATGCGACCCAATTCAAAGGGATGCCTTCCAACTCTATAAATTCAGGTTATTTTCAAAGTTTTGATACAGTATTTAAAATGAGCAGAAATGCATACGAATTCTTTGAATTCTTTATTTTTAATATGAAATATGTATGCTGACGTAAATTAAAGGAATAAATGTTTGGTTTTCATATTCTTTTTTTTTTTTGTTGATTTGAATTCTTTAATTATTTTGTTAGATTTACATGAAAGAGATATTAGTTTTAATATATTATTTAGGTCGCAAGAGACTTAACATGTGCATCGCACAGGGGCTTCATGCTAGGGGCTTCATGCTAGTTTGTCCTTATCTCTCATTTCCTTGTCATTTAATACATTATTACAATGAAAATACAAAAAGTTTTAAATAAGTCCTTAAGTTTTTATCTTATATAAAAAAAGAATATAAATTTCAAAACTTTTCAAATTAATCTCTAAGTTTTCGAGGGAGTTTTCAATTAAAAATATTCATCCATTTAAAGTTATTTTTTGACTCAAAATTTTTAAATTACTCAAATCATCTTTTATTGAAATAAAAATCATCATTCACTTTCGCTGTATTTTCTTCTTTTTCTTCAGTGGTATTCTCTTTAATGATCGAAAATAGCTAACATCTCCATGACGATTGGTTGAATGTAGTAGCTGCTAGAACCATGTCATGGCTTTAAATGAATGATATTTTATGTATTTAAAAAAAAATCATAAAATACCACTAAATGGCTGGATGTGTGATAACTTACTCAGAAAACTTAGGAATTAAGTTAAAAAGTTTTTGAAAAAAAGACTAAATAAAACTTAGCCTCCTTTGTAAAATCTATCTGTCTCCTTGTTTTCCTCTTCACTGTCACTCTCCCTATTTACAAATGTGCTCTTGGTCCAACACTGCCATATATCCCTCTCTTCTGCTATAAAGTCCCTTCCTTCCTTACTGCCAGTGTTAGATTAATTTTTATAGAGAAAGAGAAAGAGAAAGAGAAAGAGAAAGAGAGAGAGATGGGTGGAGGAGGAAAATCGAAGGAAATGCCATTAGAATTCACACCCACATGGGTAGTGGCTTCTGTATGCACTGTCATCGTCGTCATTTCTCTCGCACTTGAACGACTCCTTCATATTCTTGGAAAGGTATTTATGCCCAATTCACAAAGCATTCTTCTCCAATCTCACTCCAAAGCATTTGAATCTATTTCTTTTTTCTATGCAGTATCTGAAGAAGAAGAACAAAAAGCCTCTGTACGAAGCCCTACAGAAAGTGAAAGAAGGTATGTTTCTCTCTCTCTCAATAGTTTGGATTCTTTAGTGTATGGTGATGGGTCTGTGATTAGAGATTTCTGCTTGCAGAACTGATGCTTCTGGGGTTTATATCTCTTTTGCTCACCGTATTCCAAAGCGCAATCTCCCGCATTTGCATTCGAGAGTCGCTGATGCTCCACATGCTTCCCTGTAAGATGGAATCGAAGCACGCGAAGGTCACTGAGCATTTTGCAAGCTCCTTCTTCTCTGGTATTTCAGGCAGCGGCCGTCGTCTGCTAAGTGGAGGATCCAGTGATATTACATGCCCAGTGGTACTTTTTGCTCTGTATACTGCATCTTGATCTGTTATAAGATTTTAGTAGTTTAGATTATATTTGATGCTAGGGTTCAATTGGTTATATGTTCTGTGGTATTTATGACTTTTTTTTGTTTTCTTTGGGTGCATTTGGAAGAACCACTTGTTGTTTCTGCTCGATTTGGGGTTTACCAATTGCAAGCAAAATTAGTCTTTTGTTGTTTTGACTTTTCGCATGAAAAGGCATACTGAAGATTATAGTGGTAGCAGCTAACATGGATAGGAAGTATAGAAAGAAATATGGATTTGATGTTGAGATTAAAGGTTTGGGATGTCTTCATTGGAATTTATGTATTGTGGAGATTCACATTTATCTTTAATGGCATTGGATCCCACATAATACAAGTGGCTAACAGTATAGCGGTTGCTTTATGAGATAAAAGTATTGATTGGTTAATACACTGGTAGCTTAGTGGTGTTGGCTCCCAAATTCCACTGAAATGCCGAGGTACCTATCCCTGGGCGTGTAGGTTGTAGTCTCTCGTAAAACTAATTGACAGAGAATTTTGTATTTGGAGCTCCTTTCACATAGCTCTCAGGCGTTGTACATTATACAGCTTCTAATCTTACAGATAGAATATTTACTGTAATCAGTAAAAAAGAAATGGAAATGATATAGACAATTTTTTACTGCCTAATTGCCCTAAATCATTTGTTTATTAGTCATTTTTCAAATAATTATCGGCATGAATGCTAACACTTGTTTGGAGCAGTCCATCCGGCCAAAATATTGGAAGTTGAAACAGCCATTTCCCAAAACCATTATATCTGTATGTTCAACTGTATGCATGTTGAGCAGCAAATATTTCAGAAATCATTATGCAGGATGTGGTTTGAAATGGATATATCATATAAACCAAAGCAACCATGTTGGTTTTTTC
The DNA here is from genome assembly GCA_003546025.1 of Camphora micrantha. NCBI lineage: Eukaryota > Viridiplantae > Streptophyta > Magnoliopsida > Laurales > Lauraceae > Camphora > Camphora micrantha. The sequence continues at coordinate 76,564,400 of QPKB01000003.1, read as the reverse complement.
ATTTTATTTTATTTTTTTTCCCTTTTTTCATTTGATTCATTTGAGTTATTGAAATCAAACCGTGAATTTCTTCAATTGAACTAGTTTGCAGTTTGAGTATAGGCATGACAAACAAATTAACCATCCTCATGTCTGATCTGTTTCTACAGGCATCCAAAAAACCCTTGTATTGCTTGCATATTTGAGAACTAGAATATTTATTCATTTATTTTCTTGCTTTTCAGGGGAAGGTCCCAATGTTTTCACTAGAAGCGTTACATCAACTACACATCTTCATCTTTGTACTGGCAATAGCCCATGTTGTTTTCTGTGTTCTCACTATGATTTTAGGAGGGGCAAGGGTAAATGATCTAAACTGCCTTGTATATTGTCAGTTTTCTTCATTAATAATATATTGTGATTTATGGGTGGTGACCATGTGAATATTTGAAGCATTCCTGTCTCTTTTCATGATTCAGATACAACAATGGAAGCATTGGGAGGATGCTATTGCACAGGAAAATTATGACACAGACAAGGGTAATGTTCTTCATTGCTTAACATTACAACATAATGTTTCCTTTGTGAATTGTTGGGTGTTAGATCATTAGTGGCTAAGAAGCTTTAGGAAACCATCTGCCATATCTTTTTGTGTGATTTCCCTAACTTGAGAATGATCTCTCTACAGTTTTGAGTTCAAAGGTCACCCATGTACAGCAGCATGCATTTATCAGGGAACATTTTTTGGGTATTGGGGAAGGTTCCGCTTTACTAAGTTGGTTGGTAAGCTATTGTTATTTAATCCTTTATGGTTCAAAACTGATTTCTGTTCAGTTCAAAAAATGGAATTATAGAATATCTGTCATACTTTTTTTCATTATTGGATTGATTTTCATTCATGGATATGGATTTAAGAAATTGATATTGAATCAAAGGCTTTTGTGAATATTTATGTTACTATTTAAGATATCCGTGTAGCTTTTTGGTGTATGCAGCTGCATAAGCTGGTAGACTTTACCTTTTATACTTGATGTATATTGTTTGGCTCGTTGCAATAGCTTAAGTTGTTTCCATTAAATTCTTATGTGATGTAGCTTGGTATTGGAGTCATATGTTTTGTCATGGATGGATGATCAAACTGCCCCTCTACCCTTCTGTGAGATGCCTTGATCGTACACTTGAGTGACTTGCTGATCATGTCTGATCTATTTGCTCCTGCCTGTTTCTCTGTCGCTAACACACTCGACTGTTCTTGCCGATCAAATGGAAACTTGCCATTTTTCAAACATGTTGTCTCCTCCTTTGTTCTGTAGAACCAGTGTTCCTCAAACACTTGTTGCAATCACATTCTCCACCAGTCTCATCCCAATACATGTTGGTGCATCTCTAACTTCATAGTCACTCAGCACCCAATCTTTTCCATCTTGTTGCTGCTTTGTCCTGTTCCCTCCACCTGGATGCACTCTCTGCCTCTTGTAGCCTCACCATTGTTGAGCGGCTCAAACCCAACCACTCTAGTAGACACCAACCTAAGCTGCTTAAGTACATGGTAAAAATGGGTTGTGGTTTCCCCAAGATATTAAAATTCATTTAAGATAGCTTACATGTCTTACTTTATACAAATTTCAAGTGGAATGCTCTTATATCTCCAACATGACTGCTTGCGCATCTATTTGACAGGTGTGAGGCCCACCTCTACTTGAGCAAACCCATTCGCCTCATACACCCTGACCATTGACATTGACCTGCAATTGGAGTGTTCTACATCATTGGATTAATCATGTTTAAAATATAGTGCCATCTTTCTAACAAGTGACTTACCCAATGGTGATATCACCCCACTTGGAGTAAGATTTGGGCCATGCACCTATGCCTATATTGATTATTAACAGGGAAGGATAATATTAAGAGACATTGTGAAGATGAACATTTGTATCTCCAATCCTAAATCCTCATAATTAATCTGGACAGCCCATTTGGCTGGTCATTAATCTAATGATTAGAATTATATAATCTAAGTGACTATTACACAATTTGGGCAGTCTGGGGTCCAATAAAATGGACTGTCCCAGCTGATAATCTGACATTTTTGGTAATGTTGATGTGAACTCTTTGTTTTGCTTGAATTATATTTTGGGGTCAAAGTAACCAAGGATTTTTTTTAATTATTATTAACTCTCCCAGATAAACTGTTGAACATGGATTATTCAATGTTTTCAACATTAAAAAAATGTACAACACATGTAATGGAGCACAAATGTGATGTTAGATAAGCTAACGAAACAGTATAATTAGTCTACACTAAAAAATGCTTTCCGTTAGGTAAAACTTCCAAATGAAACAAATATAACTTTGTTTCATGCCTCCATCACAAGGCCAAACTTTGTGACTTGTACAACCTCCAGCTTCATTGTGAAGTTTTGTCCAAGATGTATGCCCTTTCATATATGACTCAATGTTTAGGGAAAATCTCCACCTACAAGCAGATTGCATATTGTGCGTCTTCCTCCTGGGGCCCACTTGAATGCTTTCTTATCATTGGGGGTAGGATAGACAGAAAGGTCTCTTTACTGATAAGGGTCATGCAAAATATCAGCCCCATCAGATTATTTTAGCCCTTGATTTAACAGCCCATAAGTTTCATGGTCCTTTAACCATGGATTTTTTTTTTTTTATTCAAGGCTTCAAGCCATTAGCGAGTAAAGGTTTGATGAGCATAAATATGGACATGGTGTTAGATCATGGGCGAATAAGAATGTGAAAGTACCTGCACTAGTCAAAGATGGCCCTGAGTGAGCCCTATAGAGCTGGAGTCTGTATGCAGTCCACTTAAAGGAGAAGATTCGCTTAGTGTTTAGAAAACAATGGTCATGAAAGTTGAAAGACTGCAGCCCAACATAATTACAGGAAGAATCAGGGTTACTCTTATTATTATTTTTGTAAGTGTTTTTGGTTATTATAATTTATAAATGTTAAACGAAACAGCCGGAACGACAGAAATAGGCAAGTTCTAGCCAACCCCCTCAAGAAGGGGGGTAAAAGAGAAGAGGAGGAGGAGAGGAGCGAGCATCTCCACTTCTCCTCCTTCTCATTTCTTCTTCTTATACCCCACGCACCCCCACACCCCCTCCTCCTCCTCCTCTTCTTCTTTGTCTTTCTTTTCACTCTCTTTACGTTTGCTCTGGGAAATGAAAAGGGCATTCACCCTTTGAATGCTTTTTTTTTTTTTTTTTTTTTTCCTTTTTTTCTTTTGTGTATGGCCATGATATGTGAAGCGGTTCCCATCTATTAAGATCTAAACCATATAAAACAAATGTCTCACTCAAGAAAATTATTCTAATCGGACCTTATCCAAATTTAACTCTATTAGAAAATAGGACTCTAACCAAATTTTACTCTAATAGGAAATGGGCCCTAGCCAAATTTTACTCTAATAGGAAATAAGGCCCCAAACAAATTTTACTCTAATAGGAAACAAACCCTAGCCAAATTCACTCTAATTAAAAACAGGTCAATAGCCTAATTTCTGCTTTTTTTCAAATTTAGGTATTCTTTTTTTTTTTTCGTTTCTTTTTTTTTTTAATCATGTATTTTTTGAAACAGAACACTGAAATTGACCAAGATAAACTGGAACGGAATTGATAATATGAATTTTCTCCATTGTGTTTCTTATTTTGATAGTTTTCTTTCAGCCTCCAGATGTTGAATATGTAAAATAGGAATTGACACTGTCAGGATTTTCTTTTCTTTGCTAGAGACTGCAGCTCCACATTGCTGCTGTGTCTCAGACTGTAGCCATAGGCATGAGATAGTGTTTTTTTCTTTTTTTTAAATCTCTCGTAACTGTTCATTTTTTATGAGAACATATGATCAAGTGTTTTCCTTTGTTTCTTCCGATATATGTAATGAAAGACATCTGACTGGTGCTGTGTTGCCATGGGTTTTTTGTTCAGCATTCTTTCGTCAAACAATTCTATGGATCTGTGACAAAATCAGATTACATTACACTGCGACTTGGTTTCATTAATGTAAGATATTTATATTGATTGTCAATAAACCAGTGTACTGCATTTTTTTAATGGTTCTTTGTTATTCTTAGTTTTGTTGCTTGCCTTCAGCACTTTCTATTTTGGCTAAACTTTTTCTACTGTAGACACATTGCAAGGGAAACCCAAAATTTAATTTTCATAGATACATGGTACGAGCCCTTGAAGCTGATTTTAAGAAAGTTGTTGGTATAAGGTAAGATGTGGTATTGTTAATTTGTTCTCTTTACCGGCAACATTTGAAACTTGGATTGCTGGAGAACTCCAAAGTTCTTTGTGGTTCTTAGTTTCTGTTTCTCTTCCATTGCAGTTGGTACCTTTGGATATTTGTGGTCATTTTCTTGTTGCTGAATGTTGGTGGTAAGCTCAATCCCAACCTACTCCAACGATAGATTTCATAGATGGTGACTTTGTTATATGTCATTCATGAAGTTGTATATGGACACTAACTGATCGGCCAATACAGAAGTAATTGATGGCCATTCATGTAAATGGTGCTAAAATTTCTAAAATCATGACATTTCCGCCTGGGTTTCCATTCTGCTGTTTTTTCTCCTAGCACTCTCACTCATATTTCCTTGTGCAGGTTGGCATACCTATTTTTGGATAGCATTCATTCCATTAATTGTAAGTATACCTAACTTCTGAATAACCCTCTCTATGCGTACTTGGTGTCTCTGCTTGTGTGCGCTTGCACTCTAAATACAAGTACAGAAATTTGAATCAACCAGCAGATGTTTGATGTGCGATTTGATATTTAATAGTATCGTTTTAGATTTGTTCATCAAAATCTCACAACAAGCATTTGTTAGGTTTGCTTATTAAAGGCACGTTTCTGAAATACACCTGTTTGTTGTTGACAACCATCATCCAATAAACCACTCATGCATGGCAGAAACAATTTAATCTATGCGTTCAGCGTGCATGCATATCTGCAAGCTCTATGATGTTTTGATTTTGCATGCTTTCACTTCTTTAGAGACCAAACTTTGACTTCTCTAAGGCATTTTGCAGCTTCTACTTGCCGTGGGCGCTAAGCTAGAACATGTAATTTCTCAGTTGGCCCATGATGTTGCTGCGAAACATTCAGCGATACAAGGGGACTTGGTAGTTCAGCCCTCGGATGATCACTTTTGGTTTCGACGCCCTCGAATTATACTCTATTTGATCCATTTCATCCTCTTCCAGAATGCTTTTGAGATAGCATTTTTCTTTTGGATATTGGTAAGTGGTTCTTTACAATTCACTAGGGTGTTTATTCTTAACCAGATGTCCTCAAATCCTGGGTCAGGCACATGCTAGGTGAGACCACTTGACTCAATTGGCGCTGTACAAGTGGGTTTCTCATTTCAGTGGTCCCGATCATTCATCAGGTTGGAACTGCTGTGGTTATTGAATGTGGGTTCCATCTGTACAGAATTTGTAATGGAATGCACATAGTTAAAAAAATAATAATAATAATAATAAAATAAAATAAAAAAACACACACACAGGTCCATATTTGCCTTTTCCCAAATAATGGATCCATTATATGGTAATATTTCTTTCTACTAAAACCATTCGAAGAAAAAAAGATCTTTGTGCTTTGAAAAATAATGACCTCCCGCAGGACAGAGTTTTGCTGAATGAACCATTGATTCTCTCTGCTCTTGGAACCTTCCTTGGGCTTTCCTGCATCTGCTGTTTGAGTAGCTTCCTCCCTTAACAGTCTGTTTTGTCACTATAATGTACTTAATTAATATAAAGGCATAATTTAGCCAGTCAACATGTTGCACGCTTGTGATCCCTTAAACTCCTTCCCCTGGGAATCATTCTAAGGTGCTAATTTAATCTATTATTTGCAGACTACATATGGGTTTGACACGTGCATCATGGGACAAGTTCGGTATATTGTCCCCAGACTTATAATTGGGTAACTCTCCTTCTAACTCTTACATCCACCGGGGCAAAAAACTCTCCTCATCCTCTGCAACGTTTTTTACACACACACACACACACACACATCCTTATTTATGCTTTTTTCTTTTTTAATTTTGTTTTGTGGCATGTAGGGTAATTATTCAGATACTTTGCAGCTACAGCACCCTACCACTTTATGCCATTGTTACTCAGGTGAGTTGCAGATTAACTCAAATCCTTTATTAGTTTGTTACTTATAATGATAAAGAGAGCATTATAGGGATCGGAGGCATCAATGTACTATCCTGATGTTCACATTCTGTACAAGTGGGGACCTTGCTATGGTGATTGATGCTATCTGATCAACTTTGTAGATGTCCTGTCCTGGTCATCCAAGATTTGGCCTATCTTCCACTCCTTTACTTGTTATCCATCTTTGGGCCATTTAGTGTGATGTGCAAATTTTTTCTGCATGCCTCACTCTTCAACCTGTAAGCAAGATCACCATATCATGGCTCTACTTTGTGCAAAATACTTGCATTGGAACATACGTGTCTGTTGCGTCGTAACCTTTAAACTACTTGAGAATCAGTGACACCCTATAGTCCTACTGACACTTATTGTGGTTTTGATGAAGATGGGGAGTTTTTTCAAGAAGGCCATATTCGATGAGCATGTGCACGAGGGCCTTGTTGGTTGGCAACAGAAGGTGAAACAGAAGAAGGCACTGAGAGCTGCTAACGGTCAGGATGGTTCTAGTCAGGCAGGGAAATCAGATGGGTCTTCTACAGTAATCCAATTGCAAAAGATGGCGCAGAGAGATTCCTTAATGGAAGAGGGAGATGCAAAGCCCCTGAATCAATAGACTGTACACAATAAATTCATGCATAAATAAAGAATGCACCAAAGTTCATTGGATACAAATTTCCCTCCGAGGTTTTATATTCAATTTTGTGGGTACATCATACTTCTGATTATCAAGACATTGACTCAATAAAATTTATAAAGAATATACAGAAATTAAACAAATAAATAAAATAAAAATTGACAAGTTCTTGCTCTTTGCCTTTGCTGTCAAAAGTAGTTCTTTTGATTCACCTGGATCTTCACGATCATTTCTTGATTGGGTTCATGAATTGATGAATTTGATAGTGATTTTTTTTATATGGAAGTCGGTCACTCCTTGTATTTTTATGGGCTAATTATAGACCCATTTTACCCAATTTCAGCCTCTAAACTGTATTTTAGCTCAATTTCAGAAAATATTTAGGTTTAATCTCGCCAAATTTCAGTCTTTATTTGGGCTGATTTTGTTCTATAATTCTGGTCTAGCTTTGACCCAAAAGTCTAGTGTAGTTTAGAATTATAAGTATGGACTGATTCTGGCCTGATTTGGACTACCATTCTAGCTTGAGTTAGACCCAAAATTCTGGCCTGATTTTTGACCTAAAATCTGGCCTGAATTAAACCCAATATTTTGTCTTGAATTAGATTTAAAATGTGGCCTTAGCAAAATTTGGCCTGAATTAGACCCAATATCTTTGTCATTAATGAGCTGGGACTCTGGCCAATTTCAGTTCCTTTCAGGCTAATAATGAGAGAGTTTACTAAGGGAAATCTCTGGGCAAATTGTAACCCAATAATGAGACAGTTTGCAATTTCAGTTTGAGCTGAAACCCATTTAGAGAATCCAATTTGGGTTAAGTCTTAGCCCGTTTAAAGAAACCAATTTGGGTCATGTTGTAACCCATTTGTACTCCCACCATAGGGCATAGACCAATGTAGACAATCAAGTTAGAATCTAAATTCATTCTTTGTTTGGATAAATTCAACACATTTGTTGAAAACCCAACACATTTAATGTTCTGATTGAATCAGGGTTATGGGTTCAGGGTATATGTTTAGTGAAGCCCAACCTGTATGTCTGATGTAACCCGATTTATTCAAGCTAGGTCTGAACCGTTTATAGTCACCATTTGAGACCATATTTAACCTTTGTAGAGCCACCTTTGGTTATATATTGGTGTTTTACAGACACACTTAGGCCTATGATACAGATTTATAGCTCATATTTATTGGCCCATTTAAAGCCATACTTGGGCTAGTTTTAACCGCTTTCTAAGGACAAACTGGGGTTGAGTCTTCAACCCATTTTTATTTGGCCATTTTTTAGTCGCTTGGTCAAGGGTTCAGGCCTGTATTCATTAAAAACTTTTTTTTTTTTTTAGCCAATCCACTGTAACTAAATCCTATTTGTAGCCAAACTCTGGAGTAATTTTAAGGCTATTTACAGAACTGATTTTTAGCTTTTTCATAGTTTGCTTAGCCAGTTTTCAGTCCATTTAGGACTTCTCTTTTAGGCTGTGTTTCAGCCTAAAACATCTATCTATTTGGGGTGGTTTTTGACCTAATTAGAGCTCCAGACTTGACCAAACTCTTAACCCATTTGCTGTCGAAATCTGGCTATAACCCAATTCAATTTCAGCAAGTGTTAGAGATAAAATCTAGTTAAGTTTCAATCATTGTTTGGGCAGATTTTAAGCTATTTCAGTTTTACAGCCGTTCAACTTGTTTGGATATGAGGACCCCAAAGTTGTTTGTTTATGGGGATTTGAATTGATTTGGGCGTTTGGTCATGATTATTCCATTTGTTGGGAGAATTCGGTTTATGAGTTGTTTGTTTGGAGGGATTCAAGATTCTGTAGATGGCAGAAACTTTTAAATAAAGATCTGAATCTCCATTTTCAATGTTGGTGGGCAGAAACCTTTAAATAAGGGTCTCAATCTCCATTTTTAATGTTGGTCAAGTAATTTTAGCAGAGGGCGGAGACCTTTTAAGTCTTCGAATTTCTATATTTTTCAGTTTTCTTATGGGAGGCAGAAAGAAAACAAAATGGGGAATGATGGAATGAAAATGATTTGATGGTTGGAGAGCAAATCCTTAGTAAATAAATATCCGAATCTCCGATAGGAAGTGAAATGGAGATGTTATGTAAAATGAAATGGAGAAGATGGAGTGAAGGGGAAGATGATGTGAAATCTCACCATTTTCTTTCTCTCTATTTTTTCTCTTCTCCTTCTTTTCTTTAATTTTCTTTCTCTTCTTTGTTAGAAAAGAGTCAAAGGGTCGAATCTCCTACGTTCATTCCTCTCTTTCCCTTTATGGGGAATTGAAACTTAGACCTTTGAGTTAATGTGCATTGCTTCCACCACTTTACGAAGTTTTGATGATTCATGTCATTAAATCATGCTGATTTAATGGGCCTGGATCAATTTCCACCAACATCTTTTGTTTGGCAAAATTTTGACATCAACACTGCCTCATTTGCCTGTCAAGCAAGAGCTCTTGAGTTCCATATACTGCCTCAATTGCTTGACACTTAAAATTATCGAAGTGATAACAGTCAGATCCCTCATCAGCTGTGGGCTGAGGCCCATAGATTTCGTTGCAGTGTACGTAAGAGCGAGTGTTGTACGAGTGAAAATGCATGGTGAAAACATCAGTGTGTAATTTCAATGCTTGTTGTCATGCTTCATGTAGGAAATAAATTTTTGTACCGTCCTAAGAATATTATACCACCTATACAAAAGTATAAAAATATCGGCTATACCTTTGTTTCCAACCATAGTTAATTTTGTACATTAGCTTTTTTGGTAATGATATTGGTTGGTTTCTCATTGGATTGGGCTCATCATTTAGTTTTGATAGCTTGTTATTGTGGTATGTATTTGCCATGTCATTTTGTATGAAAAATTGTTGTGTTTTGCCAAACAAAAAGTCTACCTGAATAAATTTTTTGGTCAGAATTTTGGATGACCCCTATGATAGCCCTTGAATATCAGATATTCAAGGGCTATCATAGGGGTTGTCCAGAATTATGATATTCAAGGGCTATCATAGGGTTTGTCCAAAATTCTGGCAAAAAAGTTTGTCCATGTAGCACTACTACCTTGTAATTAGTATCCCCACCGTCAGATTATCTCATTGAATGCTACCCTATATAGATCTTCTTCATGTTGATTTACCTTGAAAGTGTAAAAACCCTCTTAAGGGTGGCTCACTTTGTGTTGGGTCATCAGTGTATGAGATAAAATCCAACCCCATTACTCCCCATCACTCATTGCATGCACTCTTTACTGCTACAACCACAAGATAATACACTCCACACATTCCTTGCATTATGTCGCGCCACTTCTGGCCTACTTTAACAGCTCATTAATCCTCTTCCAACCGTTGCCTACTTAAGCCTATTTTAATTATCCACTAATCAGAACACTCTAACCAACTTAATTCTTTTTTGACTCTTGAACATTCACGCAAACCATTTATCATATCATGCCTACTTAATCCTTTTCACCCAATCAACTTCTACCTTAGATAAGAACGGCCTCTCATCATAATAGTGAGAAGCATTAGTTTGAACCTAGGCAATCACCTTCCCTTGCCTGCGAACTGATCTACCTCACTAAGACGGCACATCTTGTGTTTATGACCATCCTAATTTTACCCGTGGCTTGTGTGAGTTTAGCAGGCACCGCCGTGAGATTAGTCTTGTTGGGTCAAAGGTCTCAAGGATAATCACATCATGAAATAAATGCATTCGGCCTTTGAGAGATGGTGTCCATGTGGGACCCATTGACTAAACTGGTGAAGAATATTCCAATGGCACTCTTCAAACTCTGGTTGGCATGAAATGAGGCGGGCCAATCATTTTGGCATCTTTGAGAGCTGCAACCGGTTTGAAGAGGAATATTCCTTTTGAAAGTGAAAATACTTTTTGACACCTAGTGCATGTTAGGGAGGTCTAATTTCTCTATCTATTTCTCTAAAATGGATAGAGGTCTCTACATATTTTAGAGAAGTAGAGGCAATGGCTCTAGTTTCCACAGCCCCCTTGATGAGATTATTGAGAAATAGAGGGAAAAAAGAAGAGGCGGAGCTACACTATTTATGCATAATCACACCCAATCCGTTTTTTCAATGTTTCTCCAAATCTGAGAGGCTCAATCAAGATTGAAACCATTGAAAATGTTCACAAGGTCAAACACGGCCATTTAACCAAATTTCAGTCGTTGAATCATCACCAATCTCGATATATGTGCCACAAACCATGAGCTATTAGATATAATTTGTTATGATCTGTGGGCCCCAAACACAAGATCAAAACTGTTGGATATGTTTGGGAGGCTGAAAACGGTTGTGTGGTCAATTTTGATGACATAATACCTTGTGAATCTCGAGATATGTGCAAAATAAAAATAACCATTGATGTATTATGCTCAATATTGTATGTTCATGAGCAGTAAACTGCTTCAATTCTTTTTATTATTTAGAGGCGTGTAAAATAAGATTTAAACCGTTAGTAATGTTTACAATATCAAACATGACCATGAGACTAAATTTCACCCATTGAATCATCACCAATCTCTAAATATGTGCAAAAAAGTGAGCCATTAAGTATAATTTTGTGGATTATGTGGGCCCCAAGCACAAAATCCAAACCGTAAGATCTCTTTGAAAGGCTGAGTACGTCTATATGGTCTATTTTCATAGCCCAGTATCTTGTAAATCTCAAGAAATATGTGAAAAAACTCTCAACCAATGATATAAAAATGTCTATTTAGCGTAGACCCTTACATTACCAAACACCTCATTTTATTTTAGCCACTCTTTTCTATGGCTCTTTTTTGTATGAGTCTATATTGAATGTTCTTTAAGAAATAGACTAGTGGTCCCAAACATAGCCCTAGAGAAATAATGACCGCTTCTTGTACTTAATAGTATTTAGAGCTTATTTAACTCGTGTGGGCTCTTCTTAAGTTGATCAAACCCACTCACATAAGACAACTAACTATCGTACAATAATCATTTCAAAAAGGGACAATTACCGTATGGAAGATGTTAAAGCTAATAATAGCACTAGAACAGCCGGAAAATGCATATTTACCACAGAACTGTTCAGATATCGCAAACTACGATATCCTAGGGATATAGGATATACCACAATCAAAAGCGGTAAGACTTTAACAATCCGTTTTTTCTTTTTTCTTTTTTTCTTAACTGTGAGACCACCAAACCATCATCCAAACCGTTGGATAGTTGTATGAGTGTAAAAGCTAATATCGCACCAAATTTGAACCGTTGATATATCACGGTTATCGAGAAATTTACAAAAAAGTCACATTTTGCAAATTATAAGCCGTATTGTTTTTGCAAATTTCTCGATAACCGTGATAGATCAACGGTTCAAATTTGGTACGATCTTAATTCTTACACTCATGCATCTATCCAACGGTTTGGATGGTGGGTTTGTGGTCTCACAGTCAAGGAAAAAAAATAAAAAAAAAAAAAACAGACTGTTCAAGTGATTGTGGGATATCCTACATCCCTATGATCCTACAAATCAAATAGTTCTGTGGTAAATATCTGGGGCTATTATCGGCATTAACACCTTTGGTATGGTAATTGTCCCATTCAAAAACTTTAATTGGATTGGAGCCACAAGAATGAAGCATCAATCATGTATAAGTTATAGTAATCCAACGGTTAATGGAATTTGTGCATGTTGACATCAGGACCATCTCAATCTCACTAGATAGATGCTTTAAAATCGATAAGAACCACCCATATCTTGCCACGTGTCACTGTATCCTTCACAAATCACAACTCACTCCACCCCACCTCAAACTTCCCTGTCCGATCTTCCGTCTAAATGTGCCCGGCCTCTCTCTCTCAAAGTGGGCCCTTGCCGAATACGTGTCACCATTTGGACCTTACACGTGCATGAAAAATCATCCGATACTGAAAAAAACACAAGCATATTCGTAAAAAGGAAAAATGGCATCTTCCTTCACTTCCGCCTCCGATTCTCAGCATATTCTCTTTCTCTCTTCCTCTATAAAAAACGAACGGCTCAGATCTCTCCCTCTCAGTATTTTTTTTTTCTCACAGATACTGGTAGCAGTAGCAGCCATGGATGTCTTGGAATCTGCGCTTTTCCTCAACGACTGCTATGGAACGGCCGCAACAAGCTTCTGGACGTGCGTTGCCGTTATAACGGCAGCACTTAGCTTCTGGCGAATCGCAGCCGTCGGATCCAGACCCCACCACAAATCCAGTGCTTCTCTTGTACATCAGACTCCAACTCTTCAACCGACTCGCGCTCCTCCTCCTATTCAATCGACGCCTGGCGTTATCTCCTGCTGTTGTTCTGATGACGACGGCGGGTTAACAAAGACAAAGTTCACCATACATTACGATGATGACTGTGTTGAAGATGAAGAAAGCGTTGAAGGCAATATCTTCATTTCGGAAACGTGTGATTATAGGATTAGCTTGCCGGTTGTTAAGACGGTTGATTTGGGTTGGTACCAGTGCCAGGATTTGACGGTGCTAAACGGCTGCGTTGTTAGGTTGTGGGAGTGCGAGGGACGGAAAAGCTCGCCGTTAAAACGGGTTTAGTAGACGGTATAATAAGGAATCTGTATGATGATTGTCTTAAGTGTAAATATGGTTGCAGATTTGTGTCTCTAAATTCTCTCTGTAGTCAGTAGTCTATTCCTCCTCTGATGGTAAGCTTCAGAGAGAGAGAGAGAGAGAGAGTGAGAGCTTAGTTGTTCATGTTGGTAGGTAAGCATAAGCATTATTGGTGAATTCTGTTGCTATTTTTTTTGGTACGGCAAAGTAAACATGAGAATCTTTCTCCAAAATGATCACTGTAATTTCTCAGCCCTTTGTCCAATTTGATACTCATTTAACTCATACATTGGATCTCAAAATATTCTATAGTCATATGATCTTTAAATATATAATCGCTAGGGGAATTTAAAGTCACTCACTCTAAACTCACACACTCACATCTATCAGGTTGGGGACATGAGAGCTGTGTTTTTGTCTTTTTTACATGCCTTGACCCTATCAATTACGAGATCTTTCCGCCCCTCAAACCATGGTAGCTGAGTGGTGAGGAGCCTTCCTTCCACGAAAGTGACCAAAGATAAATTTCTAGCTGATGATGAGCGACTCGGGTGAAAATAAAAATAGAGATTAATATAAGAAGAAAAAATATAAAATAGGTCATAAAAGAACAATAATTGAATCTCACTATGCATGACTATTTTGAAACGTCCAAGATTTTTACGATGGGATACATTTCACCTATTATTGCATGCCCAGTGATTCCATGGGGGGCATCTTCTGCTATCCCAATGTAAATATGCCGAATAGATATCATATGCAGAAAACAAACAAAGGCATCATCAGTGCTTGATCTTTTCAAAGAATTAAAAATAATTAGTTACGATCTTTTGGGTTCCAATTTGTTTTTGTGTTTTTCTTTTTTCTGGTTTTTTTTTTTTTTTTTTTTTTTTTTTTTTTTTTTTTTTTTTTTGAGAAATATTCAACATCCCAATCAATGCAACACATCAACAAAAGATTTTGTACGCACAATTTCTGCACAAACAGATATTGGTAAAAGGCCATTGCCTTACGGAGAATGCTCCCAGTAGAGCTCAGTATATGGAAAGGTCTCCTAATGAACAAGATGGAGCCAACAAATACTCCCAATAGACGATCATATTCCTTGATTTAAAGTTGGTGTCGGGTTTAAAGATAAACATCTCTAAAAGTATGTTGGTGGGAGTAGGGTGCTCAGACGAAACCACTTTAGCTTTGGCAAATATCATCAATTGTAGGTCGGGGAGGCTTCCTATTATTTATCTCGGGCTTCCCATTGGAGCTAAACCAAGATCACAAAGGCATTATGGAATCTAATGATTGACAAATTCAAAACGAGTTGTCTTCATGGAACAAGCATTATTTGTTCTTAGGCGGGAGAACTACCCTTATCAAAGCTTGCCTATCCAATCTTCCGGTTTACTATATGTCTCTTTTCAAGATGCCTAAGGCAGTGATTAAGAGCATAGATTGTATTAGAAGAGACTTTTTGTGGGAGGGTTATGGGAATAAGAAGAAATTACATTTGATGAAGTGGAGTGAGGTGATTAAACCTAAACTCGCTACTAGTATTGGTCTAGGCAATTTGGAAAACAAAAATTGAGCATTGTTGGCTAAATGGTGGTGGAGGTTTGGGTGGAAAAGGAGGCTCTTTGGCGGAGGTTGATTGCCATCAAATATGGTGAGGACATATGGGCGTGGTGGCCTAAGATATATGGGACTTAACTATTGTAGATCGGGTGTATGGAGTGTTATTGCTTCAGTTGGAGATGAATCCAATATGAGGGGGGAAACCCATAGATTAAAATATCGGCCGATATCGGTTCATATCGGCCGATATGAACCAGTATCGGCCGGTACCGAGCCGATATCTCATTGAGATATCGGTCTCGGTAAATATCGTTAAAATCTCGGCCTATATCGGCCGAAATGATCTTCATAACGGCAGAACCGATATCTCGGCCGATATTTTGAAAATATCGGCCGAGATGAGATAAAAATGGTAAAAATCATAATTTTTTCATTTTTTTCTTCATCTTCATCATCTCCTCTCTTCTCATCTCCTTTCTACCCATAGCAGCAGCCATACTCCACCACACATCCCTCTTGGATATTTTCAAATCCTACATCTATTTTTTGAAGAAAATATTATCTAAGGTAAAAGAAAATCAACTTAAAACATTTTATTATGTGTTTTTTTTTTAATTTTTAAATGAAGCATAGAAATCATGCTAGATCTACATACACATGATTTTTAGAAGTTAGATCTACATACTTTCATGCTAGATCTACTCATACACATGATTTTGAACTTTTTTTTTCTAATTTTTTTTTCGGATTTTTTTATATTTGAATTATAATATATCATTTTTTGGGGATTTCATAATAAATATGTTCTTTTAATGATTCATGATCATTGTATGGTGTGTAAATGATTGATCTACATACTTTTATGCTAGATCTATATATTTAGAGTTTTCAAAATGATTTTTTTAAATCTTTATTTTTTCTAAAAAAAAATTATTGTTACTTGTTAGAATATTTGTGATACTAAAGGATTATTAATAGTATGTAATACACTCATACTCACTAATCTCTCTCTAGTCTCTACACTCTACTAGTCCCCTCTTATTTCAGGTAAACCATGAACATTTTGATGCCCAAGTGCTTTATGATTTATCGATCTCACTATCATATCATGTTTCTGATTTTAATATGTCATCTTCAGGGTCTTGAATTTCACAACTTATTTGATGATTGAGTTAATATTAAATGATGATTAATATGTTATATTTATTTTCTTATATTTTACACTAATAAATTAATCATGAGCATCAATAATGGTTGCATTATATGAAATACTGGAGAAGACAGTGAATTGCGACACAGATAGGACTCATAACTTAAGGTGACCGAGATTTTGATTTATTGTTGTTACTAATGGAAAAAAAATATTATTTTCCAGCGTTTTCTAATATTCAAGATTTTTTGAATATTTTTGCAAATTTTTTTGGATTAAAAAAAAATTCGACAGACCGATATCCGCGACTGATACCGATATCATATCGGTTTTTCGGCCCGGTCGATACCGCGACCGAGACCGAGATTTTAAACCATGGGGAAACCTTACACAAAGGGGTGGGTTTTGTGGTGGGGGATGGTAGAGAAGTCATGTTCTAGTTGGATGATTGGTTGGGGGTGGGTCCTTTGTATAGTTTATTTCCCAGGCTGTTTAGATTAGCGATTAAGAAGGATTCTTCTGTCAGTGATTGTTTTGAGGTGAGGAGTGGTTGTATTATTTGGGAGGTCACTTTTAAGAGGAGTCTACGGCAGTTGGAGGGGAGCCAATATGAGTTATTAAGTGTTCTTACTAACACTTTTTTTTTTGCAGGGACTCTAAGGACTCTCGGATTTGGAAACATTCCATCTCCGGGGAGTTCTCAGCTAAATCTTTCTACTTGGCATTGGAGGGAACTCTCTCATAGAACTCCTTCCTATGTGTGGTTGGGGCTGATTTTTCCTAGAGTCAATGCTTTTTGTTGGTTAGCAGTTGCAAAGAAAATTGCCTCGGTGGATAATCTAAGGAGGAGAGGGTTGTCTTCTATCAATTTTTCAGATATTTGCATGATGTGTGGAAAGGAAGTGGAGTCGGTTAATCATCTTTTTCTTTACTGTGAGGTGGCGTCCTATGTTTGGAGCAACTTTATCGGGAGATGCAGTCTTGCTTGGTGTTGCCCAAAGAATATTACAGAGGTGGTCCAATCCTGGTTAGGAGGGTGCTTTGTGGGGTACGGTAGGGTGTTGTGGAGGATAATCCTATTTGCCATCTTATAGTCTATTTGGAACAAAACGAACAAAAGGATATTCAGGAGTTCTTCTTCCTCATTAAAAGTTTTGATCTCTAAAATCGCTTTCAGAATTGCAGAATGGGCTTTGATTAGAAAGGAGTTCTTCGAGTTTTTTTTTAATGATATTCGTTCTAATTGGGGAGCTTGCATGGGATGTTGCCCGCGTAAGGAGGGGAGATCTATTACTTGGAGTCCCCCTCCTTATGGAGTTTTAAAGTTTAATGTTGATGGTCTTCAAGGGGTAACCCGGGCCCAAGAGGGATTGGAGGAGTGCTTTGCAATAGTAAGGGTGATGTCGTTCTTATGTTCTCTAAGCATGTTGGTGCGTGCGACTCTAATGAAGTGGAGGTTCTTGCAATTTTGGAAGGTCTTAGATTGTTCTCAACAAGATATAGTGGTGCCCTTGTGTTAGAAAGTGATTATTCAAATGCGATTGCGTGGGTATCTAACCGAAAGTCTAACCCATGAAAATTTCAATTCCTTTCCAATGAAATTAGGGAGATTTCAGCTCGCATTAATGGCTCCTTCCGTCATGAGATTAGATCCGCCAACTCAATGGCGGATGTGCTAGCAAAGCAAATGGTGGATAGGTTAATTCCTTGGGTGGGTATCATTTTGTAATTGGAGTTGTGGCTGGTTCTTCTCTCATGCACCTTCCAACTCCTCTTTTCTTTAATATATATTCTTTTATTCCTTCTTTTAATGAAATCTTTGTTACCGTTTAAAAAATAATAATAGCTTAAAGTATGATGGTGTTTTAACGATATTCCATCCAACATTGGGTGAAGTTTCAATGAGTGTGAAATTAAGCCTTGTAACATATCATGGGATGACAAGATTATCTAAGGGATTGAACTGATCAAATGGGCCCCATAAAGCCTAGGAGGAGAACATTTTCCATTTTCTCACTGTCACGCAGAGAGATCATTTACAGGAGCATGTTTTGTGATGCAACGCTGCACTTGGAAGGTGCTCAATTTTTATCAGGTTTAGGTTAATTTTAAGATTTCAACACAATTACATACAAGTACAACCCTCTATCCCCTTTTTTTTTCCTAAAAAAAAATGGCAAATTAGCCAATAGTCCTTGAGCACGGTCTTCTATGACATCAAGGACAACAACTTTTTTTCTAATGTCTCTAGTCCAGACAGCTGGAGATATTTTGGTGAAAGGTCCCTAATATGCCACGTTATATATTTTCATGACCAATTTGCCCATTTCTCCCACATTCCTAGGCCAAGTTCTCTCTCATTCTTTGTTGTTCCAAAGAACTCTTTCATTCTTCTTCTCTAGAAAGGAGGGACTTCACTAGAGAACTCTACAAATCGAATTCGGCCATCTCCGACTACACCAGCCACGATGGCAGTGGCCCGGCGATGAAAATGCGACCAGTCATGACCTTCTCCGGGGACGGGTTTTACATAACACAAAAACCTATTGTTGTCTTGCTTTTTCCGTTTTGTGTAAGTCTATCTCTTGCAATCATAACAACAAAAAATGGGGTCTCTGTTTTTTTCTTGCAAGAATACTGTTGCTATTTGAGTTTTTGAAAATTTATCTGAGTTTTGAAAACAAGTAGTTTGGAATGAGATTTTTCTGTTTCGTTTTATGGGTTGTTTTGTTCTGCTTGTTAGCAAAAGCCTACACATAGCAACAGCCTTTTTCTTCTAAAAAGTTATATGAGTTTAGATAATTTATTAGAGTTTCTAAGAAACTCAGATAAATTTGCCAAGAACTCAGACAAATTTTACAGAAACTATGATAAACTGGACAAAAACTCAGATAATTATCTGAGTTTTGACAAATTTATCTGAGTTTTTGGCAGAACTCGGGCAAATTTATCTGAGTTTCTGATTCTCACTTTTATATGTCATACATTTTTCTCATTACCTTCTTTAACATCCATTTCTACAGTATATGATGTATACTTGGATTATGTACTATTTAGAGCTTGCCTCTGCATGAAGGAAAGGAAGACACATGCATCCATGTGTTTATTTCTCTATGTTCAAAACCCCCTCCATGTGTTTATTTCCATCTGTTCAAATCCTTCTCTTCACCTATGAGTAAAGAGAAAAAGTTTAATCATCACAAAATTCTTGGATGTACAAAGCAGAACTAACAGAATTTTGAGTTGTGCTCAGTGGGTAGAATCCATCTTAATAGAATATGGAACTGTGCCAAATATGTTGAAGGCATTCTATCTAAGTAAAGTAGCTCTCTTTTGCATTTTCCCTAATAGTAGCATTTTTCAGGTGTTGAAATCTGACCAAATTATCTTTGGAAAGATACTTTGATTTCCATTGATGGAACTCAAATCTCAATACCTTTAATGTGATCTGCAGAAAGGATTCGACATTACATTTTTCTATTTTTTTCTACTCGTAGAGTTATATACTAGTGACAGGAGGAAATTATGACAGTTTCTTAAATTTGCTTCTAATAGTACAATGCCAGATAAATTTGCCAAAAACTCAGATAAATACACAGAATCTCTAATAAACTGGACAAAAACTTAGATAATTTGGCAAATTTATCTGAGTTTCTGGCGGAACTCAGACCAATTTATTGCAGAACTCAGGAAGGGGAATAATCACTTTGGTGTCAAGGTTGTTTTTTTCTAGCTCACTGGCCATGTAAATTATGTTGGGCATCTCCGGGAATTGATCGAGAGCAAGCCCTTGTTCATTATAGGTCCCTTGTAATCCTTTGGAATTATTAGTGAAAGGTGTCTTATGCGAGTCAAGTTAAAAAAAAAAAAAAAAATAGCTACAGAGAGCTGAAGCATACTCCTGTTCAGGATGGAGGGGTTTTTTTTTTTTTTTTCTAATTTGGGAGGACAAAGAGTCGGGTGCCAATTGTAGTGGTTCTTGATAGACGATTTTTTTTATACAGTGACATACATTGTAAACTTTTGAAGGGATACACTGATGTTATTATGTTTCTCTTTTGAGTGGTTTCCTTTTCTTTTAAAATTATTGGACCATCTTGTGGTTACATTGAGGTGTGGAATTGAGCGCCATCGACCCAACTCCGCAAGTACAGCCTGGGCTAAATATCTTGTTGCCTGCTACCACTACTATAACAAATGAAGAGACTGAAAAATCACTTTGACTTTAGTTATTCAAATATGTAAGTCTCTAGCCTCCCTTCATTCTCATTTCACATCATTACAAAAAGCAAAACAAATTTATCTAACAGCAAACTCGGAAAAATAAGAAATTTATCTGAGTTTTTCTGAAAATTTATGTTAATTTTTGGTAAAACTCATTTGGCAAATTTATCTGAATTTTGCTAAAACTCAGATAAATTTGTCTGAGGTCTGCTTTTGCTGACGTATATAGTGGTTTTTTTATCTTTTTCACTGCCTCATTTTTATGAGAGGACTTTCGTCGGTACAGTAAATTATTGTGAACCTTAGTGTTCAAAATCAAATGTTCAGGGACCCCGCCCAAAATCCAAAAAAAATAAAAAAACAGAAAGAGGAGTCCGTACAAGATGCTCATAGTATAGTATGCCACATAAGAAAATCTGAATAAATCTGTTACTTTAATTTCTGGTGGGCCCATCTACAGAGAATCCAAGAGGTCGGACAAGAACCTGCTCAAGGAATAGAAAATAGCCAATTTGGAAACAGTAGGTGCCTGCCTTTATCTCACCCTTCAGTTTAACATTAAAACAAACAAAAGGCCTTCTTTTAGATCAAAGCATTAAAAATGAGTCTGGGTACCACTCAAATGGATCGATTGAGTCCATTTTTAATCCTACCAACCTCCACCATCAAAAGAAAAAACAGGGGACAAGAGGCCAATGATTGACCCAAAACATCAAAATGGTATCTGGCTCCTCTATGTGATGTGAAATGGAACCCGCTGAACCATTGATGGCTTAGTAGCGTTTTGGTCCGTCCATGGCATCCTACATTAGATCTAATAGTAGAATATACATACATACATACAAGTCCTTGGATCCCAAATCTTGAAAGCTGAATCCCAACAAATTCAATCATCAATTTCTGATTGTTTCTGTACCGGTTAAAAGCATCGGTTTTTACCCAATGGGACTAGTTGCCACAATTTATATCTTCTAAACAGAGAACTCAGCCCATTGATTAAGTGGGCCTGTATGTACCTAGAATTATGTAGCAGCCGTGCTACAGACCCCGGCTTTGTGCCCGGGCTGTGGCACGGCTCCCCATGGGAGCCGTTGGATCCCAGGCTCTCATGGGAGCCGTGCCAGATCCCGGGCACAAAAGCCCTGGTCTGTAGACTTCTTGATTACGTAGAGATGTATATATTACACCAACAAATCAGATACGTTATATTAGTAATGCAATGGGTGACTGATCATTTGAATGAATCATTTGCCAAGAGCAAGGAAAGATTCTGCATGCAATTGAGCTCTTCAAATAGCTTGAGGGGGAAAAAAGAAAAGGAAGAAGAAGAAATAAACAAATTTGGTCAAGGGAGTAAAAAAGACTAATGTACTGATTTCACATAGCTACAATAATACAAGCTCCAGTGCTTCTTTCTCTTTTTCTTTCTAACAATAAGGGAAAAAGGCACTCTACTAATCTGCTCATCAAACAATAAATGTTGCAGGAATAATCAAGGTGGTCTCTAAATTTTTTGTCCCCTAGTATAAATGAGACGATATTAACTAATAGGATGACAATTCTCATTAACAAGAAGGGGTGGAAGTAAAACAAGTTTGGTATGCGAACGACCAAAATAAGGATAATCTGGTGTGCAGGAATGATGAACAATGTTTCAACATGCACCTTGATGATGGTTCACAGGTTGTGGGGCTCACTTGACATATAGACGCCAAGTAGGGTTACTGGTTCACCCTTTACCTGCTTGGTTTGGGTGATCAAAGCTGCTTGTTAGCACCCTACTGTGGGATCTCACGGAAGGGTACATGACATTAATTAGCAGGTCCAATGATACATCCATGGATGCTTCTACAGACATTTGGAGGAAGTAATGTGTGATCAGACACTACAAGCAAGCAAACAAACAGCAATATTGGCATCTAGACTGCATTATCAATTCATTTGAAAGTTACTGTATGAATCTAGCATGTCCAAGTGCTAATGCATACAGAGAAACGGTCGCGATTTCTGGTACCAACCAAAATACAGATGAAGCTTTAAAGGGATTGCTCAATGTTTCTATTGTATCTTACAGCTTGAGTCCAGGGGAGGTGCCTATGAGGAGATGTAAGACACCTATATACTCTATACAAACAGCACGTGGTGTAATGCATAACATGATGCAAATAACAAACACTTAGTATGCTTGAAGTATATTTGAAGATGCTCCATATAGAATCATATTCAACTTTTCCGTTTGTGGCAAATTGTAAAACCTGTGTGCTTAGATGAACAGTTTCATTGAACTTTGCTCCTAAGATGCTCAAAATGGCATATATTAAGATAGCCTGTGTCCAGGATGGACCGAGATCAGAAACCACAATGGCTGAGCCGCGCAGCCACTGCATTTTTCTTTCACCTTTGCCTCCGTAAACCGAAAAAAGAAAATCATTGGTAATTATTAAAACAGAAAAGGCACTTAAAAAGTTGCCCATATCTCCATTTCCAGATCCCCTCAAATGCTCAGCTGGACAGACAACCATTCTTTCTAAAGTATTGTGGCTGCTCCATCACTTTAATATTCCAATAAAAAAAATTGGAAGGACTGAAAACTTTATGACATCTCTAATTCCACTATTAAATTCCTTGCTACCCAACTGCTTTCCATTCAATTTCTCAATCCCTGTTTCTTCCATTTATCATATTTAACAGAGTTTCTTCCTTCTCTTTCCCCAACTTGTATCATTACAGCAATAGCCGTAGTGAGTGCCGTACAATTTGCAATAATGCTAACAAGATTTACAGTCATTTTGAGATAATCAGTATTTCTCTTGATAATCTTGGTCTGATTATAAGTTCTATGGCAATCCTAAATCTCACTCCACAAGTGGAACCAATGTGCCTTAAAGAGGGAGTAAAAAGGGAAGCCTCCAGAATGTTGGACATGATTTGTTAGCTGTCTCAAAGATTGGTTGGTAAGAGGTCTCCAACATCCTTGTTCCATTGGATTTGTCGTAACTTCATTTGTTTAGATCAAAGAAAACTCCACGTAGACTTCCCACATCACCATGCTGCTCAGGACCCACCCTAACGGTGTCATTATTAAAACTTTGAAACTATTATGCAAGTGGCTACGTAAGGGCTTTTGGAGGATTTCAGAGTCGATTGTAGACAGGAACTCACATGGTTTCTCTCTTAAGACTCTGCATCTAGTCTATATTTTATGGTTGTGTCAGTGCAAATTTAAGAGTGAAAACGCATCTTCAAATGGGGCACTGCTCAACATGAAGGTGATCAGTATAATCAGCAGATAGGACTTATTTTAGTGGATAGAATTTAACCCTGCTCATCTTGCCTACCTATGTGGATCGCATTCTTAAGAGAAATTTCAGCCTTTGATGAAAATATTCAACTGAAGCAAAAGCAATAGACTTGTTGATTAAGGCTAAAACCTACCATGAAATGATACCAAGATACAACAGGTATAGAGCAAGGAAATGGCATGGATATAGCGTGAGCATGAACGTTGGACTTTTCTTATCAGAAGTAAAAATCCACAAACATAGAAAAACTGCAACAGTAAACAGTACAAGACATATAGTGTTTGTAGTATTACATGTACATGAAACCCAAAAAGGAAAAGCAATGATGAAAGTGGTAAAAATGAAGCCATGAAAATTTTTTCCCCATCGACCTCTGAACTTCGCCAAAGAACCACCTGCTCTATTTTAAATATTTGTTATTACATTGTTACTTAGGAGGTTGAGGCAAGACCAAAACCAGTTACGGTTTTCAAGAACTCAGCACGACGACTTGTCCCCCTAGTGGGACAATATGTTTAACATCTACTCATGTGGCTGGCAGTCTCATCAGTTCATCTAAAATTCCTCAGCATGTACAAAAGTAACTTTCATCAGGGAATTTAACTTGTCAACCTCCCCCCAATTACCGCAGTTCCTTCCCACTGCACCTTACCCCACCTAGTGCAGTTGTGGAACCACCTTAACAAACCTCTACCTTTGACTCTTAAGGCCTTAGGATCTGCATGATAAGAAATCCAAACAGGCTGACTTTTGGTGTATTCCTATCCATGGTTAAACCTTCCCATCCTCCTCATCCCACTGATTAGTGGTGGACAAGGGTGATCCTCACAAGGTGTCACTAGTGTCAATCAACGAAATGTCACATAGGAGATCATTTCTGTAAAATGGCACCTCAATTTGGAACTCATTTAACTTGTATTCACTGTTGAATTGAGGCACCCTCATTTTGACACTTCCTCTACTGTTGGTATTGTGCCAAGTGACACGTGTGTGTGTGGATGAATATAGATAGATAGATAGATAGATAGATAGATAGTGATGTCGTCGTCGTCATCGAAGCCTTGTCCCAACTATGTTTGATTTAGTTATATGGTTCCTATTTCGCCATTTCAGTTTATCCAGGGCCAAATCCTCAAATAGGTTGAACTTCTTCGGATCTATCCATCACCTGCATCCCTATCCTCTTCGGCCTACCCATTTTCCTTGAGGAGCCATCAAACCTGCATTGAAAAACTTTTCTTTGCCAACACCATTGTTGCTTACGTCGGACATGTCTAAACCATCTCAAATGAGTCTCTCTTAATTTATCACCTATTTAATGCTACCTCTAAATGCTCTTGAATCCGCTCATTTCTGGTTTTATCTTTTTTGGTTTTACCACACTCAACATTCTTATCTCTACTACACTCAGTTTTTACTTGTATTGTTTCTCGATTGGCCAACATTCTACTCCATAGGTCATAGTTGGTCTAATCGTTGTCTTGTAAAATTCTTCCCCCAATCTCCTTGGTATACACAAATCACAAAACACTCAAGAAGCAAGTCTCTATTTCAATCATTTAGATCTTATCCTATGTCCATTAAAGTAGATAGATAGATATATAGAGACCGAGAAAGAGAGAGATTGTCAACTTGAAAGAGATGGAACGACATAACCATGATTCATTAAAGTAGCAGCATTAGAAAAATAATTCTAACTAAGAAACACTAGGAATCAAGAAAACTTATAAATGATAAATAAAATAGGTCAAGTGCTTCTCCAGTTCATGTATCGCAACCAAAGTGCAGGCTAAGAAGCCAAAATCAGAATAACTTGTGTTCGACTTCTAACAAGGTGGATGTTTAAAGCCAAAAGCCTCTTAGTTTTCTTACTACGTGAGTTTTTCTATTTTATATTTTTATTTACATTGAAATGTTGACTATGGCATTTCTCAAAAAGCTGTACAAAAATTGAAAAGTTGAGAACTACTTGACTGGATATTTTTAGTAATTGATATTTGTTAAAAGTCCAGTAGAAAATGCAATAAAATAAAATAAAATTCAATGTAGTGTTATGGAATATGGAAGAAAAGGAGTTGATGACGGTCCAAGCTTTTTGAAGGCTACCTGCAAACAGTAATGGATCATACAAATTGACTTGTGGAAGTACTACCAATATGATTAAAGTTAATTCAGAAAAGAAGGTGAAACATGCAGAAATTATAATGAGAACAAGATGTTGTTTCTTGATTCCGAGGCAGGCCATCTAAATAAGCAAAAGCTTAGCATAAAGCTTAATTTTGTTACATTGCTTCCTCGTTTTATTCATAAGAACATGACCATCTCTTTAGATAACAAATTAGCACACGCACAGAGAGAGAAAGAAGGGAGGGGGAAGGGGGGACGGGGTGATGTTGAAGGGTACCCAGTCATTCAAAGTTCAAACAGATCTTTCACATGGATACGATAAAGAAAAAAAAAAAAAAAAAACATATATAGATCATAATCAATGTATTGTGATCTTTCACAGTAGAAGCAAAACAAAAAATCCATACATGTTGAGGAAAAAGGAGGCAATATTGCTCCCCTCTCATGCATACGACGATGCAATATCTCGGACATCTGAGGGCATGAAAGCCAATATCAAAAGCACAAGAAGGATGCCAATAGGAACCAGCAGCAACATGAAGGGCGGGGGAGGCAATGGTGGCAGTATAAGGGGAAGAAGCAGCAATGAAGCCGTGAGACAGAGAAGTACCAGCAAAGATTCTACACTGAAATAGCTCAAAGGGAAGGATTTCCGACTATTTGCTCGCGCAAGAGGTCTGTAATCTCTGTTCTTGCCATCAACTGTATAAGTCTTCCTAACTCCACCTTCCATTACACCAACCCAACGACCCCTTGGATCAATTAGATCTTGTGATGATCTCAACTTCAAGTCCGAGAATTCAAAATTCATTTAAACCTCCCTCTAGGCAATGTTGAGTCTTTATCTCTGTGATGAATTTGCCATTCAAATGCACAATATGGTTCAAATGAAGACCCTATTCAATTAAATGAGTTGTGTTTCCAAAAGACCGACACTGCAAGTAGTGCTCATTTTCTTCTTCTTCTCCTACTTGGAAAAGGCCCACAAACTCAAATCCCTCCCCTTCTCTTAAGAGAATAAAGATTTTAAAACCGTGTCAAAATCAACAAAGGAAGAGTGTCCCAACAAAATCTCTGACCCACAAGCTTAAATTTCTTCTTCTTGCTGATTAGTAGAGAGGTTGCATTGCTTGCTTAAAATTTTTGGCAGAACATAAGCTGAACAACCATGTCAAAATCTGTAGATCTCACAAATTACAATGGGGCATATGCTTTAGCTGCTAGAAATAGGCATCAGATCCACGCATTATAGCGAAAGAAAAGCTTTTATGGACATTCTCCATCCAAGGTCTTTAGTTCCACAATATGATCGATTGGGTAAGTAAAACCAGGGTCTCTGTGGATAGATAGCTTCCGAAATTCAGTCCAAGTTCAACCTCTGCAAAACACAATCAACCCAAATAATTCTTACACTGAAATCTTCAAAATACAACCACAAAAGAATCGAGCAAAAGGGAATATAAGCTTCATATTGAAACAATTGCAAAACCAGAGAACAAGTTTTTAATCATCACGGATAGCTTCAACTTTTGACTCGAAACACAAACCCAGGTAAAAAAATCAGCATCCTTGCAAAAATGATCAACGAAATTTCAATTTCTTATGTTCATGAATGATGACCATCTGATTGATATATATATATATATATAGATAGATAGATAGATAGAGAGAGAGGAGATTGAAAAATTGCAAATCAATAAATTGAAATAAAGGCTCTCATCAGAAACTCTTCGCACCCAAAACCTCTAACAAGCAACTAAAAGGGGAAAAAATGAGAAATGCGAACGTAGAAACCAAAAATAAAGGATTCCATAAAATAAAGGATTCCATGACAAACCCTTTGCATTACAGCCTTCTTGAACCTTTGTTGAGAAACCCAAATCACAAAACAACATATAAAGCAAAGCAAAATCAGAAGAACCCAAATCCTCTCCTCCCGTAAAAAAAAAAAGAGGTGGCAGTGGTTGTGTTGTTGGTGGTGATGAAAATGATTATGAAGATGGAGAGAGGGCAATAAGATGAAAGGGAAATACATGTGACGTTGATATTGATGTGTCTGTTGCTCTTATGTGAAGGAGATAAAACAGAAAAACAGAACCCCATCAAAAACCATTCCTTCTAAAAAAAAACCCAACAACAAATTACAAAGAATCAATTTTTCCAGATAACCCACCAGCTTGTTTGATAATTCTCATGGGTATTCAATTGAAACCCAAATCACATACAAAGATTGAAAGATATGAAAATGAGAAAGAAAAGAAGAAAAAGGAGAGGATGAGGAAAGAATTACCTGTGACGTGATTAGGTCAGGTGTGGTGAAGTGTTGGGTGTTTTTTCTGGTGATGGGTGCATGATGCAGAGGGAGTTTTAAAAATGGGTGGTGGTGAAACAGTTGAACAGATTCACTGTACTTAAATCCAAGTGGGGTTTCTTACATCCAACAAGGCAGGTTTGGGAAAAGAGACAGGGGTGTGCATGTTAAGGTTCTTCTCCCCTGGCCTTGTTCTTGTCACCCCATGTCATTTTCTCCCCAGACACATCATCGATCTTTCTAGGGACTTTGACAAATAAGTCCTTTGTCTCCCCAAAAAGGACACTTGAGGACATACCTTGTGCTAGACTCTAGTAGAGGGAATGATTTGGGGTTGTTCTTAGCTTGATCTCCTTACATCCTAATCCTTTCCTGTTGCCTGGTTGGGCCATGTGGTCTGATTATTTCTTTCCTTTTCTTTTATTGTTAGGGTTTGAAAACTAGCATCAATAGCTGTTGAAAGTAGGACTCTAGGGTTGAATTTTTTATTTGACATCAATGGGTGTAAGGTTTCAAGTATCATGAGAATTTTCATTTTA
Organism: Camphora micrantha; assembly: GCA_003546025.1. NCBI lineage: Eukaryota > Viridiplantae > Streptophyta > Magnoliopsida > Laurales > Lauraceae > Camphora > Camphora micrantha. The sequence goes on along the minus strand of QPKB01000003.1, from coordinate 76,535,777 downwards.
TTAGATTTGTATTTCAGGTATCATGAACACAGGTTTAGAGAACAACAAAAAAAAAAAAATACAGGATGAGTAGGGAAAAATTAAAATTTGAGTTATTCCATGTAATTCTACGGGGTAATTTAATTGGCTTAAGACATAGATCGCTCATGAAAATTGAGGGTTTAAAACTCCGTTACCACACTACGACTATAAGGGATTTACCAGGCTCCCCCTCGGCCCATAGGGATTAGTCTGGCTCAAAGAGCTATGACACCCTCCATTATAATAATAAATAAATAAAAAGTTATCCCAAGTGATGATAAATTGTAAAAATGAGATAAATCATTTCTACAATTTTGGAAGGAGTTTAGAAAAAAGATAAAGTGTGGATATCAGGTACCAGATACAGACTCAACATATATTGGATATGGAAAACTTCCCGAAGGGAATTCACTTTCTCTTATAATTCCTCATTTTCGTTAGACCTTGTTGCTTGCCTTGTTTTAAGAGAATTTCCAGCAGTAGAGTTTGTGACAAGAATTGAATAGTTTTTGCAACTTTGTAAACGAAAGATCATAAGGGCAAGAAAACCCTTTTACTACTATTCTCTGATACACTCTTCTGCCAAACAAACTCTAAATGTAAATGAACAATTTAGCTATCTATTGAATGAAGTCGAGATAGCCGACACCAATATAATTAGAACAATGCTTTGATGATGATTTGATGAAGTCGAGAAACAAGAATTAGTTAGGATTTAATGTGAATGGCCATGGTTTCAAGTTCGCCCAATTATTAAAAAGATTAAAAAAAAAAACTGTTATGTAACTCCTTAAATTTGATCTAAACCTTATTTACTTGTCCCTGGACTTCATCCACTGAGTTAATGGATGGAACTTTAGGTGTTTTGGGTCGAACCAATTCTATCTTCATGTTATAGCCAACGCCAGCCTTGTTTAATAATCCTGTGGGCAAAATTTTTTGACGGGAGGAGATACTTCATAATAATTTTGACAAATATAGGAGTTATCTTTTTTTGCCTTGTCTCTTGTCAGGCCATTGAGATTTTGTAAGAAATCCATAGCCACAAGCAGATAGGGAGTGGGGGACCGTTTTGACAAGTTCCAATGTTGATAGAGATTCGTTTTAAGTCTCCCAAAACTGAAATTCAGCAACATTTTGATGGAAGAAAAAAAAACACATAAAAATGAGCACATCTGATCCTCAAATTTAGATCTTTATGCACATCTTGTCTGAAGAAAAAAAAAAACCAGAGCTTGTTTCAACCTTTGAATCATTGAAATATGACCTCACATGTATGGAATACAAGGTTTTAAGTGTAGGTTCAAAACCCAATAATTTCTCCATAGGAATTACTCTCCCTCCCCTCCAAAGCCCTATAATTTCTCCATTGAAAATCTCTCTCTCTCTCTCTCTCTCTCTCTCTCTCTCACAGCCATTTATATTGAAGAAAATTGGGTCTATCTAGAAAAGCACCTTTAAGCAATGAACATTCTTATAAAAACACATTCAAATCTCAATCTCTCTTCTCCCTAAGCACCTTAATCTTTGACAATTGACTCTCTTTCTCTCTGTATTATATGTAAGACCACCTTAAGCAAAGAGCACTCTCCCCCAAAGCATCTTGAATTCTCCACTAAAGTGCTTTCTTCTTTCTATAAATGCAAGTTGATCCAAAAACAAATCTCTGACCATAATCAAGTGGTATGAGACTGCACCACTAGACACTTTTTTTAAAAAAAAATTTATGACTACTTTCATACACCTTTGGGCTTTGGCTCACATGTATGAGATCCAAACATTACAACCTGTAGATCCTATTCTAGGTGGGTCATATCTAATAAGTTTCAACCACAAGGCAATCTTACCATTTCATTTAACTTGTGCAGTTTCAGTCTTCCTCATTATCATAGCTTTATCACATCAATGGACGGCCCAAAATTTGTGGGTTGCCATTTGCAGGTGAACCCATGTGCCAGGTGTAATAAAAGAAACTCATCGTATCTCTCTGCAGGAAAAGTTCCAGTGCCAACGCATGGCCATGCAAGTTGCGAGCCTGGGATTCGTAATCTAAGGCCATACCATAGAAGAAATGTCAGATATCTGGGGGCTCCTACCTGATTCAACATATTTTATTACTTTCTTCAACTCTTATAGCCTGCTGTATCTTATTGTATCTCTTTTATTAGTATTAATGTTCTCTGTCAACCCCACCACACGCTCTCTATGAGTGCATACAATCTAGTTGCTAATATATATATTTCTATGACAGCAAACCAGTGCCTACTACATACCCTAATTTCATCAGAAGATGGAAAGGACCCTCTTTTGTTGATAGTTTACCCTTTAATATTGTCTTGTTGCTGTTGGTCATCTGCATGGTTAGGAAATGAACCAAATTTTAACCATCTTCTGCTTTCAAACCAATTCAATGCCTCTATGAGGAACATGTTCTTCCTTTTCCTTTTCTTTTTCTTTTTCCAGTAGGTAAGGGTAGGACATGGCTGTGTATGGGCCCAATCTATTGTCCAAAGGAATAAAGGGTCCTACCCAAAAACAATTACATTAGGACCATCATTAATCTAACCATCAACTGATTTGGTGGCAATAAGCCCACTTTATCCAATTGGTAATCCTCCCAAAAGAGGGATATGAACAAGAAGTGCTATTTTTTTTTTCACTCAACCCGCCAACCCAAATGAAGCCTGACCCAGTATGATTTGACCCTTTGATTGAGCTTTGGTTGATATTTTCATTGCACTCAATAAATGGGTCAGCTTTGGATGGGTCCTAGTCCCACCCACATTCATGATTCAACTCATTGAACATCAACCTTCCAACCTAACCCTCTGACATGCAAATTTAAGATAGGGTTTAATCGATTATCGCCGTACAAATCCCAACATGAACGTTTCCAGCCTAAATCCAATCCATTTGATTATCCTAGTATCAACCATCCTAGGGCAGAGGCACAATTTTTTTTTCTTTTTTTTACCCTTGAGGGAGGCCACCTTATTAGATGGCTTCACACTCCCTTATTTGACAACATATACAGGCCATTTCTTCAATTGCTTGAAAGATGGCATGTATTGGCAATTTAGAGGTGGTTCATCTGGTGAAATTGATTAAAGTGGTTGTTCGTAGGTATAGAATGAATGCAGTGGCCTTTTGAATTTGTAAAAATGAAGGCGGTTAACTATAAAACTCACTAAAAAAAAAAAAAAAAACTAATTGATTTTCATTCAGCTCTACAAATGAGCAAGTCATTTCATATAAAGGAGAGGCGGACCAATGAGCGAATAGCATGGTGTAGCTAGGCCATCTGTGGGACACTTCCAATTAGGGTTGGGCATTGCTGAGCTTACTAGGGTTGAAGTCTACTATAAAATTAAGTTAAAGTGAATTAATCATCTACCAAAAATAATTATGTTAAATATTATTTATTATTTAATTTACAAATAATGAAATAAAATGACCCCATGAGCTCCTTGCGGGAAAAAAAATAGACATAAATGTAACCGATCGACATATTATAACATTAACAATTTCTAAATCATAAAAAATGAGAGAAAAAAGATTGTAGACATCAACCTAACATAAACCCTTTTTTTTTGCAAGGCATAGTGGCCCTTTCAAAGGAAATTTTTTTGCCCCGCTATTAGGCATCAACCAATCAGTCTTACCCAATAGATTATATCATTAACCATATCTAAATCATTTAAAAAAATATAAAAAAAATAGAAATTGGGTTTTTGAGACATGGAGATTTTTGGGTGATTCTAGAAAGATCGATCTCTCTCTCACCTCTTCGATACATGTTCCATGTATTGAATGATTGAGAAAAAAACAGGCTTCAATGTGAAGGTCAGGAAAGGAATAATATCTATCCTGTATGGCAAATAATGAAAGGGTTTGGTGGGGCTCCTTTTTCAGGTCATAATCTAAAAGGTGAAAGGTGCAGATATGGTTCCATGAACCTTGACTAGCAACATCCCCCCCTCCCCTTCCAGTCAATGTTTTGTTTCCTCTCTTGTATTTATTTATCATTATTATATTTCTCACGAGGCCACATGATTCCACGCTAACAAACCAGAGCATCAAACGTCAGAACAAACGCTAGCTTTTTGGGATGTGGGCCCACCTTCTGTCGGGTACACCTATATAGGGGCTAGGGGCCAGCCTATCATAATCCAGGCCAGATTGGGACCTTCTGTCCTGGCCTGGGACCATCTCTCCTGGCTTGGATTTAGGCCTCCGGGCTGGGCTTGCCCTTTATCTGACCAAATAGGTCAGTGTGAACACTTTGTCGAGTACACGTATCGACTAGGGCCCAGCCCAGGTCAGATAAGGACTGTCCTGCGACCATCTTGAATGGATTGGATTTAGGCCTCCGAGTTGGAATGGGCCCCTTTTTTCTGACCCAGTAGGTTAGTTAGTTGATAGTCTCTATATCCTTAAATCCAATCCTATTTCAATTTATAATAAGGATTTAAAGTAGATTGCACTATATTTACGAAGGAAAGTTTTCAAATAGAGCCTTAAGTTTCTACCTTATTTCAAGAAAAGACATAAGTTTCAAAAGTTTTCAAATTAGCCCGTAGGATTTCCAAAAAGTTCTCAATTAAAGGCATCCGTCCATTTAAAGTTGTTTTCTAATAACTTTTTTCCGAAGTTTTTTAAAAATACTCATTTTACCCTTTATTATTGAAATAAAATCCTCATTCACTTACTTTATATTCTCCTCATTTACTTCAACGGCCTTCTCATTGTGATCAAAGATAACCAGGTCCCCACAATGTTCGGTTGCATGTAATAGCTGCCGAAACCATGTCATGACTTTAAATGAAGGGTAATTTGGGTGTATTTATAAAAAATTGAGGAAAGTAGTCTCCATAAAATACTTTTAAACTGACAGATGCCCTTAATTGAAAACTTATTGAAAAACTTATAAACTAATTTGAAAAGCTTTAAAACTTGTGTCATTTTTTCAAAAAAAAAAAAAAAAAGATATAAACTTAAGGCCTTATTTGAAATCTCCCCTATTTAGGAAAGATACAATACAATACTACATCAAGCTAGACAAACTTACAATTTGATTAGGCTTCTTGGCTGTTTGGAGGAGTACAAATAAAAAAAAAAAAAGGCAATATACCCACATTTCTACACCCATAGATATATTGATTGCAAAGAGTCCCCACAACATATGAATACACACCAACTTATTTGTGTAAAATAAACCATAGAAACTTGAAAAAACCGCTGGGCTTGATCCTGCAAAAAGATCAAGAGGGGGTCAGAGGTGAACCACTCACTTGAAGATTTTAGTCCATATCAGGCGTAATGTAAAGGCTTAGATCCAGCCCATGAGTCTAAAATTCATACCTAAGCCTATAGTATCAGTGAAATATTAATCACATTTCTGTTGTGCCATCAAACAGATATACATCCAGCCCAAGCCGTTTATCTATTGGGCCAACATCTCAGGTGGGCCTAAAATGTCGATCCATCCCCGGAACAAAGCTGGGCCGGAAATGTTAACCTCATGAGCTGTTTCTGAGCTGCTTGTCAAGGCTGTTTAAATCTAAGCTATGCTAAAACTCAAGGCAATTGAATTTTCATGGACAACTCAGTTTTGCAACCGTTCTTAGTAAACTCCAGGCAATTGAGTTTTCATGGACAACTTAGTTTTGTGACTGTTCTCATGTCTATGGATACTAAAAACAGATAAAAGAGACGCGCGAGCGATCGATAGGGCTAAAAGTTTAAACCCATATCGGGCCAACTAGGTCCATTTGCTGCTGGGCCTACTGCAACATGGCTCAATGAAATACTCATAAATAGAATTTTTTATAATTATAAAAAAAAAAAAAAAAAAAAAAAAAAAAAAAAAAAAAAAAAAAAAACCAGCTTACCTGATCACTAGTGGTTTTCATCAGGTACTCTTAAAAAGGGAAGCAGAGCCCTCTTGACTGAAGGGAAGATTCATGGTCCCAAAGAGAGTGTCTACAGTTACACTTCCTTTCAGGCTATAAGTGACTGTTGTTTTCCCCAACAATTCCCACAGAGCAGTACCAAAATCCTTAGGCTTAAATGAGAGTGAAATATTAATTAAACTAACTCCACTTTCATCAATCTTCGCCGATTGAGCCAACTCTGCACTTCCAATCGTTATCCCAGATAGCGCGATTTCATATTCCAGTGCTGTGAGGCCCATTTCAAACTCATTCTTGTTTATTATTTTGAGGTGTAGCACTGTAACACACTCATCCAGCCCAAACTTCTCAAATTGCATCATCTCAAGTGTAATTATTGGCACAGTTGGAATTGGAATCTCACCAGTCTTCCCCAGTGAAATAGTAGCTTTGCCAAAAATTGGTATTGTAACCATGAACTGAACCCCCAGTTCATAAGGGATTATGCTTCCAAGCTTGATATCTGCAAAGGTGCTTAAAATATCTTCATAGACAAATGTAACAGGCATCTTGATCGTTGTTGAAGCTTTTGGCAGGAGTGTTCCTGCATCAGTGATGGATCCAGACACTAATTTCCTCCCATCGCTTTCCACTGAGTAGCTAATGTCTGCCAAAGGGAAGGATATGCGGCTGGGATTAACGACAAGCACATCATAAACCAGATCAGCCTTCTTAATATCGATCGAAGAGATGCGAACAGCACTCACATAGGCAGTTGGTGTCCCTAATCCTAATATTTTCTGCAACACCTCCACGATTTTATCGAACCAAGACTTAATCTTGCTGAGGAATCCTTGATTTGATGATGATGATGATGATGATGATGCCGCCATTCCTTGAGAACATCCAATCCATTAGTTAAAATTGTGTCACATTAATATTGGCTCCATGATTTAATGAAACTTATCACCAAAGAAACAATGTATGAGAATTTTTTTTTTCCTGTACCAGCAAGTGGTTTACAATATTTTGAACTCTGTCATGTTTCACTTTGGATGTTGGTAATGAAATCTTACTTGTATCTATTGTTATCAGAATACTTCAAAAAAAAAAAAACAGGTCTAAATCATTGCTGCTTTAAAATGTAAAAGAAACAGTTTGGGGGTATAAGGATGCAGTACTAGAAGGGCCTCTCTGTGAGATATTTAAGAATTCTTATTGGGGGATATTTAAAATCCTCAAATAATGTCTTCAAGTGAATTCACAAATGCTCACATATAATCTAATTTTTGGAAACTGAAATTCGGAGAATTTCACGAGCCAAAAAAATGTATGAGGCCGAATGTTTGGAATCTCGCTAATCAATTTGGAAATTTCAAATTGTATATATCTCCAAGTGATCTTGAATGGAACCCCACCTAGTTCAGTTCAAACCATTAGATGAGTAAATACAACTTTTGATTGAAGTGATTTTCGCTTTTTGATTGAAATATTCATATGACAATGATAAAATCATATCATCATCTCCTTAGCCTCTTGGGCCGGCAGATGTTAATGATTTCAATCCAACGGTCAATCACTGGCGGAGTGTTTGATTCATCATTTGAATTGAGAGAAGTGGGCTCAACACTAGAGACCTCTTGGGATTACACAATAAACTTTATGAAATTTTCGACTGCCGATTAGGCGGATCGTCCTGTGAATGGCCCACCAGATGGAACGTTCAGATCAGCCAACCATCACACATGATCGATCACTCATGATCAGATTGGTAAGAGAGATTTACCTGAAATTGAAAAGAAAAGGCCTAGAACGGACTGTGTAACTCTGCAGGTGCAAGTTGCAGAACTCAAGAATCTCTTGGAAGAATTCTCAGCGGTTCAAACAAGATGGATACTTATAGTGAATCAATTCCATTCGTCCAATTCACGAGTTAGGGACAATTGATTTTAAAATTTGCAATCTTGATCAGTCCAGTCCTTTTTGGAAAAGAAAAGCTATTAATCCATTTCCTTTGGTGGGCAATGCTGAAAAGCTCATCCATGAGATACTCGTGGTTGTGGGACAGAACAGCATGATCTTGAACCGTACATCTTATGGGCCTTCTCATCAACCACATGATGACATTCTCAAAGGGTCAAAGGATCAAGTCATTCAAGTGGGGGCCACTTTCTACAAAATTGAGGGTTCAGATCATCTAAGTCTCTTACTCGGAGAATTAGTGAGTTGAAGGATTGGACTCCAAAGTAGGTGCCTTCTTTAGAAAATTCAAACCGTTCAAAATGAATGACTAATTATATATGAGATTTCTCCACTTATAATAATCACATTTTTCTTCATATGGTGAATCCTATTGAAGTAAAGTTTGGTGAAATTGTGAAATTCCAAATGTTTGTGAGGGCGTTCGTCTGAGCGGCTCTGAATTTTAATAAGTAGACCTCAACATGGAGTTTTACTCCTTTCACTCAAGAATTCTCTCCAACTCAGAGGCTTGAAGGATCCTGACTACAAAGTTTTGGGACAGCAATTAATAATCTAACTGAAACATGCTTGGTCGGGATAGGGTTTGCTGATCAATTCCAACACACTCATATTTGAGTGGTGTTGACACCTCAATATAGCACGTGGCCAATGATCGATCTCTGGGCCGTCAGATCGGTAGTGTCATTCCTGGCCAGTAGACCGATCTAGCCAGTTTAAAAAAAAAAAAAGACTTCATCAATCCCAACTCATTTTTTACCCTTTTTCTTTTGGCTTTATATAGACTCGAACTCACACACATTGTACCAGTATCACCATTTCGACTCATTTATTAATCATGTTAAAAATGTTACCACTTAAGCCCTGTTTTCTTAGTGGAATTTCTGCCAGGAATTCACCACGTCTAGGAATTTCTGGACATGATGTGACAGGTTGTCCCTTGAAATTTCTGAATTCCACATTTCTTTACTTGCATTTATGGATTTCAACTACATAAAAGGTCTCTTTAGACCTTTGGAAATCTAAGAATTCCACTCCCAAAACATTTTGGTGGAATTCCTGGATGCTAAAGCCCAAAGGAGCATCCAGGAATTCCACTTTATTTGGGAACTCAAGAATTCCTGGAATTCCAACAAACCCTAAGGGCCTGTTTGGATAAATGAGGAGTAGAGTGAAATGAAGTAGATTTCACATGTGGAGTGGAGTGAAGAGAAGTAGGTTGAAGTTAAAGTAGTGTACTTCACTTCACTCCATTTAGATGCTTATTTTGAAAATAAGGTTTGGAGTAGAATCCACTTTTACTCAAAGAAATTGAAGTATTTAGAGTTGAAGTGAAATGAAGTATATGTGGCTCACAACATTACTTCATCTATTGGGCCAGACTCATCCAAACGGGGTAGAACTAAAATTTTAGACTGTTATGGCCCATTTAACTTCACTCTACTCTATTTTTTGCCTATCCAAACAGGCCCTAAAGACTAACCACAATCCTCCAAAATTACTCGGCGAGAGTTTTGACTTGGGTCGGTGGTCAGGCCTCACTTTCCTACTCCAAATAAAAGAAAGAGTTCTTTTAAATCCATACATTATTTAAAAAATAAGCTTCCTTAGACATCATTAGCAATCATAAATACCTGTTGAGTCTGATTATCCGTAGATACCTGATATAACTCTTAATCTTATGATCGAGCTGTTGCATATGCTTAGAATTGTAATAGCAAAAAATGTCATCCATCAATCGATTGTTCACTTGGGAACCATCATCCACCTTGGGCCTGACAGTTGAACATCTCAACAACTGGTTGATAAGAACACCACCATTAAAAACGTTGGCTTCCGAATGCTGCACTTACAATTAGTTTTTAATGATAGGGTCTTCATTAAGCTATCATTTTCTCATCACTAGGTTGTGCTATGACAATAAGAATTATAGGCAAGGAAGCTAATGATAAATACCATCACTTACCTTGATCCATCTTTAGATTTTTCATGCTTCACATTGATTCTTGCAAAATCACAACTTATATAATATATTGCCATGGTATCAGGATACAATGCCAACAGTTTAACATATCAGAAAATTTTCATTTCATAATATCTGTTAAGTCATGACGTGTGGACAAATTACCTTATTAAAAATCATACATGTTCCCCTTGTTAAGTTGAATTAGTCTTTCTGTCTTTTTTTCTACTTTGGGTCAAAAAACTAGTCTTTTTGTTGGTGTAGCCTAAAGGGTCTCTTGTAGGGTTGTAAACGGATCGGTTCCGGTCCAGATCCATGGTGCACCCAGAACCGGAACTGTTAAGAAAAAGATGGAACCAGAATCAGAACTATATATGGGACGGGTCCGGATCTAGGTAGAGAATGATAATAAAAAACTATGATTTTTAGGAGATATTTTAAAAAATTTAGGTAATATGTCGAGTCTCGGGTTCACGGTTTTGAACCAAGGTGGAATCGGACCCGGACCCATTTACTTATCGAGGCGTAAATAATGACCCATACCGGGTTTTTAGAGGGTCGAAACCTCCAAGTAATTGGAGAATCGAGGACCCATTTACATCCCCAGTCTCTTGGAAACTCTAGTCTAATCTAATAAGAGCCAAGAGCTCTAGTTTTTAAGCTCTAATTTACAATTATTGTGAGTGTTTGGCAAAATAAATGAAGATATATCTATTCCAACTTTTTTCATTGATCTCAGCCTTTTCTCATTTTTCATTTAAGAACCAAAAAAGAGGTCAAATCTTGGGCAACCTAACATGCTTAATTGCCAGCAGACTTTAATCTAGATTCTGGCCAATGGGTCTAAAAACGAGGCCCAGGCTAGCCCATTTGCATTATTCTATCTGCCCTTCTGTTTTCAGGCTGGACTAGTCTTTGTTGGCCCTTTAAAAAAATGCATATTGACCTGATTACTATAGGACCAGTAAGATAAGCCTGTGCATCTTGTAGTTGGGAAGGTAGATAGTAGCTGCTAGGCACATTGAATTTTCCATTTATAACAAATCCACGTATCTCACATGGTCGTTGCTATACCAAGATGCAGCCCATCAACGAGACACTCGTGAGAATGGTTAAAAATTATTGAGTAACGTTGATATAAAGGTCCCAAACATTACAAGTTATATTCCATTTGATAGTTTGAAATGTAAAACAGCCTAAAATCATTTCCAAATATTGCTGATATATGAAATTTATCATATTAATATCATGACAAATTCATTTTATTGTTAGTTTTTGTTTTTGTTCGGCTATTATAGACTGATGAAGGAGATTTTTAATTCCAACAAAACAGGACTTGAGAAAGGAAGATAAAACTGTAATTTAACTTTTGATGTCATGATCTTACCTTAAATAATATATGATAACAATTAAAATAACCCAACTTAGCATTAAGCAGAGGATGAATCACCATCGTCATCATCATCATCCAAAAATTTCATTTTAGTTTATATATTATTACTTTTACACAGCCAACCCCAATGTAGTAGGGATAAGGCTTTGATGATGATGATTTTTAAACCTTCTTATAAGTTTTTAATATTTTATTATATATAAATAAAAAAATAAAATGAGTCTCTGTGATACCAACTTTAAGTCCACACTTTGGCTTGCTGAGTCAAGCCCTAATCACTAGTTGATAAGGTATGGAAAAAACACCCTACTGCTATCTATAATTCCATTAAAGCTGTTAATTTTTTCTATAGTTTTTATCTTCTGATGGTCCTATTTCCTTTCGCCTTTGTATCCAAATCACTAATATGATACTTTCATATATCGTAATTTCACGATATTTTTCAGTAATATCCAACTAGAATCACAAAAGTTTGATTACCAAACTCCTTTCCATATAGCCTGAAGAACCTGAAGTCTTCACTGTCAAGAGAGAGGATTGCTCAACAATATTTTTTTTTTAATAACCCAGGGTATCTCTAAACGCCAACCGGGTCATCTTTGAATTTTGGAAAGTATTCTCTCTTCTGCTTAATGATATGCGCAATCTAATCAGGTGTTCTTCCAAGCCACCAACTAAATTAATTATTGATACGCTTGCTGATTGAGCAAATAAATTATCCAATGAAGGATTTTTAGGGCACAAAATCCTTTAAAAAGTGGAATCTACAGATGAATGGTTACTATCATGCTAAAGATGGGCAAAATTTTAACTCATCACATGCTTCACGTTGGCAAGTGTTTCATGATGCCAGTCGATGGTTTATTATCAATGTGTCTGGTTCAGGCAGGGTCACCACCGCAACCCAACCCACTCACATTAATTATATGGGTCAATAATTCGACCCAAACACATTCCTGGGTATTCGTGGGCCAAGTGGAGCCAAGCCATGCAGAAACTTGTCCAAGACCAGCCTTTGAGTACAATAATCAAGTCCTGATCCAGCCCATGGCCTTTAAGCATGCAAAGACCTGATCCTATCCCACTTAACTACTGGGTCATAAAATGAGGCCCAGGCTCAATTTTTAGGCATAAAAACTCATCCCAAATCCAGTCCAACAAGTCTCTACTGCAGAAATTGCTCCCTTTGGAGAAGTGCGTCGAGTTATGACTGAACAGAGAATGCCATCAGAAGTTAATGTTGAAGTCAAACCTGGTGAGCTTAGATCTTCCATTGTCATAATATTTTTGTTCACTTCCTTTGCTGTAATTCTGTTGTATTCTGCTCTTTCATAGAATATCTTATCAATGAATAATACAAATTTCACAGTTTGGGTCAAATTCAACCTGAGCATCAAAATATGAGCTATTAGTGTTAATTAGCTTTGGAAACCCCACATTTCGGGTTATAAAACTCACTCCAAAGAAAATAACACACAGCTTATGTTTTAATGAGAAAATAAAAGACCAACTTATCTTTTAAAAAAAAATGCTTTGGAAACCCTACTGGACAAAAATTATCAGCTTATTCGAAATTAAGCCAATAAAATTGGCAGCTCAAAATACCAAGGAAAACCTTAAATATTGCAAATATAAGTATATGATAAATCCAGTAACTTGGGAGCCGCTGAGATCCTTGAACACAAACTCAATTGAGAGAGCCAGCAGAAAGAGGAATCGTACCCGGTAAAAGGGTTGGTGTAAAAACTCAATGCTTTGAAGCCTTTTTCCTTGTTGCTCTTGTGGGATTCATTGGTTCCTGCTGCTTAAAAGACTGAATCATATTGTAAACCTGCGTAGAAGATTTTTTTTATTAAATGGAAGTCAATGAGAGAAACAAAAACAGAACAGAAGCTTGAGGAGAATAAACACTGTCCCAAATCAAGCACAAAAAAAAGGAACATAATGGAAAGAACCAAAAAAATAAATACTAAGAGGAAATCAAATAAAAATAGAAAAATAAAGCAAGCAACACAAGATTCAGAAACAAGCAACTCCGGATGCCAACATATGCTGAACTGCTCATGTGGACTGAACTCACAGTATATTTGTCCTGATTGGAGATTAGTAACAAGAGAGAGAAGGTAAAAAAAGGGAAAAAGAAAAAGAAAAATAGGGATGCCTCATAGATATCCTTTTGAAAGTCATGAAATTGGCATGCAATTTTCTAAAAATCAGTGTCTAGCATAGCATTTTATCATATGGTATTGACCCCCACCTGCTAACATTTTAACAAAGAAAAATTGTGAGAAAAACAGGGGAGAAAAAAAGAGTAAACAAGAGATACATTCTCATGCAATTTTGTTTGGATCACCCAGAGAATTAATCATGATACAGAGGCAATGTGTAACCATAACTATCAATATTCAATAGTACTGAATATCAAACTAGTGGTAAATGCAATTATATGACTGTCAACCCATAAGATTTAGTTAAATGTACGTGCAGGGCCTATGTCTGATTATTTAACCTGTCAATTTGATGGGCTCCACCTCAGACGGGCCATGTTACAAATGGAAACAAAGTGACCTTGCAAATAGGCAGTAAAAAGAGGTAATATAGCAGGAACAGGAGGGATTCGAGTGCAGAGCAGCATAGAGGCAGTTCATAGATGTGAGTGTAAAATGCAGGGTAGCAGAGGCACAATTGTGCAACATATATGAAATTCTAAGTGAACGGCAACTGTGAGACAATGTTCTTGCAATCAAGAAATGAAACAAAATAGTGGTTAATTAAATACAACAAGCAATGTCCAAATGAAAGAAGGGCCAGATATTCAGTGGAAAGGATCTTCAAATCTGCTATTTTTGAGGCATGATTTATCCACAGTGGGCCATCATATTGACTGAGGATTTCCAAACCAGGTTCCTTCCTCCTGAACACACTCATGTCCCCAAGATATAGTGCATATCCTCACATCCAGATCGTTTAATTCCTTCTGAATGAAATTTTTTTGACTCATTCATGAGAGTTACCTTATAATTCTTATAAGATTAATAAAATAATAAAACATCATAATGAGTACAAAAATAAGGCAATGACCAGATGAACAATATTCCTACACACAATGCTATCTCTATTATTAATGAACACAGCACATCTCAACAGAACAGACAGAGGAAAGAACAAAATGCTATTTTAATCCCCAAAAGATTTAACCCTCTACAATTGATGAGATAAGAAAAAATAAAAATCAAAACATGAAACTGAGTGATTTGTTAATGTGCACATTGCTAATGTACCTTTCGAACACCAGATGTCAATCCCGTGCCTTGGATGGACTTTCTGTCAATGTGTTTCCATGCTATCGAGTTCTCGTTCTCTTTATCATACAAGGAGTTCACCCCTCCTTCATGTCAATGATCAGCAGCATCGAAAGTGATCAATTTAATGTAATAGGGAATCTGACAATAACAAGAAGACATAAACAAATAGGAACACCAGATAGTTATTCCAACTGTTTTCATACCTTTCAGATATAAAACCAATAACTCAACGTACATCCGTAACTTGATGTGAGTGAAAATGTGAACATACTCGCCAACATCTTCTCTCAATATTAAACTCCCGTTCTTTCTTATGTCAATTTTAAACAGCTTCTTTAGGTACTGGTCCATTGCTTTTCTCCTTGTAGTCGCATCAACTCTCTCTCCATCCAATACTACAGATGGGAACTCCCACAAACCAGCAAGCAATCCTTCATCTGGCCGTTTTACAAGAAGGAATGCAGTGTTTTCACTGTGTGCCTTCCAAAATTCTGGATCTTTGCAGTCTGTTATCTCAATGACACAAACTGCTGCAAAATCGTGTCTTTGTTTTGTCTTTGCAACCTTCATTGGAAAATCTGTAACTTGTACGGTTTGACAGTTTCTGGAGATAGACATTGCATGACATTGGTCTGAAATGGGGCATGCAGAACAACTCGGGCTCAATGGAGTGCAGACAGTTGCCCCAAGTTCCATGAGAGCCTGGTTGAAATCTCCGGGCCTGGAAGGGTCAACAAGTTGCCCTGCCAATTTCCTACAAGAAAATTAGAACACAGGCATGAAGCCAAAGGGAAAAGAGGGGAGAAAAAAGAACATAATAGGTGGGACACATCTTCCATATCATTCAGCGGGTGAAAGCCAACATTGATAGATACTAGAGCAACTCTGCCAGAACAATCCCAAATTCCCAATCATCTGGTTGGGATGCTCACTGTGTGCATTTTGCAGCCACAGTGGCTCAAACAGATGAGTGTCTGTACTCTGTACCACTTAAATATGAACCCCAGCTCTACAAACTGTTTGTCATGAAGGGAAAAAGCATAATATAATGGGCAAACGATTGTGTGAAATTAAGTACTAGACTAAAATGCCTGGTAAATTCAAAACTCACCAGAAGCTCTTGACCGTTGTGGACTCTTTTGGATTGGCGGAAATGGCCTTCAGTCTGGAAATAACTCTTATTACATTTCCATCCACCACAGGAACTACCTGAAATCACGAACATTGAAATGTGAATAAACCTAACAGACTATCTTAGAGTGTAGTAGTAGATAGTAGCAAAGCCACACCTCCTTGAAAGCTATAGAGGCAATAGCCCCTGCTGTGTAATCCCCAATTCCCCTGACCTTGCGAAGTGAAGAAACAGTAGTAGGAAACTCACCTCCTTCAGCTATTGATTTTGCTCCCTAATCAGCACAACAAAAAATAAAGAATGATTTTCTTTGAAAAATGAAATTACATTAATTTGTTCAATACACTCTTGCTGGATCAAAAAGGATGCATGAAGCATATCAAGTGGTAAGGTTTTTCATCATTCAATAAATAATTTAAATTGCATTCACAATTTGCTTACCTATACTTGTAGATGCATGGAAAACATATTTCTAGAGTTCTTAGGGAAAAATAGATAAGCTCATTGAAATTTGAAAACAAGTTTTGCATCACAGTATCGGAAGTTGGCAAAAGGAACAATGCAAGAAACGGAGAAGAAAATAATGGCATCAATCGTACCTCTAACAGAAAGCGAGCACGCCTGTAGTATCCCAAACCAGCCCACATCTCGTTCACTTCCTGCAGAGAACACCTCCTGTTTTAGAATCCAGAAATGACAATAGCAACGCTTCTCATTTTTCACATCTCTCATGTAATCTTGTCGCTTTTGAATTTTGATTCCTTTCCAAAGAAACATTATACATTCTTCCTTTTAGGTTCATGCATGTTTGGGATGAAATTTTGGTCTGCCCATAGTCCATTCAAGTTTTTATCTACAAGGTTATAAAGAGTTGTTGAAAATAATGATAATGTTATTTTAGTGCTAATGCATGAAGGGCAATGGTGAGGATATTGTTCTCGCATTTCACCAATGATCAGAAATTATGGCTTACCAGCAAAGCATTGAAGATTTACAAGATATATTTTGAAAGAAATTTCATCATAGAAGGAGATTCTTTAAATGGAATCAAGTGGACTCCCTATATAAATAAAATGGCCGCCAATCCACTGGTAGCTCCGTGGTGATAGCTCAGTGGTGAGGCACCTCTACAGAAACAGCCAGGGTTCAATCCTTGGTTATAGAGCTGATGGTGAGGAACTTGGGTAGGATGTGTGAGTAGTTACTAGAACCAAAAAAATTTTAGAATATAGATAAATGGCCATGTTTAGTGATCTATCTCCTGAAAATAACTCAAGGAAACATAATACTTACATAATTACAACAGAACTTAGATGTGTATTACTATATCTCCATTGAGTAAACAAATATTCAGTTAAAAACCTGACTTGACCTGTACCCAATCAGCAATCAGGCCTGAACCATGGACCAAAATTCACACTAAATCAATTGGGCTCATAAAACAAGTCCACACTCCATACAGGAATTTTTCAGTTCAGGATCTTTTCAAGTGATCAGGTGTCCATTGACAGCCATAGGTCTAAAAGGAACTCCTGTAATATTGGAACTACTGATTCATATAGTTTGGCCTACCATTTTCTCATTTTTCTATAAGCCATAAGGGATCATAAATCTTCTAATCTGACTATTTTGCTGATGATAAAAAAAAACTAAAAAATCTAGGATCTCTCTAATAGATCAAAAGGCGGAATTTCGCTTATTCTAAGTAGGATTATGTAATAAATTGTGTAGCCCACCAGCCACAGGACCCATGTCAGATCAAGCAAGTGGTTGGTCTTCCGATTAAGTCTTAATATATGACCCTAGGAGAGAACAGAGCATTCACAGCAAGACTTCGCAGGATCTACCGCACGCTAGAACACACAGCAATATTGGAACAGATCCATATCTAAACCATTTGAGGCTAGCAGATTCTAGGGTTTAGGGGGCACTGAAATACCTCTTGAGAAGCCTCGGCGAGATGGCGGACGGTGGGCCATTTCTCCATCCAACGGTTGTAGTAGTCGATGACGGTCAAAACCCTAGTCTGCTGCAGCATCACTTCAGAGACCCAGACGCCATAAGCGCGTGCTTCTCTTCCGTCTTCTCCTCCTTCCTCCTTCTCTTCATCTTGGTTGATTCTCCAAGGCAAGACCCTCTGGTTTTCATAGTACCAGCGCAGCAGAGAAGCCCTAATTTTCACCACTTCTTGTGAGGAGAAGTCTTCTATGTCTTCAACAGTGCTCTTGCAGCCCACCCCTTTAGTGCTTCTCGCTCTCTTCTTCTCCTGCTTCTTCTCCATGGGCGAAGGGAAAAGCGCGGGAAAATTCAAATTCAAATTGGGGCTTTTTCCCGCCAAAAAGTTCAGATTGAAAGAGGAAGCCTGGAGCAAAAGAAGCATATGCGCTTTTCTGCTCCTCGCCGCTGCTTGTTGAAGACAGTTTTCGTGTCTTGCAGCGAGTCAAATGACGAAAATACCCCTCCTTATAAGCAGATTAACGACGATCACCCGTTGGGCTAAGATGTAGATTCTTTTATTTCTGGGGGGCATTTCTGTTTGGAAATGTCGTCTTTCTTTACAAAAACTGATGTTAGCATCCTCAGAGGGCTAGAGCTTAGAACGGCTAGTGGACTCCAAGATTTTAGGTTTTTTAGGTTTTGACATTGCAGTCACTCCCACAACTCTCATCACCTGATCAAATGTCAAGATTTTTCCTAGCAATAAAAAGACTAAAATTCCCAAATTATTGGTATATCGCAAAATTTTCCAAGATTTTACAGTATTGCAATAGTTTGAACATTCAAGTCATTTTGACATTGTCAATTGAGATTGAGAGCAAGGATAGAGTAAACCCGAGGGACCCGAGGGGCAGCGCAGTTGGCTAAGACCATAGTTTAGGAGGACCATAGTTTAGGATCGGGAGACTGTGGCTTCAAGCCATATGTGTCCAGAGAATAGTCAGTTATCAAAGAAAGAGAATATTGATGTTGAGAGAGTATGAATAGAGTAATGTTAGGGAAAATTTTGATGTTTGGTCAAGCGATTGGCATTTTATACTGCATGATCAAAACCACTTATTTTTTTCGGCCTATACAAGAAAGCCCTATCTTTTATAATGATCACCTGGTGGGGGCCACTATGAGTAGACAGGTTGCAACAATTTTTTTTTTTTTTTTTATCAGTAGCAATAACTTATATTAGAAGATAAAATAATACAATTAAAGAGTACAAGAGAAAAAAAAAAGGAGAAAGAAACACATAAGTACAAGAGTAATGTACCCTCTCACACCACAACTACATAATAAAACCCTCCCAAGGGAAAACTCTCTCAACACCTTGCTTGGCTAAAGCGTCCGCCATCATGTTTGATGACCTACTCTTATGTTGAAACCTAACATTAATGGCGATGGATAAAATCCAGATTTCATTGAAGAGGAACTAAAACTTCCATGGATAAGCAATTCGGTTCGAAACCCAACTCACTGCATTAGAAGAATCACTCTCCACAATAAGATCGCCATAGTAGTACCTTGAAAAACATCGAAGAGATTCCAGAATAGCTAAAACCTCAGCTTCATTAGAGTCACAAACCCCCACATATTTGGAGAACATAAATAAAACGTCCCCATTACAATTTTGAAGCACCCCTCAACCAGCTGGTCCAGGCTTTCCTCTGGCGGCCCCATCAACATTGAACTTAAACAAACCAATAGGAGGAGGAGACCAAATAATAGATTTTCTTACTTTTACTGGGCCACACCCCATACATGATTCTCAATTAATAAGTATGTCATGAAGAGAAAAATTAGAGAAATCCTTTCTACCCAAAGCCCACTTCGCGATCGTTAAAGTAATCTTAGAAATCAACTCCGCAGAAGTTGAGGAGGATCTCCTAAAAATTCTATCATTTATTTCCTTCCAAATGGACCACAAAATAGCAAATAGAGTTATCCTCCAAAGAATACGACCACAACCAACAAAATAACCTCCCAACCAAGACTTTGCCGCATCAGCAATCTTCTAAGGACAGCACCAGTCAACATCGCACCTACCAATAAAATGGCCCCAAACACTGGATGCAAACTCACAATGAGGAAGAAGATGGTTCACCAACACATCACACAAGTGTCATTGATGGTGGGTGATGTCAGTCCTCTTCTCCTCAAGTTATCCGCCATTGAGATTTTAGCTGCCACTGCTAACCAACAAAAAGCCTCCACTCGGGGAGGAACCAAACCCTTCCAAACAAGAGAAGGAGCTCTAGGGTGATGGTTCCCCTCCAAAGTCCAAAGTCGAGTAAAAGGCTTTCATGGAGAATTCTCCTGATATGGATGGCTTCCAAATCCTAAAATCCTTAGAAACCCTGCACAAAAAACCATTAGAGAGACGACTCAACAACTGACAAACGAAGACTTCTTCTAAAGGTCGCATCCCACAAAGTACAACCATCCCTCACCTCATAACACTCATTGACAACAGACTCCTTATTGGACACAAATCTAAAAACTCTAGGAAACAATTCACATAAGGGAACCACCCCAATCCAATCATCCAATTAAAACCTAAGAGCCCTCCCATCCCACACCACAAAACCCACCCCTTTAGACAACACTTTCCCACTTACAGGAGACAAATCCCCAACTGAAGCAATTGCACCCCACAAACTCGATCTACGAGATCTATGACCCGGATTAGGCCACCACCTCAAATTGTCCACCCCATACTTGTCTGCAATAACCTTCCTCCAAAGAGCCTCCATATCATCTTCAAACCTCCACCACCACTTCACTAATAAAGCCGCATTTTTATACTCCAAATTACCAAGGCCTAAGCCCCCACACGACTTTGGTTTAATCACCTCACTCCACTTCATTAAATGCAACAATATGAACAATCACAGTCGTTAGATGGATTGTTCTCTAGGAGTTTACAGTGGGCCACCCGCTTTGTTATCATTCTAACCATCCATTTCAAACTGGAGGACTGCATCTTTGATAAATGACTCATTAACATTGCTTCCAACCAGATGAATGGTCTGGATCACTTGTTGCTCCCCAATTGCTCAAAATGCATGCCCTCAAATCAGTAGGTTTCACATGACCCCCATCATATAAATATATTCATCACTAGGACTTCAATCATCTGTGGCAACAAACTGATCAGATGGGCTCCATTGTTCTGCTGCCTACTCAATGGATGACTTAATCCATATACATGATCAAAAGTAAAACGAAGAGGGTCCCACAGATTTCTCTAAGGATGTGTAATGTATTGTTATCAAAACTCAAGAATTTTTTTTTAAAATTTAGGCATGATTGAGGAAACATTTCTCTTCTTAAAAGAATATTGCTTGCTTCAATGAATAACTAATAATATTATTGAGAATCATCAATGAAAAAAAAATATATATCAAAAGATTACAATCAACCAATGAATGGGTGACTTCATAAATGCAGAAGGATTTTTTGGAAGAATTTTATTTGATTCTTCTGTCTGTTTTCCTGTTCTTTCCATTATCCTTTGAATCAATTCACTTCTATCTATCTGTACAGGGTATTGCATTCATAGGATGCTTCCATCTGGGATCACTGCATTCCTGAGGACAATGACTATGCCCCCACTGATGATATACCCATAATCTTCTCTGCTCCCTTCTTTTACACAGTCTGCATTCATAATCTACAATAACAAAATACAGTTAGAGATCTTGGAGTAGATTAAACAGAGCGGCTATGAGAGGGGGAAGGTGCACACATGATTAGCATGCAGATAACTTCCTATTAACTTACATGGGGCACATTTGTTTTAAATTCCCTGCAGACATCACACGCCTCTCATTGAATGGCTCACAGTCCAAATCTTATTTCAATCAGGGTAGTACACGGTTCGATTCATCAATGCATGGAAAAAAAAGAACTGAATATTAAGTTAGCTTCTGGTTTAGACACCTTGATCAATCCAACAGTGTACATCAAGTCAGCTGTAGTGAGATCTGGGCCACTACGTAGGGATGTGATGTGAATGGCTTAGATCGATCATAAGTGGGGGGCCACATAAGTTAAATGGAGGCAGGAAATAGTGGCATTCTCTGAATTGTATAGTTGGACATTTACCACTGTTCTAAACCATTTGAGCAAGTTATCTTCACTTTTAAAATCAGTGGCTCTTGGGTTTTCAGAAGTGTGGTAAGATCATCTCGAATCATTAAAAAAATGTGCATGATTGAAATAATTTAAAAGGTTTTGCATTAGTCAGTACCCTAACATTTTTGCCAATCCTTGCATTCTTATCTATTATGGCCTTTCTAATATATGATTGTTCCCCAAGGCCAATAGGGATGTCATTGCCATGCTCAGCCATCCTACTTTGAACATCGTCTGCCTGTTGAACACACAAGCAAGCTTGAAATAAGTACAGTGCTTAGAGAAGAAAACAAACAAATGCATCCACAGCATCATACTTGGTAAATGTCAGAACCCATGACCACAGAATCCTCTACCACTGCCCCATCACGGATTCGTGTGCGCATACCAATGACGGAGCCATCAATCTTGCACCTCTACTCTTAATCAAGTTGAAGTTTAAAAAAAAAAAAAAAACAAGACAATCAGCAAGGAAATTAAAAAATATAATCCTATTAAAATGCTTCCATGTGAATGAACTGTCTCTTCCTTTGTGTCTTGTTTGTATTGGTATATGCATTTGCGCACATCCAGGGATAAGCAAGAACATGCATATTTTCATGCAGGCACATTTACTGCTTATAATTGCCTTCTACACGTCCGTGCGTATGAGAAGCTACTCTCTTTCTCAGCATTCATGTGCTTTTGTTTATTTAATCATCTATGCATTTATCCATATATGGTGTATTCATGCATTGTATAGATATATGCATGAGAGTCTAAGACTCTAAGTTTAAAACTTAATAGGGAAAATCTTATGAATACTACAACATATAAAAGATTCAGATGAAAGTAGCACTGAAACACCTACATCAAAGATGCAACCATCTCCGATAACACTCTCTGTAATGACCGCATCTGATACCATAGTTGGTGGCAGATACCGTGGTAATGTGTAGAGCGGAGTATGTCTATCATAGAAACTGCTAACAAAGCAAGCAACATGTTAGTTGGAGCATGGAAAGGAGAATATTGCCATCTTTCCTTGTAGCTTGCTTGCTTACTTGATAGCGGAAGAATTTTTCCTCGTGCTTTCAATGTTTGCTTGGTAGAAGGCTTCAATGCTTCCCATGTCCTCCCAATAACCATCATAGGTGTAAGATTGAACCTGATTCATTCCCAAGTGGAGAATATAAATTATCTGTTCCTTTCATCTATTCCACTTCAAACTAAGCAATAAAAAAAGGATAATTTTATTTGAAGACATCTAGGAACAGTCTCAAAATTCCTGCTAAATTTATAGGAATTCCTAGGAGAAGAGCTTCTTTATTCAAGGGGGTGAGACTGAAGGGTCAAGAGTGGAGATTGACAAGGGACCGTCAAATATGTAAGATTCATTTTTACAGGATGAAGGGTTTGTGGTCCTTTCCTCTCGGGCATGTGAGGTTTTTTTTTTTTAAATTGTTTGTTACTTTACTCTTTGATAAGATCCCACCAAATGTACCCCAAATCAAATTAATAAGATAAATGCATTACATGCATAAACATATTCATACATGCGAAAACATCTATTTGCATCACATCAAGCCTTTTCATTTGTTGCACTTGGACACTGGCAAAAATCAGTGGACAGATCAAAGTGCTGTTACCCAAAAAACTAATGCTTTAAAATGCAGGGATAAAGAGAAACCATACATAAGATGGGTATCATTTATTCAGTTTGGTTATGCCAGATGGCCACAGTTCCGAACGCTTCTGGAAATAGCTATTCTTTAAGATTAAGTATTCATGCACTGTATTAGTGCATGAAAACAAGAACAAAATATCTCCATAATTGCATATGATATTGAAACAAAAAAAAAAAAAAAAAAAAAAAAATCAGTATGAAACAGAAATGTTTTTCTCAATGTTCAAAATTGAACAAAATAGCTGACCTTCATTCCCATAGAAATTGCACCTGCTATTACTTCGCTAAGAAAATCATTGGCCTTGGGGAAGTACTCAGTTAAAAGCTTCATCATGACATCTCTCTTGATGACATAGATCCCCATGCTCCCCAAATAATGAACATCTTGCTTCAGTTTACTTGAGCTTTTCACCTGCATTTTCCAAAGCAAAGTACTAAATATATGATTATATAACTGAATAAGCTGTAAGCATCTCCCCAATCAACTTCTATATTATGATCTTGCTTCCATAAGCACTGTGAATTGATTTCACAGCAGAGATTTAATCCCACTTTCTTAATTTCTCTGTCAGAAAGAAAAAGAGTCACAGTTTTGATATTTTTGTTGTCCCTTCATCTTAGAGAACAGGGCGAGAAACTTACTTTCATGGGTTTCTGTTCCATCGCCTCTAGCTTCTCTTTTAACTCAAGAACCTGATTTTGACTGTCGACTTTAGCAAATCCATATCTTGCATTTTGATTCCTTGTAGCACATGAAACAGCAATTGTAATATCGGCATTGTTATTCCGGTGAGCCTGTATAAGTTTCTGGTAGTCCATTCTATAGAGATGGTGACCAGGAAGTACCAAAAACTCCGTTACTGGATGCTCATCCAGTATACACAAGAATCTCCTAATAGCATCAGCACTGCCCTAAAAACCAAAATAAGTGAAAGACAGAACCCTTGAGAGTTGAGATCAATAACCTTAGTTATTACTCTAAGCACCATGAAGAATTAGTGATGTTTAGAAAACAAATCAATTATTGCCACTGCATTTGGGCATCTATTTGGTTGCTGCCATGTTCTTATTTAAACCATTGAACCTCATTATGAGAATAACATAGCTAACAGAGAATGGGTTATGTCAATTATTACCTTTTCAGTTCGAAGTTACACAACTTAGACTATGGCATTTGTATCAGACACACCAACCCCAGCAAACTAGACTAGTGATATGTCCCAAGTCACATGATAGTACTAAGAATCTAGTAGCTGTATGACACATAAAAGTTACTGATCTGACAGACCTTCATTGAAGGAACACAAATATTACATGAATATAAATGAAAAAAATAATTCATTGAGGTCTATATGATTCTCAAACTGAAAAAATGCATACTATAGAGGGCCTTGATTTTGTATAGATGCACCAAGAGATTGGTGATCTGTACTGCTGCTGCAGTTGTTTGTTTGCTGTACATAATTCTCAACTTCTGTTCGTGGGGGAGATTTTTGGAACATTAGTCTTACAGTGGTGGTCCATCGATCAAAACCATGGCTAACTGAACCATGGACCCTATTTGCACATAATCAAGAACTAAACATAGAATGAAAATAATGTAATTATTCTCATCTAAACAACCATGTTGGACTAATGCATTGCAACATGTACACGGGTGCAAACCTGAAACCAATCTTGGTCTTCATAGCTCTGGTCTGCGGCTAAAACCTCCACAAACCCATCTTTACCAAGCCCATTGCTAGAATAAGCTCTGGCCAGATGAGAATTAAGAGAGGTGGAATTGAGCTGAGTCAGAGCATAAATCTTGGTGATGTTGCTGTTAATGCAGTTGCTCACAACAATGTCAATGAGTCTGTAATTGGCTCCTATAGGAATAGCCCCTTCGGATCTTCTCTTCGTCAATGGATACAGCCCTGATTCTGACCCATCTCCAAATACAACTGCCGCCACGCTCTGTGAAAAATTGTGCTTAACTATTCAGTGGTATTCTTATTTAGTTGGAGATTTGGGAGTGAGTAACATAACAAATTGAAAGGAAGAAGTGAGAAAATTGTTGGGAAGGGAACTGAAGTAAATTGAAGTTATCACCTAATGCAAGTGATTATTCAAAGCATCCACACTTTTTGAACATTTTGGTGGTTTGGATGATTACCCACCTGTGAGTGAGGCTATGCGAAACTACAAACCTCATTAATTGGAATGCTGAGAACACAAACTCCCCAGCAGAAAAATAAAATAAAATAAAAGAAAGTTAACATCAATGATAGTGATACTGTGATATCATCAAAGGAAGTTCGGTTCCCAATCTCCACATCAATTGACCTGCATAGAGGAATGGGTTACTGCCCATTCTGCCTACATTGCTAATTTTATGGAGGTAGAATAGAATGGGCTTCTATGAGGGCTACTCTTAAGGAGGAATGATGGCAATTGGGTGCTAAATATAGAAAATTTAAGGCCCATTTCAAAATCAAGCAAGAGAATACGATAGAACATTGTAATCCTGGGACTAGGATTATAGTAAGAGTCCAATTAAATCAATTCGGTAGTACAGTGCGCTCTAGGATCTGTAATTCCAATACACAATAAGGCAATGCATGAAATTCTACTCAAAGACTCATAAAAGTGCAAAACGGCCACCCAGTGTTCTATTTCCAATGCCTAAGAACAGAATTAAATAGAAATTCACATAACCCATTTCAAGTTTGAATGAAAAGAAATGCAGAGAAGGAAAGAAACCTTATCTAATGGCGGGTACAGTGGCAATTGAGACTCAGATTTCCCTGCATTGGACATGCATAAGCCAGTAGAACTGGAGGGCTTTTTCAGCATCTGTCCACGGCTTCTACAGGCCAATCTACGAATGGGAATCTCAGTTTTGAGAACTGCAGGGATGGGCTGTGAAAGCTGCAATAGCACCATGACAAGTGAAGAAGAAGTGTGGGTTATGGTCCTAAGGATTTGTTTGATTGATTTCTTCTATTTCTATCTGATAGGTGGTCCAAAGCTTAAAACAATAGAGATGAAACAAGGAGAATATGTATCTTTCTTCTCCTTCATGTATTCTAAAAAGTCATTCCTTGCATGAGTTGTATCGGCTTCAACCATCAGCTCATTGCATCATGTGGATGAAGCATGCAAAAAAATAAAATATTCTTCGTCCGCAGTATGTGTATATAATTGTCATATTCTAAGCTTCATATCTGCCTATCATTTGAAAGGAAAGGAGATAAATTGTAATGCTTCAAGTTGAAATTAACCAATACTACGAGAGAGAATTTTTTTTTTTTTTTTCCTTTTTACCATTAGTTGCAAGATTCTGGATGCTGGCCCATCATATGAAGTGAAAGTGTTACAGGAAATTGTTCATAGCACATGATCAGAAGAACCTAATCCCAGATGGGGTCAATATCAACTCTACTCTTGAGTGTCCTTGAGCGTTTTGATGGTGATAGTCCATGGGAACAACCTGCAAATGCTAGATTTGCTAGTGTGAATCGTCCAAAGGTTTTCCAAATTCCAACTCTCCTGAATAAGCAATTCCGATGAATTACACTTGAGATGGTAAGACTAAACAGATTAATAACACTTTCAATGGGAGATAATTCTTGGTTTTCAACCAATGTTTGCGTGTTCTGTGGCAAGTGGGCCACATGATATCTAACATAAAATCTATGATCATGATTTGTATGGTAAATGTCATCATCGCACTGTTCATTAGAGGATACCATTTATCTTAAGATCCAGCCAACATTGTGTGGTCCAAATAGGCATGCATATGTGACATGTAAAGTGTGTGCCAAAGTCCTTTGTCATACACCAAAACTATGGTATGGGATATATTCTTCTTCTTTATTCCATTTGCTTGGCATGTGGGACACATTCAGAGATGACTTGGATTTGATGATTCGATAATAAAATTAAAACTTAAAACAAAAGTACGTGTATAATTGCGTTTTTCCCCAAAAAAATTATGGATGTATTTGTGCAACTTCAACATTTGGGCAAATTGTATTTTTATGTTTTTCTTAAATTCAATTTTCATATTTAACAAGTTAAATAAAATTTTACATGAAGCCTTTTTTATTAAACTCAAGAAAATGCTCTAAATACGGTTTATTATACACTAATTATTCATCTATGCACATTATTCACCTAAGGTATGGTATCTTTTGACACATGCTATTCAACTACCAATTTCTCATTTTTGGTGTTAATATGATACAAGTTGCAAGAACTTTTGGGTTGTGTTTCTATAGTTGGAGACTGATCTTGAAAAGCCTTCGGTTTTTGTTGCTGTTTTTCGTTGGAAAGAGAGGGGAATACCTTCTACAGCTAACAGAAGGGCATTACAGTCAACTAAAACCAACATGATGCATCTTTACATGAGAAGAAAGACGTTTTAGAATGGAGTCGTTTGGAAGGTAAGTATATGTCTTACCATTCACATAAGTAGTAGCTGTTGTCCCCATTAAGAGACCCCAACAAAGGAAAAGGAAATCATTAAAATCCACTAATAGGCCCAATGTTTAGTACGTTACAAACAGACAACTACATTGAAAAGGTGGACAGCATGCCTCTAGTCGAGAGGAAGAGGAATAAAATCATTGGTGTAGCAGGAAATGTTTTAGCTTCACTCTGAAAATTCTCATTTTTTTAATGGGAGGGGTCAAGATGAGGATTCTCCATCGTCCCTACGAACAGTTTATTTGGAACATCTAGAATCCATATTGAGGAATCAGAATCCATCATATAGGTCCCTGTCATTCACTTATACCAAGGCATCAAGAACAATATTTACCGAAAAGTGCAAAGTGACTTAAAGTTAAGGACATGATTACCACGCTAAATCTGTTTTTTATTTTTTTGGTTATTTGACACTCGAATAGCAACGGTATACCTAAATTGGAAGATGCTCCAATGAGAGATGCTCTCACCTTACTATGAGAGATAAGGTGGGGGCGCTCACATCCATATCCAATGCCAACAACTTAAATATAAGGGCCCCCACTACTATCTCTCATAGTAAGGTGAGAGATATTCTCACCGGAACACATCCTTATATATATATATATAGGTGCTTTTGTGAAAGACACTTTCACCTTACTATGAGAGATAAGGTGAAGCTCTCACATCCATATTCAAGGGCAACCACAATTATCTCTCATAGTAGGGTGAGAGTGTCTCTCACAAGAGCACCTCCCATATATATATATATATATATATATATATGAGTTATGCTACAAAACTCCCTGGCGTTTTTCTAAAAAAAGCACCCCTCTTTTAGCCAATAAAAGTGTGACACGTGTCTTTAGTGATACACATATTCGATTCTCTCTCCTAAATATTCTCCTACAAAGGTGGATCTATTCAAATACTAACAAATCGTTGGCTATTAGATAGGGGCAGAAACTCCCCTTTTGAGATAGGGGAGTTTTTAAGAATTTCTCATATATATATATATGGGGACATTCATGTACATTCATCCCTCACCATAAGGTGAGTGGCACTTACATGACTTTCCCTCTTTGCACATGAACATTCTTTTTCTACATATAACCATATATGACTTTTCCTCTTTTCCACATGAATATTTCCAGTTTTGTAAGTGTCTCTCACCCTATGGTGAGGGATGGATGCACATGCATATTCTCCACATATATATATATATATGGAAGTGCTCCTGTGAGAGTATCTCTCACCTTACTATGAGAGATAGGAGTGAGGGCCCTCACATTTAAGTTGTTGGCATTGGATATGGATGTGAGAGCCCCCACTTTATCTCTCATAGTAAGGTAAGAGCATCTCTCATATGAGCATCTCTCATATATATATATATATATATATGAGGATTTTACAGGAAAAAACCTCATAGGACCCATACCATTGATGAAGTCCCAGAAACATCGTATAGAAGGGAGGGGTCCTCTTGGTGCTCTTTTTTTTTTTTTTTTTTTGTTATTTAGCGATATGGTCGATATCAACCATCACAATGGTTGATATCGACCATTCTGTGGTGGTTTCTCAATTGGCATAACCCAAATAGAAATTAGATTTTTCTCTCTTGATTGTTGGTACTGCTCCAGAGCGGTGGATGGGGCCAAGGAGGCCGGGAAAGGGAGGACACAAAGGAATGGAGGGTGGCAAGTATGTGGTCGTCTTCATCGGAGGAGGGATGATCGCCATGGAGCGAGAGGAGGAGGGAGAAGAGGGGAGGGGTGACGGAGGCGAGGTTGTAGGCAGAGATGAAGAAGATGGTTGGGCCTGGAGGTAGTGGGGGAGGGAGGGGATGGGGGCCAAGGACTTGCAGACAAAGGGGAGTGAGAAGAGGCGAAGGCGGAGGATCTGCACGTGGAGCTACAGATTCATCTTTTTTGTTGTATTCAGTAAATAAGACAGTTATATGTTGAAGAAAATTTGACTGATAGAATGATCGATATGGACCCTTGCCCTACCTGAAAGTGAGATGCTGACCGTACTGATCCATGAGCATGCCCTCTTATAGGTTTTATAGAATCTCAAATATGGATGAGGCTTTTTTATTATTGTTATTATTATAACACAAGCTCAGATAGCTTGCACAACAATTTATTGTCAAAGACCAAAAAAACCCTGCAGCGATAACATTAACGTCATTGGGTCTTGACCATGGGTTCAGCTACCTGCATGCCTCTGCAAGTCGGCTCTGGCTAGTCTAAGTTTTGTAACTATGAGGTCCTGCAGTTCTGCCGGGCCAAGATTATTGGGTTGTGCTTGTAAGTTCACAAGTTCTCCAACTTCATTTAAACACAAGCTCAGATATCTTGCTCAGCAATCCGTTGTCAAAGCCCAAAGAACCCTGCAAGTAGCACCATTGGGTCTTGACCATGGGCTCACCAACCTACTTGCCTTTGCTAGTTGGCTCAGGCTAGTCTAAGTTTTGTAACTTTGAGGTCCTGCAATCAAGCTGGGCCAGGATTATTGGGCTGTTACTAAAGTTTTCAAAACAACCCCAACTGGGATCAACTTATTTTTACCCAATTCAACTCAACTCATCTAACTCTGGTTAGAAAAAAAAAAAAAAAAAAGAGGAGAGAAGGTTGGGGCTAGGTTTTGATCCTATTCAACCAAACTAAGGTACCGGGCTAGTTTGGCTAGTTTGGCACTTTAATAGTATGATAAAAGTCAAGTAAAGCCTTTATTTTTACAAAATGTCCCATCAAAAGCATTTTAATTCAAAACTCCCTCGATTGTTAAAAAAAAAAAAAGTAAAAAAGCAATCACCTTTATCCACTAAAATACAAAAAAAAACTTTACTTTTCCATAAAAAAAGTTAAAAAAATTCTATAACAAACAACTAAAAATAAAATATCATTATAACCCACTTATATTTTATTCTTTCTTCAAAATCAACTTTACTTGACTCTATTAGTAGAGTTGCCAAACTGATAGGACCGATTACTCTTTTTTAGTATTGGCTCTGACCTAATCAAAATTTCACTATAGTTAGAGTTGATCCCACTATCAAATTTGGTCACATAAAATCATATATAAGGAATCCAACCATCACTCAACTTCAATTGAAGTGAAATTCGGCCAACGCTAATGGAGGGCCATGATTTTGTGCTGGTTAGATATTTAAGGTGGGCCATACTAATAAAAAAAAAAAAAGGAAAGTTAGAAGCATCATAGGATTCGGCCCATACGATGAATCATCCACAGACTACAGTAGAAGGAAAAGAAGGGTACGTGGGAATGAGAATCTATTTGGCCAGAGATCTTCATCTCAGTGAGAAAAGACAGAAATCATTTGCGATGGCGGGAAACACTGGTGCGCGATTTGGGTTCGTTTGATTTCGATTGTTTCAACCCTTTTGTTTCTAATTTGTATTCATTTCATCATGTCCCTTGATTTTATTGCCTTGGAAGAGAAGATAGTGTAAATGAAAAACCCAATTTTTATCTTTGAACAATCTGAAATCACGAAATCCAGAGCTATTTGAAGCGAAATCGATGGAAGATCATCGACCCAGAAGACAATCGCTCAAAACCCAACGACCCAAATGGAAAGAGAAGGTATTGATCATCTCCATGTGCTTGTTCTGTGTAATCAACTCCCTTCATATATTGTTTTTAATTCTTGTCTGGGTGAGTTGAATTTTGGGTTTTTCTTAGATTCTCATTTCTGCAGTCTGTAATCTCCTCTACTTGACCATCTATCTAAGCAGTCTTTATTTGATCATTCCTGTTTTCAGCAAATGACTACATCTACCTTTTTTTTTTTCCTTTGTTCTCATCACTTTTAGACTTTTTTCTCCAGATGATGGGGGGCTTATAGCTTACAATGATTTGTAATTGTTATTATTCCATTTTTGTAAAAAAAAATTATTTTTTTGGTTCTTGAATGCAGCTCTGGAGTAATTGTTTGAAAAGGGTCCGGGCAGATCGAGCCCGCTTGCTTTGGAAAATCAGATCAGCTGGGAAACCAGATCTCAATCAAAAGGTTATTACTTAGTCTCCATTTTTTCTCCCCATTTCTGTTAGTGTTTTATGTCTAGTTTGCTCTTTTCTTGTTTCAATGGTTTTGCATTTGAAGCTTTTCATGGGCTGTCACTGTCAGAGTTGTCTTCCATTTCTTTCTTTTAATTGTGTGCAGTCTGTGAATGCCTTCCTCTTAGGCTTTACCACTTCCTTCCATTTGATAAGACGATTTTTTCACTTTTCCTTGTCACTTTGCCATTGGATTGGGGATGGGTGAAATTTAACACACTCGCTCTATTATGCAATTTTGAGTATGATTTTAGTCCACTGGTTCTATTATATCTAACTTATGCACTGTTGTTGTTTTTCAATTAAATAGGAAGTTGTGGAATCTGCTTTTCGGGACATAGTTTGTGATGAATTGAAAAGGATTAAACAATCTTCTTTGAGTGATTGCTTAGAAATTTCTACGTCGGACGCTGATGATTCTTTGTGGAATTATGATGGTCCACACATTGCCTCTGAATCAACTTTAAGTGAAGGCGAGGAGCTAATGATAGAAATGGAAAAGGCCCTTTACGAAGATCTCAAAGCAGAAGCCATTAGAAGAGGTGAATTTATGAAGTCTTTTCATATTCATTTGTCTTGCTTTTAACTAGAATGTGATAAAATTCATTTAAAGATTTGTTGTATTGTCTTCCATGATAAGTATCAGTGGTTCATGTTTGAAAATGTAAGGAATTGACAAATAATGAAACGCATATGACACAATGAAAGTGTTTTTTTTTTTTTGTTGATGCTTATTCTTGTGAGCAAAAAGACATGAGACTGATTGTGATGATTGGACGATCATGTTGATGCAGAAGAAGGCCTCAGAATCACACTATGGTCTTCTTTTGAAGGACTAGACTCTTGACATCGCACCATGTGTGCATGGATGGCTTCATACCATCTCAGAGGATGGAGGGAAAACCCATTTTATTGGAAAATAAACCGTATTCTCTTCATTATGGCATGCATTACAGATATATAGCCTTTTGCCTTAGTCACATGACACAAAGGAGTTGATCACTTATGACTCTCTTTACCAAACAAAAACTGCAATATTTATTCTAGGACTCTTTCGACTCTTAAACAAGTAATACTTTGCCATGTAGGACTCTATAACTTAAACTCAACTTGGACCCTTGGCATGTAGGACATGAATTCTCATTTTACAGCAAGACATGCTGACTGGTGATACTAGGGAAACACAAGAAATACTATCAGCACTCAAACCGATATGCCAACCAATACCACTTTTTAAACCACATCCTAGGGCCTCTTCCTTGGCTGGAGACTGCTTCAACCATAATGTCAGTTGTGTGGTTGCTTTTTCATAGTCCTTCGTGGTGCCTATTGCTTATCATAGTTGAATAATAGTTGAGTTCTATTTATCTAGTTTACTTGCATTCTTTGGATTACCCAACTCTCATCATCTTTAACTCTTCCATTTACCCAGCAGAACTTGAGTATATTGACCAAACTGAGGAAGAAGAGGATGACTACCTAGCTCAAGCAGTTTTTGAACAAATGCAACTTAATGATGACCAGGTATGTATGAGTGTCTTAATACAAATAAATAAAATACCATTACATGGTGAACCTCTTGTCAATGGATATGCATAGTGTAAACCAATATATATATATATATATATATATAATGCCTGTACGGACTGAAATAATGCAACAACTGCCGTAGTTACTGTGTCTTTCTTGTCTGCATTGTTTATATTTGTGTTCTTGTAGTCTAGGTAATTCATTTTGTATGTATAATTTTCATTTTTGCACAAATTCCATTTTCTTATAGAGTCATGATTTCAGTTTTTATTCCTTATGAGGTGACATCCAATGCTACAGCTCTATGAAGTATGAACTACCTTTTGAATTAAAGATCTACTGTACTTAAAATGAAACAGCTCAATTTCCTAATTACTTAAGCTATTTCCAAGGAATGAGTTTATTAGTGAGTACAAAATTAAATCTTCCTCTAGCCATTCAGCAAGTTAAATGTTTTGTTTATACAACTTCCATTGCGTAACAATTCCTTAACTAAACCTCCAGAGCACATTAAAGGAGTAGTTTTCAATAATCCACTCATTATATCAGTACCTAAACTCCCCTTGTAAACTTGGGCATATGTCGGTGTAAGCCATGTACTCGGCTCTAGAAAAAATGAAACCCTTTGGACACTTTCAGCACTACTTAACTGGACTCATATGTTAGCACCATTTGATTGGCTTCATAAATTTTCTCTGATAGACATCTTTTAGTTAATGAATTTCTGAGTTGCATATTTGGCCATATTATGTTTTTTGATTAGGACTGTTTTATTTAATATGCTTTTATTGTAGTAGCATGAATCTTACTCTGCTGAGGGTGCTTTTAACTAATGTTTTTATGAATCTTCCTCAAGCCCTTCAGCAAGAGAAATACTTTTTTATGCAAATTCCCTAGCACAACATATTCCTTAACTAAACCTCTAAAGAACATTAAGGCAGTTATTTTCAATACTCCTGTTATCGTATGTTATGTACCTAAACAGCCCTTGTAAAATTGGACACATGTCAGGTGTAAGACGTGTGCATGGGTGTAAGAGTTGAGGGGCTATGCTAATCCTGGCATGTCCATTATATATAATGACAAAAATGTAATCTTTTATAACTCGATAAATACATGTCATTATCAAAATAAATAAGTACATGTCTCCCTTCCAGTTTAGATTGTTCTGGACCTTTGTTGTCTGATAATTTATTATCGACAAAGGATTAAACATTTTGCATCTGAAGACAATAACTAACAGATATCTAAGATACCTTTCTCAAATCCCAAGGTCATATTTGACAAAGACTAGATCATTTAATAATTGATGTTCTATTCCTCTTCTCATAATGGATGTGTTAAAAAAAACAACACCAGTTCTTCTCACTTATCAGAAGCAGTTGCACGACAACATTGGATTAGGATTTGAATGTAAAATATTCTAAGTCAGATTATTATTGGTGTCACTATGCAACTTTATTCAGTAAACAATTTGTAATATCATCAGTACTAATGGTTTTTTCCCCATTTTATTGATATCACTTAATATTCAAAAGACTAAAACCTCAAAAAAGACATGCAATTTATGTCTACTTTATATATTTTTTTAAATGCAACTTATATTTTTTTACTTTGTATTTAAACAACTAAAATCTCAAAATGCAATTTAAGTCCATGAAAATGGAAAAAAAAAAAAAAAAAATCAAATGATAAAGGCAAATCAAGCTTCAAAGGAGAAACTGGATTTCTTGGACATTTTTATGTTGTTTCTAACTGCCACCAAAGATTTTAAGGTACATCAGTGTTCCTTGCTTTTTGTTGTAATTTTATCTTCAATGTTCATATATGTGGTTCTTTATCCTCAAGGTCTGATACTAAAAGGCTATGATCATGTTCTCGGCTCTAATGAAAAATGGAATCGAACTGGACACTTTCAGCACTCCTTATGTTACCTCATTTGATTGGCTTCATAAATTTTCTTCAATTTTTAGTTAATGAATTTCTAACTTGCATTTTTGGCCATATTATGTTTTTTGTTGAAACTGTTTTATTTGATAGTTTTCATTGTAGTAACATGAATCTTGCCCTGCTGGGGGTGATTCTAACTGATGTTCTCATGGATGACATGGATAAGGCTCCTCTCACACTGATGCAGGTTGGCAAGGATGACAGAATTTGGTGCCCCATCTGCAAGCGAGGGGAATTAAGAGAAAACGTGTATCTTATTTACTGCAGTTCTTGTGGGCTTCAACTCGACATTCAAAGTGATAAGGTTCTATATAAGATAGTTGTTTGTATCAGTTTCTGCATGTGGTGGATTTGCTTGTTGATTTTCACCTTCATTATCATATTAAGAGCTAGATGTCCATACCCCATCAATCTAGCATCTTCCATAAATTAAGATAATAAAAGATTGTATTGATTTTGGTGGTCCTTTCCATCATTTGTTGAAAGAAAATATGGCATAGTCTGCGATTTAAGAGTTCAGTTGGATGTATCTGAATTGCAAAATAGAGTAAATATTTTGACTAGGTGGATATTGTCCCTTCCTAGTGTGTTTAGGGCAGCGAAAATTGGGAACCACAGAACATGGGGTACATTTTTTTTAACCCTTTTATGGTCCTACCTGAATGTAACAGATGATACTTTGCATAGAAAACTATTATGCTTGGACAATGTTGTAGGGTCTTCCAAATGGAACTGGTCTTTATGTGATGTTTATTGTAAGGATCTAGTTTCCTGTCCATTGCATGAGGCACTTGAGGCATGCTTGGTATTACAAGTATGCTTATTACTGAGGCATTTTTTTATTTTTTAATAAAATAAGTTTAGCATAAAATGGCTCATGTGCCTCTTTCTTTGCATTGAAAATGGTTTGAATGGTGGAAAAAGGTAATTGAATTATTATTATTTTCATTTTTATTAATACTAGCAGTACATATTAGCAATCAAGCTGAGGTGCTGAGGCACAAGTAGCTGAAATGGTCCACCAGTTTACTATAACCATCTTGTTCAAGTGTTCACCTCTGATACACTGAAACTGCTTGCTTCATGCTTTAGGTAGAACTATGAATTTCTTCATCTCTTTAAAATTTTATTAACTCATATTGATCATAGATGAATAAAATAATAATGATGTACTATTTGTTTCTCTCATCCGTATATCAATAAGTGATTTTTTTTTTTTTTTTTTCATTGAGAGCAGAGATATTGAAGAGACAAAAAGTGTCTCTAGAGTCTATTCTCGCACTGATGCATTTGGATGTTCCCCAAACAATGCGGTTGACTCGGATATTTGGTAGAGGGGATGATTGTCCACTGCTGAAATCAGGAAGCAGATTAAGTGGAATGCCCTTGTTTTTTCTAGCTTTTCTGTCTAAAATCATTATCAGCATTGAGCAATAGCATTAACTGGGCCGAGGTTCTCAGAAAACAAATTCCCTCTTATTGTGAACGTTAATTTTCTTGTCAACCCAGACATATATGAGGATGAATAACCATCTATTTTCCAAAGTATTTAAGCCTTGCTAAAAAGCGAGTATTCAAGCCATAGTGATTTGGGTACAAACAAACCCACCTGTTTGCCTCCAAGAACTCTCAATTCTTGCTAGGGGCTTTTATGAATTCCCCAAATGCTGCCCTCCATCTGATTTGACAAATTCTCTGGAATAAATGTAGCATTTTGGAAAATGGAGTTGAGAGTTCTACTGGCCAAAAGTGACATATCATGGGCTGGTAACAGGGAATTCAAAAGGGAACAGCAGCTGTTATTGCTGTCAGGTATTCCCAAACATAGGGAGTTTTTTGTTAGAAATACCTCCAAACAAGCAGGCCAATGGACTAAATTCAGTCACATGTATTGGGAAACTTCTTCCAAGAAATATCCATCCAGGATATGGGAAACTTCTGTGTTGCCTATCTGATCATTGAATTTGTTGTGGCAGGTGACTTTGGATTTTCTGCGGGTTCGATTGGCCGAAGTCCATGTGGAACATCTTGACAGGGGATGCAAAGCCAAGCCCAAGTTCTGTGTGGAGACAAAATTTAATATGACTGCATTGTATATTAGGTGTCAAGCTTGTGGCACATTTGAGATAGTATTGTAACAGCCGTTTTTCTTTTAACATTCTTTTATAATTTCCCTTTTGTTTTCTATTAATGGCATTATAGATTTGAATTAATTTGCAGAGTGCAAAGAATTGAGCATTTTGTTCTTTTTCATTTTTGTTTCTTGAGCATTTGACTTTTGACATTACAAGAAATTCATTTGTGAATATGTTGTTGTTTTGCTTCAATGTACGTTATAAGGTCTTGCTAATTAGCGCTTGCATCAATGTACTGAGATAATAAGCAGTGGAAATCCTATCATCAAAACATAATACTACTATTTGCTTCTTCTTTTTTTTTTTTTTTTTCCCTTATTTAATCAGCAGTGATGGCATGTTGTTCATGCACCCTTATAACGACAGGCATATTATGCATTTGGCCTGAAATGTGTCACTTCATGGCTGTTACCAAAACTATCATGCAACCATCCATTTTGCCCTTATAAGGGCATACTTGAAGATGATTCAAGGGAATCTCATGATTTATGTTCATGATCCTCCTTGAATAAAGAATGGGGGGAAAAAGAACAGGTGATATATGGGATGCATCTGCATGGAATTTCATTTCCTCACTTTATATTTTATTCCTTGATTTCAAACTGACCAGGAAAAGACTGAAAAGGCAGGAGAAACCAAGAGGTGGAGGGCACAAGGCATGGTTTAAAACTTGGTAAAACTCACTTTGACTCGGTTGAGTCAACCCAACTTGACTTAAAATTTGGAACACTCACCACTTGGTGGGAAAGATGTTACAGGGGTATTCAAGTGATGGATCAGGTAAGCACTGGAACAGAATAAAGGGACAAGCCAGTGGCCGTGAGTCCTGCTCTAACCAAACTGCCCGGTGTTTGATCATTGGATCTTCTCCCTGCATTTGTAAGCGATCATTTCACCTATATTGCATGAATATGTGATCTTCTTCCAATGTGTTTTAGGGTTCACTTCTGTTTTTGGTGGGTTTCTCAAGGGCCCAACCACCTTGTTTGGTACCAAAATATGATAAGCACTGGAGGATGGCCCTCCTGCACGGATGGGATTGTGCATCTAACTACCATAGGAAAAACTAGCCTAACTACTACTCTACTGATAAAGTTTACTCTAACAAGACAGACCCCACTTTCAGACTAATCGGATATAATTATATGAGTTTTTATAATATTTATTTAAGTATTATATACCTAATTAATTTGACAATGAAATCTTTTTTTTTTTTTATGATCATCATCAAAACTTTATTACAATTCTCTGGACTATCTCAGTTGGCTTAGGACCACGGTTTCTTTATGGAGGTTGACAATTCGAAACTTTCCTACCACATGGGAGTCACAGGAGATTTACCTAACTCTTTCTGGGCCAGTAGGAATTAGTCTAACTTATCAGAAAAAAAAAGCTCTCTTTCCTCTGCTACAAAAATTTTGTTTCTATATTCCAATCTATAATCCAAATCCACGCAATAAAACCATTTTTATATTGGAAAGCGCTCAAATGAGCACATGTGCTCACTTTATTGTGAGCCCTATGTGCCTAAAATATCTAATGAGGCCCACCTGACAATCCATCTAAGCAGACCATAATAAGAGAGTGAAATATGAATGGAACCAATAAAATAGTGTGTGAAATATGGTTAGCACCGCTTATAGGTTTGGCACCCATTTGAATAGACTGGACTGTTGAATCGATTTTATACGAATTTTGGATGACAAAGATTTATCAGCGGTTGATCAAGTGGTTCTAATGATGATTCGAGCCTCCCTCACCATAATTCCCCAGCCCCATTCTAAGTGGACCCACAAGAAAAGGTTCTTCCCTCCGGTGAGTCGGGCCCTTTTTATGCCAAAAGAGTGAATAAGAAAAGGAGACCAACGAGGGGGAAGAGCAAGAAGACGACGACGTGGAGGAGGAGGAGGAGCAGCAGCAGCAGAAGCAAAGGTATTCAGTATTCTCTCTCTTTCTCTCCCCCTTCTTCGAGTTCTGCTTCAACGTTTCTCTCTATTTATCGGTCGATCCGGCTGTTATTTCGGAGAATCGCCCCCGCTCCAAAACGATACTGATGTCCCATGAACTTATCTGTTCGGCCACGGCAGATTCCTATGACATAACGTCTGTTACGTTACCCTTTTAATTTATACGGCTTGCAAATCTTTCAATCGTAACTTATAATTCATCTTTTTAGTTTCATTGCTTTCATTGATCTTAACATCAATTTTGCAAAGTTACAACGCGCACAGTAAACATGTATTTGCGATGTTCCCATCCAGTTTCTGATTTCTATCTAAGATTTAGCTACTAATTTGATTGTGCTGCTTTTGGAAATCTAGAATTTGTTGGGTAAATTTGGGTTTTGCCTTGAAAAGTTAAAGTTGAAATTTTAAGGGTCTTTTTGTTTGCATAGAATACATAGGAATTCACCATCTGACACCATGTGCTTACAATATGCAACAAACAGTTGATCTTCATATGAGGAATTCCATGGGAAGCTCTTTCTCTTGGGATGGAACTCTTTCATCTGATGAATTCCATGTTGCTGCCATAGCCCTCTCTGAGAGATGGAGAGAGATTAATCCCACTTCCCCACCTTGGACATGGATTCCTTCTCCAACATTACCTTGGGGTGCCCCAAAAAAGGTAAAAATCACTACTTGCAGGTCCCATTCTTATTATTTGGTCCTCTATTAATTAATATCTTTTCTTATTTTTTGTTTTTGTTTGGTACCCTTTTTTTTGGGCAGGCAGATGGATATTTATCTCTAGAAAGTGTGTATCATCTGAATCCTAAGGAGGTTGGCATGGCAGTTGATATCTCAATCTGTACTAATTCACTGATGTGTGACATGGGTTTATGTAATTGAATGGAAATAGTAGCAGAAATTGATTTTCTGTTTAACAGAAATGTAATTTGCAGGAACATTATTCTGAAGGAAGTTGCATTGGGGAAGAAGAACCTTTGGATGATGCGACATTGGTATACTTTGTTTTTCATTTCCCTAATTGAGTTTGTTAACAGAATCCTTGAGCTGTTTCTAGGCGACTTTGTGAGTTGCCCCTTTCACAAAAAAGAAAAAAGAAAAAAAAAAAAAAAGAACTGTTCTTGAGATTTGTGAGTTTCTTGTAGATGAGGAGCCACTCGCAATATCGCGACTTAGTCGCGATATCAGGACTCATGGGCATTTTTTCCAAAAAAAAAAAATCTTTAATTCTAGGTTATCATTTTTTGGCAAAAATTTGAATCCTTATTAGTATTTGGCAAAAAGCATAATTCTTTATAATTTCTTGGTAAAAATCCCTTTTTTTTGTGGCTTTGGTTTTGTCTTTCTAGGGGGGAAACACTTGTATATGCTCAAGCATGACAGTATACAGCTACATTGCTGTATAACAATTGTAATGTTTTTTCCTTTTTTAGATTGCTGTTACCAATAAAAAGAAATCATATCTTTCCCTTTTACTCTGCACGTACATCATTGCACACACACATTATCCTCATTTACTTTGTTCCTAGTCTTTTTTCCATTGTCCAAGATTCAGCTCCATGACATTTAGTTCTAACTGCTGTTTTATGAAGATGCCTCTTCAGTTGAGGTGGCACTTTCTTGTATTCACGTTGCCCACTTTGTACTAATCTTCTTTTTGATTACCTACATGTTCAATACATTTGTTTTGTTATACTGTTGCTCCTAAATATTGGAGTCCATCATACCTATGGGCCTCTAATATAAATCTGTATCAATGGTCATTCCTTTTCTCCACTTCTCCACTCTTGATGGGTTGAAGCAGAATGCAGCACAATCACAGTAGTAACAAAAAGAAAATAAATACAAGAATGGCTAAACAAATGAGCTATAAATGCCATTATAACAAAGAGTAAGACAATAAAAATGCAATAAAATCGAAGAAATGAAGAAACTAAACTAAAGAAATGAAAAATTATCATTTCCCAAAGGGGCAAGGAGGACGTCTCTCTTCTGTTGCTCCTTTCTTTTCCTTGGTCTCTTGATTTTCAAAATAAAGAAATGGATACCCGAAGACACCTCGTAAAAAAGCATTCCATTGTGCCTTATAACAAACTGTGGAGCCTCATGCAGGCCAACCTGAGTTGATGGTGAGGCCCAAACACAGAATACTGCTGTCTGCAGTAGGGCCCCATAACCTTATCAAAGTGTGCCCATATCTCTTTTCGTACTCTTGGACATTTCACACTTCAACAGCACTCTTGTTCATGTTCTGGCATTCCACATACTGGTTGTTTTGGTGAAACCTTTAGGTACCTGTTTCATGGGCTCTTCATTTTTATCTTTTTGCGGCTGATTTTTTTTTCTTTCAATTTAGAAGCAGCCAAAATCTACCTAGGGTTCAAGAATTCTACGAGTGGAAAAATTATGAAGACCAGGAGAACTTGACTCTGCTCACAATGTTTTTCCCCACTAAGATACTTTGTTCCCTAATTGGCATGGCCAAAACTAGCTCAGAAATTCACTGATTCAGCTAGCAGTTCATGGATCTAGGATTAAATGGTCACCTACAGGAATAACTGCAGCAATAAAGGATGAGGGAAGTGTGTGCATGTCTTTGGAAATATGTTGGAGAAAAAAGAAAAGCTTCCTTTTTCATTTTATTTTTATTTTTTCAGAGTTTGTTTCTTTTACTGCTCTCAAGTTGCTTTCCAATAATCTAAGCATGTGTTTCTTACTACTATGCAGAACACTTAAATGACATGTTTCTATCTTTGATTCCGATAATTTTAAACATTCTTAGGGGCCTTATTCTTAAGGTGACCTGGGTTTCTAGCATATGTAGTGTCAATGTAGGGATACCAGATTATATTTGATGATATTCCAATACCTTAATAGACTTGATGATATTCCAATACCTTAATAGCTCTCCCCTTTCCAATTGTGTAAAGTGACTGTAAGAATTTCTTGCTAGGTTCAAAGCTACAATCAAGAAAGCCATGTCTATGATTTCCACATATTGTACAGTGCTTCTTACAGGGTTCCTGTATTATATTTCCGTGGGTACCGATGTGGTATGTATCTCTTTCAAATTGATTCTTATGCCAATTACTATCTCCTTGAGTTGACGATCGTAGGCTGCTTATGATGTTGCAGATGGACAGCCCATGGTATTGGAGGACATTGAGAATGACCTTCCTTCAATCTCTTCAAAACAAATGAAGGAATTTAAATGGGCATTCATCACCCAGGAGGTACATTTAGTTCTATTAACCACTTGCATTTTTTCTGTGTGCTTTTGATTATTATTTCCCAGGTTGTCCATCCCCATGGGCCCTGCGGTGGATGACAACACTCTAAATATCACATTGGTTGGATGGTTGGAGAACCCAACATGTAAGATTAATGCTTATCAAAAAGATGTTTAAAAACAAAAGGCCTAACAGTAGTTATTGTGTTGAAAAGTTAAAAGTGGCTAGAGCTAATCTGCCAGTCTGATTTTTGTACAGTTCCTTATCAACTGCGGGACCCAGAAGAATAGATGGTTCAGAGCATGTGATCATCACCCGTATTCATGCATGGGTTAAATTGGATAGTCCTGAGCCCTTGGGAAATGGTACTCCTGATCTGTGATCACCATTTTCCATACTCACAGGGCATAGATATAACATTATGTGGAGACTGGAGTCATGCGAATATGCATTCTTAGAAGTTGTCAGGATTAGAAGACTACAACCTGAATAGATGGTTAAAAAGCATCAGCACTCCAGAAAAGAAAAGGTGGGCATGCACATGGCTCAGGCTGAATTTGGTCCTAGTCCAGCCCATTTGTTGGGCCTAAAACTTAGGTTAAATACAGCCTACAGGCCTAAACCCTGGATATCCAGCTTATCAGTGAAATATTTGGCCCATTTGTATTATAATTTATAATTTTGGGCCAACCAACTAGTTGGGCATTCAGGCAGACAGGCACATGAACAGCCCAAATAGGTAGCTGCCCATAATCTTGGGGTTATGCTCGTCCCACCATCCTTAAAATTCATTCCATATCGGCCTCAGGGAGTGCTGGGCTTAAGCCGTGTTGGCTCTGCCTGTGTGCAAGTGCAATACTAGGGAAAAGGACCAAAAAAAACTTTTTTTCCAATATATTATTTTTCTATCTCCACAACGGTGATGCCCTTAATTCAGATCACTGAAATATGGAACCAA
The DNA here is from genome assembly GCA_003546025.1 of Camphora micrantha. Classification (NCBI taxonomy): domain Eukaryota; kingdom Viridiplantae; phylum Streptophyta; class Magnoliopsida; order Laurales; family Lauraceae; genus Camphora; species Camphora micrantha. The sequence continues at coordinate 76,491,998 of QPKB01000003.1, read as the reverse complement.
AATTTAATGCATATAGAAATTAGGCTTGATAAACCGTACACATCTTGAGGCTCATCAAGCACGACCCTACAATTTCTCCCATCAACAGCCCTCAAGTGCAAAGAAATTAAAACCCCCTCATATGGCTCTACAAACATGTGGAGAATTGGTTGTACCAAGATCTTGTTGATGGAAAGTGCTGTTATAAGGGCTGTTTTACATTGAACCACTGCTGAAAAATATGTCTTCCTTTCTATTTTGATGCAGGAACATCCTTACTTGAATCGACCATGGTTCACACTGCACCCATGTGGAACCAGTGATTGGATGAAGTTACTTTTTGATGGTGGAACCCCATTGAATGGGGATGCAGTGATTCAAAAATATTTGTCATCCTGGCTATCAGTTGTTGGTCAAGTCATTGGCCTGAGGATCCCCCTTGAAATGCTCAGTAAGTCCATGCAATGACACATTTTAACTTCATGTCCTTTTGTGATGAATGTACAGATAAAACTTAATGTTCTGGCATATACACACACACACACACACTTGTACCATTCTCGTCATTCAATCCTTGTGGTTAGAATTTAACATACCTTGCTTTTCACCTATCAGCTGTTGTTTAAGATCTTGAAGAACTTGTGTTAACCCTGGAGTCTCTTGGTTCAGGTGACCGGACCTGTGAGCCCAACTCGAACGGGATCCATCAAATAAGGATTTGGGTTTACCCTCTTGGTTGGGTTTGGTTGACATTTATCAACCTCAATTATAAGTGGGCTGAGATTTTAACCAGGAGAATATGTGCAATTTTCACAGTTTTATATATAAAAGTAGAGATCTTACATAGTGGGACATGATTTAGATGTCTAATGCACCAAATTGTTTAAGTGGAATTTTTAGGGTCCCATCACATAGAAGGTTAAGAAAAAAAGAGAGGAGAGAGTCAAGTGCCATCATTCCAGAAAAAGAATAAAAACAGAGTCAAACAGCAGATACCTCTTTCAAGTTTTGTTTGATTTAGTAAATTTTTTTGGCTCCGCAAATCTTGTTCACCCAACTTCGTTTTGTCTTGGGTGATACAGGGAGATTTTCAATATTTTCATTTTTTTCGCAATTTCACTAGGAAGTCTCTCCAAAATTAAAATTAAAGGAAACAAGCTGGAAATGGAAATGTTTGAAATAAAAAAAATATATATAAGGTGTTCGGTTAATCTATAAATAAAAAAAAAATTGTGAAAATCTTAGAAAATATTGTGATATGGTAAATGGTCCCAATATTTTCAGAATATTAAAGTAAGGTCGTGTTCTGCTAAATGTCATAGGTAAAAATCTAAGCGCATTACAGGTCCCACTTGGATGCATGCAGATCATGTGTGATTAGTATGATGGAAAGGGTTTCACTATTGATATCATTTTCGGTATAAATCTTTTCAATTATATCATTGCAAACATTGATTTAGGGGCCTTGAAGTTTAGCAGTTTCTCAAGTTTCATTTTTCATGAAATTCAATCTAACAATGATTATAGTTCAAATTATTGTTAAATTAGGGTGACTACCAACTCATTGATTTTTTTTTTTTTTTGGGTGCTCAGTGGTCACGACATCGGAAGTAAAGGGCTTCTATAAGGGATCTTGAGTATCCCATATGTTTGTTACAAGTTTTCCTTAGAACTAATCATTTTCTCAGGTCTTCACTTTCTTACAAAATTGTAAAACTTGAAGTCACGAGACTCATAACCCCAAAGTCACAAATTCAATGGTACCGGTGGCATATAAAAGTATGATTTTCTGTGTACGAGTGATCGATCCATCATATCACTAGTTTCTAGATACAATATTTTGGGCACCTTTACAAGATAAAAAACTACTCTCCACTTATTATATACATGGGCTTCAGTGACATTGATGATATAAATCTCAGGCAGGGATGGACCTGTAGTTTGCTTCCTTTGGTTGTCAATGGGCTGTTGGGCTGCCTCATTGGGTGTTATACTGTTATGGCTTGCCCTGCCCATGTTGGACTTGGACAAATCCTTTAAACCTGTCGCTGCAGCTGGGCTCAAGGCCCAAGCATTATAACTATAGGGATGGACCTTGTGTTCTAATTCAGAGTCTTGGACAAGGCCAGCCTATTTAGGCTTAGATTAGATTAGTATTAATCATTCTAACAATGCTAAAATGCCTAACATTTCGGCCTTATCTTGACGTGGAACCCATTTGTCGCCCACGATACATGAGGGGGGCCATAATAATATGAAATGTGCCACCTATGAGCTGGGCCCCAGCCTTCAGTCTGGGAGTTGTTGTCATCCTAACAAACCACTGTTGCCACCTACCAAGACAGGTACATACAATGATATTCCACACTCAAGCCCCTAAGAATGTAAATGTCACGTATGTGGCTCTGTATAAGGGCGTTGGGTCTAACGAGAACTGATATGCACTATTGCATAAGTCCCACATTACAGTAAAATTTGTTGATATCATGGGGTTCCCGGCCATCCATTTGTTGATCGTTTCTCTCATCAGACAATGGCCGTATAAAGATTTGGTCATTAAGAGGTGGGACTGGGTCCCTTGAACCCTGAGATGAGGGGGGCATGAAAAGGACCCGATGAGACTGCCCATCTCTCTGAAGGGGCATTGGTGGCACAGCCATATCAACAGGGTCAACGGTCAACTTCCTCCATCTGTTTCATTTAGATGACTATTCAACGCCTGCAGTAGAAATCTGATGAGTAACTGATGGAATGTGTTTTATTCAAAAGTAGGGAAGGAATCCCACGAGGAGTTGGTGGGTTGGCATCTTAACAACAAAGGAAAATCATAGCCGTATAAACACAATAAAGAAATAGAAAGAAAGATTGGATCTTTCTCTTGGTTATCTTCTGTTTTTATTTAAAGGCGTGGTTGGTTGTATTTCTTCACTGCTCACTTCAGCCATGGAGCAACACAAGGTTTTCTCCCTCTCTGATGTCTCTCTCCACTCCTCCAAGAAAGATTGCTGGTTGATTATACATGGCAAGGTGAGAACAACCCACCCTCTCTATTTTTTAACATCTCTGTGCTTCTTGGGGTGCTACCCCATGCAAACTTGTATTGAAATGCTAGATGTGCTGGATGATCATCTAAGGGTTCTCAACTCCCTTTTCTTGTCCAAACTCTCTCAACTTGTGATGGAAATAAACCTTTGAATTTACCAACTACTTAATATGAGGTGGCCCTTGTGGCATGGCGATCATATGATTTCTAATGTTTATGGTCCCAAAAGATCTAACCATTGAAAATTAATAGTTCACTCCAACAATAAGATTAACTTCAGGGGGATAAGGTCACTAGTGTATGGTGTTGGAAGCCTTTAATTTCTTTTAGGATTGTGTTGTTCTACACTTGAATACTTGATTCTCCTTTCCAAGTGCTTTGTTCCTTTTCCATATTCAAAACTTTTGTGTTTTAATCAGGTTTATGATGTCACCAAATTCCTGGAAGAGCATCCTGGAGGAGAAGACGTGCTCATCGATGCAGCAGGTGAAGCACTAGATGCAGTGCAGATGACACTGCCCTGAATTTTATGTAACAAAGTGGGCAGATCTGCAGTGGGGTCCACTTATCATTGATGTGGACCTTTTGGATCAGAGGATCAACGGTAGATTCTATCATGTGAAAGGGGTTTGTTGATCTACCTTATTTCCTTGATGAGGAGTGGACCCCAGCAGACCCAACAGTTTTTTCCAACTTAACAAGCAATTAATGGTTGGTAAGACTTGCAGTGCCGTAATCATTTCTCTCATCTTTAAAGAAGATTCTAGGTCCTAAATGGCAGACAGCAATTTCATTTCTGGTTTTGATGTCCAAACTGCCCTTATTAGTGGGCCCATCATTGAGACCAGATCCAGCCCACGGCCTAGCGAGTTTTGGGTGGGGCTAAGCCCAGTCGCAAAATCTTCTATTAAATATGTTGGGAGGGTTCTGGTCTATATAGTCATGCCTTCATACAGACACAAAGCTAGGCCTGGACCGTTTATCAATGGGCCGAAAAATATGTCCAGATACGGTCTATGGATCTAAGGACAATACCCCTTGTTGGTTTGGCTCACGCGGGCCCATGCCAGCCCATGAGTAGAAAAGAAAGGCTTTAGTTATAAGAGATATATGGGCTGAAGGCCTGAGGCTCAGGTAAGGATGTCTGTCTCTGATGAGATATATCATGCGGACCCACTTTCAGCATGTTGGACCCAATCCCCTCACTCTTACCACCATGAATTGGCACATGCCCAAACTTGATATTCATCCAACTGTTATTCAGCGTTGGATTGAAATCCCTAAAAAGGAAATCGATGCTTTAAATTAATAAATTTGGAAGCCATTGATGAAGGGGTAAAGATGATCTAATGGAGTTGAAATTTTACTCACACATGTAGTACTCATCCTGATCTTTTAATTCATAACCTCCCCATGAATATAGTGGCCTTGTTAGGCCCCACAAGGAAGTGGGCTTGGAGGGTCCACAAGAGATGTCCGCCTAGGAGCACAGGCCATATCTGATAACCAAACAATTAGTGGGAATGTGTGTGATGTGTATTTGTCCAAATAACTGATGTTACTGAAATCTTAGGCAAAGGAGATGCTACCGATGCATTTGAGGAAGTGGGTCATAGTTCGACAGCCACAAGCATGATGAATAGCTACTTGATTGGGGTTTTGGCCGGCTCAGATTCTGGCTATGTTGGTGGGAGTTTGGAGACCAAGGAAGAAAAGACAGTGCTAGAAAAGAGGAACCCTTCAGCATCCACCAGCTTCTTGGACTTCCTAATGCCTCTTCTTATCATCGGAATAGCTTTTGCAGCTTGGTACTTTTATTATTATAACAAGGACAATAAGTCCTAGACTAGAATCCAACGTATCTATTGTTGAGGTGTCTGTTGGATCTTGGAACTTTGGTAATGATATGAGAATTTATGGGATTCCTTATTTTCCCAGCGATTACTCAGATTGGTTGGATTTGTTTGATTTTTTTGTGCTTCTGTTTTCCTGTTTCTTTGCTATCAAATTCCCTTGAAGGCACTAATCAAATTTACTTGGGATACATTTATGTGTGAGAGGATTTCACTCTCCACGTATCTACATTTTCATGAGAAAAAGAAATTCTGCATGGCTAATCCTAACATATGAAATTGAAATCCTCACTATCAATGAAAATTAGTTCATTTTCTTCCCTATATTGCAAGGAAAATGTGTTCCACCAAATAACCAAAAAGGGGACTACCGCGGATTCCTCTTGTAATACAAACACACCCTTGATATGATTGGAGAGAGAGAGAGAGAGATATTATGGCTTGGTAAGCCCATAAGCCCACCCCATTTCCTATTCAGGACTCAGGCCTAAAATGAAATCCTACAACCAACTCTCTGGCCTAGAAGTTAGGCTACCCAGCCCTTTGAAGAATTAGATGTCCCTTTGCCTTAACAAAGGGATAAGTTTAGATTTAAGATATTGGATGGACCTCACTCATTCAACGAGCAGGGGCGGACCCAGGTAGATGGTCTTGGCACTGAAGCCCCCCACCCCATATATGAGAATAGTTTGGAAGTTCTAAAAAAATTCCTTGCAAATCTTGAAAACTAATTTTTTTTTTTTTTTTATATTTTCCCCTTCCTCCAATATTTCTTTTACATAAAGCCCTCTAAGTTGAATTTTCTGTGTCCGCCCCAGTCAACAAGAGAGGCTTAATTTTATGCCACATAAAATTTCACTTTCATTTCATGTCATCCATAGCCCAATATTTTACCCATGCCATAAATCTAAAACATTTTTCTTTGTTCTGAAAGATAATCTAAAACATGTTGAAAAGGGAACTACATTTGAAGTTCACTCTAGCCAATTAAGTTGGACACTAGCCAAAACCTTTATTGCTAGTGGTAATATGATTCACTGAAGTGATAGATTAGAGAAAAATGATCTAGATTCGGTGACAAATGAAGCTCTTATGCAATCACAAGATCACTCGTTGTGGACATTGCAGCAGCAAAATGCTTTGTGATAATGAAACCTGAAGGCGAAGAGTTGAAACGGGTTGGATCCATCAAATTTGCAGTCCGTGACACCCACGACTCGCTTCTCCGACTTCCCTCCGATCACTGTCAAGCATTTCCCGGTGCTTCGCGACTGCCAGAATCGGAAACTTCTGTGGTTGAGTTTGGGAGGTGGGTTTATGGACTTCCAGTCGGCCTGGGCCAGGCTCGCCAGCGATCTCAGTGAGTGGAGGCCCACATTGCCATGTTTATCCACAGTCAAGTAGCTCTGTCCCTCTGAACATTTGTCCATGTAATTGCTAAACCTGCAGTTGTAGAGGGTATTTTGGCACTTGTGAGTTTATCTTATTGGGTGAGCTAGGATCCAGAGTCTAGGGTCCACAGGCCATACTTAGATTCAACCCCTGCAGTCCCTATTGGGCCCAGATTCTGGAATAATAACATTCGTATTTATATAATGAATCGCATTTACATGTGAATTCCCATATTTATGTGTGAATTGCATGATCTAAAACTAGTCAGATTGCAAGATTTAGATGATTTCCAGGCATGAAAAACAACATTAGTATGTTTCTAAAAATTCTCACTAACAATGTTTGATCCATGGGATGGTTTAGAATTCTGAGCCAACCCAACTCATTGCATTTGGATTCGGCTGGCCAACTCAAGCTGAACATGACCCAAGATTTCAGCTTGGATCAACATTTTCAGCTCGAGCGGTAAACGGTCCAGTTCGATCGGGTTGACTCCCATACCCGTCACCCTCAAAGGCCAACCCAACCCGAATCCAACCCACTCTCTTCAACAGTCACCTAGTACCTGTGGTAGCCAGAAGCAGAACCTGAAGTTGATTCCCATCCAAAATATGAATTGTACTTCTTGGATTGGCCTCCTTTGATGTCTGGAACTGAATAAACACCTCTGTCATGGGCTTTCACATAGTCTGACTGCAAGGCGCCCGCTATCAGAGAATCGTCCCAAGCCGTCATGTGTGGGTAGGCTTCACTGGCCGGGCACCGGCTCACATCACAAGCTGAACACTGGCTACACAGCGCAGGGCTCGTAAGCTTAGACTCCTTGGCATCTCCAATGGGAACTAGACCGATTAGTAACATCCCAATTAGTGCGAAAGAGCGAAAAAATATGTTCATGGTTGCCATCTTCTCACACTGCTGGTGTGGAAGACTCAGGCCTAGGCTCATGTACTTATATTATGTTTTTTGTTTCCTTGATCATGTCGTCTCTTTTGTTTTCTTTCTAGTATATTATTTATTCTGATCATCAGGATCCAGCTCTAAAGCTTCTTGTTTCTTAATAAAACATTTCCATGACTGGCTTTTACTTGGATTCTAACTACCTTCAAGGTTGTGTTGGTAGAAACATTTCGAGACAACCTGTCAACCCATGTCCAACTGTTTTATTACTTATCTTCTTATATAAAACAATCTTGTTGTCTTGAATCTATGATTTCAAAATATATCAATACAAAGACAGATGGATGTGAGGATTCTGAGATACATAAAGAGAATTCTTGTGATCTTGTTTTATTTGGTGAGCAGTATCGGAAGAAGTATATTCACAGCCTTAGATCCGACTTGAAAATATTGGGTCGGGGACTCTGGGTCCAAGCACAGACATGATGGTTCGATCTGGCTGCATGGGCCTAAACGCAATGGATTCGGATCCTGTGATGATGGCCCCTAATCAAATCTGAATTGTGTAACAAAAATATTGTTGCTAGTGTACGTAGTTTTATAGTACTTATTAAGATTTTTTAAAGTTATCACCTTGGATATAAGGGACTAGTTCTGGGTGAGATTGAGCCTTGGTCTGGGTCTGGCTGGACCATTGAAGACAAATGGTCACATGGGGTCATTTTACATTGAACACCTATCTGTGGTTGCAAATGGAAGGTTGGAAAATAAAGAGAGATTTGATATCAATTCTCGGGTTCGTGGACGACCATCAAATAGGGCTGCAAACGGGTCAGTTCTGTGCCAAAACCATATTGGAATTGGTACCGGAGCCATTTACAAAGGATGGATCTGGTTCTGGTTCTGACTTGGAACTTAGTTCATGGTTTAGATCTCATCTTGTTTTGTGTAGATGTATTGACGATGGGTCCATTTGACCCAAACAGTAACTAGCCAATCCCTTGGAGTGGGCCCCATGAGTGTTTTGTTTTCAACTCAAAATTAATGAGTGGGTTGTTATGTTTTCATTTTTTTTTTTATATATATAATATCATCTACTCTCATCTAATAATAAAGAAGCTACCACATAAGATGGGCCACAAATTATATTTAGTTACTGTAACGTTGGAACTTGATACCCATGTTTTATCTCGATGCCACAAGATTTTGATTACCTGGTGAATGTGCTGCTTCCTAAATTTGCAATTCACCTAGTTGTTACTCAAAGGAATGCCTCATATCTCTATTCTTTTAATTCCATGTTATAGGGAACATTCAAGGCCCATGTCAAGTGTCAAAGTTTGCAAGTACTTGAACCAAAATAGGCTCATTGATTGCCTAAAAAATGCCAATTCCTAACAATTTGATGCCACATGAGGCCCCAAAATTGGTCAAAGTTTGATCTCGGCCAGGGCACATAACATATCCAAATCGTGCGTAGGTGTGAGTCCAACATAGGCATTAGTTCTGAAATAAAACTAAACCAAAAGAAAGAACAATTAATGAAAGAATTCTGCCCCTATTTAGGCACTATTAACTGGGCCAGAAAGAATTCATAAATGGGCCCAATTAATAGCCCAAAAGCAAGTAGCCCAAAATCAAGACATATATGTTTCAAAAAAAAAAAAAACTGTGCACATGTTCAGTGTAACAATAGATCATGCAGTTGTGTGCCAGAAGAGGGAAGAGTGGCCCAAGGCATCTCCTAGATAAGGCATAAAAATCAATAGAGATCAGGCTCAAAAAATGACCAGGGCGCTCTATATTGGGCTCAACTAAGTATATTTCAGGCCTAATGCCTGACCCATAACATGTTTAAATCTCTACAACAGACCTCGATCTAAGTACATTTCACACTTTATATCAGCCTAAAATGGATTAGTTGAATGTAACCATTAGATTAAGGGCCCCAATTAAAATTTGGTGCTTTTCCTAATAAAAAAAAAGATCAGGGCTCTATATCAGTCTCAATCTATATACATTTCATGCCTAATGCCTGACCCATTATGATATATTAAACTAGGAGGTTTTGGCTTCAATTTTGCTCGTCGCTTGTAATTTCGACCGACAGTTACATAACTACTCATGCAACTAACCACTCATGTTTTGGTTGTCCATATGTAACTATATTCTTTTTCAGTCGTTCCTATGTAACTATATCCGTTTTGCTCCAATTTCTCTAACTCTATTTTATTAAACTTGTCATATGGAAAGTGGTAATATTTTTTAATATGTGATTATTTATTTGGCAGTGCAGGGAGATACCATACTGAGCATGGATTATTGGGCTAGTAACATGATTAAATGTCTACAATAGACATAAGTGGGCCTGAAATAATTGATCAACAAATCCTTTAAAACCAATCTGTCTGAGGCTCATTTCTATCTCAAGAAGATAACTCAAATGTTCTGTAAACCCTAACATGGATTAGTTGACTGTAACCATTACATTAATGTCCCAATTAAACTTTGGTGCTTCTTCTAATCAAAATGAGAAAAAACCATCATCCCACCAATTCCCTTATTCCCTGCACATTCAAGTTTAAGGTACCGTTTGGGAAAGGGGTAAAATGGGGGGAAGGAAAAAAAAAGGGGGAAATGGAGGGAAACTGGGAATTAAGGGTGTTTGGGAAGCGGGGAGGGAAAATGGGGGAGGGACTTTTGGATGGAAAATGAGTGTGGGGCCCACTCCAAAATTTTCCTCTAAAAATGAGGGGGAAAGAGGGTAAAATGTATGAAATTACTAAATTATCCTTTAGTCCAATGAAAATTTTTGCAAAAGTAAGGATAAAATGGTCTTTGTCCTTCTACCTCACAAACAAATAAAATCCTTCCCCCCTACTTTTTGACTTTCCAAACAAAATGAGGTAAAATCCTTCATTTTCCTTCCCCCACACCCCCAATCCTCAAAGGTCCATACCCAACAGCGCTGGATGCTTCAACTAAAAGCCAAACACTCTCAGCCGTCGATTGGTGAAAGATCCAACGGCCCAAATTTCACCATTTGGATGAAGAGCATAAGCCACGCTATAAAATTCCAAACGCCCTAATTTCACAGCCCTCTTTCTCCTCCAAACCCTAGAAAACTATCAAGGGCAAAAGGGGATCTCATCTCAGCTGCCCAGGGATCGGCCGATCCCTGTGCAGGCAGATTATCACCCATCTCATCTATCAAACAAAATAAAAAACCTAGGAAACTATGTGCTTATATTTGGTATGATCTTCTTCTTCACATACTGCTACCTGCAGATCTCACTGAAGGTTCACATGATGGACCAGCACCTTGGGTAAGGATCTTGATTTCTCAATTCCCTTATTGATGATTGCTAGGGTTGGGGTAAGTCTTAGAGTCTTTATTTTATATTTTATGAATCCACTGGACTGATTTTATTAGAAATGAATGGTTTGGCTGAGACTGATTGACTTTTGTATTTTATTTTTTGGTTTGGTAGTTGATATGGTGATTGGGTTGGGGTTTGATGGTGATGAAAACTGAAGAAATAAATCTGAATAAAGGAGATATAAAGGATGCAAGAAGTTGAAGATCAGATCTAAGAATTGGATGTCCACATCTTCCCTTTCCTATTTTTACTTAAACTTCTAACAAAAAAAAAAAAAAAAAAAAACTAAAACAATTCAATTTAAATAAAAGTTTAATTAGAGGGGTTTGCATGTTAGGCTGTGGTTGATGTTGTTTTTGTGGAGTGTTGTTATGTTTTGATGTTCCCTGTGTTGTCTATATGTTTGTGTAAGTGTTTATTGTTTTGATGTTCCCTGTGTTGTCTATATGTTTGTGTAAGTGTTTATTGTCATGTTGGCATGGTCTTTTGTTGTTGTCAAGCTTTTGTCTATTAGCCTGATGTTAGGCTGTGGTGTTGTAGTCTCTGCTTGTTTGTCCCAGTTTTGTTTGTGCTCTATTAGCAATGAAATATAGAAAAAAAAACTGTAAGTAAATACCCTTAAACTAAACTCAAATCCCCAATCTTGATTTGGTTAATTTTTTTTTTCATTTGAATGTTTTGTCGTTCTATTTTAATTATCTTGATGCTATTTTGACGTTTTATATTTTGCTTCTGACTTCATTGTTTCTAAGAGAAATAAAAAAAAAGTTTATTAATTTAGTTTTTTTAAATTGTAGCTATAAAATCATTTATGGAAATTGAGTGGCATAGTAAACCTCTCTATGTACATTGCTAACCAGGGCGTGAGGATCAGGAGGGGCCGAAGGATTGCTAGGGCCTGAAGCTCAACTAGATTTAAAACTGCCTCAAAATTTTATTTGCTAACCTGTTGTACGTGTCTCCCTGCCCAAAACCTCACCCACCAAGAGGCCGTGTTACTTACTCCCCTGTTGGCTCTCACTGCACTAGGATGTTCCATCCTTAGTTGAAAATGTAATGGATTTTACCAAAAAAATCCCCTTAAAATTGATACTAATTTGAAATAATTATTTCATGATATACTACTTTTTTCGGGAACCTCATAAAAACTTTTATACTTATTTGAAAATTTCCTTTCCTTTTGTTATATAGTTCTTTTATAATTCTAAGCATGTGCAAACAAAATGTAAAGCAATGAATGCTCAAAATCATCAATTTGTTTGCATCTCATGTATATTTTACCATACTCGAGCCATCTCCAATCCTACTTGAATGAGTTTTACTAACATGACAAGTTGTCTTATTATAATGTGTGTTTTGGGGAGAAAATAGATGGGAGTGAATTCATTTTTTCCATTAAAAATACTTTTTAAGTTGCCTTGTTCTGCTACATCCTTTGATATATTGTTTCCCCTGTTTTGGGAAATGTTGTTTCCCTGTGCTGTCGTGCCCAATTATATGATCAATACCGTTTATAGGCGACATCAATCACCGTAACTTTTCGATTATAGATTGATGGATTTATTTTTTTCACCATCCATATCAGCTACTTAATTGATCATGTCCATTCATCATATGCCATCAATATACAGAATGGGCTTTGATTATTGTTCCTTGAAAAAATAGTATAATGTTAAATTGGAACTAGTCACAAGGATTGTAACAGTTACATATATCATTTTGAATGCTAAGTTCCTAATGATCCAAGCGTACCTTGTGCTATTGGTTCATTTCTTGGGGAGGTATGTGGCTAGATTCTTATGCTTGTATTCTAAAAGGAAGAATTCTTTTTGCCATTTAATCCACTTATGGGTTCATAACAAGCACAAATCATGTTCCATATGCAGCCCACTTGATGGCTTCACAAGTGGAAATCCAAAACCCACACTCAAGTGCCAAATGAGTAAACATCAGGGTGAATGGGTAGTTTTGTCTGGTGGGTCCTTCATGTAGTTGGGTATTTACCGGCGACCCTAGTTCATCTATTTGGTAGGGAGTGACGTAGACCTCGGGTGAGAGAAGGTGACTGCTTAGGTTCGAACTTTAGGTAAAAAATGATGCCTCTTACAATTGGGGTATGAGGCCATTCTTAATAATGTTTGTCTTTTGTTCCATATGATGAGTCTCCATCTTTCTTCACATTCAACATCAAGAATTTGTCAAGTTTGGTCAGATCGTTTTTTTTTTACCCTGTCAAGAACATCGTACTTTCTGCATTGCATTGTTATTGTACCATTGGATTTAAAAAGTCTATTTCAATTTATTCTATTGTGTTGCCAAACAATTGATTTCTAAAATATCAATTTCAAACAGGGGACATTCGAAATAGATCTGTTTCTTGCAAATCTGTTGTAAATCGAAGTTAGAAACAATAGAAGTAGAGAAGTGAGAGAGAGTAGAAGAAGGGAAGACTGTTTGTTTACTCACCAAACAAAACAAACATGAGCTATGGGATGGATATCTAATGTTGTGATTTTTCGAAAGTGGCCTTGGGCCCCACCGACTCTTTAAAGCTGATTTGATCATTGAAGTCCAGATTTATAGGAAAATGTTCTATTGTGGGTGTTTTGAGTTTCCAAAGATTTTTTTTTTTTTTTTTTTTTGGGGTGGGGTTTTGAGGAAAGAAGTATTATTTTTGTATGATAATGATTGTGTGTGTGTATTTTGGGGGGGGGGGGGGGGGGGGTATTATTTTTGTATGATAATGATTATTACTTCTTTGGAGTTTGTTGCGTGGTGGTTAAAAAAATTTATTTAGAAAATGTTCTTTATACTTAATTTGCCAATAAAATGGAACAAAATAAAATAAAACTCAAGTCATCAAAGCATGCAGTAAGTGGAGATTATTGGTATTTGGCTTTGATTTTTACATTATCAATTAAACACTATTCACCCCACTCATGAAAATCCTGGGTCCGCGACTGCAGTCCTGACTATTGGTTATCCAATGTACTGTCCACCACATACAAACTGGACAAATGATTTGATGGTCCACTACTCAGAACCAATATCACACTAGTGAAATAGGTGAATCTCACCAAGGTACATAGTTCTTTTTTATATTATATTATATTATTTGTTTGGTTTTTTTTTTTCTTCTTTTGTACAAGTTAAGTAATTTTTGATATCTTGGATATTAAATATCACTGAGCTTGCATGAGGAGGATCCTGATGTGTCTTGGATATATCAGGAAGGATTTTTGCTTGAGTGAGGCTGACCCAATTAGGTAGCTGGGGTTTTAGGCAAACCCAGGGTTTTCATGTGGCTTTTAGGAGCGGACCCAGGTTGGACACAATCACATAGTTGGGTTTTGCAGGCAAACCCAAGATTTTCACTTTGATCTTGAAAGCAGGACCGAGGCCCAACAAGGCCAGCTAGGAGGATCCTGATGTGTCTGAAGGATTTTTGCTTGAGTGAGGCTGACCCAATTAGGTAGCTGGGGTTTTAGGCAAACCCAGGGTTTTCATGTGGCTTTTAGGAGCGGACCCAGGGTGGACAGTTGGGTTTTGCAGGCAAACCCAAGATTTTCACTTTGATCTTGAAAGCAGGACCGAGGCCCAATAGGGCCAGCTATCCCAAATGAACATATGCATGTCTGCCCCTCATGGTACAAATGAGGAGTGTGATCTGAGTTGGGATGCAAAACTGACCCACTTAACCCGTTTATAAAAATTTGAACTACGAAAATACGAGTTGGATAAGGTGGGACTTGTATAATCCTATTGACCTACATAACCTAAGTTGCTGTTGCTGCTGAACCGTATATTGTGGCTTAATTCTCGTTTGGCGGGTCATATACATCCGGACTTAATTCACTTGGAAGGAACAACAATTTAGATAAAGCTAGGTTAAAAATAGGCTCACATCGGAAATTTCATGGAAATGGTCCAACATTTCTTTTGAATTCATTTAAAAAAAAAAAGAAAAAAAGATGAAGATTGAATAATTCAAAAAAATATAAAAGCTCTCCACATTTCTTTTAATCAAATAATCTTGATCAAGAAAAACCGAGAAATGAATAAAAATAAAATGTTTCATTCATATTGAATCCATATAAATCCTTCCTTCTCTAACCATCTATACATAAAGGTAGCTGAAATCGTTTGAGTTGGACTTGATAATCTATTTTAAATGATTTACTAAATGTAAACTTAAAAAAAAAAATGATGTGAGCATTTTTGTCATTTTTCCAAAGATTTGTATACATTGGGGACTTGATTGAAATAAATATGAAAATCTTTTATGATTTCTTAAAATATTTAAATTTTTATGAACATAGTTGGAATAATGCTTTGATGATGATGATTTAAATCTTTATGTACTTATTAAAAATGAGTCAGAAGTATAAAAACTCATTTTTATATTTTTTATCTGAAGAATATATACAATAGGACAATATTTTAAGATTTTGTTTTGGGTATATTATTAGACTTATAAAATCGAACAAAGTTCTCCTACTTCCAGAATTGAGGGTTGAATACAATCCCATCATTGTATTTATAGGTAGGATGGATACATAGAGAGGGGGTCTTCATCAATCATGCAAATTAGATGTTCTATTTACCATAAAATTAGGCCCACCATAAAGATTGAACACAATCGAAAACTGGACGGGGTGCTGATGTGGCATTAATTACATTTCTCTGATGTGCTAATCAGACAGTGGGACCCACTTTTTATTGAAGTGAAATTTGAGGATTATAGCCCTAGGATGAGATTGATGAACGGTTATGATTATTATCATGTGGGCGTGCCCACGGTGGGTGTTCCATATGTATAAATATTGATATTATTCTCACAAACCTTTCATCAATCCGTTCTCATAAACACCATAAAAAAAAAACCTATTTCCTTTTTCAGTTCTCCAAAACCCATTTCCTTTTTAGTTCTCCAAAACCCTGAGAACCTCTCAAATGGCAGATGCTCCGGACCCCTCCTTCCTCTCGCTGCCGCTGCCGTGGAAGAAAGAGCTCAAGAACCAGCCGCTGCTGTGGAAGAAAGATCTCAAGAACCAGCCGCCTCCGTGGAAGGAGGAGCTCAAGAACAGGCAGTTGCAGTGGTGAATTTACAATTGTTTATTTTATTGCTTTTTGATATATTCATCTCTTTATTGCTTGATGTTTTCTTTCTTCTTTCTCTAATTTTAAGAATGCATTAATTCATGTAAGAACTCTAAGAATTGAGATTCTTGAATTAGTTCTCAACAAAACTTTGACAGGAGAGAACTGATTCAAGAATCTCAATTCTCATAATTCTCACATGAATGTATGCATGCTAAAAATTAGAGAGAGAAGAAAGAAAACATCATGTAGTAAAGAGATGAACATATAATGACAAAATGCTTGATCCAATCCAAGAAAATGGGAGGAAAAGCATAGACAATTGTAAATTCAACACTGCTACTTAGTGTTCTTGAGCTCCTCGTTCCACGGTAGCTTCCTGTTCTTGAGCTCCTCCTTCTACGGCAGCAGCTTGTTCTTGCGCTCCTTCTTCCACGACAGCGGCAGCTGAAGGAGGGGTCCGGAGCATCTGCCATTTGAGAAGTTCTCAGTGTTTTGGAAGGATTTGAAAAGTGTTTTGGAGAACTGAAAAAGGAAATGGGTTTTTTCAGGTGTTTATGAGAACGGAAGGATGAAAGGTTTGTGAGAACAATATCAATATTTATGCATATATGGAACCCCCACCGTGGGCTGGCCCACATGATAATAATCATAACCGTTCATCAATCCCATCCTAGGACTTTAATCCTCAAACTTCACTACTTCAATAGAAGGAAATGTAATTAATGCCACATCAGCAACTTGTCCAGTTTTCGATTATGTGTTCAATTTTTTATGGTGGGGCCTAATTTTACGGTAGATAGGACATCTAATTTTTTAATATTGTAAAATCAAAGGCTATAATAAATCTGATGGAGCTGATTTTTGCATGATTGTTATCCATGAAGACCCCTCTCTTGCTATATATATCCATCCTACCTATAAATACAATGATGAGATTGTATCCAACGGGGCCTCTCAAGTCTGGAAGTAGGAGAACATTGTCTGATTTTATAAGTCTAATAATATACCAAAAAAAAATCTTAAAATATTGTCCTATTGTATATATTCTTCAGATAAAAAAGGATAAAAATGGGTTTTTATACTTTCGGCGTACATAAAGATTTAAATCATCATCAAAGCTTTGTTCCAACTATGTTCATAAAGATTAAAATATTTCAAGAAATTATAAAGTTTTTCATATTTCTTTCAATCAAGTCCTTTCTATAAAAATCTTTGAAAAATGACAAAAATGTTCACATCATTTTTTAAAAGTTTTCTTTAATAAATCATTTAAGAGATATTATCAAGTTCAACTCCAACGACCCAATGTGGCCCACTTCAGCTACCTTTATGTGTAGATGGTTAGAGAATGAAGGGTTTATATGAATGAAACATTTTATTTTTATTCATTTTTCAGTTTTTCTTTATCAAAATGATTTTATTAAAAGAAATATGTAGAGCTTTTATATTTTTTTGAATTATTCAATCTTCATCTTTTTTTTTTTTTTCTGTTGAAAATGAATTCAAAATTTCATACCTTTTCTGAAAAATTTCCAAAAAATATAAAGAAATGTTGGACCATTTCCATGAAATTTCCGATGTGAGCCTATTTTTAGCATTACTTCATCTAAAGTGTTCATTCCAAGTGAATCAAGTCCGGATGTACGATCGAGTCTTGAAGCACCACCCTAAAATCTAAACTCAACCTCTTTATATGACTCGAACCCTACCTAGAATGAGACCTGAATTCAAATAGCTAGACCAAGCTGGAACCAAATAAGAATTAAGCCACAATCAACGGTTCAGCAGCAGCAATAATTTAGGTTATGTAGGTCGATAGGATTATGCAGGTCCTACCTTACCCAACTCGTATTTTCGTAGTTCAAGTTTTTATGAACCATATAGACATTGCAGGTTGGGTTAAGTGGGTTAGTTTTGCATTCACACTCCACATTTGTACCATCAGGGGCGGACATGCATATGTTCATTTGGGGATAGCTGGCTGTGTCGGGCCTTGGTCCGCTTTCAAAAACCATATGGAAATTTTGGATCCGCTTTCAAGATCAAAGTGAAAATCCTGAGTTTGCTTGCAAAACCCAACTATGTGATTGTGTCCACCCTGGGTTCGCTCCTAAAAGCCACATGAAAACCCTGGGTTTGCCTAAAAACCCAACTATCTAATTGGGTCAGCCTCACTCATGCAAAAATTCAATGTCTGCCATTGCTTACAATTGTTCTGATAAATGAAGCTCAAAGACTTTCCTGATCTATCCAAGACGCATAAGGATTCTCCTCCTCCTACCTAAACATTCTTGCAATTATGTTGACTCATCTTATCGATTAGAGTTAAAGCGCATGCAAGCTCATTGATATTTAATATCCAAGATATTAGAAACTACTTTACTTGTACAAAAGAAGGAAAAAAAAAACCAAATAATATAATATAATATAATATAAAAAAGAACTATGCCAAGGAGGATTCTTCAAATCCTTGTGGAAAACCAATGAGGAAACTCATAGGATTTAGTTGCCAAACATGACCTTATGATTCAGGTTGCTGTGAATCTGCCTCAGAAGTCAGAACTGACTTGAAAATTCCGGATTCAGGCAAACTGTTCCGAATAGACTTAATTTTGACCTCATTGCTACTATGGTTGGGAACCCAGTCATCTTCATCAGATTGGATTTATTAAATGTGCTCCACCTATTGATTTATATGGCTGGCATAGGTGAACTCATATACCCACTGCCGAACTAGAGATGTGCCAGAGGGAATGATGTGCATTTTTCTGGGTGGGCCCATATTGGTGTCCCACTGCAAAGGACAAGATATAAAAAATGAAAACAAGAAGTCTGTTCTCATGAAAAAGGCCCACAGTCCCATTGATCTATATTAGGCTAGAATCAAAGTTGATTATATTGATAGTAAATGGAGGTGAGGATCATAAGATGGATTGAGATGGTTGAGTCCATCCATGATTTGCAGCTAGGTGTACCTTGGTGGGATTCACCTGTTTCACTAGTGTGATATTGGTTCTGAACAGTGGGCCATCAAATCATTTGTCCAGTTTGTATGTGGTGGATAGTGCATGGGATAACCCATGATCAACCAATGGTCAGGACTGCAGTCGCTGACCCAGGATTTTCATGAGTGGGGCGAACAGTGTTTAATTGATAATGTAAAAATAAATGCCAAATACCAGTAATCTCCACTTATTGCATGCTTTGATTACTTGAGTTTTATTTTATTTCATTTTATTGGAAAATTAAGTATAAAGAACTCGCATCCTACTACTGACACTCATTTTCTACATAAACTTTTTAACTGCAACAGCTCATTCAGCAAGAAATTAGTTTTTTTATTCAAATTAGTGGGATGACAATCAAGTTAACAACCACGCTACAATAATAATAAAGAAACTTAAGAGGACTCCAAAGAAGTAATAATCATTATCATATATAAATAATACTTCTTCTTTCCTCAAAGGTTCCACCAATTCAATCTTTGAAAACTCAAAACACCCACAATAGAACATTTTCCGATAAATCTGGACTTCAAAGATCAAATCAGCTTTAAAGAGTCGGTTTGGCGAGTAAACAAATAGTCTTCCCTTCTTCTGCTCTCTCTCACTCCTCTACTTATGTTTCTAACTTCACCACCACCGCCGCCGGCAAATGCTCTACAATCCCAGTAGTAGTAGAAGAGGATGAATCCAATGTCGGATAGCGGATCACCGATGTGTATGCCGTGATCGAGCGCGAGTTCTCGATTTGGTGGTAAAGATCTCCACGGTTACCAGCTGCCCCAATTACTTCCTTCCATGGCAGAAGGATAACCGATTTTCCTGATATCAGATACCCCTAGGGACATTAATTTCTACAATTTTGTTTAATGAATTTCTCCCTAAAAGGGAGAAAAAGTCTTGACAGTACCCACTTCCTATTTTCATTTCTCTAAGGCTCTGTTTGGCAAATCTTATATATATGTTTGAAACAGATTTGCATGAAACTGAAGTATTTTGAATGTCCCCTGTTTGAAATTGATGTTTTTGAAATCAATTGTTTGGCAACACAACATAATCGATTGAAATAGACTTTTTAAATCAAATGGTCCATAATTTTTCGTAAGTTTCTCTATATCCAAAGAGGAGATACATGTGATCAAGAGAAGTTACATGAAAGAAAGGATTATTGCAGATAATGAAAAAAAAAAAAAAAAACCATAGACTTGCCTGTATTCTGTAATTGAGCAACTTGTTGGCCTTTATTCTGTATTCCATCGTGGAATTTGACAGGAGATTGGAGGGTAGGAGAAATTGATGGAGTTATTGGCTGCAAGAGTGGATCTCTCTTGGATGGGGAAAGTGGCCTTTATTCTGTATTGCAAGAGTGGAATTTGACATGGTGATTGGAGGGTAGGAGAGACTGGTGGAGTTATTGGCTGCAAGAGTAGATCTCTCTTGGATGGGGAAAGAAGAAAGAGTGGATTTGTTTTAAGGTAAAGAAAGTGAGAAAGTGTGGTGGTGGTGTGATCGCATCGGAAGCACCCACATGTTAGGGTTTTCTACCTTCCACACTCTACGTTTTTTTAATGCATTCCAAATCTGCCCTTGCATCCCCACGTGTCTCTCATTACCTCTGTCCCGTGCCACAGCATTGCGCGCCATGTCAAACGGGCCTGGCCGAGCGAGGAAAAACCCTGGCACGGCACGGCTAGCCATGGGCCGGGCCATCGGGCCAGCTTTTTTTTTTTTTCAGTATTAAAAAAAAAAAAGAACACAAATACACAATCACGGAGAATGACAGATATTTTTAAGTGGTTCGGTCAAACTCGACCTACTCCATTGAGAAGAGAGAACCATTTGAATCTTAACTTCTTGAAGGTTTCTAAATAGGATTACCTTCAAAACCTTACAATCTTTTTAGAAAATAAAAATAAAAGAAGAATAAAAAACTTATAAATTTAAAAATTACAATGAAGGAAAAAATAAAAAATCAAATGTGTAGTCCACTAATGTATTGTACCGGATCATAATCTTCCATTGATGTCAACTCTTGCTTCCTCTTATCTACCAAATACCAGTCTTGTAGGCAAATACAACACTCCATCGTTTCTTCAGTCAGATTGGTTCTTTTGTCATCCACCACACGTCCACCTGCACTAAAAGCTTGTTCTGTGCTACAGAAGACATTGGAATAATCAATAAATCACGAGTCATGGCTGCCAACACCGGATAAACGCTTTCTTGTTACTTCCACCAAGCTAAAAGGTCAAAACTAGATGCATCATGCACCCGTATTACACTAACTTCAAGATACGATAAGAACTCTGTCACTGAGTTACTTAAGCTTGAGCTGGATGCCATGCTCGTAAACAAGGAAGAATAACACACATCCCACTTACCAACACTTGTTTGCATGACTTCTGAATGGCCCATACTAAGCCCAGCTTTACCCATTTGCTCACAACAAAATTGAAAAAGTGCTTGTAAATTTGCCATAATATTTGCCATAATATTTAAATCTATATAATTCATATTTTTATTTATTCCATTAATAAAAAATTGTACACCACTTAATTTTAACCTAGAATCAAATACAGCAACTAAAGAAAATGTCATTGGAGCCTCTTTCCAATATTTATTAAAATTTTCTTCCATGTTTTTAATAGTGCTGCTTAGTAAAAAAATGATCTCTAAATCTAGTGAATTGTAAAGTAATTTTAAAAAGCTTCATTAGACGTATCCCGGAAAAAAACAATGTTGAATTATAATTCTGCAGCAAATCTTTTGTTGATGCTCAGATGTGTACCTACGTGCACTTTGCTTGTGGGGAAAGGTGATGAGGGAAACTCGAGTGTACAAGGAATTGGATCTCCTCATCTCCACCCGTGAGAAGCTTTCTTAACTTACCTTTTTTTATTAAGTTTCTTTAACTAACCATTCTTACCTTAACCTCGAGGCATTAGTAGCGGCAGCACAAATACTCATCAATACTTCCCCTTTAGTGGAGCCCACTCCTCAACACTCCCTCAAAGGTGGAACCCAGTCGGCACATTTTTCTCACACCGAGCTATTCCTCCTGGGATTCAAACTCTCAACCGGTTGGCTGTGATACCATATTAAGTTTCTTTTTAGTTAACCATTCCTGCCAAAACCTCTAATAGAGGCAGCACAAATAAGTTTCAATACCCTCCCTCGGGTGGCGCCCACTCCTCAACACTTTTCAAGACCTAATAATCGTTTCATTACATTGGTTGCATTGCTCTGTCTTTGAGGCAAGGCCAAAGTGTTTATGGAGACTCAACTCAAACAATCTAAAGGAAATAAGTGAAAAAGGGTGTTACAATCCTCGAACCTGTGACCTCTTTTATGTGTTTATCTTAGATTTGTTGCTGCTCTTATCTTCTCTGCATGTATATTTTTAATGCGGTCGTATGCAAACATCAACTTGTTGAAATGCTTTATGTTTGATTTTCATTTGAGGTTTTACTTTTTGTCATTTTGAACATTCTCTCGAATACATTATGTGTTCGCCATTTTTTTTAAATATAAGTTATGTAATTATTGATTTTTTTTCTCATTTACAGTGATAAGAGTTATTACAGGGACTAGGTGGTATAGGAAAAAGGTATGTTTAAAATTTATTTATTTAATAAAGTAAACACAGCTTATATTTTATTTTATTTATTCCTTATTTAATAATGAAAAAGGTATGTTCATGAATTGTTTTTTCTTTTTCTTTTTCCTTCTTTTTTTTTTTTTATTGGGAATTGCCCAACTTGAAATGTGTGTCAAAACAGATTTCTTTAATTTTCATTTCAAAGAAATTGTCTGCTGATCCTATCAAATGATGCCAAACAGGAAGAAGGAAATCCAGATCAAATCATTTTACAAGAATTCATTGCATTAAATTACGAAAGGTATCTCTCTCTCTCGTTCAGGGCTTAACTATAATATGGCAGCATTTTCCTTCAAAAAAACATATATCTGGACTTTTTTTTTTAAATGTACCACATGCTAATATTGCTCATTTATTAAAATCGAGGCTTTTTTGATTGGTCATTTATAAATCATGGATATTATGATATTAAAAAAATGTTCTATAGTAGTCAATTGAACAATGGGACTAATTCCATTTTTTATGATGTGGGTATCCCAGAGGTATGACCCAACGCCTAATATGACTAGTACCCCAGGTGGTGTCCCCTAAAATAAGGGTGATGAATATTTCAAGTGCTTTTAACTTTAAATATAGGCTACAATAGTAGATTTATAAATTGTAAGAATATGCCCAAAGATTAAACACTTAAACTTAACATATTTAACGGTTAGAGATTAAACAAGGATACAAGATGTTACAACTTAAGGGACCGATGTTTTGGTCTATAGTGGGCACCAATGAAAAAAGACATTGTTTCCAAGCATTTTCCAATATTCTGGCTTTTTAGATATTTTTTTTTCAAGTTTTTTTGGGTTCGAAAAAAAATTCACGTCTTGATGGACTGTGTTGCTACGTAGTATGGGTTTCCAAGGTCGACCGCAACAGCGGCTGATACCGCAATTTCGATCCATGTTTCGATTGTCTTGTTTTTTACTCCGCTGTCTTAGATTAGGATTCCTCTTTGTTTCATTCACTTTTAGCCCAAAAAAATAAATAAACTTCCAAAAAAAAAAAATGGTCCTCTTACAAAAAAGTTAGTTTTCTGTTTCACTCAATTTCCTTGCTATTTCAACTGCATTCAAGTTCTTGTTGTTGTTTTAGTTCTTTTGATCAACTGCTGCTACCGCTGTTATTGTGGCTTCGACCATTATCAGGATTCAACCTACAAACAATACTTGTCAGCCACCCAGAACCTACACTCTCCCACTGACCTAAAATCAGCCCATTGCATTGTGCAGATTTTGTCCAACAGGGACAACAACTTGCCATTCCAAGACAGACCCATAAAATTACCCAAAAACACTCCTGGCCCAAATCCATCCATTCATACACCACCCAAGCTTATTTCCCCAAATTACTGCAGCCCCATCTTGCTTTAATGTTTGATTTATGACTCAACTAGCAGCTGTTTAAAACCAAACAGCAACGTTTTAGTTGATGTCCCATAGCAAACAGTCCCAAAACTATCCACTTTCAATTCCAAATCCCTCTCTTCGTAAACCCAACCCTAAACAGCCTGTATGCTAGAACCAACCAACACCCATTCATGCTTCAGCAGCCTTTTGAACCTCAAACAGTCCCAAGATGAGTCCCAAATCTGTGCCCATCAATACAGCAGCATATAGCAGTGTTTTTCCTGGCTGTTACAGCAACATATGACACATTATTTAATTTTCATCTGGTCCTATTTGTATCTGTTCCATTGAGTTATACTTGTTTCCCTAAACTGTTACATGTGTCAGTCCCTCATTTGAGTGTTGTCACATCAGTCCTTCAGTAACAACTATATCTTCCCCATCTTTGGTTTAATCTCCACGATGACTCAAAGTGGGTTTTTCCTTAGTTTTGTGAGAACGTTGATAGCTTAAACAATTGTTTGTCCAATTTATGCCCAAGAAGACTAATGAAGAAGGATCTGGTGATAAAGATGGTCATCTACAATATGCAGTCAACAATGAAGATGCAAATAACAACGACAAAAATGCAACAATGATGTCAATGGTAGCCCAGGCATTGAAGAATCTATAATGAGCATCATTGAGAGTTGAGACTGGCCACAATGAAGACGAACTGGTTGATGATGACATCAATAAGAATTCTTGAGTTGAGTCGAGGTTCCCAATTTCTATGGGAAAAATTGAAATTACTGAATTTTGTGATCCGATATCTGTCATGGATTGGTACTCCATAACAGATGATAGGCGCGTCCAATTTGCAAAGGTGCATGTGTTTAGGCCATATCCGTATTTAGTAAAAAGTTTGAAAGATCAAATGGAATGGATTCCTTGTTTCATTTGCACTTGGGATAACATGAAGATGCACCTTCATGAGAAGTACCTCTTACCTGATTATGAGACCACCATTTTTTAACAGCTTGTTGCCTTGTGCTAATGACTCTCGCCAATTAATTCTTTCCATTGAAGAATACATGGAGAAGTTCAATGATTTGAAAACCTAGAGTCGCGTAAATGAGGATGAGTGATAAACTCCCCCCAAATTCAAAAATGTGCTACAAGTTGAAATTTGACAAAAGATGACATTGTTGAGGGTAGAGCATTTGGAAAGCGCTTACTAATTCTTCAGACCCATATACTTCAATCAAACCCCTTGCACTCATTAACCTTTCGAACCCCTTGCATCAATGGTTGTGATTCTCTAATTAGATTTTTTTTTCTAATAACTCCAATTAGAATGATATTATCCCCCAGAGAGTACCTCTGGGGTGAAATCTTTAGCTCATATGATATATACGGGTGCACTACAATATTATGCGACTTAAAGAAACAATACCAGATATTATCTTTTATTAAATGAATTGATGGAACCAATCACTAACTAATCTTTCACATGTTTCAGACTTGAAGTCAGCAATGAGATTCGGGTATGGGAATGCTATCAATTAACTATTAATCTAGTTGTTTAATGACCATTCTTTTTATAACTCTAATATTGTAATTTTTTTTTTGTTATTGATAGCAACAAGCAAGGTGACTACTATGCAAGACTATGACAAACCAACTTTCCATATGTCATTAGTGACTTAGCACTTGCTGCTATAGTATATATCGTTGCCCTTGATCGGGGATCAGCATACACGTTTAAGAGTAAGTTATATGGAGCATTTTTTTTTTTATTTTTTTTTGTCGTCAACAAGTTAACTAACACACTTTAATTTATTTTTTAAAAAAACAACCAGAGCTGAAAATATCGAAGATGAAGGATTCAATGTTTTTCGCTATGAAGACCGATATTGTTGAACATCTTCAGGGAAATGGGTACCGTGGGCTTCGATAGGAAAAGATCCAACCGGGACACAGCTAGTGGTGAGTTTAGCAACAAAAAAATGAAAATCAATAATTTCTTTTTACAATCATGCTGATATTTCAATGATACTTTTTTTTACAGAACCGTACTGTAGACAACTCAATATGCCATGTGCTGATATGGATAGAATACATTAGGCAATATGGCATATTGAGAATTCAGACGATCCGACCCTCGCACTCTCGTAAGTTATAGACAATATTTTATTGAATATTTGGTTCTCACATGTTATTTGAAACCTAACAATTAAAATTTACAGATCCATGAGAGTCTGGGCTGGTTGATGATAGAAAATTCAAGTTGGGCTGGTTGATGATATCAGTACAAATTTATAGATCCAGGAGAGTATGGGCTGGTTGATGATGAGGTGCTAAAAAAATTAATAATTATTAGCTTAACTAATAATTCTAACATCCATGAGGTGCTAAAAAATTAATAATTATTAGCTTAACTAATAATTCTAACATCCATGAGAGTCTGGGCTGGTTGATGATGAGGTGCTAAAAAATCAATAGTCATTTAGCTTAACTATATATTCTAAGATCTATGAGAGTCTGGGCTGGTTGATGTTGATGATGAGGTGCTAAAAAATCAAGTCATTAGCTTAACTAAATATTTTGAGATCCATGAGAGTATGGGCTGGTTGATGATGAGGTGCTAAAAAATCAATATTCATAAGCTTGACTATATATTTTGAGATCCATGCGAGCCATATTTTGAGATCCATGAGTCTGAGCTGGTTGATGATGAGGTGCTTTTTTTTTTTTTTTTTTTTTTACTAAAGAAAAAAAAAAGTACATCTTGATCCTGTTTGACAGTTTTTCTTATTGGTAGGGATTAGTGCGGATAATGAAAATAAAGGTAGGAGAGACTGATGGAGTTATTGGCTGCAAGATTAGATCTCTGGGATGCATCTACAAAATTAGATCAGGCTTTGATTTCTGTTTGTGTCTATTCTAATGGCTCCTCGTAAGCGCACTTGTCATCGCTCCACTTTTGATGCCACAAGATTCTTTAGTGAAGATCGTCAGCATCGCAATGTCGTTGAAGAGCATATTAATTGTCCCTTTACAATGAGATGCATGAGCTTGATATCTGCAGTTGTTGGAAAGTGCTTTATAATGTTGAGTTTGCTATTGTGCTTAACTGGGTTAGAGAGTTCTATTGCATGAGATGATGGCGAACTCAGAAAAACCAATTGACTGGGAGATAGGATCCATCAATCAAAACAAGCTCACCTAATCATATAGGCTACTCCACATCTTTCTCCAAAGAAAGAGTGTATTTGTTTTCTGACAAAGAGTAAAGAAAGTGTGGTGGTGTGATCTCGTTGCCAGTGTGGCAACTCTACTAATAGAGTCAAGTGAAGTAAAATTGATTTTAAAGAAAGAATAAAATATAAATAGATTATATTTATTTTTAGTTGTTTGTTATGGTTTTTTTTTTTTCTTTTTGTATGGGAAAGTGGAGTCCTGAAATAAAGTGTGCTTTTATGAGAATTCTTGTCTTAAAAATGAACTATTTACTTGACTTTTACTATGTTAATAAAGTGCTTTACTTGGCACCTTCTTCCTTCACTCTCTACGTTTTTTTAATGTTTGAGATATTATTATAGAATTATGGGCTGATGCACTGGCACTGCAAGTAAAACACATCCGCACTTCTATATGGGACCGAAGATTATTAGATAAAGTTAATTTGTCCGTCTACATGTACGAGCTCGGTAAAACATGTGATCAACCACCATCGAGCGGGTTTTGGGATACAGATGGGACGTTTATGGGGGAGATAGTTGGATTTTTATGAATGTAGTTTGTTCCACATGGTGGTTATATATGATCTGTCGGACAATACATCTTTAAATCTATTGGGCCCCACATAGTTCATTGGATATAGTCAAACCATGTACAATTTGATGAAAAAACTAACCATCCACCCATTTCGGCCAACTGCCTAAAACTCACTAAAATCTAACCAAGTCAACAAGTTACGTGGGATTAAAAGATGGAACATGTCCATCCACCCTTAACTAGAGCACTAGATAAATATCCTATGCAATTTAATGGGTCCCTATATATCCAATCAATTTATTCACCTGAGTATCTTCTTTTTCATACCCATCTACCTAGAGCACTAGATAGATCTCCTATGTATTTAATGGGTCCCTCTATATCCAATCAATTTATTCACCTGACTATTTCCTTTTTCTCATCTAAGTGAGACTCACCATATTCATTTCATTAAACTTCTCTTCTCATGGGACCTGCTTGATTAGTGACGGTTAAATATTGGTCTTATGTAGATAAATATATTAACTTGATCTAATTGGGGTGCCACCTAGTTTTTTAAATAGGTTTGCTTTGTTATTTTGATGAGCCTGTTTTAATCCTATATTTAGGTGGGCCCTATTGTTACATCTAATTGGGGTGCCACAGTTATTTAGATAGGTTTATTTTGTGGGGTGCCACAATTATTTAGATGAACAAGGTTCTCCTAAGCTTAGGATAAAATTTCGTAAGCTCATGTTTGTGGGGTTCACTTTTAGTTCATTCAAATGGACCAAACACATGACCCCCCCTAAATTGCACACGTTCACCAACTTTCGGTTAGATTCGAATTTACTGAACCGTTAGATTGACTATGCATCGATCCGAATGGACTATTCACCATTAAATTTTTGGGTCCATATGGAGATGATAGAAATCATGGTTGGGTTAATTTTTTGCAAATAGGAAGATCCCAGGAAGTCCTTGAAATTCCCCTTATCTCCATCCCCATGAGGGTCCCCAAATGGGCCCCACCACACACTTGAGCTTACCTTATCCTAAGCTTGAGCTTAGGAGAACTAGCCCCCATTTAGATATGCTTATATTGTTATTTAGATGAGCCTGCCCTTGAACCTATATGTAGGTGGGCCCTACTGTTACATCTAATTGGGGTGCCTCGTGATTATTTAGATATGTTTATTTTGTTATTTAGATGAGCCTGCCTTAATCCTATACTTAGTGGCCCCCACTGTTACATTACTTAGTGGGACACTCACATCTTACTCTCTGAAGAGAAGCTAAAAGGGGAGAGAAATAAACAGAGACAGACGTACGAGTGCAAGGGAAATTTGGAATGAAATAAAAAATGTGCTTGTTGGGATTATGAAAGTTAATCTATTCGCATCTTCATTCTTGGCAGTGCTCGTGCTGGATTCTCCGCGAATCGCACCCTATTATGATTAGGATTGCAAATTAAACGATTTATGCATTGAAACCATAATGAATACGGACCCGGACCTATTTATAAGTAATGGATTTGAGTCTGATTTTTACTCGAAACCTATTTTATTGGTTTCAAAATTGGATCCACCCATACGATTGAAATCTAATTCTAAAATCGATTCTAATTTATCTTTATTTTTTATTTTTCGTTAAAATGAATATATCATTTAACTTATAACTATGGATCAAGTCTATCAACTCCATAATCATACATAAGGATGTCAAGAAAAATAGTTGATTTTGAACTATAATTTGCAACATCAAATACTCATATGCGAGGTCCTGGGTTGGAATCCATATAGGTCCAGAACTGGACCTGTTTTTCAACCGGAACCTAAATTGGGTTTCGGAATCAAACACATTTATCAATCAAAAAGTAAAATACGTTCCATACCTGTTCTTTTGGATAATGGGCTCATGGGTCGAAACTTTTGGATAATGAAATAATTGGTTACCCATTTACAACCTTAATTAAGATGCAGTGCATTTATACTGTAGTCCAACAGCGAGCAGCATTACAATGCAGCGCCCCATCTTCAATGTACGGTGGGTCCACCTACTTTTTCTAAAATCCAAACCAATCATGAGCCCTAAGACCCTTTGTACTGATCAACATATAAATTATTATTTAAATATATAACATGGCCCCATCTGATTCGAATCTATTTGAAACACATGATGAACTAGCCCTACTTCCCTCTCTTGAGGAGATAGAAATGAAGGTTGGCCTACTGAAATTTTCCTTGAAAACTTAGATACAACATTATTACGACAACCGGCTCACATTTTAAAAAGACAGGCCCCAAGATGGAGCGGGGCTCCATTGTAGCTCAAACCTCTTCCTACCCGTATGGCTACAATAGATGTCTTTTCTTATTAGTATTCCAAACTTCTACAATATTTAAGCCCCTAATCATTTACGATGGTGAGAATCCTGGGGCTTTTAAGAAAAGGCGGCACACAATCACTTGACCCTTGTCACAAACAGAGTCGCAGTCACAAAACCAAGAAAGAGAAGGAGAAGCGGCTTTTGGGCCTTTTATGGTTCTCGGTGTCCCCATCATTATCATTTATTTCCACGGAAAGCCCCCGGATCCTAATCAAGCAGCAAGGTATATGACGATCTTTTTCCATGCACTAATTTAACTATGCATTGATTGATTCTGTTCTAGATATATTTTATCAAGGACAGTGGGATACGAGTTCCTGTAAAATCCGATGGAAAAAAGACCATACTGTCTTTATGAATGTAGAAGATTTTAACTATGCCTTTCCTCATGCCATCCCTGGGGATTAATCATGTTTGCAGGTCATTTATGAATGTAGCATCATGTTTGCAGGTCATTTATGAATGTAGCAGATGACAATACTGTCTACCAGTTGTTATCCCAGTTTTCTTGTTTTCTACAGACATTATCTAGGCTAGGGTTTTTAATCATTCCCATGCATCAATATGTTGGCTATTTGAACTCTGTTTGCATACCAGTGAGTAATATGGTCTACATGATTGTTAGATCCCTGGATTGCCCTGTTTTTTAAGGTTCGGCCATGACATATGGTTGCGTACATGTCGCAAAGAATTTGTATGGAAATTGGGAACTGCTGGACATGATTGGATTAAGGACGACCTACACGGCTACACTATCCAAAGAGCGACAATTTATATGAATGGCCAACCCTTAAACAGGTCTGTTTAGGGATTGTTTATGAATACTGAACT
Source organism: Camphora micrantha (assembly GCA_003546025.1). NCBI lineage: Eukaryota > Viridiplantae > Streptophyta > Magnoliopsida > Laurales > Lauraceae > Camphora > Camphora micrantha. The sequence continues at coordinate 76,461,393 of QPKB01000003.1, read as the reverse complement.
CACAAGGGGGTTCTCGCCTTCTCGTGGGACTAAGAAGGAAAAAGCGTGTTTGGATTTGTTTATCTGTTGTTCCAAGTCATTATTTCATGGAATGATTAGCGAAAACACACGGCCCGCTGGATCAAGATTTCCGGAACAATAAGGTGGAACCGTGTGATGGGACTCGGGACTCCTATTGAAATGTCTCAGTATATTCCTCGTTTCTCTCCCTCTCTCTACCACCACCTCTGAGAATCCCTCCCTCCCTCCCTTTCTCCCTACATATTATATCAAGGACACTGACTGGGATATGGGTTCTTATAATCTGATGGAAAAAAAGGAAAATTAAGATCTAAGATGGCAGAACCCATGGTTGGGTTATTCCTTCCATGCTATATTATGTAGTACAAATTTATGAATTAGGTTATAAAGTGGGTCTTAATCATGGTTTTCCTCATGCCATCCCTGGGGCTTATTCATGTCCTCAAAATTTGTCTGTTCATTTGATGTTTGAAAGCCCTAATTCTCAATCAAACCATGTCAGGGTTCAGTAGAACCCATCTAAAGCCTTCATGGATCTATGCAGGTCATTTATGAATGTAGTAGATGACAATGCTTGATTGCCAGTTGAATGAAATCCCACGATTATGGATTTGACCTACATTTATTAGGAACGTTAGCACTGTGAAACTCAGGGCATCGAGGTTTTGGGGCATTATATCACATCCATTGGATCATCCATGCAACCTTAAACTTAGCGGTTTCAGAGTGCATTTTTTTAATAATAGATCAATCCAATGGTCAAATCCCTTTCAGATTGCTGCTTCATCTGAATCGACCACAAACAGGGACCCCATTGAATTACGCCAGACCCATGTGGTTTACAGCCATCCAAATGGACTGGGCCCCACAATCAACTACACTTTTTTTTTTCCTCTTTTGTATAGCCATTGAAATTTGTGGGACTTTGATGAAGAGGTTAGGATGATCAGATGGATATCATTTTTGGCGTGGATGTAGGGCTTACACAGATGTCCGAATCCCCCAACATGAAATCCCCACTCGGGGCCCTTTGTGGACCCCACAGAGAGATGTGCACGTGATCCAGTACGGAAATCCAAAAGAGGCCAGGGCCCGACTTCCTTACTTCATCAGCACAGTGAATAGGTGCACACCTCGCGCACCTGATCCTTACTCGAGAGAGGCTCGCCGAACCTGCTTAACCTATTTCTTCTTGTTCATCAACCTAACGCATCTCAGAAATTTCTTCTTCAATTCATCTAAGGATTTCTTGTACCTTCTTTTTCTTTTTTCTTCTTGAAACCTTCTCAAAATATCTTCTTCATCAACCTATCTCATAAATTTCCTCTTCTTCAACCTGACCCGTTTTAGGAATGCTTTTTTCCCCTTCTATGAGTCAGCCTAGCCTGTTTTGGCTTGACCTGATCAGTTTTCTCCCTTACTTGTTTCACGCTTTGGGATTGCTCAGGGGCGGACCCACGTTACCATCTGGGGCAGTCGACCCAGTTAGGATCTAGAAAATGCCCAATGGGGTATTGGGCCCCAGACCTGTGCTCCAATTATGGAAAAACGATGGCCCCCACCCCCTTTCCTGAAAACCCTTCTCCCGAATGAAATTCCTACGCCCAAATCCTTTCCAGAAGCTCTCACTCTCAAGATCTCCAACTCTTAATTACTCTTCCTGAAGACTTCTATCCATCTTTTATAAAATCCAAAACCCCATTCTCTGTTTTATTCTCACAAGCCCTCCCAAGGTTCCTTCTCATTTCTTCTCTAGAGACTCCAAGCAAGAATGCCCAAAACACACCTCATTCGTTGCTATTCAAGTAGGTCCCTTCATTTCTGGTTTCTACCCAACAAGTAGCAGGTGACCCTCTGCTTTTGCCCGGTATATACTCTCTCTCTCTCACTCTCTCATTCATTTGCATTGCATTTCTACTTAGTTTTTCAATCTTAGCAAAAAAATTTAGTAGACATGGGTTTGCGTTTAAAAAAAACTTCAAAAAGAGGGAAATACTGGGGTGTGATTATGAAAAGCACTTTCCTATTTGTTTGTATGTTTAACTTGAATCTATGGTTAATGAGAAGAGAGTATTGGGGAAATGGAGTGGCGATTATTAAGGCCTCAAAGTTCAACAATTTTAGATAATGCATTTTTATAATGATTTAATCCAGTGGTTGTTTTGCCATTAATTTATTTTTATTTTGGAACAGCTAGTTTGGTATTCTGTTCTCTTTCTTTTATTTTCTTTAATTGGTTTCACGTATTTATATTTCTTAATTACTTTTTAGATTTTTTTTTTAACTGATTTTCTTCTTGTACCACATTTGATGTTTATGATTGTATTGCCAGTTTTCATTTATGAATATAAGTTGTCCCATTTAGCTTTGTATGATAGAGGAACTCTTTAGAGGTTAAGGAAAGAATCGAAGAGGTACTAATTTTCACACGATAATGAATATTGTTGTAGTGTGGTTGCTAATTGAAGTGCTAATTTCCTGAGTCTAATTTGATTTTCATACCATGCATTTGAAAAAAAAAAAAAAAAAAGCCGATTTCTTTAGGAATTTTTAATGCAAGGCATTTTCTCTTTTGCTATTGTTCATGTGAAGAAAATACAGCAAAATAATTTTTGACATTTTCAATTGACCATCATCTGCCCCTCTCAAATGAAAATCCCGGGTCCACTGTTGGGATTGCAAACCCTAGACCCCCTGGTTTTAGTATTATTATTTTTTCATTTTAATAATATTCTTAAAAGAAAGTGTAAACTGCAGCTTCTTTTGATTTGTTGGTTAGTGTTAGCTTCTTTAGCTTACTCTTATACTGTAACTCCATTTTTTTTTGTCTTTGGATTCTTCAAAAACAATTTTAATGTCATCAATCTTGATGCAATCATGCAATGCTCGCAGATGAAGACTTGTCGCGAACAATTTGGAAAATTATATATTGGAATTGAGAAATCACTTTTTATTGATAATTGTCTTTTATAAGTGATTGATGTAGAGAATTTACATGCATACAGCTTGTTATGTTTATTAGTATTTTTAATTGTGTTAATGAAAGTCAGTTGATAGCTTTCATAAAAAAAAAAAAAAAAAAAAAATCCTTGATCATTGTTAATAGGAAAAGAAATGTGGCAATGCAGTTATTGACGTTATCAATCGATTGATCATCGCTTGCCCCCACTGTGAGGAAATCTTGGCACTTCCGTTGCAGCTACGTGTGCTGTTTGGCATGGAAGGAACTATTTGTTGGTCAGATCTTCCCCAATGTCTACTTGAACTGATCATGCAGCGCCTTAGTATGCCTGATCGTCTTCTTTTTGGCTCCGTTTGCCGCTCATGGTCTATAGCCAAGAGAGAATGTCGCGTACTCCCCTTCATTGTCTTTTACACATTCGTTACCCGAAAAGAGACTGTCGAAATCTTCAGTCTTCCCGACAAGAGAAGATACAAAACGCTAGTGCACGAACTCGATGCTCGGTCTGTTTGCATTTCATCTTCCCATGGTTGGATGCTTTTCCAACCCCATAATACGTTTTTTAAATCCCTACTCGTGAAGAATGAGGAACGTGTTGTCCTCCCATGGTTAGAACTGCGCGTTCGCTATCTTGATTGCCTTTTCTTTTTGACTCCATTTGATCCTGATGGAGTTATCTTTGTCAGGAAATCAAACAATACATTCCTACTATATCGATGTTGTGAGCGACAATTTTATAAACACCAATGGAGGGAAACGGTGGTGTCAAATACCATCTTCTTTGAAGGAAAGTTGTATACATTATCAATTAATAAAGGAAAAAAACGAAAGTTGCATTCGCTAAGTGATGAGGATTGGGGTCTGCAATATGAGGATTGGAATCTTGCAGTCATCGACCCTCTCTTTCCAGATGATTCTGCTACTGGGATGATGAAATTGAAACTTAGGAATAATACTCAGTTACTACCGACTCTAGAGAATCATGTATTTGTTCTGGTGGAATCTTGTGGAGAGATATTGATTGTGAGAATGATGGGGAATGGTGGCTGCAATCTCAATTGTGATGTCTTTCAAGCCGACTTGACTGAGATGGAGTGGATGAAGGTGGAAAACTTGGGTGATCGTATGCTGTTCTTGAGTCATGGTAGTTCAATTTCTGTTAGTGCCAGCGAAATGAGCTGTAAAGGAAATCGCATATACTATATTCCCACTCTCTCCGATAGGGATAAAGCTATGTGTAAGGCATTCGGAAGGAAGAATATGCCGTTTGTGGAATTTGAATTGGGCGGGGATCGGATGATCATTCACTCGCTTCCAGAATACCAGTATTATGTAGGTGGTTGTGCCTGGCTCACACCATGACCAGCCTCAACTCTTTTTATTATTATTATATTTTGTATTATTTAATAATCTAATCTGTTCTATTTATGTTCTCTCTTTGGGATCCTTGACAATAATTTCTATCTCTGTTGTAAGTCTTTTGACAGAAGATGACATTTTTAATATCTATTTTCCTTTGCAATTGTAGTTAAATTGGAATATCCATATCGAAATGTATGGAAACCTTGTTATCATGTCGTGGTACGACACTATCGTATCTGAGATGAAGAATGATTTGCCAGTTTCTCTTTTCTAACAAATGATTTTATTGTCAAAGAGGCTTTTCTCATCTTATAAAACTCTTTATGTCGTACAAGGGCCTACTCGAACTCTCAATGAGAGTCTTGAGCCTTGTGTCTTTATGCCATTGCATGAACTTAGGAATAAAGGTATCACTGGACTCTTTATGATCTTATCTTATTTCTTATGGTGAACTTTTGTAGGATTTGTTTGTGACGTTTCTCTTGTTGTAAAGGTGTTTTTATTTTATTTTTGTAAATCTGTTTGGTTGTTTCATATTTTGACGTCAACAGCTTTGTTTTTTCGATTAGTAAATACGATGAATAGAACATGTCGGATTTGATGTCCTTCCATTTTTTTATTTCAATTTGTTGGCCTTGTATCAAATCAGGTGTCATCACTTATTTTAAAGACCAATTGAGTTATATTGAACTAATGCAGTGTGTTGTCTGCGGAGCCAAATGAACCTTGTATAAAGTATGATCCCATGTATAAAGTATGATCCCACCTCTGCTCTTTTACTTGTTTTATTAAAAATAATGGATTCAAGTAAATTACTATTTTGATGAAGAGATAGTCTACTAGAGAACATAATCCTTGATAGTCTAATTAACTTGCAACTAGCATGCTTGTTCAAAATCTACTTTTAGTTAAGGCAACAACAATTAGACATTAGATTTTCATTTGTTTGGAATTCTTGCCATGAAATGATGGTTGGTTTAACGCAAAATTATGGCCTGCATTCTTTGGTTGAGAGGATTGTTGCACATGATTGTTTTTTTGGGTGTGGCTTTGGGATATGTTAATGTCTAGGATGGATTTTCTCCAAGTGTTTTAATGTTTATAATGGAGGATGATGCTCTATGATAATGAGTTATGTAAATTTTTGTGGCATCTATGTTGTAATGAGTTGTGTAAATTCAATTAAGATGCTTTAAAATGAAAAAAAATTGGTGACTGTGATTGTGATTTACGAGAGTTGATGGCTTCTATGTTAGACTGTATTTTCTTTGTTGAATGGCCTTTTATGTTAAAGACCTTTAAATTTTAGGTTTGTTGGCATGTCCGATTTGTCCCTTGTGGATGAGATGCTCTTAAATGTTATATGAGATAATTCTGCAGCAAACTTTTTGTCGATGCTCAGATGTGTACCTACATGACAAAGCTTCACATACAACTGGTACGTTCTGAATTTGATTGAACAAGATCAAGATGTTTGGTATAAATCAAGATGGTTTTTTGACACAAATGGTGGTTTTAGTCCGGCTGGATTGGGTCTTATACATTGGCCACATGGTAAAAATGAGAGAACTAGACAGGGTGCACAACACTAAACTGGTGTGAATTTTCACTCTTCCTTTGGTAAATCTACATGGTCTGGCTATCTTTCATTTATTAATCATTGGTGTCTGAATGGAGTTATGAGATGGTTAATTATTGGTCTTAACGGTTTCAGAGTGCTTTGTTTTTAATAATACATCAATCCAATGGTCAAAACCCTTTCAGATTGTTGCTTCATCTGAATCGACCACAAAAAGGGACCCCATTGAATTACGCCGGACCCATGTGGTTTACAGCCATCCAAATGGACTGGGCCCCACAATTAACTACACCTTTTTTTCCCTCTTTTGTATAGCCATTGAAATTTGTGGGACTTTGATGAAGGGGTTAGGATGATCCGATGGATATCATTTTTGGCGTGGAGGTAGGGCTTACACAGATGTCTGAATCTCCCAACGTGAGATCCCCATGTGGGGGCCCTATGTGGACCCCACAGAGAGATGTGCACGTGATCCAGTACGGAAATCCAACAGAGGCCAGGGCCCGACTTCCTTTGCTGCATCAGCACGGTGAATTGGTGCACACCTCGCGCACCTGATCCCTACTGGAGAGAGGCTCACCGAACCTGCTGAACCTATTTCTTCTTGTTCATTAACCTAACGCATCTCAGAAATTTCTTCTTCAATTCATCTAAGGATTTCTTGTACCTTCTTTTTCTTTTTTCTTCTTGAAACCTTCTCAAAATATCCTCTTCATCAACCTATCTCATAAATTTCCTCTTCTTCAACCTGACCCGTTTTAGGAATGCTTTTTTCCCCTTCTATGAGTCAGCCTAGCCTGTTTTGGCTTGACCTGATCAGTTTTCTCCCCTACTTGTTTCATGCTTTGGGATTGCTCAGGGGCGGACCCACGTTGCTGTTCAAGTAGTTACCATCTGGGGGTCCCGTCATTTCTGGTTACTACCCAACAAGTAGCAGGTCCTCTGCTTTTACCCGGTATATTCTCTCCCTCTCTCTCTCATTCATTTGCTTGTTTGTATGTTTCACTTGAATCTATGGTCAATTAGAAGAGAGTATTGTGGAAATGGAGTGGCGATTAGCAATATATTACTCTAATTGCTTTATCTTAATCTTCAAATTTAAGGCCTCAAAGTTCAACAATTTTAGATAATGCAGTTTTATAATGATTTAATCTAATGGTTGTTCTGCCATTAATTTATTTCTATTGGAACAGCTAGTTTGGTATTGAGTTATCTTTCTTTTATTTTCTTTAATTGGTTTCACATAGTTATATTTCTTAATTACTTTTTAGATTTTTTTTACCTGATTTTCTTCTTGTACCACATTTGATGTTTATGATTGTATTGCCAGTTTTCATTTATGAATATAAGTTGTCCCATTTAGCTTTGTATGATAGAAGAACTCTTTAGAGGTTAAGGAAAGAATCAAAGAGGTACTAATTTTCACACGATAATGAATATTGTTGTAGTGTGGTTGCTAATTGATGTGCTAATTTCCTTAGTCTAATTTGATTTTCATACCATGCATTTGAAAAAAAAAAAAAAAAAGCCGATTTCTTTAGGAATTTTTAATGCAAGACATTTTCTCTTTTGCTATTGTTCATGTGAAGAAAATACAGCAAAATAATTTTTGACATTTTCAATTGACCATCATCTGCCCCTCTCAAATGAAAATCCCGGGTCCACTGTTGGGATTGCCGACCCTAGTCAGCTTGACCCATTTTGATTCGACTCGATCAATTTACCCCCTGGTTTTAGTGTTATTATTTTTTCTTTTTAATAATATTCTTAAAAAAAAGTATAAACTGCAACTTCTTTTGATTTGTTGGTTAGTGTTAGCTTCTTTAGCTTACTCTTATACTGTAACTCCATTTTTTTTTGTCTTTGGATTCTTCAAAAACAATTTTAATGTCATCAATCTTGATGCAATCATGCAATGCTCGTAGATGAAGACTTGTCGCGAACAATTTGGAAAATTATATATTGGAATTGAGAAATCACTTTTTATTGATAATTGTCTTTTATAAGTGATTGATGTAGAGAATTTACATGCATACAGCTTGTTATGTTTATTAGTATTTTTAATTGTGTTAATGAAAGTCAGTTGATAGCTTTCATAAAAAAAAAAAAAAAAAAATTTCCTTGATCATTGTTAATAGGAAAAGAAATGTGGCAATGCAGTTATTGACGTTATCAATCGATTGATCATCCCTTGCCCCCACTGTGAGGAAATCTTGGCACTTCCGTTGCAGCTGCGCGTGCTGTTTGGCATGGAAGGAACTATTTGTTGGTCAGATCTTCCCCAATGTCTGCTTGAATTGATCTTGCAGCGCCTAAGTATGCCTGATCGTCTTCTTTTTGGCTCCGTTTGCTGCTCATGGTGTATAGCCAAGAGACAATGTCGCGTACTCCCCTTCATTGTCTTTTACACATTCGTTACCCGAAAAGAGACTGTCGAAATCTTCAGTCTTCCCGACAAGAGAAGATACAAAACGCTAGTGCACGAACTCGATGCTGGGTCTGTTTGCATTTCATCTTCCCATGGTTGGATGCTTTTCCAACCGCATAATATGTCTTTTAAATCCCTACTCGTGAAGAATGAGGAACGTGTTGTCCTCCCACGGTTAGAACTGCGCGTTCGCTATCTTGATTGCCTTTTCTTTTCGACTCCATTTGATCCTGATGGAGTTATCTTTGTCAGGAAATCAAACAATACATTCCTACTATATCGATGTTGTGAGCGACAATTTTATAAACACCAATGGAGGGAAACTGTGGTGTCAAATACCATCTTCTTTAAAGGAAAGTTGTATACATTATCAATTAATAAAGGAAAAAAACGAAAGTTGCATTCGCTAAGTGATGTGGATTGGGGTCTGCAATATGAGGATTGGAATCTTGCAGTCATCGACCCTCTCTTTCCAGATGATTCTGCTACTGTGATGATGAAATTGAAACTTAGGAATAACATGCAGTTACTACCGACTCTAGAGAATCATGTATTTGTGCTGGTGGAATCTTGTGGAGAGATATTGATTGTGAGAATGATGGGGAATGGTGGCTGCAATCTCAATTGTGATGTCTTTCGAGCCGACTTGACTGAGATGGAGTGGATGAAGGTGGAAAACTTGGGTGATCGTATGCTGTTCTTGAGTCATGGTAGTTCAATTTCTGTTAGTGCCAGCGAAATGAGCTGTAAAGGAAATCGCATATACTATATTCCCACTCTCTCCGATAGGGATAAAGCTATGTGTAAGGCATTCGGAAGGAAGAATATGCCGTTTGTGGAATTTGAATTGGGCGGGGATCGGATGATCATTCACTCGCTTCCAGAATACCAGTATTATGTAGGTGGTTGTGCCTGGCTCACACCATGACCAGCCTCAACTCTTTTTATTATTATTATTATATTTTGTATTATTTAATAATCTAATCTGTTCTATTTATGTTCTCTCTTTGGGATCCTTGACAATAATTTCTATCTCTGTTGTAAGTCTTTTGACAGAAGATGACATTTTTAATATCTATTTTCCTTTGCAATTGTAGTTAAATTGGAATATCCATATCGAAATGTATGGAAACCTTGTTATCATGTCGTGGTACAGCACTATCGTATCTGAGATGAAGAATGATTTGCCAGTTTCTCTTTTCTAACAGATGATTTTATTGTCAAAGAGGCTTTTCTCATCTTATAAAGCTCTTTATGTTGTACAAGGGCCTACTCGGACTCTCAATGAGAGTCTTGAGCCTTGTGTCTTTATGCATTGCATGAACTTAGGAGTAAAGGTATCACTGGACTCTTTATGATCTTATCTTATTTCTTATGGTGAACTCTTGTAGGATTTGTTTGTGACGTTTCTCTTGTTGTAAAGGTGTTTTTATTTTATTTTATTTTATTTTTGTAAATCTGTTTGGTTGTTTCATACTTTGACGTCAACAGCTTTGTTTTTTCGATTAGTAAATACGTTGAATAGAACATGTCGGATTTGATTTCCTTCCATTTATATATTTCAATTTGTTGGCCTTGTATCAAATCAGGTGTCATCACTTATTTTAAAGACCAATTGAGTTATATTGAACTAATGCAGTGTGTTGTCTGCGGAGCCAAATGAACCTTGTATAAAGTATGATCCCACCTCTGCTCTTTTACCTGTTTTGAGTAACAAATAATTGAATTCAAGTAAATTACTACTTTGATGAAGAGATAGTCTACTAGAGAACATAATCCTCTTCTTTTTTTCTCTTTTTGGGTAAAGAGAGAACATAATCCTTGATAGTCTAATTAACTTGCAACTAGCATGCATGTTCAAAATGTACTTTTAGTTAAGGCAACAACAATTAGACATTAGATTTTCATTTGGTTGGAATTCTCGCCCTGAAATGATGGTTGGTTTAACGCAAAATTATGGCCTGCATTCTTTGGTTGAGAGGATTGTTGCACATGATTGTTTTTTTGGGTGTGGCTTTGGGATATGTTAATGTCTAGGATGGATTTTCTCAAGTGTTTTTTTATAATGTTTATAATGGAGGATGATGCTCTGTGATAATGAGTTATGTAAATTTTTGTGGCATCTATGTTGTAATGAGTTGTGTAAATTCAATTAGGATGATTTAAAATGAAAAAAAAATGGTGACTGTGAATGTGATTTACGAGAGTTGATGGCTTCTATGTTAGACTGTATTTTCTATGTTGAATGGCCTTTTATGTTAAAGACCTTTAAATTTTAGGTTTGTTGGCATGTCCCATTTGTCCCTACATGACAAAGCTTCACATACAACTGGTACATTCTGAGTTTGATTGAACAAGATCCAGATGTTTGGTATAAATCAAGATGGTTTTTTGACACAAATGGTGGTTTAGTTCGGCTGGATTGTGTCTTATACGTTGGCCACATGGTAAAAATGAGAGAACTAGACAGGGTGCACAACACTAAACTTGTGTGAATTTTCACTCTTCCTTTGGTAAATCTACATGGTCTGGCTATCTTTCATTTATTAATCATTGGTGTCTGAATGAAGTTATGAGGTAGCCAAATGCCGAGTGAGTGGATGAATTTAATGTATTAAGTAGATGGCCTTTTTAACTATTGATGTGATGAGTTTCTAAAAAAAGAGATGGCCGTGTGAACACACAAGTTCATGTGTATGGGAATTACCAATCATTAACAACAATACAAGTTAATGGTCACAGTGGATTCCTTTCGTCTGTACCATTTCAAATGTCTAGCCATGGTTAACCACAAGTTCATGAAACACGTTGTCCAACCACACGGTTTGCAAACCCATCAAAATAAATGCACATTAACAAGCCCGCTAATTCATCCACTTATCCTTTTAACTACTTTGTGAGTTGTATAAACATCAATTAATCTGAACTTTTGCATAGAGTCGCAAAAATCATTTAGAAATAAACACCAGCAATTGTTTTGCAATAAATGACCACTAGCCCAGTAACCCGTGCTGAGCACGATATATCCCTGCATTGCAAAATAATTAATTACATATTAAAAAAAATTACATCTTTATGTAGGACAAGTTGGATTAAATAGAAATAGTGAAATTGGAGGAAAAACGAATAGTTACATGGGAACAACTTAAACATGAGTGGATTGATCGAAAAATGAGAGGGTAGTTGCATGAGTAGTTACATAACCGTCAGTCAAAATTAAAATCGACGGTCAAAATTGAAGCCAAACCCTTGAGCTTAATATAGTATAATTGGTGTCAATTGATGAAATCTAACATAAACTATCACAGAATTCTATCATCACAGGTATATACCAAGGCTTGGCACAGAGAGATGGAGAAAGAACGAAAAAACTGAGAGAGAAAAAAATGCAGAAGGGAAAAAAACGTTGAAAGAGAAAAATAACACTAATGAAGAATAAATATAGTCGTTTCTATTGCAACAGAGAATCCTAATGCATGCTAATCCTTGGCTGACAACCAAATCAACTATAGCAAGCATTGCAACATAGAATCCTAATGAACACTAAATAGAGTATATCAATTGCTATTCAGACAGCCCATAAGATTTGACTCCTTAGTCTTATCTAATAATTGAAAAAAAAAAAAAAAAAAAAAAAAAAAAAAGAAAAAGAAAAAACACACTCCAACCTCAAAGCCCCTAATTTGGCCGTGGTAGAGAGAGAGAAAATCTTAGCATTTTTCTCTAATTAAAAGCTTAGAATATTGTAATCCAAGTGTTAAAGAAGCTCCCCTCCTCTCATTCCCTCATTAATAATCTTACATAGGCCCGTCAACTGGTCCTATAAAGTCCAATGTGCCCCATATGGACTTGCTCTAATGACTGTAAAGATCAAATTAATGCCCCATTTAAACTTGGCGGTTCTAGGGGTGTTCATGGATTGGGCTATCCTGAGCCCAAGCCAGGCCTAGCCCAGTTTAAACCGGGCTAAGGTTTTGATTTTCAGTACTAGGGCTGGGCTTGGGCTTGGGCTTGGGCTATTTATTTTTCCCTGCTTAATAGATGGGCCGGGCTTGGAATTGAATCCATGACGCCCCATGGGAGAATCACAGGAAAACCACCTGAGCTGTGGCTTTGCCTTTGTTGAAGAGCTTTTTTATTTTTATGTTTTATAATATAATTTTGGTGGGCTCGGACTTACTGATCTTTAGGTGGGCTCAAGCCAGCTAGTTCTGGCCTGAGTCGGGCTTGGAGCTATAGTTTTTAAGCCGGGCTGGCTCCAGATATTTCTTGACCCGGCGGAGCCCAGCCCATGAACAACCCTAGGCTAACCAGCTGATAACAATCGTCAGATGGTGCCAATATGCAATCCATCTATCACATGAAAGGACCCACAATCACCCTTTTTTTCAGTTATTGGTATGCGTACGGATGGGCTTCTCCTAATGGTACGGCCCAAGTGTAGAACTCAACACATGCTTCCCATGTAATGGGTCCCTGTAAGTCAATTGTGGAAGGTACATAATGATAATTCGAACCATCCAAAATAAATATCATCCACCTAGTGATATATTCCCATAAACAAACTTAATCAGAGTAGATCCCACTGTTTAATTGAGCACGTGAGTGACATGAATTCCAAAGTATGTGTTCAACTTTATGGTGGAGCCCACTCTTATTGAACTCAAATATGAGGATATATTACAAGAGGGGATGAGCAATAGTTTAGGACGGTACAATAATATATTGTCTAAAATAAGTTTAATCGGAGTGGATCCTACCATATGATTGAGCACATGAGTGAGACGTAATTAAAGCAACCACATTGACATTCAAATCATATGTTCTAATCTTATGGTGGGACACACTTCTATTGACTTAAATTTAAGGTATATCACAGGAGGGGACGGTATTCTTATTGGATGGTCCATATTATCATTATGTGGGCCCCATGACGGAGCTATAGAGGCCTAGGAAGCATGTGGTGCCCACTCAAACCCTCTCAGCCATCGATCAAACGGTCCAGACTTCTCCATCGTCGGATTGAGATCACGAGCTACAGTATATGAAACCCGTCTCCAGACCTAATCAGTGTTCCCGCCTTTCTCTCCCTCCTTTAAGACTTCAAAACCCTAGAAAACAAAAGTCAAATCCCTGCCGTGGAGAATCCGATCCGATGGCATCTTCTTCTTCTTCTTCTTCAGCTACAGTTCCGAATCTTGGGAATCGACTCTCAAGTAAGGATCTCGATTTCTTGTTTACCTTCTTCTTCTTCCTTGCTTACTTGGGTTAGGTCTTTTTTTTGACCCTCAAAGAAGGATGATCATTTAAAACAAAGGAAAGGATTAGGAAACAAAGAGGAAGAGATTATGAGATGGGTTTGGGGTTTGAAGGGATTGATTGAAAAAAAAAAGGATGGTGGGGTTAGAGATTGAAAGGGATGATAGAGATGAGAGGGTTTTTTTTTTTTTTTTTTGTTTTTTTTTTTTTGCAAGTAGATGTGTCAGATGATGAATGGTTCCAAAGATGGGTATGAATGGTGGTGATTTGAAGAGTAGGGTTTTGGAAGTCTTTTTTTTTTTTTTTTTTCAACTGAGGTGATGGAGTAGAGACTAAGGGATTAGTTAGGTTTTGGCAGGGATGGTATGGTGATGGGGTTGGGGGTTGTTGGTGAAGAAAACTGAAGAAACAAATCTGAAAAAAGAAGAAGAAAGAAAGAGGATAAATTACCTAAAAGTGTCATAGATTTCATTCTCAAGAAGCCACCTTGTTGTAGGTTGGGTTAGATCCTCTCTCTCTAGATTGATTAGTCTTTTGGGGATGTTGGTTTGGTATGCGCCCATTACAAATTGGCTGATGTCTTAAACACTGGACGACAAATATAAACATTTTCATTTATTGCATGAATATTGAATGTCTCTCTCTAGATTGATCATTCTTTTGGGGATGTTGGTTTGGTATGCGCCCATTACAAATTGGCTGATGTCTTAAACACTGGACTGCGAATATAAATATTTTCATTTATTGCATGAATTTTTGATGGTTTGTTTTAGATTTGATCTTCAGTTTAGACATGGGTATTTTTTTTTTTAATGATTTTCTCATGTTTTCTAATCAATTTAGGTTCTAATGTGCTTTAGTAGGAACATTTTGGGCATGTCTATCTTCAAAACAAGTAGACTGAAACTTGAGAACTAGGGTCCTTGACTCATGCTTGATTTGTTTAAAGGACTTGAGAATGTGCACAAATGTGTCTTAAATTTACCTTGTTGATAGCATTTATTTTTGAAAATTAATATGACTTGTTGAAAAGACTACTAAATATGAAAACTCATTTGATTATATTTTTCTTCATTTGTATGTTTATTCTTTGTATTTCATTTTTACATTGATGCTATTCTAATGTTGTATCTTCTGGTACGGTGTTGGAAGATTTAAGGTTGTTGGGCCTTGTTAATGACACTGAGATGAACCCATTAGCGGACGAGCATGTGTCCAACACACTGAGGAATTGTATTCGTACTTTGCGCCAATTAATTGCTGAAGAAATTGAAACGCTTTTAGGCCATGTTGAAGAGGCTGAGATTGACCGATCAGCAGATGAGGATTTATCTGAGGTAGAGGGGAGTATTATTCATGCTGTGCACCAAATCATTGCTAAAGGGATTGAAAAAATTGAAAAGAGAATTTTGCAGACTGAGATCGACCGATCATGGAATGAGGCTTTTGCTGAGGCAGCGAGGAGTTTTACTGATGCTCTACACCAATTCATTGTTAAAGTGATTAAAAATGTTGGAGAGATTGGGATCAACCGATCAGGGAATGAGGTATTGACCGAGACAGAGAGGAGTCTTATTTGGGCTTTTGAAATTTTCATTGCTATAGAAACTAGAAAGTTTTTGGGCCTTGTTGAAGAGACTGAGATGAATGGAGTAGACAATGAGGGTTTCACCGACGAAGAGAGGGATTTTCTGCATACTTTGGGCCAACTCACTGTTAATGAATGGATTAGAAAGTTTAAGGATGCCTGAGTGATGGATACTATGATTCTATGCTGCTGCAATCTCCAAAGAAGTGAAGAGGTTAGATGCAACTCATCTCAGAAGGATAAAATGCGAGTGGTTGTTTTGTTTATTTTCCCCCCTCCTTCTACGATATTCACATATAGATCCTGGGATTTTTAAGTTTGACTGACACTCATAGAGAAAATAGTCCCTAGATGCATGTCCTTCTTAATTGCAACCTGATTGAATGCATCTTATTTGGATTGATGGTGGGTTCAATGTGAGTATGATTTGATGATATACCTGTCTAAGGGCAACCTTTAAAAAATGAACTCAACATGCCTTTGATTTATGTCAAGTCTTTAAAATCTTAATGCATCCTTAAGAAAGTGATTGAAGTCCAATGGAAGGGTTTGAAACATTCAAACTTGTGAATCGTTTGACGTGTCTCCCAAAAACCCTATCATAAAAAAAAAATTGTCAATTGCTTGGCTATTTTTGGAAAATCTGTTTCAACAAATGTTGTCAGCCCTTTGACCTAAAGGAAATAAATGAAAGTGCACAATGTATAGGGAAAATATTCTCCTGCAAGTAGAGGAATGTAAGAGCTCCCAAGTCCCATCCTGAAAGTGGGGATTCTGATTCTGACCCTCTGAATTGTTAAGATTACTAGCAAATAGATTGGAGGTGAAGGAACTCTCAGACTGACTGCCTTCTTCATTTTCTGCTATTACATTTTACAAGGACATAACAGCCAAGGTAGTGCCCATAGCGTATGTTTTTCCTTCTATCTGGCGATGAGTTGTGATGAGTTGGGTCAGCTCAGGTTTAGGTTGGCTGCGCAACTTAACTTACAGCCCAACCGCTTACTAGTTGAGCTCTGAATGTTGACCCAAGCTCCATATGGAAGTTAAAGGATTCACCAGAATCCAGAATTTTCAAGCTAGTTCTGAGGCAGATTCACAGGTAGACTAGTTAGTATGAACTTGGGTTGGAAATGTCAGTTAAGATAAAATTAGAAAACAAAATAAAGGTCATGTTTGGCAACCAAAGATAGGTTCTCCTCATTGGTTTTCCGTTTTCCATGAGGATATGAAAAATCATCCTCCTCTTAGTTCTGTTTTACATTATTTATTTATTCGGAAATATTCAGGTGAAATATATGAGAACTTTTTTGTGGGGCTTACTAGGAAATCCATCCAAATCTAGCAACCAATAAGGGACTCCAGAAAGTCATTGATCCTAAGGATTGACACACATCCGAATAGACCGAACGAGTCAAACTTGATACTTAGGGTGGTCTCATATAGATCTTTCCATCTCCTGAATCCCATCTCCAAATGGGATCCACAGTTGGACCCTACAAAAAAGTTCTTATATAATTCTCACCTGAATATTATTTATATAGACAAAGTAGTTTTTGGACATCTTAGTTATTAAAGATAGCAAACTTATATAAGAGGTCTTTTTTTTTTTTTTTTTTAAGGGGGGGGGGTTGATTTTCTTTTACATAGTGGCCCCCCGAGGCTAGTTTCGCCCTTGAATAAGCTTTAACTCTAATTGATAAAATGTTGACGGTGTCTTTGGCCCATTGAATCTGTAAGCTGCATTAGATAAAAGGGAAGTCTTTGAGGTTAATATATTCAGAACAACTATGCAAATGTGGAGCGGGTAGGAGCCGAGTTAGGGTGCAAGACCTGACCTTCCTTGTTTCTGACCCAGTCTTGACTCGCTTAACCCACAGTATATATAGTCCAGAGAATATTAACCTGCATTTATACGAGCTGGGTAAGGTGGACATGCATAATCCTACTGATTTACATGACTTAAGAAGCAGCTGCTGCTGCTTTGGCACTGCCAAGAGTACTGCGCCGAGTGTTTACTTGGGTGGGGTTGACCCCAATCAGGTCTGACCCAAGTCACATATCCATATATGATATACCCTCATCAACCCATTCCGGAACAAATAGTCCTATCTGCCTTTCCTACCTAGCCATACAACCAACTCAAATCTCCATTCATCTCACCACTTTTCTTTCAATCCTTCGAACCAAACACCACCGTTCTATCCCAAATCCAACACACACATCCTTCTCAACGCTGCACATCAAATGCACGACTCATTCAATTGTCCAATGGGCTGGAGTCTGATTTAGATTCAATTTTAGGGACGTTTCGCTAATTATCTCTATATTAAACGTTTAAGATTTAATCATTATAATTTTAGAATAAAAGTGATTTCCTAAAGACAATTCATCAACTATCATTTGGAATTTGTAATATAATAAACACAGTTCATTTTCTCTTATTAGAGATAGAGTTTCAATCAACGATTAGATGTGGAAATCGAATTGGATCCGACTGTTGATCTGCATTCATATGATCCAATGGTAATTAAAAAGGATCAATTTTGAATGGATTTGAACATTTCAAAATGTGGCAAATAATTGCTTACAAATTATTTTTCTAGGGTAATCATCTTCCGCATATTTTGGGGTCCACAAAGTGATCCATTGATGAGAATATATTGGCCCAAAATTAGATCAAGAGATTAAAGTGAGGTTCACAATGGGTTCAGAACTTGAGCCAAAATAGGCTCATTGATTGCTTAGAAAAAGCCAATTCCTAACAATCTGAGGCCACATGAGGCCCCAAATTGGTCAAAGTTTGATCTCGTCCATGGCACAAAACTTATCCAAATCGTGCGTATGTGTGAGTCTAACATAGGCATTAGTTCTAAAATAAAACTAAACCAAAAGAAAGAACAATTCATGAAAGAATTCTGCCCCTATATTAGGCACTATTAACTGGGCCAGAAAGAATTCATAACCAGGCCCAATTAATAGCCCAAAAGCAACTAGCATAAAATCAAGATAAAGAAAGAAACTATGCACATACATGTTGAGTGTAACAATAGATCTTGCAGTTGTGTGCCTGAAGAGGTAAAAGAGAGCATGATTTTGCACTATGGCCCAACAAGGCACCTCCAAGGTAAGGCATTGAAAAGTGCAAGAAAAATTAATACAGATCAGGATCAAAAGAAGATCAGGGCTCTATATCAGGCTCAATCTATATACATTTCACGCCTAATTCCTGACCCATAACATGTTTAAATGTGTACAACAGACCTAAGTGGGCCTGATATAATTGATCAACAAAGCCTTTAAAACTAATCTGTCTGAGGCCCATTTCTATCCCGCGAACATGACCCGAAATCCTGTAAACCCTAACATGGATTAGTTGACTGTAACCATTAGATTAAGGGCCCCAATTAAACTTTGGTGCTTCTCCTAATCAAAATGCGAAAAACCATCAGCCCACCAGTCTCTTTATCCCCTGCATGTATACAGATGGGCTTCAAGTTTAAAGGTCCATACCCAACGGTGCATAAAAGTCAAACCCACCTCAGCCGTCGATTGGTGATAGATCCAACGGTCCAAATGTTTCCATTGGGATGAAGAGAACAAGCACGCTATAAGAGTCCAAACGCCCTAATTTCACAGCCCTCTTTCTCCTCCAAACCCTAGAAAACTATCAAGGGCAAAGGGGGATCTCATCTCAGCTGCCCAGGGATCGGCCGATCCCTGGGCAGGCAGATTGTCACCCATCTCATCTATCAAGCATAATAAAAAAAGTAGGAAACTATGTGCTTTTGTTTTTGGTATGTTCTTCTTCTTCACATACTGCTACCTGCAGATCTCACTGAAGGATCACATGATGGACCAGCTCCTTGGGTAAGGATCTTGATTTCTCAATTCCCTTATTGATGATTGCTAGGGTTGGGGTAAATCTTAGATTCTTTATTTTATTTTTTATGAATCCACTAGACTGATTTTATTAGAAATGAATGGTTTTGCTGAGACTGATTGACTTTTGTATTTTATTTTTTGGTTTGGTAGTTGATATGGTGATTGGGTTTGGGTTTGATGGTGATGAAAACTGAAGAAATAAATCTGAATAAAGGAGATATAAAGGATGCAAGAAGTTGAAGATCAGATCTAAGAATTGGATGTCCACATCTTCCCTTTCCTATTTTTACTTAAATAAAAGTTTAATTAGAGGGGTTTGCATTTTAGGCTGTGGTTGATGTTGTTTTTGTGGAGTGTTGTTATGTTTTGATGTTCCCTGTGTTGTCTATATGTTTGTATAAGTGTTTATTGTCATGTTGGATTGGTCTTTTGTTGTTGTCAAGCTTTTGTCTATTAGCCTGATGTTAGGCTGTGGTGTTGTAGTCTCTGCTTGTCCCCAGCTTTGTTTGTTCCCTGTTAGCAATGAAATCTAGAGGGGGAAAAAAAAACACTGTGAGTAAAGAACCTTAAACTAAACTCAAATTCCCAATCTTGATTGATTTGATTTTTTATTTTTTTTTTTTCATTTGAATGTTTATTCGTTCTATTTTAATTATCTTGATGCTATTTTGACGTTTTATATTTTGCCTCCGACTTCATTGTTTGTAAGAGAAATTAAAAAAAAAAAATGTTTATTAATTTAGTTTTTTAAATTGTAGCTGTAAAATCATTATAGAAATTGAGTGGCATAGTAAACCTCCCTATCTACATTGCTAACCAGGGCCTGAAGATCAGGAGGGGCTGAGCACCGCACCTCGCTAGGGCCTGAAGATCAGGAGGGGCCGAAGAGCACCGCACCTCGCTAGGGCCTGAAGATCAGGAGGGGCCGAAGAGCACTGCACCTCGTTGGGGCCTGAAGATCAGGAGGGGCCAAAGAGCACCGCACCTCATTGGGGCCTGAAGATCGGGAGGGGCCGAAGAGCACCGCACCTCATTGGGGTCTGAAGATCGGGAGGGGAAGGTCACAAGGGGCCGAAGAGGACCGCTGCTTGTAAGGGCCTGAAGATCATGAGGGGCCAAAGAGGACCGCTGCTCGCTAGCCCCTGAAGGTCATGAGGGGCCGAAGAGGACCGCTGCTCGTTAGGGCCTGAAGGTCATGAGGGGCCGAAGAGGACCGCGGCTCGCTAGGGCCTGAAGGTCATGAGGGGCCGAAGAGGACCGCTGCTCGCTGGGGTTAGGACCTGAAGATCATGAGGGCTGCTCGCTGGGGTTAGGGCCTGAAGATCATGAGGGCTGCTCGCTAGGGCCTGAAGATCAGGAGGGGCCGAAGAGCTGCTGCTCACAAGGGCCTGAAGATCAGGATGGGCCAAAGAGGCGCCGCTCGCTGAGGAGCCGCCGCGCACTAGGGCCTTAAGGTCAGGAGGGGCCGAAGAGCCGCAGCTCAGATGGGCCTGAAGATCAGGAGGGGCCGAAGAGCCGCTCTCACTAGGGCCTGAAGATCAGGATGGCAAGTCAAGAGGGCCTGAAGATCAAGAGGCAGCTAAAGAGCTGCCTCTTCCCCAGCTCAAGAGGGGCCGAAGAGGCGCCTTGCAGCTCAAGAGGTCCTGAAGAGGCGGCGGATCAAAAGGGGAGGGACTGAAGAGCTGCTGCTGCCACGGCTCATGAGGGCTCCAAGAACGAGCCGCTGCCTCAGATCATGACCTCTTGAAGATCAAGAGGGGCCTGAATATTGGCTGCTGCCATTGCGGCTTATGAGGGCCTGAAGATCAAGAGGGGGTGAAGACCTGCCGCCTCCTCAGCTCAGGAGGGGCCGAAGAGTCTGCCACTTTGGCTCCCGAAGAGGGTCTGGATCTATGCCTTTTATTTTGTATTTATCAAAGAAGAGGATGATGATTGCAACTATATTCAAAACTGCAGTAAAATTTTATTTGCTTCTCTATTATACTGGTAGACCTG
Source organism: Camphora micrantha (assembly GCA_003546025.1). NCBI lineage: Eukaryota > Viridiplantae > Streptophyta > Magnoliopsida > Laurales > Lauraceae > Camphora > Camphora micrantha. The sequence continues at coordinate 76,440,314 of QPKB01000003.1, read as the reverse complement.
ATAGGAAGTAGACATCATTTTTTACTTTCTTCTATTATGTTACTTAAATAAGCTGTTGCATGCGTCTCCCTGTCCAAAACCTCACCCACCAAGAGGCCATGTTACTTACTCCCATGTTGGCTCTCACTGCACTAGGATGTTCCATCCTTAGTTGAAAATGTAAGGAATATCTGAGGGCCTGTCCTAGAGGTGGACAAGGAATGTGATCTCCTCTCATTATGTTGGTTGGCATTGCTGTCTTTGTGGCAGGGCAGGACTGTTAATGGCAATTTTTTTGGGGGATTTTACTAAAAAAAAATCCCCTTAAAATTGGTACTAATTTGAAATAATTATTTCATGATATTCTACTTTTTTTAGGTACCTGATAAAAACTTGTATACTTATTTGAAAATTTCACTTCCATTTGTTTTATAGTTCTTTTATAATTCTAAGCCACACATTGCATGTGCAAACAAAAATGTGAGGCAATGAATGCTCAAAATCATCAATTTGTGTGCATCTCATGTATATTTACCATACTTGAGCCATCTCCAATTTTACTTGAATGAGTTTTACTGACATGACAAGTTGGCTTATTATAATCTGTATTTTGGGGAGAAAAACTGATGGGAGTGAATTCATTTTCTCCATTAAAAGTACTTTTTAAGTTTGCCTTGTTCTACTACACCCTTTGATTTTTAGTTTCCCCTGTTTTGGGAAATGTTGTTTCCCTGTGCTCTCGTGCCCAATTATATGATCAATACCGTTTATAGGTGACATCAATAAATTTTTTTTTTTTTTTTTACACCATCCATATCAGCTACTTAATTGATCGTGTCCATTCATCATATGCCATCAATATACAGAATAGGCTCTGAATATTGTTCCTTGAAAAATTAGTATAATATTAAATTGGAACTGGTCACAAGGATTGTAACAGTAACATATATTATTTTGAATGCTAAATTCCTAATGATCCAAGCATACCTTGTGCTATTGGTTCATTTCTTGGGGAAGTATGTTGCTGGATTCTTATGCTAGTATTCCAGAAGGAAGAATTCTTTTTGCCATTTAATCCACTTATGGGTTCATAACAAGCACAAATCATGTTCCATATGCGGCCCACTTACTTGATGGGTTCATAAGTGGAAATCCAAAATCCACTTGAGTGTTTAGGTTCGAACCCTAGTAGCTAGGTAAGAGCTGATGCCTCTTACTATTGGAGTAACATGCCGTTCTTAACGATGTTAGTCTTCTGTTCGGTACGATGAGTCTCCATCTTTCTTCATATTCAACATCATGAATTTGTGAGTTTGGTCAGATCGGTTTTTTTGTTTTTCTTTTTTATTCATGCCTAGAACTTATGAGTAGATCCACTCACCATCTTGCTTAATGGGGTCCTAGTTGTTTTGGCTCTAAGCTTTAGCTTGAGAAGTTCCTTTTTGGTTATGAGCTCTTCCAATTTATTGTTTCCCAGAAAGAATTTTAGATTGAAACTCTTCTACTTGAGTTTTGCTTCATTGGTAGATAAAAGTAGCAACGATTTGATATTTTAATGGATTATACAGTCCATGTGTTATTTCCACTTTTCTGACCGGCTTGCAAAATTCCATTCTGTTCTCGGTTATTCCTCAAACAAATGGAACTTAAGGACCTGTTTGTGCAATTTGAGGATTTTGTGCTTTGGGTGTTTTTATTTCAGAGGGAGAGAAGAATCCTGCATCCGTACTCTTATCATAGGAAATCAAAATACATTCAATTGGAGAAAACTGGTTCCTTTTTTACTGCAAGAAAAATGTATCACCAAACAATGAAACAATGGACTAGGCGGAAAATCAAAACAATTTTCTTTCCATTGCATGCTACTCATCACACAAATGCACTGTAAATGATATGAAAGACCCTGGCAATACCATAATAAAAATGGTAAACTTGATATAAAAATTTAGATTATGACATCATTTGAGCTTACATATAGACAACCGTTTGTTACATTATATACAGGCAAATCTTCTTGTGAGCACAATGCTCACAGGCGCTCACCTGCTCACTAATGTATGATGTGCACATCTAGTGCGGTCCACCTTATGATTCTTTGTTTACCTGGTGCATGGTGCCAAAGGCTCCTGCATTGGACTGGCTGGGAGATACTATGGATTATTGGAAAAAGAAGAGGCACTACATTGTAGAGATCTCATATTAACACACAATCTGTCTCTCACAATAGTCATACCCATCCTGTGGACGCACCCAAAGCCGGGGAAATGATGCACCAAAAAGATCATGTTACATGCACCCATATTTCTCACCACATTGCTACGTCCCAACCTGAATGACCAAATTTTTGCGAGGGGAAGGAGTTTTCTTCTTAAACAAAAGAAAGGAAAGGAAAGGAATATCCAAGGGTTTGTAGGGATTAGCAAGCTGTAAGCACACTCGGCTTGTGGAGCATTTAAAGGTGATGGGGAAGACAAGCATGAATGCCCAAGTTATTGGATCTTCTCATTTCCACCCATGAGAGAGTTTTTGAATCCACATTCACATTTTCTAGAATCATTTCATCATATTGATTGTCATTGCTCTGTGTCTTCGTAGCAGGGCAGGAGTGTCAATTGAGCAGACCAGTTGGGCCAGGTTGATAATAATGGACTTGAGCTTTGATTTAAGCTTGGAGTTGGGTCCATTGCGGTAGAATCTGGCTCCAGGTACAGCTGTAGTGTAGACACATCAATATGGTCTGGATCAAGTCAGGTCCAGGACCACCATGGACCTGACTGAACATGACCCATATTGTGAAATAGATCTGATACATGCTCTACTTGTCTAGTTAAGATTTGGTATCACATGTGGGGTGAGACACATCTGTTTACTGGGTTTCCCATGACCCTAACAAAACTTGACATGCTGCCACCCTCATGAACTCAAATCAAGATTACTTTTTTTTTGGGTAGGGTCTTGTTGTTTGAAGTATGACCCAACTCATTAATGACCCGAATAAAATGTTTTCATACAGTCCAAATAAGAATCACAAACATGGAGGACAAAGTCTACTATTTATTTATGGTCAACCCTTAGTGGGACCAAGTCATACCATCAGCCGGATGACCAAATCATAGGCCTTGTGTTGTGTGGAAGGAGATGTATTATGACATGGCAAACCTCCTCATTAGAGGTTGAGAGTTGTTAGTTGTCAACACTATATCTTCACCTTTTGTGGAGGAGAGTTGTGTACTGATTATAATATTCTAAGTTCCCTTGTGCAAGGGATATCAGTTGCATATCTTGGCACCTAACACACTATAGAAAACTAGGATTAGGTAGAAAACAATCCCTAAAACCACACTACTTTCCAAAGAGCCCCACCCAGCAAAGTATGCCATCTGACTCTCCTAAGTCCTAATCCTCATGTCACTACCAAGTACCAAATGAATAGAAATACCAAACGCTTGCCATTTGCCAATGTGGAAATGATGGAGATAAGGCTCTCAATAGATGTATAAAAGTCACATAGACTCCTTTAGCTAAAGCAAGATTTGTTTAAATCAGGTTTTACACATCAGACTCGAGGGTGACCTGGTTACCCTCGAATGGAGTCGACATGGTCAAGTGGTATTGAACTTGGCCGAGTTGGACCGAGTCACACCCTGGAGCCCTCAAGATCAAAGAAAAATAGTGAGAATTGATCGAAAAGTTCAAAAAGAAAAATGATGCTATATGAGTTAGGGTTAGAATTAGAGTTCCTCTCTTATGATGTTATTTTGCCTATAAATAGGCTTCTTTCCTTGTATTCGTGAAAATAGATAATGAGATAACAAAAAAAGTCTCTCTTCTCCCTGTAATCCTCTTTCTCTTTAGTCTCTCTCTTCTCTAACAGTTGCATCTTTTTTTTTTTTTTTTTTTCATCCAATGAGATGAACATTACCTTCGATCTTTGAAATGCTTAAATCTTCTTGAGAATATAATTTTGATATTCCAAGATCAGTGCAGATGGATCCAAACGCTTCCACCATCATCTCATAACAAGTAAATTAGGGGGTTTAAAAAAAAGTAAATAAAGTGAAAAGGTACTAGTTTTGGCTTTTTCCTATCAGAACTCTCAAAGGGTGGCTTGACTCAGTGGGGACTGATTTTGAGTCGGCTTGGACTCAACTACTTTTTAAATGGTCATTGGATGTGGACGAAAGAAGAGAATTAGAAAACTGTCCACAGTTTGAATTTATGCTAATGGTTCTCTCTGTGAATTTTTCACCTCACTTTTTTGCATCCAAATGGGCGTAAGGGCATATTTAAATGCATAAGAGATGGAATGGAATAAAATTAAAGATCAAATTAAGAGAAAGCGAAATAGAAAGGGGTAGAGAATAACAACAGTCAATGACAAAATGTAAGTGGTAGAGAATAACAACAATAAATGACAAAATATTACTCTTCTCCAAATCATGACTTTTTATCATTTAGTGGGCTGAGAGGGTAGATTTTTTACTTTTGGGTCCAAAAAAGACTGTTTTTTTAAATCATTTAGCACTTCTTTTTTTTTTCTTCAACCCTTAATTTTATTTTATTCCACCCCCTCTTAACATCATAAATAAACTCAGAAGTTCTTTGTAAAGCAAAAGGGATAGGCAGTGCTAGCATGGCGTGAGACGTTATAGTATCATTTATATATATGAAATTAGAAAGTTGATATTTGAATACTTTTCTTGACAAGGTCCTCGAGTATGGTGTAAGACTTCATAATGCTGTCATACACTATCTGCAGGAGGATACACCACCCAATTATCTTAACAATAATGGAACAATATTTTAGCATTTCTTAAACAAATGGAACACCAACCTTGCAAGCTATTTGGGCAAATACCTAGTCACCATTAATGTAAGTTTTTCTATCTTTGACAAAAGAGTTATTTATGTCCATGGCCCCATCAGATAAAGGGTTTTGGATAAGTCATTTCATTGGTCATTTTTAGCCCTTTAATCTAATTGATTGTTGACATAGTAAGTATTGGATGGCTCACAATCACTGTTTGATCGGTTAATGACATTAAGACATATGGCATCTGTTTGGGTTTTGTGATAATCATCTGACATCTTTTAGTTGCCAATTTCCATCTACCAACTTTGAGTTTTTTATTATGATCTTCAATTCAACGTGAGAGATGCATGCCTACAGGGATATCTATACAATTTTGTAATTCGAGTCAAATGGTCTTTGAATTTTGCTGGATCTTCCCCTGAGAAACCAAATTCAAATCATTTAATTTACTTATCTTAAAATTTGAGATAAAGAAAGAAGCTAAAAGTCTTAGTCAATGTAGTCCCTGTTCAATTTAATACTTGACAAATGGGCCTGTCTTTTGGGCTAATTGAGAAAACATCCACAATGAATCACTCATTGGGCATACCTTTTACGAGGCCCACCCATGTATTAAAATTTAGAATGCAACCCAACCCAAGAAAGCTAAACATAGTTCTAAATTATGGACCCTTTCTAATGTAGGTTAAGAGATATAAATATTGCTTAAGAATGTAGGTTGGGATTTGAGTCTGTAATCAGTAAAGGGATTCAAATTCTGATTAGACCACTGACCTGACCCATTTACATCCCTAATTATATCCTTATCTCAAAGCTTCTTCAACAAAGACCATTTCAAATCTCTATCATTATTATTAAGAAAGATAGATTAATTATAATAGGAGCACTTGCAATGGGATTTTTTTTTTAATCTTGGTAGTTTGTGAAGTGAGGTCAGCTGATATGGTGTCTTGAAAGAAATAAACATAGCATAAATCTCCATGACACCAACCAAACCCAAGATAACACTGTATCTTGTTTTCTTTCTTGCTTTGTTAGGCACAAAACAAATGGAAGGTCTGATACCATTAGTATACAAGGCAATCAAAAGGAACAACACCCGCAGGAAATACAAGTGTTTGTCGCAGGGCCCGGCGCAAAGCTTTCAGGTGGCTGAGTTCAACAGTCATGCATATCTGACACCGCCACCTGAGAAGGTCCATGAAGGACGAATGGATCATCGGAGATGCAAGTCGGTCGATCACAGATTCTCCGTCAGGTACTTGTCGCCGCTGAGGAAGAAGGAAGAAGCTCGTTTATCAAAGGAAGTTGTTGGTTTTAGGAGCCATCGAAATCGTAGTATGTTCTCATGCATGTCTGGTGCTTAGAATGCCTCCCCTTGTTTCTCATATGGGGATGAAAGTACTTTCGATACTACATAAGTTAAAAGTTTTAGATATGGGAACGAGTCTCTCTTTTTCTCTCTCTTTTTTTCAGTTATGTCGCAACCTTAAGAGTTAATTTACTTCTTTCAGTTTGTATCACGTAGAAATAAACAGATATGATAAGCTGTTTCTTTTTTATAAGCTTGTTCTCTTTTATCATCATGAAAGCATGCATACTCAGTACAATATTCCTTCATAAATCTTAGTACTGTTGGAAAACGGTTTGTTGGCAAATACATGCATAACTGAACAATGAAAGTTGCTTTCCCTGATATCCAGGCAAGGGGAAGATGAAACCTATGGAACCAATCTAGTGCGGCCATGCCAACCATGGGCAAGATGAAGATGGTGGATGAAAACATTTAAATCAGCCTTAAAGACATGCAAGATATCAAGCGCATCAGATCATCCTATTTCATTGATCTATATCCCTCAAGTTGAAACATTTTTTTCTTTTTTTTTCAGATTCCAATCAGACTATGACTAATTAATAGTTGGATGAGTGTCAATTTAGGCTAGAGGAGGCTAACTTGATCATATATGTGAGCCTAGGGTGGTTTGCACATAAAAACCATGTGGACGGTTTTGATCAGAATATTTAAAAGGATTCTAAAATTGGCAAGGACAAGTATGATTTCTGATGGCCTGTCAGTCTACTCGATTATGAATTCCCAAGAGATCATATGGTAAAAAGGGGTAAGTTAAAACATTTACTAATTAGAGGGGAGATGTCTGATGAAGATACTGTCCTGGGTAAAAAGATTACGTACAGGTACCACCCTTCTCATGCCCATGAGAAATTCATCGTCGAGAAGTGGTCAAGAGAAAGGTAGACCAATAAGCACAGATGAATAGAATAACAATACCCTCATTTGCCTCCAATAAGCACAGATGAATAAATTCATTCGCCAGCAACAGTTGTGTTGAAAAATATTAGGCCTCCATTTGCCTACTTTGTATTGAATTCCTAGGAATTCATAAGAAAGAGTTTTAAGTATAACTATAGGACCATTACTTTCCTAATATTTAATTAACTATGGTGACGAGTGAGTAAACATTTCCTTTCAAATGAGAGGTTAATTACTTGATGACCCTTGTTTATCTTCACCTTCAATCCTTAATTTTTTTTGCCCTTCTAATAAAGACAATTGCTTAGAAGTTCTAGGAGTTCAATACCATTAAACTGGACCCTTTCAATGGACAACCTTTTCTTCTTTTATTGTACAGATTCAAGAGGAAAAGATTACCATAGTAAAAAAGCCACAACAATCCTACATATAACGGAAGTTCTATTTGTACCAACATGGTTTGTTGAACACACCTACTTTATGAGCTCACCACATCTAAAATAAATAAAAAAGTTATTTTTACTGAGCCCACCCTCAATAATACCCAAAACACCCTCTTATCTTCTCCTCTTCTCTCCTCTTCCCTTCTACTCACAGGCGAGCTCCCCTCTCTTCTCCCTCCTGCGAGCTCCCCTATCTTCTCCTCTTCTCTTCCCCTCCAACCAGCTGCAATCGAACTCAGACGGCCGCCCCATTACCCGCGACCATCTCTCCTTCCAGCGAGCTCCCCTCTCTACCCCATCATCACCGGTGACCATCTTTTCCTCTTTCTTCGCGTGTATCGTTCGCTGGTGGGGTGTACAGAGTTTCAGGCCGTGCACATAAAGAGGTGCACGGTTGTGAAACCCCATGCATATATTACAGCCGTGCACATGAGATATGTACGTGGTTTCACAGCGAATGAAGCTTGTGGGTATTTTCACCATTTCATACATGGGTATTTTGGTAATAGTTCTTTTTTAAAAAAATTGGGTGAGCTCAGTTATTCTCACGGTAAAAATAGAATTTCTCTGCGTATGGAGACCACACCACTTTGAATTTGAAACATGGAACAAAAAACCATGTTTTGAAAACAAAACCATTTCATAACTGGTTTTTCCCGTAAAATACCGGTTTCACTGGTAACGGAGATACCATGTGATGGCACTTTTTCAAAACATAAAATATGAAGCAATACTGGTTTATTAAATATCAGCCGTGATACTTGTCCCGGGTTTTGTCCCGGGACATGGCCCGACTCCCCATGGGAGCTGGGCCACATCCCGGGACAAGTAGACTTTTTGATTAAATATATAGCACTTGTTCAACTTACCCATACCGGTTTATTATATTGCTGGCTCCCATGGCTCCCCATAAATATGAACAGGGAGGGGGAGTGCATGTGTGTGTTTATTTTTATCACTTTCCCTTGAGCCAGCCTTCTTGCAAATCCCACCTGTAAAATATAGGTAGAAAATGACAACAATTAAAGATTACCAAGCTGTTCAACACTTGCTCCTTTGATTTTCATCTTTCACTAATCTCACTCATTATAATATTGGTGCTTTAGAAGGTAAAGGTGTTGATTTTCATCTTTCACTAATCTTACTCATTATAATATTGGTGCTTTAGAAGGTAAAGGTGATTCCTTTTGTGCAATGCAAGGCATTACTCCTATTCCCTGGTGTATAGTCAAATGTTTTGAGGAAATCAAGATGATGAACTCATGTGTAGTCCCAACACATCTTCTCTCATGCCATATTAAACCAACTTCTACTTTGTACCAAAATGCTTCACTTGGTCATCAAAATGGATAGATACACCGTAGAAAGTCCAGAACTTTCAGAAAATTCCCACATGTAAGGTCTGCATCCTCTGGCTTCAACCTTGACAGAGTAACCAGAAAAGCAACAGTTGCAAAATCAAGGTATCCTTGAGTGGCAGTAGGGTATTTTATGCACAACTCTCCTCTTCTATTGATGGATTATTACGGGTGATCATTTGTTAGGCCAGCCCGAGCCCAACCTAAGCACAGTCCACATTGGGTAGGGATGCTCATGGGCTGGGTCAGCCCAAGCCTGATCTGGACCTAACCCGCTTTGGGCCGGGCTTCGATTAAGTGATGGAGAGCCCATAGCCTGGCCCAGCCTGTCTTGTGTAAGAAATGCAAGTAATTTAATTTAATTAGTGCTCTAATGCCCACAAACGTTATGAAAAGCCCAGTTTGGCCCGGCCAGATTGATTAAATGGGCGGGCACGGGTCTAACTTTTTTGGGCCGTGTAAAGCCTGGGCCGGAGCTGGGCCAGTATTTCTAAAGCCAGGCTGGGCATGGATATGCCTTACCCCGGCCCATGAACACCCCTAACATTGGGCAAGATTTGGGCTGTAGTTTTAAGCGTTGGGTTGTACCAAGGCCTAACTTATGGCCTGATTGTTAGATGGATCAGGCCCAAACCACTATTTATATATGATCAAATACCTAGCAGGGCCGGTATATCTATAACAATGTGGTGTTTTGTTCTGATAATCAGCTTGTCCTAGGCCGACTTTCATACACTTTGACTGGATATCAGCCTGACTTTTAGGCCCAATAAATTGGGCTTGGACAAGCTTCAGCCCAACCCTACTGGCCCATGAGCACCCATTGAAATATGATGCTTCCTATCGTTTTAAAGGAAAATTATCATGGAGGTAGATATCAGATAAATGGAGGATTTCCTCCCACGGGCAGACTGAATGTACAAACTAGCTCTATTGGGTCCATTTGGGCTCGCTTTTGATTAGTGTAGCTTGTTTCACACTCTTACCCACAATGAACTGACACCACGTCCAATTTACAGCTCACGGGACCCTTGCACTGTTGAATTAAACTTCGATGCTGTTAAGTCATTGACTGGTATAATCTGATGTGGTAGATCTTTTTCTTATCGATAAAGAGACCTCTCCATATATCTTAACGCATTCATAAGAATGCATTTAAGTGGGTTCGTTGTGCTGGATAACATGAACACAGCATGCAATATGCTCATAGGTGAAAATCTTCTAGAAATAACAATATTTATAGATAGAAAAAAATATAGCTCTCACGCTCTTATAAATTAAGAGATAAGGAGACGTGTGTAAATGGGAGTTACTGTATAGGGGCATGCTTCTTTCCTGGGAGATCAAGGGAGCTAGTTGGCCCCACCTGGGGCACCATCAATCATGGCCGAGGTGGGAGATAGAAGGATTTAAATAAACGTGACTACCATATATATAAAATTTCAAGTCAATCTCATTATCCTAATCTCTTGATCTATGGCCCTCAAATTTAATCATATAAAAATATATTATTTTATTTCATCTCAATCAACCGTTTAATCCATTACATTAGATGTAAAACCAATGGGATCTGTGATCACGGAGGGGTTAAGATAATGTGTTAAATTTATCATGTGGCACAAGAGCCTAAACATACTATAAATACTTGTTCCAAGAGAGGAATCTTTTAAAATAATGTTCTTCTTAATATATATGATACTCAAAAGAGGAACAAAATCTTAACGCAAAAAAAAAAAGAGAGGAACAAAATAAGGAAGAAGGGAGCAGAATGCATATTCCTTGTTAATATAGTACAGCTTGCGAAGCCCATTTTAATGCGTGTCAGAGCCTTAATATAATGATAAGTAAATCTTCAATCAAGGTAAAATCAGCTCTATTGTCACACGTGAAAGTATCAAAGTCGCCGCACTAATTAAAAGTAGGCTCAAGTGGGCCCATAAAGTTGCTGATAACATTATCATAAGAAGATGGAATTGGATTAGACTGGAAGAGAGAATTTGAGATGTTTTTATTATCATCACCATCAACCTAACAACTACATCTTACCTTAGAAGGGCAAAGCTCAACGCACTGTTACGTGGCCGCAATTCTCACCTTACTATCCGGAATTCGAACCCTAAATACGCTACATTTTATCACTTGTGTTGGCTCTTCCTTAGATTCCAACCCTCTCCCTTGTTTGGATTACTAAAAACAACTATATATTCTACCCAATGAAAAACATGGAATCGACTATAAGATCCTTCGAATTTTTAAGATTATACGCTTTTCCAATGGAACAACCACCTATTGTACTGCATAGCCTTTTAGGATAAAATACGAATATACGATTGGGACTTGAGATAGAATAATGGTGTTTTGGAAATAAAAGTACACCCATTTTTGTTTAATGGATGTATGGGCAAATGGCCCCACCTAGCCTTAATATAATCATAAGTAAATCTTCAATAAAGATAAAATTAGCTCTATTGTCATACCATGGAATGACTAAAAATATCAAATGGGCTGCACTAATCAAAGGTAAGCTCAAGTGAGCCCATAAAGTTGCAGATAATTAACATTACCACAAGAAGATGGGAATGGATAAGACAAGAAGAGCGAATTTGAGATGTTTTAATTATCATCACCCTCAACCTAACAACTATATCTTACCTTAGAACGACAAAAATTACCTCATTGATAAATGGTGGCAATTCTCTTCGTAATTTGAATCCTAAATACGCTACATTTTCTCACTTGTATTAGGCTCTCTCTTATATTCCAGCCCTCTCCCTTGCTTGGATTATTAAAACAATTATATATTCTACCCAATAAAAAATATGGAATCGACCATAAGATCATTCGCCTTGAGCTTAGGAGAGCCTTGCTCACATATATATATATATATATATATATATATAGGGGGACATTCATGTGCATCTATCCCTCACTATAGGGTGAGGGCATTTTTCCTTTTTGCACATGAAGACAAGGAAGCGTACCTCACCCTATGTACTTGAAAATTCACTTTTGTACTTGAAAATTCCCATTTATGGAAGTGTCCCTCACCCTATGGTGAGGGATGGATGCACATGAATATTCACTCGACAATGTCTGAGGGTTTCTTTGAGGGAGACGGGACGAGAACAGACCTTTAAGAAGTTGAGGAAGACCTGCCGAGGAGAGCAACTACAGGCGTTGCGTCGTTGCGACGAGGTTGAAATGGGACTGAGAGGGCGACTCCGATTGCAGATGAGAGAGAGCGTGGAGGTGCAATGGGCAGTTCGTTTCTTTGCTCTATGGAGACAGGGTTTGCATCGTTGGGATGGAGAAAAAATGGGCAGGCCTCGAAAATGTCTTTCAATAAATGGGTGGGCTTTAAGTCATTGATCCTTTCCATCTATCACAAGTGCGGTTGGCACGCTTGAGCGGAAATTATTTTACACATGAGCTGAGGAGAGTGGAGCTCATATATATATGAGTAGTGCTACTTGGACAAATTTTTTTTATATATATATAAATATATATATATATACATTTCACCTATGCCTGTCAATGGGACGGGATGAAACGGGTAAAAAGCCCGGCTCGGCCCAAGCCCTAAAATACAGGGCTTTTAAAAGAAATATGAGCCCAGTGGGCTAGGTTTGGACAATACATTTAAAACCTGCCCAAAATGGGACTGGGACTGGGCAGAAGATGTCCAGCCCGTTCAGGCCCGACCCGTCCCAAGCCCTCAAATAAAGGGCTTTTAAAAAAATTTGAGTCCAGTGGGTTGGGTTTGGACAATACATTTATGTTCATTTCTTTTTTAAATTATTTGACCCATATAGGAAAATATGATACTAATTCTCATTCATTTTATTGATTTTTTTATTTTCTACTTTCACTGTCCAAAAAAAAAAAAAAGAAGTTTTTAACTGATCCTACATTACTTTCACTTGACTCATATATGATACTCATTCATTTCTTGACCCTATAGCCTATAGGATACTCATTCATTTCTATTGATTTTCTGATTTCTACTGTCACCGGCCAAAAAAAAAAAGTTTTTAACTCCGCCATGTTGTTTGTTGCATTGTATTGCCGGTCTCAAGCCTGAAAAAAGGAGGAGGGTTTAAAGTCCGGTTCACACCGGGGGTCTGGTAACAGCAGGAATAATTAGAAAATATTTTATTTCTGTTTAGGATCGAGCTAAGCCCAGGCTCGGCCCTGTCCCAGCTCGGGCTCGTATGAGACGGAATTTGATGTAGACCCGTTTAATTTAGGACTGAAATTGGATAACACTTATGGGGCCCGTCCTATTTTCGGGACGGAATTGGACAAGCTAAGTACAGCCCAGCCCGTCCCACTGACAGGACTAACTTCGCCATTGTAACAGCCACTTTTTGTCCGTTTAGGATAAAATACGGACAATACCCACGTGTCCCCCACCATCCAAATTCAAAGCCGGCTAGAAACGACGCCCTTCTCCTCGTCACGTTCCAAAACCTGCAAAAATTCCTTTCCGTTCCTTTCCACGTTCGTTTCTCACACTCATTCTAATCTTTCTCCTCCTGTTACTTACAACCATGGAAGGTGAAACCAAGAAGAAGATCATTATCGACACCGACCCTGGAATCGGTAACAAAATCCGAAAATCTCATGTCAAAATCATGCTTTTCTCCTCGATTGCTAATTCGATTCTCCATTCTCGACGATCTCATCTACTTCACAAACCCTAAAACCAGAGCAGTATCTGTTAAAAGATCACCTAAATCACTACATATATGTTCCTGAAATCCTTTTACTCGTAGAAACTTGATTGGATCATTGAATTTGACTCGTCGATTTGTTTATAGTCTCTTCATTTGTTAGAATTCGATTGGATTTTGGTGAGTGAGATCTGTTGCTGCTGATGATTGCAGATGATGCGATGGCGATCTTCTTGGCATTGCAGTCGCCGGAAGTGGAAGTGATTGGGCTCACTACGATTTTTGGAAACGTGTACACGACTCTGGCGACGAAGAACGCTTTGCATTTGGTGAGTGCTCTTGAATTTTGGTTGGATTTGAAATTATGCAGTTGGTTTAATTGGGTTTTTGTATTACTTTGAGAAGTTGTATTGAATTGTTAGTTGAATCTTTCTTATTGGGTTCTGTTTTAGTTGGAAGTTGCAGGGAGAACAGATATTCCAGTTGCAGAGGGATCACATGTGACTATCATGGTATGAGTGATTTTCCTTTCCATCTGTGGGTTTAGGTGTGAGTTTTGAGATTGTTGGATGCATTGCTTGAGCATTATATGTCAATGGCATCTTAGTTTCATTGAACTCATTCGCGTCGGTGGGATTAGGTGGAGTTTAATCTATCATTCTGGACTATCTATGGTGTTGTTCTTGCTCTTTGTGGGTGATCAAGTGGAAGTGTTACTGATTATACAATTATATACATAGGAGAGAAAAGTTTTATGTAGGAGACTTGACTTGTGGGTTGAGTGGAGTTTACTAGTTCCACCATGTGAAGATTGCCAACTATTTGCTATTTCCATATTTACCTTCCATGTAAGGGGGTTGTTTATATCTATCCTTGCTACTTCTATCCACGTCATATTCGGCCTACTCCTTTTCCTATCTAGTCTGGGATTTATGTTCTTTTACGTTTTATGATATATTCTTCTATAAGGGGATTAGTTCAAAAAATGATTTTAATAAAAAAATTAAGTTCCTTGATTTAGTCTGCTGTCTTAATAATTTATATTTGTTTTTTTTTTTCTCCTTCATTTTTTCCCCTCATTTCTCATTCTCTGCTTCCTTGTTGTTTGGATTTATTCTTGAAATCTTAACATCAATGCTGAAGTCCATATCATGCATGCATCTATTATCTATATACATTTACATGGCATAATCATGAATGGGGATTTTATTACACTTTTTTTTTTATCTATTTGTTTGAATGTGATAGAAAGGTACAAAGCTACGCATTGCCGATTTTGTTCATGGTACGGATGGGCTTGGAAACCAGAACTTTCCTCCACCAAAAGGGAAGCAAATTGAACAGTCAGCTGCTGATTTTCTCGTTCAGCAAGCAAATCTATTTCCTGGACAAGTCACAGTGGTTGCACTAGGCCCACTTACAAATATTGCATTGGTGAGCTCTTCTTGCTGTGGACTTTGAACAGATAGTACCTCTGTATTGATATCTTCAATAACTCTGTAGTATTTCCTGATGGATATCTTCAATCATACAGGCCATTCAACTTGATCCTGGATTTTCAGGAAAGATTGGACAGATTGTTATTCTTGGTGGTGCTTTTTCAGTTAATGGGAATGTTAATCCTGCAGCTGAGGCCAATGTATGCTTATCTTTGGAGCCGTCACTCTTTACAATTTTCATTCCTTGAATTTTAATGTCTTTATCTAGATTTGACTGTTCGTCATTGCATTGCAATGCTATGTCATTCAGAAGAATAAAAGAAAAGGTAATTATATATTTATATAGAAGCTGAGATTAGAGTACTATTAGCTGAAGGAAATAAAAGAAAATACCTTACATAAGACGACACAGTGTATATACACTTTCAATGATCAATTTGCAGTTTCACAACACCACGGGTGTTGGATTTCTTTGATGTGGATTGACCTGCATCCATTGATGAAGATGATGGGGATTTTGAAGATCAAGTAGCAGTCAGGCATTTGGCCTATATGGAGGAATTTGAATATCTGTTCGAACACATGTAGTCCACATTCATTTGTGTAGGCGTCCAGGCATATGCGAGAGTCAAAACAGCTCAGTGGTACTCTTGAAAGGGCCCAGAACAGCCCATAACACACTTCTCAGTGGATTTATAAAATAGTCCATTATTGTGGACTGTCAACTCAATTTTGAGGACTTTGGGCACATAGCATAGCAGGCCGATGTTAGGACCTTAAAGGCCTGCTTAGGGTGTGACAGGTTCTTTTGGGTTTGGCCTCTGTAGGCCAGAAAGTAACCAGATAAGCTACACAGTACTACCACCTATATAAATGAACTCTACAGCCCAACGAGCTGCAGCCAGATGCACCACTGTTCCAGCTTGGAACTTAGTCCTCACTCCACATTTGTTCTTTTTCACCTGTTGTCACTCTTTTATACATTTTATAATGTGGTCATCCAAGTGATACGCCCATCTCAAAAATTGACAAGCCTTGCGGGTGAACATGCTCTGGACATGTGACAGTCTTTTGGTATTGACCCTGTCTCATTTTATGAGATGTCTTGAGTATTTCTACTCCCATGCATTATGTCCTTTTTAATTCTACATTTGGATTATCATTTTTCATTCTTGATCTGTGATTGGGAGCCCAGATTTTTGGAGATCCAGATGCTGCAGATATTGTCTTCACAAGTGGAGCAGACATTTTGGCTGTGGGACTAAATGTTACTCATCAAGTTGTTTTGTCAGGTATCCCTTCACAATCTCAGATTCTACATCTTAAAGAGTCGTCAATGTGCGTATGCTTTGAATTTAACGAGCACCTTTTTTTGCTAATTGCAAATTGTTTATTTTGTTGCTTAGTAAAAATGTATTCAATTTCTCTGTTATGCAGCTCTTTCATGCTCCTCAGGCTTAACTTGTTGAAAAGACTTTAGGTTTTAGTCAGTGGCCTGATATAAGTAGGAAAGTAGCTCACTTCCAATCATTTTCCATTAAGTTTTATTTGTCTGACTTCTTAATATTAATAATAGTTGTGGTGGTGTTTTCAGCAGTAGTGTTAGTGCAATAATAATTTGGGACAATTCCCACAGTAGAGACATAGTCGTCATCGTCATCGACATAGCCTTTTCCATCTATTTGGGTTTGGATTTGTGATTTCTACTTTTCCATTCAGTCCTATTTGTGCCGTGTTTTCACTAACTCTGCATCCATCATGTCCTTTTCTCACTGTTCCATTTAAGGTCTTTGAGCGGTATCTGTAACATGTTAAAAACAGCATCCTTGGTGCAGTAACATGTGGTTCCTTTTTTACTATGTTTGTCTCAGACAAATCTGTCCTAGTTGGTGATAAATTTAAGGTTTTATGCCAACATATTGCAGGTTCCTGATAAATTTTTTTTTTTTTTGTACTCTGTAGCAGATTGCTGTGCTGATGCTGGGCCTGAAAAGGGAACTTGTGACTTAAACTCTGTTTCTCCCTACTGGACCATAACCTTGATTCCTTCATAATCCCTCTTCTAACATTCAGTCATGAATGCATAAGACATAAATGATGCCTTAAGAATAGAAATACATTGGCTCTATATAAGATAGCTTTGCTTGTGAAATTATCATCATCGAAGCCTTATCTAATCTATCCGACTTTAGCATTGGTTCTCCTACACTGTAATAAATAAAAATAGATTAAAGTTTTCTCTGATTTAAAGTTTTTATCTGCATTTGTGTTGCACACTGAAGTATTTTAGAGAATATTACACAACCTGTACTATAAGAAGCAGTCTTTATATGTAATTACTCTTTTTTCTTTGGCCCATTCATGAAGTAGCTTTTTTGGACTCATTGCAGCTGCTGATCGTGATAAAATGGCTCAATCCCCTGGGAAATTCGCGCATTACTTGTGCAAGATCTTAGATGTTTACTTTGACTATCATCGTGATGCCTACGGCACACAAGGTCAGTAGTTGGAGGGAGGGAAGGTGAGGGGTCCTTCTTTCTCTTGTGTGATGATAGATGTTGTATTGTTTGCAGGTGTTTACCTTCATGATCCAGCTGTTCTTCTTGCTGCTGTTAATCCTTCTTTGGTCACTTGCACTGAGGGTGTAGTAAGGGTCCAGACGAATGGCATTACAAGGGGCATCACAATATTTGATCACACAAGAAAAAGGTCAGTGCAGTTATTATTCTCTTTGTTTTGAATTTCTATAATGATTGCAGGAAAAAAATCACTATTTCATATTAATTAGAATTGATTTTTTTTTTCACCTGTAGGTTCCAAACTATTGAAAAACAAATATAACTAGTCACTCCGTGTTTGGAAAATAAATGCATGTAGCATTTGTGCTGGACATGGTTTTTGACATTGTGATTCAGTCGAGAATTGGCGTTCTCTGGCCAGCAGCTTTTTAAGTTGAGTTTCTGTGTTATTTAACAATGAGTGTTGTAGAAAGTCGATATTGTTCCCTCTTTAAAAGATTGGATAGGTTGGAAATGATTGTCCTATAATGGCCAGTAAATGGTCATTCTTGACCACCTTAAAAATGTGTCATTTTCAGTTTCCTACCATCATGACAACCTTCCACATAGGTTTTTGACCTTCCATCGTTTGCTTCATATGCCAAATGCCCTGGGAATCACTTGATCGTACGATTAGTTGTCTGACTTCAAGGGTTGGATGGTTTGCTAACCCCGCTTCTTTCTTCCTTTTTTTGGTCATTTTCAGAGGCCACAAGGTTTTTTTCATATCCTGCGTCATAAGTTTTAGTCTGAGCATGATCAGAAGAATTAGATCTTCAACAATTCCGAGGTCCATCTTGGTTCTTAAAAAAAAAAGAAAAAAATCCAGTCTCCTTCCCCTTAGGATGTAGATAATCAACACGCGGTTGATTAGAAGGCCTTCTCACAAGAAAAAGCATGGAGTAAAGGTTGATGGTGCTTCAAAGGAGTCGAGAGTATGTTTTGGGGAGAGACGAAAGCAAGGCGGGCCCTGGATTTTCATTTGAGTGGGGTGGAGTGGCAAACCCAAATAGGTAGTTGGATTTTGTGGGCAAACCCAAGATTTTCATGTGGGTTTTGGGGGCGTTCCTGGAATTATCATGTGGGTTTTGTAGGTGGACTTGGGATTTTCATATGAGTTTTGGAGGTGGACCCAAGTCTGATGGTAGCGACTACCCCCATAACCATATATGTGGGTATGCCCCTGATGCAAGAAACCAAATATTTGAAGGAAACCCCATGGCCCTATGTGGCTATTATTTAAAGTGGAAGAGGATTTTAGGTTATGAATATTATTCCTAAATATGAATGTTCTTTACTTTTTCCCCTTTTTCTTTCCCACTTTTTTTAGGATCACTTGTACATGTCTCACGTGTAGAAACAAAGCATGCGATACTCTACAAAAACCTCTTGTATCTTATAATTCTTTGTGATGTACATAATGTATGTAGTGTTTCCATTTTTAGTAAATTTTCTGACCACAACGTGCACACCCACACAAGCACACATAAAATAAAATATAAAATAAAAGAGGGGAAAAAAAAGAGAGGAAAAGTTTGGCCTATGCTCATTTCAGTGAAAGGTTTTTCACCTATGCATATCAAAACAATGTAAAACTCCTAAATCATATACATTACATTTATTGTTATTTAGAAACTAAAGAAAGAAGAATTCTCTTTCTGGGGTGTGGGGTGTTTTTTTTTTTTTTTTTTTTTTTTGGGGGGGGGGGGGGGGGGGGCACACTGTAGAGCCAAGCATTTTGGTGTTGAAGAATGGTACAAGATGATAAGGAATTATATTTGTCGATAAATGAGTGTGAACCAGAAAAAATAATCATTAAAAAATGATTGAAGAACAGGCATTTGTTATATTTAGAAAAGAAATTAGTTTGAAACAGAGAGCTGTTTTCTGCTTTATGTATTAGCGATTGTATCCTGTCTGCAGCACATGTATAAGAGTGTCCAAACTGTTAGTCCTGTGGGACTTACAATGGATGGGTCACCCAAAATTTTTGTTTGGCAACCTGAGTATCTGACCCTTCATCTGAAAGATTTTTTTTCAGGAGGATGGTAGGATTTTGGACTATTTTAGATTGTAACATTTTCTGTATACACGTGTAGTGGTGTTCTCTTCAGTTTAATGATGATGATGATCAGGGCACAAAAAAATAACTAAGAGTATATGATCGTTATCTCTACTTGAGCAGGTTTTCTGGTACCAACGAGTGGTCAAATAAACCAACAGTTAAGGTTGCTGTGACTGTTGATGCTGCTACAATGGTCAAGCTGGTCATGGAACGGCTCATGAGCTCATAGAAGCATGATGTGGAACGGACCAACATGGCAATGCTTACATCACGTGGCACACAAAATCAGCTGGGATCTGTGCATATTACATGGACTGTCATGATTGTTGATCCAAGTGTGTGAACTAATTATTGGCTGGTCTTGAATTCTATATGCAGCAATAACCGTTTGAAGTGCATGTTTAACAGAATGGTAATAAAAGGCAGCTTTGATTTAGAATCTTTGTTTCTTGAAATGTTTTCTTGTAACATTTGTGATGATAATCTGCTCCTGTTTAAGCAGCTGTGTTGAGTAATAGGCCTGTGGGCTCTGAAATTTTCAATACTTTATACATGAATGCCAGCAACGTTGACTCGGTTAGATGTGAGACACTGATCAAGCCATTTACTAAAAAAAAAAAAATGACCTGAAACTGATCGGCTGGATGGACTGGTAATGCCTTATGGCACTGAGTCAGGTCCTGTGATTATGAGGGTTCCTGTCATTGTGCATACTTACTCTCAGAGCTTGATATGGTTTCTCTCTCCCCTTTTGTTTTGCTAATGTTGGGTGGATGGAGAGTGGCGCTTTACCTTGGGGACTCATGGAACGATGCTTGGGCATATGTGAGACTAGGGTGCCAGCACCGGCCAGCCATGAGCGAGTTGGCTTCTCTCTCCTCTTGGATCTCTACCATATGTGGGTATGGCTGGGTAAGTCAGATGTGACTTTACAATCCTGGCCATCACTCAATTGAGTGTTTTTTTTTGTTGTCTTTTGAACTCATCATTTACTTGTTATAATCCCAGAGACAGTTGAATTGGTGACATTTAGCTATTTAGCTAGTTTGGATCATCACCT
Source organism: Camphora micrantha (assembly GCA_003546025.1). Lineage (NCBI taxonomy): Eukaryota > Viridiplantae > Streptophyta > Magnoliopsida > Laurales > Lauraceae > Camphora > Camphora micrantha. The sequence goes on along the minus strand of QPKB01000003.1, from coordinate 76,419,654 downwards.
CTATAGCTTCGCTTTTTTCTATAAATATTCTTCAACTTCCATTGAAAAATCTAGATTACAACCTGTTTAATTAACACACTGCATATGGTGTGGAGATGGATGGGACATGTTTGTCTTAGGAAACTACTAGATCATGATCATCTTAGATACCAATATATATTTGTTTGTAAGCCCTGAGAGATAACTTAGTTGGCCTAGGACTACGGTTTGCATCCGAAAGTTAAGGATTTGAAACTGCACTACCACACTGGGGCCACATGGGATTTACCTGGCTTTCCCTAGGCCTGTAGGGATTATTTTGGCCCAAATGACTAGGACATCCTCCGTTATCTATATATATATAGATAGGGGGGGGGGCGCTCTCCTAAGCTGCAGGGGGGGGCCTCTCCTAAGCTGCAACTGAACTTAACCTAAGTTGAAACAGTGATGGTCCCACAAATCAAATTTGATTATCTCTGTTTTTAGCATGATGATCGTCTCCAAAATCAAAATAAATCAAATCAAAACTGAATATTTTAGTTTGATCATGCCAAAAACAGAGATAATCGACTTCAATGTGGGACCAGCACTGTTTTAGCTTAGAATAAATAAGCTACAGATTAGGAGAGCCCTATTCATATATATATATATATATATATATATATATATATATATATTTGTTTGTAGTTTGTATTTCCATCCATGCGCATGGAGAGCTCCATTTAGTTATTGATGCATCAAAAAGCTTTCTATAGTTTTGAATATAATCAAGTCGTCTGGATCGGCATGGCCTTGTCAAAAGAGATGATGCAAGGTATAGGGAACCATTAGAACTCTACATGCCTTTCCAAGATTAAATGCAAATGACCACAGAGGATGAATGGGGTCAAGTGCAGAGACTGCTTGTATTTACATGAAAGTAGATTTGCAAATTAGTCCCATGCCTTTCCCAAATTATTCACAACTCCTTTAAATGATTTGCCAGTTAGATAGTGGTCTTCAAATTCTTCGTTTTCCTTCTTAAAGAAAAAAATTATTTTTGTCTTAACATTAGGTCTTCAAAGTTATTCAAAGTAGTTAGAAATAGTTCTTCAAAAGGAATTTCCATTCTGTCATAAACTCAAAACTTCAAAAGGATTGCAATTCCATACAATCGTCTTAAAAGGGTGGGAAAGTGATTACATTAATCACAAATCAACACACAATAAAATGAAATATTTTCTAATATAAACTGTAGAATGGGATTGAAGATGAAAAAAAAAAAAAAAATTTAATACACATATGCACTAAAGCCTGAACCTATCAGCTACATCCCTAATCTGCAAATTTTCAATTTAATGATGGTTTTGGACAACTTTCATCAGTTAATAGGAACTAAAATGGATTCAGCTGTGACGCAGGAAACAGGGGAGTTCAATTTATACTGGCCTCAACTATGGGTATCAACCTCAAAATCAAATCAATCCAACATAAAGCTTGCAAGTAAGGTTCAACTATCAAATTTGGCAGAATTCCTAACCTCACCACCGGACCTCTGCCTCATACTCAGCACCATCACAGACCCATCAGCAGTTGCAAGCTGCTATAGAACCATTCAATTTGTGTCAAAAACGGTTCCTTTGACAGTTTTGTGGCAGTTCTGAATGAAAGCTGCAGCAGTCAGTAGACTTAAACCAGCTTTTACTGATTAAATCATCATATGATGAATATCATGGCAGTAGCCAGTTGCTTATATGATAATTGCTAGCTTCAACTGCAGTGCCATTAGGAACCAATTGCCTATCTATGAAGATATAAATAGCCAAGATAAGACCTGCATCTGCAGCCCATTGCATCAGACTAGTAACCATGTCCTCAGAAATGGCATCAGAACCAACATTGTCGCTTGCAACAAACACCAATCACCTTACTGCTGCCAGATCAATTTGAACTATTTCACTAATTGTAAAGGAACTATAATTAAAACAATGAACTCTTGAGTCAAAGGTTGGGTTGCGTTTCTTGAATATAGATCCCCATTTCATGAGATGTCGTCAGTAGGCAAAACATCATCAACTCAGTTGCAGCACGAAAACCACTGTGGCTGAGGAGATTTTAAACGGCCTGTGCATCACTGTTGGCTGAGTTGTGAGTAACAATCTCCTTTGCAACATCACCACAAACAGCATCACTGTTTTCTACAAGACTGACAACTGTTTGCTGGACAGACTCAATGTCTGCCTTGTAGCTAATAACAGTGTGCTCCACAGCACCACCCCCACCAGCATCCTCACTTGTTACATGGTTGCTGGTTGACTGTTTCTCAGTAGACACTGACATTGATGGATAAGGCCCGATGGGCTGTAGATCAACATCCATTGCATCTCCAGCAACACCTTCCTCTGCCACACTGCCGCAAACACCATCATCAGTTGCATCAATGTCAACTATTCTTTGTTGTTCAACAGGCTCCAACCCAGTTGGAGAGGTCTGGATTGAATAAGGATCAACATCGTTGTTGCTGATAATTGTTTCTGCTGTAATAGAACCAGAAATGACTCTATGATTTGCAGCAAGATCAACAATTTTTTGTTGTTCAACAGTTTCTGTACTAGATGGAGAAGCCCTCACAGAATGCAGGTCAACAATCATTTCACTACCAGTAACAGCTTCAGTGATATCACCACAAAGGCCATTCTCATTCCCTCTAAGCTCAATTGCCTCGTCACCATCACCATGAGCCACATCTGAAATATGGTCCCCGGCCTCATTACTGATTGTTTTACCATATGGAGACACACTCATGCAGTTGCTCTCTTTTATTGAATGCCTCTTTCCATTCTCTGGGATGTCATTCACTAATTGTTGCTCAATGAGACTAGAACTGGATGTGGACTGCGGATCAATATCCATCAGTTTGCCAGCAGCAGTTTCCTCTGATGCATTACCAGGAGCAAACCCAGATGCGAACTCAGGATCAATATCCATCACTTTCCCGGAAGCAGTTTCCTCTGATGCAACACCACAAACGCCATTATTAGCTTCAGCTTCAGTTGCCTCGGGATTACCCACATCATCTGCAATATTTCCGAGGGCATCATTCACATTGTTACAATCACCTCCAACTTCCATATCATCAACCTGAACTGTGTCTGGAATTCCAGAGCCATTACTGTTTGAAGATAAATTCCCATTCACACATTGGCTCCCATCCATTAAATCTTTATCTATATTCTCAGATGCCTCATTGGCAGACACTCCCCCATTAATTATTGGTTGCTCAATTGGGATGCTCTGGCAAGTTCTGTCTTCTGGATCAAAAATCATGCTCAACTGCCTTTGCGCACAAACAGCCAAGGTAACAGCATGATCACGAATCAAAGAATCATGTGGTGCACAGTGGAGCATATTTATTAAAATCTGATTGTACTCAAAAAGATTTATGGATGATGCTGCCAACCCCCTTCTACGATAGAATTGACTGGCCTTGATAACATGCTTACAAAGGTTGCCCAACCTCGACCAACTGCATTCGCATAATGCAAATTCAGAACCAGGGTTCCGTACAGTATGTGCCTTTTCTCGGTTGTTCTGGCTAGTTACTTTTGCACATCTACTTTCCAACACCACATCAGAATCTGGAATCTGCACTGCAAGGCTCCAAGATGTTAAACCACTCTTCCACTCATCTTTCCGATATCGAGCAAAATCATCCTTCCCTGTGTACTCATCGAGCCAGTAGTAGGAATGCACTTTGGTACCCAACTTATCAACCAACCAATCCACACGCTGGAAAACACTAGTGTCCTTTTCATTTAACAACCGTAACTTAAATTGGTGATGATAACTTTCTATAGCCGAACAGGTTTCTTGGCTTGCCAGTGGAAGAGTCTTCAAGGTCTTGGTCCATGTACCTGAGGAAAAGATGAGAGAGATGGAAAGTTACTATGATGCTTTGGCACTTCAAAATTAAATGCCCTCATTACATGTGTTGGATGGACATGACATGGTGATGACTATGGAGTTGGGATTGTTTGAGGCCGGGACTCAGAATTCTCTGAGGCTGTCGCAACATCCCTGGGCTCGACCTTTTAACTACAAACTTCTCAACTGTCGGTGCCATCCTATGATGCATGGATACTTCAAAATGGGCAACATATCGTGTCGTATCGTATCCGATACTTCGCTTTTTACATATAAAACCCGTGTCCCTGCCATGTCTATGGCGTGTCCCTGCCGTATCCGTGCCGTATCTGGGCATCATAGGTGCCATCATGTTCCAAAACTCTCCAATCAGAGTTATGCCTACATCAGATTGACACGTCTAAAAATGTGATTAAAATAATAAAACAAAAGGAGTCCAACCAATCATTCTAGACATGATGAATCTGATAGTGCACAAAACTTTGAATGGTGAAAATTTTTAGTAATGACATAAGAAGGTGAGACTTTGATCTTCATCTGTTCAGATCTCAAAGGTGGACCCCACTTAACATATTTATAATGATGCCGTCACAGAATTCTCTAATTCCAGCATCACAGAATCCAGACTCATGGATATTTTAATTATAAAACACTTACCAACCATAATATAAGATTATTTAGTAAATCTTTTAATAATAAAAAAACTACAATATTAAATATATGGCTGTGTACATATATCGTGAAATTGGGGAGCCCAATGCTCGCACATGTACCCATATCTGACCTGCACCTGAGTAACATGGGATAAAAATATGTCCCCTAAATACCATCTATCAAGATTTATAAGAAAGTGGCTGACCCATCCTTGGGAACCATATCGCCTTGAAGTAATCCAAGAAATCGGTGCAGTCGATGAAGTCTTCCATGAAATCCTCAAACAAGTTCAGATCAGCATTCTCCTTGCAGATGCCATTTAATGCCTGTCCTAGCCGTCTCATTATCTCAGCACATGTTTCAGTTTCAGAACACTTTGCAACTAGATTTTTATGCCAGGCATGGCGCACACGCCAAAAGCAGATTGATATAGAGCACCGAAACACCTCCCTGAGTAACGCAAAAACAATTAGACTTTCCAAACTAGTAATCACAATGACTAACAAAGAACCATGAGAAGGGTCTGAAGATAAACCTAATGGTAAGGATATCGGTTGAGGGATCATCTACTATGAAACCAGCCAATTTCCAAGTAGGATCTTTTGAATGGACTCTGTTATAGAGAGCCGTAATCCATTTGTAAGCATCAGCAGTTGCAAACCGTGGTGTAATAATCCAGGCAATAGGGATTGCTTTGTTGTTCGAGTTGAAGACAAGGAGACTATGAACAGGATACTACACGTCATGGCACAAATGAGCAGCTTTAGATTCAAATGACCTACAACCTTCATCAATTGAAAGAATGAGAACTAGCGGCTATATTAAAATGAACAAACCTTCAATTTGTTTGTCCCAAACCTTGAATCAGAAACCATAAGGCTGCGGTTGCCAAAACGAATCATTTGTTGCAACTGCCACTCCGTCTGAATGCCCAAGACAAATGGTTCTGAATCGGAGAAGTCCTCATAATAGAAAATGTGGCTTTGGTGACTCTCAACCCACATGCTGATGCTAATTGCATCATCTGGATCCAATTCGAAGGTGGAACGCCTTATACTCCTCTCCAACCGGCGGACGTACCTGTGTGTAAGAAGGTCATCCCGGTTACATGGTCCTCCTTGCTTCTCCACTGATTCATTGTGCCTCTGCATTATGGTTTCTACAGGGACTCCTACATAGAGTAACGATAAGACCCGGAGACGAAGCTCATCTGAGATGTAAGGTGCAAACATGGCACGAGTTCCAGCAGCCTTCTTATCCAAAGGGCCGTGGCAGGGTAACCCTTTCTTGTCGACGTGCTTCTCCTGATTATAAATGATTAGTGCCACTGTTGGCTCAGCTATTAAACGCTTTACAATGAAATGGCAAACACATCCACGCTTTGTATTTGGCCGCCCAGCAGGTGTCTTCTTCTTATAATTGTAGACCCGGCTAGGCCGAACAACTCCACCCTTCCTGTGATCATCTGGGCCAAATGAACACCAGTACCTGAACATACCACCAAATTGATAAGTGATGGGAGTGAAACCAATACAAACAGGACAGTCATTTACGGCGCGTGATGGAAAGACATGAATGCAGGTTCCTTTTCTTGTTTCTGTCTATTTCCAAAAAAAAAAAAAAAAACCCAAAAAACATATTCTTTCCTTGATTGGTGTTTTTTAGTAGACTTTTAATAATCAATTAAATAATAGTTGGCAATAAAAAATGCAGGGGCCTTTTTTATATCTCATTTTTTTTCAAGGCTTAATGCCTTTTTTAAGTGAGGCCCACCTACATGGTTTCATTCTTCTCTGAACTAGCTATATTTTCTAAAGTTGAGAAGAAAAAAAAAGAGAGACTGATTAAATTTAAAAAATAACAATAATAAATAAAAAAGAGGCTTGAATTCTTATTTCAGGCAAGCTGCTCTCTAAGCACCAGCTGTGCAGTCTAAGCTCCAATCAATACTTAGAGGGCGTTTGGAAGTAGAGAAGATAGGTTGACAAGACAAGTGGGAAAAACTGGCCACAGTAGAAATTTGAATAGTGAACAGTTTTATCCACGTCCATTTTCTCCACCTTTACTTCTCGTCCAAACAGACTCCCAGTGAGTCGGTGTTCTTCGTTTTTACCTTTCCAAAAATGCACTCTTACAAAATGCTTACTATGGTGGCCCACAGCCATATCCATGCAAATTCACTGTTGGTGCTCAATACATGCTAATCAATCCTGAGAGTAAAATTTTGGGGTCCAATTGTAAATTGGAGGTAGCCCAGAAAACATACTGATTGGTTTACAGTTTACACTTTACACTAACCATCTGAACAGCATCCATCGATGGACGATGCAAAAACCGGTCACTGGATCAAGTCAGCGATCAAATGCTATTTGTCAGATTATTTATTTATTTATTTTGTTCTCCTTCATCAGTTAACAAAATCAGTACTCAAACGGTTAGCATCAGATGGAATTTTTTATTTTTTTTACATAAGTCCCAACCAAAGTGAGCCCCTGCTTTTTTGATGGTCTGGATCTAATGAATGAATGTCGTCTATGATGGATGAAGAATTCAGATTCTGCCGACATATCTTATATGTGGTTTTTTAATAAATAATAACTACTGCAAGGAACTGAAAAAAGAAATGTCTACCACTTACAGTATGTATTCAAGAATGCCGTCCACCTTGGGCTTGTAGGCCATCTGTGGAGGCCTTCTTCTCCTTGCTTCAACGTGAAATCTAGTGGGGCAGTCCTTGTTCGAGGATTCACCCCTCACAAAGTCATCCACTCTGTCAAAAGGGATGAGAGCCACTCTATCAATTGTGTCGCGCCAGCCTTCCACCCTTGACCATGTAAGGTCAGCAGAAGAGAATTCCAAGCTTGGTGGGCTCTGCACTGGGAGTGATAGAATCTCATCCCATCTAGCCATCTGGTAACATCAAATTAAAAAAAAAAAAAGAATAAGGGAATGATACTTTTAAAAACAAGAAAGCAGCAAAATCAAAAGCGAAAGGAGAAAAAAAATTACAGGATACCAATACAAAATGTCTCTACTAATTCCTTGTTTCGTTGGTGAAACCACCACTCATTAGCACCCACCACCCAAACTATGACGAATATGGACCTCCACAGATTTACAAAATTCCTTAGGGGTCGTTTGCCTTTTGCGAATGAGATACATAAATGCAATTTACATATGTAAGCTTTACGCATGTGATTCATTTTACCACGTTTGTTTCAACTAAATGTGTAAATATATGAAGCTCATTTTTGTAAATTATATATATATATATATGGATTTTTTTTTTCATCAACATATGCTCCACGTTAACAAACAGGCTCATTAGGATAAAAACATAGAATGAACAGACCAAAGCCTGACTCCAAAGCATAACAGAACAACCAAAGAAGAGCCCTCAATCATGAGCTTTATTGTGCTGAAAATAGAGACCCTTCCAAGCCATACTATGAATTCCCATGTATGTTAATTCCAAGCAAACAAAAGGGTCCATTCTCCATCGATGAATTCCTATGTTTGTAATTTCATGCAAACAAACAAGCTCATTTCCATGAATTCAACTTAATTCAATTGACAAATAAACAAACAAACCCATTCCATGAATTCAGTATATGTCACTTCCACACAAACAAACAAGCCCATTCCATGAATTGGACAATATATTCCAATTCCATACAAACGAACAAGCCCATTCCATGACTCTTACCGCATTTCAAATTCCATACAAACAAACAAACCCAATCCCTGAATAAGACATTATATAGATAAAAAGAAAGCATTTTTTTAGTGAGTATTAGAAGAGTTAACATGACAAGAAATTATTTAGTTCCCATCCTCAAAAGGTGCACAGTGGGTGTTTTGAGGTGGACATTGGCATTTCCCAACATGTGGGGCCAACTTTTACTCTCCATTACCTGACTCTTCTTCCTCAACCCTTATCTCCTCCTTTACTACCTACTTGCCAATGGCCAAATAAGAACTGGTCCATAAATGTATAGATATGGGCACATCAGGTGGGTGTGGGTTCTCCTTAATTGAAAAACACTTAAAAAAAAACTTACAAGTCTTGAAACATCCCAAGTAACAAATCAAAGATTAAAAAAAAAAGTTGCTGGCTAAAAGCAAATTAAAAATCAAAATAGTTGAAAGAGCAGACTTCAATTAGCCTTACTCCAATCCAACTGTATTGTGTGAATGGAGTGTATGACTTTACCCTAAAAATTCCACACTGTAGAGACTAGAGTTATAGATTAATCACTCTTCACCAAATAGATATAACATTTACAGAGAACAAAAGACAATCAAGTTGTGTGGAGTCCTACAGAGAGAGAGAGGAGGAGGAGGAGGAGGAGAGAAACAGAAAGATTAGAGAGAGAGAGGGGCGCCATACCTGGCTGGAGCCGCCGATGTCTTTTGCTGGGACAGAGAGAGAGAGAGAGAGAGAGAGAGAGAGAGAGAGAGATGAAAAGGCGATGAAACTGGGGACGGTGGGATTTGGAACCGGCTGAATACCCTATTCCCGCAGCGGCCACCCCTTAGATGGGGTTTGGTTGCATCATGCCTGAAAGTGGGGTTGTGATTCTTTTTATTGAGGTGGGAAAAAATGGCTAATCTGGACAACATTTTCGGCATACAAATATACGTTGAGATGAATAATAATTATGTATGTGAATCATTTACTTATATAAATGAATATAAACTATTGATAATATAAATATATCCAGATATATAATTAATAAATATATATAAATTCATCATCATTATTAATAGCAACAAATACGGAGGAGCTCAATGGAGCACAAGCGTTCATGGTGTTCTGAGTGTCGGCGCTCAGACCATAAAATACGAAAACTGCTTGATGAGTCCCGAGATTTGACACCCATCTGAATACACTGGATTGTTGGATTTGCTGTGCACTCATTTTGGATGATGAAAACTTATAGGCCGTTGATAATGATCCAAGCCTCCATCGCCATATATAGGAGGGAAGAGATGCTCATCCCTAGCTCAAGCCCAAGGTGGGCCCACAAATGCGTATCATATATAAATGTTGCCGCAGATTAAAGGTATGTGCTTATGTTGATGATGATGATGATAATTTTAATTGCCTTTTATAATGGTTAAATCACATATAATTAATAGTTCGTGTTATCGTCATTTTTTTAAGATCGTATTCTGTCCAACTAAGGTTCACGTACAACTTTTTTAAGTATACTGAAAATTTAGTACGACAAATTCTTTTTCCAAACATAATCCTCCTCCTTTCTCCGGATTTAAAACCAGCACATGTCAAGATTTAACAAGCGCCATAGGTAAAACCAAAGAAAGGTAGATAAGATATAATTGGTAAAAAAAAATGTAGAATTGGAGGAAGTAGTAGGAAAAAAAATAAAAGGAAAATGATCAATTACTGTTCATATAAGAAATAAATTATATCAAAGGTATCAGAGTATTGTTATGTTTAAAATTAACTCATGAAAAAGCAACAAAATGTAATAAAGATTGTTCCCCGTAAGGTGTCACGCCTGTGCCCCCTGTATGAGGGCGCTGGTTATATAGTGGTGTATTAGTCCCATATAGGAAACATCCCAATAATGATCGTGGGTATATATATATATATATATATATATATATATATATATATATATATATGACCTGACCTTAACCCTACACGAGACCTTTTAAAACAATACAGCAAGATTGAAATTCCATGAGCAAAAAAAACTTTCAGCAACCCCCCTTTCCTATCTTTTAAGATTCTAAACTATGATTCCCTTTATTCTGCCCCAAATTCAAGTCAGTGGTTTCTTTCTAACCTCCAGACTTTCTTTCCTAACCTTCTCTTTTTCTTTGCAAACCCAAATAGAAACCTAACTTTTCCTGGGGTGAAAAAAAGAAACCTGACCTTTGGGTACTTGAGAGCTTCTGTTGCTGCAATAGGATCCTCATGACATGGGGATTTTTGTAGCATTATAATGACAATAATATCAACAAATGGCTTCCTTTTCAGTTTAAGGGCTGTTGGTGGGTCGGGCCACACATGGCCCACTAATTCCAGGCTCAAGCCTAGTCCACCTTAGTCCTTATCCATTCATGTAGCCAAACAAGCAGTACCCTTTGCTTAGTCAGCTGGTTGCTGCCCAAACAATGGCACTTCATAGTTAGGGTTGCAAATTAATACCTAATTATTTGAGTATCCAAACTCTCTCGCTTATTCAAAGCGAGTGCATAACATCTTTGAATTCAGGAGAAATTCGAATCGAGATCCAGATTCATGTATGGTATCTAGAAATTTGAATCCGAAAGGGGTCCTTCTATGTTCCAATTGGAAGAATCAGATTCAAGACAATTATGGCCACATAGCTTCAATTACATTCATATTATCAAATTATACTAATGCACTTTATATCTTATTTTGGTTTAGATTGGGAGCTGGATCCAATTTTTTTTTTTTTTTTTTTTAAGTTGATTTCAAACTTGAAGACAACACGTTAGGTGTATGTTGGATTGAATCCGAATCTATAAAGACAGATCCTAGTCCAAGTCCACCATGGTTTTACCCCAGATACAACCCGTTTGGATCCCTATTCATAGTTATTAATCAGCATTTGACAAAATGTTGTAATACAATAGATATTGATATAATTCAGATTGATTAACTAATGTTTAAAAACTTGATCATAAAAATAGGAATAACAAAAAGTCAAATACTTTTTTTTTTGAAAGATAGAGTCAAATACAATTAAGCACAAATATAATATGGTTTCCTTATGATGAGATTAGTCTCCTTTTCTTTCTTTTTTTTTGCCTTCAAGCTTATTTGGTTTTCTCAACATTTCTCTTTCACCTTTTTTTTTTTTTTTTTTTTTGTATGGTTATAGAGATTTTTGATCTTTCTCAAAAAGTGAAACTTCAAGGCCGAAGGGAAAGTGGGCCACTTCTGAAAGGGGAATAAATAAGATAAAGTTTTATGATCCCTTTTTGGGCCTGGTTGGGGTCACTCAAAATGCCACAAAGGCAATTCTTTCAAGTCTGGCCGGACCTGATAATCAATGTGCAGGGTATTTTTTTTTTTTTTTTTTTGCTATTGGAAGGGCTTGTCTAATCCCTCAGGGCTCAGAGTGAGGTTAGGTAAACTCTTCTGTAACTCCAATGTTGTAGTGCAGTTTCGAACTTACAACCTCAGAGTGTAAACCATAGTGTCATAAGCCAACTGAGTTGGCTAGTCCCAGGGTGTATTGGAGAATCTGACATGTTGATTGGCTCAGGATCTAAATGAGAAACTAGCAATGTGAGTGAGCCCATCTTCATTGTAAGGCATTGAATAGCCAAGGTTTCCTTGTGGAGCATGCTCCAGATATAATATAGCAGCTCATTGCAGTGGGATTCGTTTGATTAAGTTTTTTGGATTCGTAGACCCTACATGTGCATTTTTGAAGCTTCTAGGGTTTTATTTCTAGAATGTTTTGCCAACAAAACATCTGGGTTCTATAATTCATCCAATCTTCTTTATCAATAATCAGATCGTCAGGCTTTTCATTTTGTTGCGTCTGTTCTACAAGAGCCCGTGACATAATAGAAGGTGCGATATGCTAAAAGGTAAACCCAATGTCTAGTGTATGGTGGCTCTGTAAACCTCCAATTAACATATTTTAAAACACCCCTAATGGCAAAATGAACAGGCACAGAAAGTCAAAGTTCTGGGCTTTATAAAATTCAATTACATGCATGGTTGAGATATTTTGGGGACCCCGAACATTGTACACACGGACACGGTCTCATTTCCAAGACAGCTCCAAGCCCAAAACAATAAATTCTGCAAGCCCAAATTATGTGGTTGATATCTAATCCCAAAATACGATGGCAAAAGGCCTGAGATGACCCCAAAATGGTCACACAACTTGCCCATTCTAAGGGAAAATAGCCCCTCCCTAATACATTTTACATTTGGGGGCATCTAAAAAAGTGGTTATTATGGACCTATTAATGTCATGACACCAGGCCCAAGAGAGTTCAGTTCATAACTTGAAGAATAAAAAATACTCAAAAACTACTACTGTAAATGGGTCAGGTCCTGACCAACACCAGCAACCACCGGCTGCTTTGGATCAAAATAAGAGGATTTGACATTCCAATGCCCTTAAACATTTAATTTTCCATTTCATGATTAAAATTCTATAAATGTCACCAGAGTCGTTTGACTCTCGTATACTCTTTTTTTTTTTTTTTTTTTTTACTTCTTGGCCTTCGATCCCATGATATCATGGGAGCAGGGCAAAAAAGTAAATAAAAAAAGTGTACGACTCTGGTGACATTTATAAATTTTTAGTCATGAAATTAGAAATTGAGTGTTTTAGAGACATTGAAACGTCAAATTCCCATCAAAATTTAAACGTGATGTTCCACGATCAAGCCCCTTATATATAGCCAACCCGAGATTATGATGATTGATCAGACTCGTACCTGAATATTGTAATAATGGTTCATTACTGAAAATTTCCCAATGTGATGATGATCACAGCAGAGTCAACACTTAAGTCACAGCGAGGACCATGGAGTCACTAGACTTTTTTTTTTTTTTTTAGTCGTTGCTTGAAAGAGAGAACGTATAAGCATGAAAAAGAGAGTTGAAGTTCACAAGCTAAGGACATTACATACAGAGACCAAGCTACTGAGATAAACTATTGAACATAGTTGTTTAACCACATCTAAAATAAAAGACTGACTGTTTTAACTACAGCTATCAAAGTCCATATATTCACATAATTATATAGCACTTCTTGGTTCAACTGCAGGAGGCTGTTGTTTTGTTGAACCGTTCCCACTTCTTGGGTACACTCATTATATAGCACTTCTGATTGATTTCCTTCGTCTGTGCTAATCACCCTACCAGTAGTTGCATCCTGTAATGAGTGTACCCCCTTGATGTACCAGCAGCTGCTCCCAAGTTATCCTGAGACTGTGTAATGTCTGTCCTTCACACTGCATCAATATGAAAATGTAACTGATAAGGAAGAATAGTAAGTGCAAGAATGGTAAGATGTGCCAGTAGATGGGCAACTTGATTGGCCGATCTTCTGCAGAGTTTTGTTTTCCAGGATTTATGGTTCTGTAATATTATTGTGAGCCTTTATCCAAAGCTGCATCAGGCCCAAGTGAAGAGAACCCTGGTTTTGGTAAGATTCGTTTGCGGTGGAAATTTAATATGATATCTGTGTGGGGATATTTTCATACTACCGAGATCACCTCAGCTCGGTAGCAGTACCAGCTATGCATCTCAGTTCGGTAGCAGTACCAGTTAGGCATCTCATCTCAGCTCGGTAGCAGTACCAAAGCGCGCCCATGTGAAGGTACGCTCACGTTGCAAAACGTGCTAACGACTGGGACGGGCGCCGGATAGAGATAAAGAATTATCCTTATCCGACGGTCACATCCACAACTCTCGAGGCGTCAGGGTAAGGTCCGATGGGACAGTACCTCCACCTACAGTATCTAAGCCCGAGAGTTCATTAAGCTTTTATTTTAAAGGTAGAAGGTTAAACCTCCCTGACATAAACTGTGATCTGTCCGTCCAATATGGTAAACAAGTCTCCCTCCATGATTAGAGTATGGATCTGATGTGTATCCGCCAAAATTACCCTTGAAGAAGAGACTGGAGTTCAGCTTCTTCAGCAGATGGAATCTCTAGACTTTGGAATCATATTTGTGGTGATGCTTTTGGGTCACAAATCCTCAGCTAGAAGCTTTCTTTTAGCTAAAAGATTAAAGATAGAGAAAGTTTTTCAAAAAGACAAAAAATGGAAAAGGGTGGGCTTGGGGGATAAGATTAAGCTCATTAATTGACAGGTCACCATGAGCTCAGCTCAAATCTTGAACTCCATGGGCTGGATCCAGGTCATGCCATGGGCAAACACACTACCTATATGGGCTGGTTTGATCCTAGGTATGCCTAAAGCCGACCACTGGCCGGGCTTCAAAGGGACACAATTTTTTCAAACTGGCTAGAAGTTACCCAATTGGCCAGGTCATCTGGGCCCAGCACAAGCCTAAATTCCATGGGCTGGATCAGCTGTGTCAGACCCACCATCTTAATGGGCTACTCATGAGTCTAGGTATGCTTAAAGCCCACCACTGGGCGGGCTCAGAAGGGACAAAAAACTTTAAACGGGCTGGAACAGGTCAATATTTTAGGCCCATGATTACATCTAACCATGAAATAAGGCCCAGTAGCAAATTCAATCTTGCCATAACCATAGGCTCAGGTCTTAGATATTTTGGGTGAGGTAAAGTAAGAAAGTAATTGTCAAGTAAATCTTGTGAGTTATGTAGATGAAGAAACAAGTAACAGAATAAAAAAAGTGGGGCACAAGACAGCTACTCTATCTGAGCCAGGTTCCAACTTTGGACCCTTGTTGTGTTAGGCATTTCAGCTGAAATCTTATAAAAAACACAAGGCAAAAGAAAAGGCAGTCACTGTAGGTGAGGCTAGCTCCACAGAAGATGGCATCTGATAAACTTTCCCTACCTATTCCATATGCCAAAAGATTGTACCAAGTATGAACAACCTGGGACATATACTAGGCCAGCCCTTGTCTGCTGCAGCTTGGGCTGGATTTGGACTGTAACTTTAGGTCCAAGAACTGGGCCTTGGTCCCACACTTTTATACTGAGAACTGCTTAACTGCTTAAGCTTTTGTATAATGCCTGGGCCTGGGCTGTTACTTTCGGGTTCACGAGCTAGAATTGGGCTTGAATACAAGACCCAAAAATCTTTTTTTGGGTCCCTCGTGACCATGTTCACTGGTACATGGATCTCAATAATGCATATGCATCTATCTCATTGAGCCGTACCCTACGTGTGAACAGTGTGACAACTATGAATGAAGAATGGAACAAAGAGACCCCTTCAAGTACAACTGGTCATAACAATCTGATAAAAACCTAGGGATGTGGTTCATATTCTTTTACATGAAAACTACTAACATGGTAAGAAAAAACTATTGTAGGTTGCTATTATTTATCGAGCTTACTGCTTGCTCATTGAGCTTGTAAATAGATAGGGAAAGACTTGAGACCCAACTAATTAAGCTGTACATATCATCATCATCAAAAGCCTCTGGACTTGTAAGCTAGTTGGGCTAGTGGGGCCCACCTAAATCACCAATCTGATTGACTAAAACTATCAAATTAGTTAATTTTTAGTAGATATCTAATCCTCGCAGATAAATGGTAGAAGGTTTTCTTTGTAGAGTTCATTTTTTCTTAAGTTATCCCTAATAATCTCTTCTAAACACGGCAAGTCAAGTTGGGTTAGTTTATTGAGTTTTCAAAAGGATACATGCCTCAACTTGTCCTCGACTATAGCTCAATTAGCTACGGAGACCAAATACCCCCCTTAAGTGGGCAAGACGCACAAATTTGAGTATTCTTGTTCTTCCTCGACCGCGACATTCAACTAAGGCTTAAAATAATCTTAGGATGGGACCACTAATTACCAATTGAAGTTCAAAAAGTTAAGTAGACTTGACTCATCCAAACTCAAGTACTCAAAGAAAATATAGTTGAAACAACGTTCCACATGGTGAAGAGGCTAAGACCCAAGAGACGTCAACCATTGGGACAAAGCATACTCATATAAGAAAAGAAGCACCGGCCTTTAATAAGAAGCAAGTTTTTATAAGAAAAATATTTAAAATTCAAATCCTAAGCAGTTAGGTGAGAAAACTCGGTACCCAAGTGACTGAGCAACCCTTTAATTCATTCTCCATATAGAGTCATGTTTGAGACCTATGGACTCGCCAGTCCATGAACAACAAGGAAGCCCACCTTAGAGAGAGAGAGACAGAGAGAGAGAAACACAAATTAGGGTGAACAGAAGGAGCATGGGAGAGTGGGTAGTAGGGAAGGTGGAGGGTGGGTGACGTGGGGAAGTGGGCAAACTCCAAGAAGGAATAGTCAAATGATTTAAAGAGTCTCATGGTCTTGGCACTGTCGAATTCAATGCCAGCATTCAAACTCCTTTTTCCTTCCTCCTGCCCAAAAATCGAAAATAACAAAGCAATTTGAGTTTAGGTGTTTGTGTCAGTTGCTGGATTTAATGCAGTCATCCCCGATACGCGTGCTCGTGTCGGGATTTCGCCCAACCCCCTAAACCGTCCCTTTCATGTCACTGCTGCAACATCCAACCCCTTCTTCTTCTCTCCAGGAGGCAGCACCAGCATTACATGGCCAATGTCATTAGGAAAACAAATGCAATATATATGTTTCATTGGAATTTTTTTTTGGTTATTTTTGGCCCAGATTCACTTCCGGTGGCTTCACATGCCCCACTACATATGGGCCTATATTGGACCTCACTTGTAAGTACTTGGACCTCGTTTTGTAAATGATCCAGATCAGAAATTAGAATTTCATATGTTTGGAATTTCTTACAAGAATGTCATTTGAAATTTATTATTTGATTTGTGAGATCTCAAAACATCCACTCTTCTTGTAAATAATACTTTTGGTTTAATTATAAAAATTTACCAACTTTCACCTTCCAAAATGTTCGAGCATTTCTAAATTCAGACAGCTCGCATTTGTGGATTTTAGCTAGATATATACTCATAGGAATTCTTAGATATCCTGCAAATAAAGAGGTTGCTATGAAGCCTAAAGGTGACACCATTTACACATTAATGAAGGTTCCAAGGATTCAAATAAAGCCAATCATCATTGCTGTTCATAGAAAAGAAAGATTGTACATAACGTTATAAGCTTTTAAAAGACCTAAAATGCTAGCATGCTCACCCTATGCTTAGTGATAATCTAAATGGTGGCATTTCATCTAATAACTACATCTATTAGCTAGCCTTATCAAATAAGAGAATTTGTAGATCAGCCATATAAAAAAAATCTCCAAACTAAGACAGCTTCAATTCGCTCACTTTGTGTCACGATCCGGGCCCAAGATCCGGTAATCTCGAGCCGTGATCATCATACTTACTTCCATAAACTTCGAATTAACTAAAGTTAAAACGGAATCCACAAGGGATAGCATTCTCAATATATCTGATAAATACAAAATCTTGCGGGAACATTCATATTTGACAATATCAATTTACAATTTACATGTATATAAAATAAAATTTTTATACATGTGTCATTCCCAACATTTGTTCGTCAAACACTGCATATCCAACAATATTATGCAGATGACAAATAGTTACATTTCAAAATAAATCTATAAACATTTTTCCAAAACATTTATCAAAATGTTCCAATCGCATTTCGCACTCGGATACTTATTTCAGATGGTATCCCGCCTATTCCATTCAATCAGTCCTCTTGGAGGAACCGGAGCGGTCTTCTCTACCGCCGCCGGGGGCGCTACTGGACCGGCAAGCGCAATCGGGTCTGCAATGCCATCAATAACACTAATGAACACGACGGTTCAACAATGTATAGACAATTCTTGCAATAGCATATTAACACATTCATATTGAGTTCATTCATTTTGTATAATAAAAATTTCAATTCTAGAGAAATTTAGACAATTTCTACAATGACAATAGGAGACACAATGTGAATTAATAAACATGTACAAAATGGCCACTACTATAGCATTCATTGTATTGTATTTTATTTCATTACCATCTTCCCTCAAAGGAATGATTAATTTATTTACCATCTCCCTTCAAAGGGAGGTTCATCCTCCAATGGAAGGCATCAATCAATATTCGAAGATATAATCAGAATTTGGTGGGACTTACTAGTGTCCGGGTCAGGGACAGCTAGCATCACCACGGAGCTCCGAAACACCCCAATATCCATCTGCTGCAGCAGGATTAGTCATTCATTAATTCATCGAACTCATTTAGAGCTCTAATACAATAGTTAGGCAGTGTCAGACTCAAGGGTCAACAGCTTTCAGTAAGAAATCCTTTTATGGATTCAATTCAACTCAATAATTCCTTTCATAACAAATGAAGGGGATAACTATAATACCAATCTCATTAGATTGTATTACAATAACACAATGAGAGGATTATTAACCACATACGGTTCTACTCAATCTTATCTCAATCCTAAACAACCATTCGGATGTAACCATTGGTTTTCAAATGCACGTGTTATTCTTGATGAACATCACATTTATACATTTAATATGTGCATTATTAGTCCACGTAATTAACACCGATGGAGCTTAGACAATTATCGATTAATATGGTTCGTTCAAGGAACCCTTCTTAAAATATCCCTAATTCTCAATGATTCAATTCAATTCATGATTAGTCTTAAAAACTATTTGGGGAAGCATTTGTACTCACAAGGAGTACTCCAATTTCTCGTAAAAATCCAAAACCCAAAATCCATTCGGTCGGACCTTTAGGTCCGATCGATTGGCCCAAATTTCCACTAACTGTCATCGTTAGGCCAGTATCAGGTTCGCTCGAGTGGACCAAAACAGAACGTTGTTCGCTCGAGCGCACTTAATGTTCGCTCGAGCGAACTCTTCAGACCTTCTATCAGTCCAAACAGAACCTCGATCGCTCGAGCGGACATTCTATTCGCTCGAGCGAACCCTTCAGAATTTCATCCGAAATTTTGATACTCTCTTCCTTCTTCTACTCTCTTTCTCCATTAATTTTCACAACCTGTATAAGAGATTTGAAACCTCCTATTCCCCCTCATACATAATCTATTCACATTTATTCACAATAACACTTCTAATCATTCCTTAATCATTTCATTAAGCATCCATAATGAATCCAAAACTCAATGTAAAATGTATAAAATCCATGAAAATACTATGAACAACTACAATGATTAACATTAATCACAAGAGATGTTTATACTTGCCTCTCTTGAAGTCAATGAACTCAAAGCCCTCTTTTACTTAGCTTGGCTTGAGACCAAAATTTCCAATTTCAAACCCTAATCTATAAAACAAGTAAATGAACCCCCATGAGTCATTTATGCTAAAAATCACTACAAAATCACTAATAGGACTTGGAAATCCTAAATGAAGACCCATTACTTATTTGTGGTTCCAAGCAAAGAGATTTAGAATTCTCTTCCCAACTCTATCACTTCAAAATGGAGGAACGGCTTGGGGAAGGTGATGAAGTAGCCTCACTTCAATCACTTGGGAACTCTTCCAGTCTTCACACTTTATGGAGAGAAAATGGAAGAGAAAAGGGGAATGGAGAAGTTGCCTAGGGTTTTCTCTTGAAGTGAAATGAATAATGGCTCTCTTACCTTCATTTCATTCTAATATAAACACTCTTCACACTAAAACCCCCTCTCATTAAGTCTATTTACATTTAGAGTCGAATGAAACTTCACTTGGTTGATTTGAAGTCAAATGAAATCGCGTTTATTATGAAAGTTAACGTACTCTTCGAGATACACACGTTGGTATCGAGAATTCCTGTATTTGACGAAATACGTATAAACCCGTATTTACGGAAAAGTCCTTAGCCTACCATGTTTGAGTCTAAACTCATTTTAACCAATTCAATTTCATCCAAATCCATTCCATTATGCTTAATGCATCATTTGAGACTAGTTTGTCCATCTTTGGTCATTAATCTTGATTAACCCAATTATTCATGTTTAATTAGCATTAATCTCAATTAATTAACCTTAATCATGATTAGTTCGGGTCGGAGTGTAACACTTTGATAAGAACAAGATGCCTACAAAATTTTATGTGGATAATTTTTGGGTCCTTCTCAATTTACAGCCACATCATTAATCAGGTGTGACCACAGGACCCCACTAACATGCCTTGCATCCTCCTTTGACATAGATTCTTTTAAGCAACCAAAATCCATGTGGTTTCTGCATTAGCCAGTGAGTGACGAAATCACAGTGAACTTCCCAAACAGCACTTGGGGCAAGAAATCTTGCAAGATTCCACTATAACAAGTAAAATAATAAAAAAGATGTTCACTGTATTATATTTTACAGTGCTTATATGTCATTTTAGGTACTAACCATTGATCCCACCCACCAAGACCACAGATCCGACAAAAAGAATGTGGGTCACATTTGAGCAGCCATTAAATGATTGGCAGTGCAGTGTTGAAGATTTGGCAGTGAGGCAAATATCATGTGGGCCCTTTGATTAAATAGGAGCAAGACAAGGTTATGGAAAAAAGTGGGGGCCACTAGTATGGGCACATGTCATTCAGTGATGGCAGTTTTGATTGAGGTGGAGGTGTGGGTGTGAACATTTTTGTTTCCCTAAGAAAGGGGAGGTTGTAGTGAAAATGGTAAATCCATTTCAGGGACAAGGAATTCCATCTCAGGTGCAATCAAAGGGAGTTTTATTAGTCATTTTCAAGTCCATGAGATGAGAGGGAAACTTTTTATTTTTAAGTAATTGTAAGAGGCATCCAGTTGTTTTAGTACAAGAAGAACATGTATAGGGAATGGCTTTAAGAATTTGTATGGCTATCTATGCATGTCAGGCTCTAAAACTGGTATGAAGCAATATAGTTGACTGGAGTTTTGGTTCTTTCTTGTTTTTGAACTGTAATGACAAGCCATGTCAAAAATATACTCAATGTTTTGAAATTATAGTGACATGAAATCATATTTTGCCGAAGACATTACTCAAACTGAGAACACCCTCACGCGGAAGGTCGCGTGGACACATCCATGTCTACGGCTCTATGGGGCCCACTTGAGCCCTCTCCAATTCTCACGGATCTTCTTTTTTAACCCATTTCAATCAAAGAAAATGTTGAGTATTGAAATCCTCCCAGGGCCATAGAAAATTGGGTTAGAATGATTTTGATGGACTTTAAATTTTGCATATAGGTAGATCACATCTAAATTTTTTGATTCTCAAGCTCCCTTGTGATGGATAGGGACCCAAGTGGGCACACAAGGCTGACCGTACAGACGTCAAAATAAATGTTTTTTGAATGGTAAGGGAAGATTAGGTTAAAAATATAAAAAAAAATACAATGAAAATAAAACAAAAGAAAAAAGCATGTGAGTGTAGAAGAGCTAGATACCTATTCATAAAATGACAAATTACAAAAGAGCAAGAAAATGACCATTTCTATCTTCCTCCAACCACGCCAACATGCGTACTATGTCATTTGCCGACTGATATATATGATGAAATCCTACAATCATAGATGAAGACAAGGTTTTGATTTCATTGAAAATGAATTGAAATTTCTAAGGACTCTTATTCAAACAATACATCCATGATATTGTATTTAAAGAATCACTTTCCACCAAAATATTATGGTAATTGTGAGATGAATAAATCCACGGAGCTTACAAAATATCCAATACTTTATTTAATTAGAATATTTAACGCCTACATATTTTGAGAACATAAACAACATATCTCCCTTATAGTTCCTTAAAATGGCACCAACCATTCTTAAAATATCAAAAGAAATGGGAATGTTGAAGATTGTCAGGATGAAATGACAAATTCATGTTTTTTAAATAGAAACTGCAGTATGCTATTCTTTATGGTTTTTTTTGTCTTTTTGGTTGCTGATCGAAGAGTTAAGTTGTTTTTGCCAATATTTTTCCTACAATATCCTGAGAAGAACATCAAAGTTGTAAATATCTCCATTGTTTCTTGGGTAATAACTTCACAAATAACAAGAACATTATTTGTGGGACCAGTAGTCCAGTACTGAGCAACATCAAAATTTGATTGTTGAATTGTACGTTCCAAAACATGGACTTCAAGTTTCAACCAAAAACATTTCAGATTCAATATTACTATATACTACTCTGTTGGCAGATAAAAATTAAGACTGTTGTAAACAATAATTATTGAGGCAATTTGTGATCAGTCCATAAAGTTTAAATCCATAAATGGATTTTCTTTTCTCTTAATTTGGGGCGCACCTTGATGTATGTCAATTAGCCAAGGTAGAGAAGATGAAAAGGATCTCATCATAAATTAGGGTTAGGCAAAAAAATCAACCCCACTGATTGAAATTTAAGGCCAACCAAGTTAAGCAATTATATACTAAAATCATAAAGAAGAAAGAAAGGGAAAATGTCTTTATTATATGATTTTTCTTGATTTGGATAATAATCCTTGAGTTCGAAAACTTGAATATTGTGAGAATTAAAAATGGCATGATGTTTAAACAATATCTTCATCACATTTAGGGCCCATTTGGTCTACACAAGTGTTGCAATTTTATCATTAATTAGAAGTTATCTTTTGTCAAAACAAATTTTTAGGTTTTAATTATTTCATTTTTATCAAAAATCTCCCTTAATATTTCAAAATCTCTTGAGTTTATCCAACCCACCAAAAAAAAAAGAAGAGGAAGAAAAAAACTAGAAAACTTGTATGCAACAAAAGTTATGGGTGGGATTGGATCAGCTGGGCCACAGAATATACATTGGGCCCCCCTTTTCATGCATGAGTCATGCATGCATGGATGAAATACATATACATGCATGTATTGGTGATCGACCCATGACCATCTACATGGACATGCATTTAAGGATAGGGTCATGATTGCTCAGGTACGTCATCATTAGCATGCCATGCTATTTGAATACGATTGAATGGGAACAATAAGTATCTTTTCATTTTCTTTTTTTATTTTTTATTTTCTCCACTAGCCTTTTTCTGTGCCTTGGATTTTGACTGTTCATGTATTAAATGACCATGACATCTCCTTCCTGCCTGCCTGCAACGACCCCTTCATGCCCTTGGATTGTTTTTAATGTGTTAGAGGGATTTTCGGGTTAGACTTAAATTTCCCAATCCCTCTCCTTTCCTGCCAGGAACATTTGTCCTTTCTGTCTCTCTTTCTCTCTCACACTCCTGTTTGTGAGCAAAATGCTCTTTGCACTGTCTGTCAAATGCATTCAATTACCAAATCTTAGAGGAGAGATGGAAAGATAGAGAGAGAGAAAGGAATTAGTAACATGTAATCAGATCATAATAAATGTTGTAGTTTGCAGAAGAGACCCATCACCCATGTATTGTGGTGGGATGGTAATTTTAGATTAGATGGATCAAAGCTATAAGCTCAAGGTAGGGGGTGCCACTGCCAATGCCTGTCTGGTCTGTGACTGTAATAACAGAAGTTTGGATAGGCTTGATTGGCTACTTTGGATTGCCCTATTCAAGAGGCAAGTGCCTGCAAACTAGGGTTTTAATTAGTGTGATGCCAGCCTATTTAAATCTCTGTGATCAATATTTAGGCCCAGGATCCTGAATGTTAGGCCTAAGTCATTGTTGCAAACACTAGCATCTCAAGGAAAAAGGTCAGGATATTTTGAGATTTAGGTATTATGAACAAATAATTTTGTTTAAACAACTAATTTATTAGTTGGACACAAAAATGTAAAATAATGTAGAAAACTGATTTATAGAGTTCCAAATTTCTCCCCTTTTATTCAGATATTATCATAATTTTCTTGAGATAATTTCAGTTTTGAAATTTCTTTTAAAAAATATTTTATTAATCTTAGGTAAATACCTCAATCTTTTTTTTTTTTTTTATTTGTGACACTGCCCTAAATCAGCCTTTAATAATTGATGGGGTCCTTTGACTGTAGAGATGTTGGCTGTCTAATTTAGACTTTTGGGAAAGATTAGCTGCTAATTTATCAGGCCACATGCATCTCTACCGGAACCAAGCCATAGAGGGCTGGACTGATCAACTGATACTATTTTCACCTAAGACTAAGTGCAGCCCACACATAAATTAAACAAGTGATCAGCATGTGGGGCACACCAAGGCCGAGGAAGGGCCATTCAGAAATCAGGCCAGAATGGAAGGCCTGAGTCTCCCAATACAGAAAGGCCCTGATCATGATTGTTGATTTTAATGGATATGACCAAAAATAAGAAATATCCCAACATATTTGCCAAGTTCATAGCTTATAAGAATGTGAAAATAGAAAGAAAAACTGCACCTAGGACTCTTTTAATATGGCTAATTTGTTATAAGATTACAAAATGAGAAGGTCAAATATTATATAGTCTTACACAATTCTAGGGACAAGGAAGTCAAATAATTTAATATTTGTAATTCAAACCTCATTTCCTTAAAAGTGAAGTCATTAAAAGTTCCTCACAAGCCCAATATTGCATTCATATAAGGTCGTATGCAGTGTTTAGTGCAAAAATTTACTAGATATTGCAAAGTATCAAAACTTATTATCTTACTATAAATGGAAAATGTTTCTTAAAAAAAAAAAAAAAAAACAACTTTTCTCCTATTCATTTTCTTAGTCTCCATTTCAACATTTTATTGAACAATGTAACTTAGCTAATTTCTTGTCACTGTCACCGTTTCAGTTTATAAAATTAGATAACAATATAATTTCATTCAAATTTTTTTGATAAATTAGTTCATTTCTCCAATATGAATATTGAAATGATTTGAACATATCTGAATCCATGGGTTTCCAGATCAAACTTGTTAAGGTACTTTACTCATGTAAGCATGTCTACTATTATATATAATGTGCATTGGGAAATGCATAAAATGTTCTGTAATAAAAGGTTACACTAAACAGAAACAATACAGTAAAATAAAATAAAATTCTATGTTGATTTCCCTTTTCACAGATTGGAACAAAATCATGAAGCCTCTCAACCGGTCCGAAAATTGCCCATCCTAAATCTGCATGTGAGAGTTGAAAAACAATTAAAACTTCATATGCGAGTGCTGTATGTTCTTCTATTCAGAATAGCATGACTTTGATAGTATATATTTCACAATCGTACATTCAACTCATCTTCAAATTACTCTAGCTGGGTAATTCGCATTCACATTGTGCTTATCCTAATATAATGGAGTGCCGAGAAATAATCATGCAAGACTTATGACCTAACATGGAAAATGAATTTATTACTTCTTGCAAATAACTTGAATTCACCAGAGTATCAAAGGCAAAACAATTCATAAATCAGTGTCTGGTTTAACAATCTCTCTTGATGATAAGTGGGAGACCATAATATCCATGTGTGAGAGAGAGAGAGAGAGAGAGAGAGAGAGAGAAGCATTTCGAATTAAGCAAAGTGAAATTCTTCTACAATGAAGCATACTGCTAGATTAAGTAATAAAGATATAGTGTACATGTATAGACATATATACTTGTTTTTGTAAAGGTTGATGGTCTACAAATGTAAAGGTATTAAGGACAAATATGAAGAAGTGGCAATCTATTCGGCAATTTGGGACGAGGATTTGATGATAATGGTAATGTTTGACATGTACACACATGTGAAGTATTCTCCTATGGAATGTCCACATGCAGATGTCTCCGAATGTCAATGTTAAAGAGGCCAGAGGTCCAAAAATCAAAATCCCCCTTGAATTTCACCACACCAGGCCAAATTGATATCATCTAGCAATATCCATCATTGGATTAAAATACTCCCCTAGCTTTACGGGCAGGGGCATTTATTAGACATCAAGGATTTGTTGCCCTCAACTCAAGTCCATCATTTGTTTTGACATAAACAAATTTTTTCTAAGGGGGAAAAATTATAAGTTTTGAGGTTCAAAAATTCCAAGACTCATAAAATGCTAAAACTAGGTGATCTTAAATGGGTAGAATTGAATGGGGGAAGATATGATGTATTGTGGTTTTATACAAAACATGGTTGAATGAAAAAGGTATACTTGCCAAGCTCACCCGAGATAGATGGTATATGACATTAGCATGGTAATGACTCCCTAGTCAACACCAAGTCTACTCCTTCCTCCTTGATTGGCATGCATCCATGTGGATCTCACAAGTTTCATTGTATATTGCAATTCACGATGGGTTACACCAAAAACTAAATCCTAAACTGCAAGCAAGTATAAAATCCTAAACAATTCTCTCCATATAAGGGAGCTAACCAAAGGAGTATTAAAGAGATAATGAGTAAACGGTCTAAAAGATGATGTAGATGGGACCATCAATTTGCTAGACTCTCAATATACGGGCATGAAGGAGTAATCATTTATGATCAAAGAAGAGTTTATTTGATGGTCCTTTGTGGATCTTCACATTTAATTCCTACAAAACTTACTACGTAAAAATAGTAGGAAGTCATTGCTAAGAAAACAAATGTTGTAACTCTCTCACTTATGCATAGTGACAATGAAACTATTGTCAAAGTGTTAAATGTAGTAGACAAGTCTGAAATCTAAATCTTTCTTGCATTTGTGTGATAATCCTAGTTCTTTTAAATACATTCTTTTTTTTTTTTTTTTTTTTTATGGTAATCTACAAGCCACTACTAGTTTTTTTTTTCCCTTCCTATTCTTGAATTAAATTTTACATGGTGAAGGTTTTTGGAGGTTTAGAATACATATAATAAAGTAAAAGGGGGAAGCCTTTAATTTTTCCTTCTATGAAAATTTACAATTCACAAAAGCAAGAATGATACCTTTCTCTCACCTAAAATGTTCTACTTGAAAGAACCAGAAAGTTGTCAAATGTGCTCTACCCAAATAACTTTATTGACTAGTTCCCATGCCATCCACTGTCTGTCCTGAAATGTCTCCAACTAGAGGGCTAGGATATCCATCTCATTTATAGGCTCTAGCCTAACCGTCCTAGAACATGTTGGATGATCCTTTGGGGCCTTGTTCCCATGTGACAAAGCAATGTAAATAGAGTCACCGATAGCTTTTTAAGGAATCAAAAGTGTCTACTGTATAACCCTCTAGCGCCTCACTTGTGGGTGCAATCATATAAAGTCTGGATTTGAGACCCTAATTCATCTTCTAAAGTAGCTCAATGCAATGAACTCTGACCCTAATTATCACCTCTAAAAGAACCAAGAAATCTCTTTATATCATAACAACATATGACCATGAAAGCAACATAGTAGTTACATTATAATAATACATATATAATATCCAAGTCACGGGGAAATCTCTAATAAAAAAAAAAAATCACTGCATGGCAAATGCATTACAATTTCTTGGTTGAGAAGCCAAAATGCTCAAATCAGTGGACGGATGTAAATATAAAAGCAATGGACATTAAACTGATTATAATTAGTCTCATTATTAGTACTAATAATCCTGTTTGTTTGCTTATATTTTCATGGATTCTAGTTGGAATATTGGTCATTTCCATGTAATTTCCTAAGATGGGTTTCTTTTTTTAGTATTGTATGAATCAGTTGCTCTAGCAGAGAGTCTCAAAAAGGCTATAGTACTTCCTTTCTAGTGGTCTCCATAGACACTCCCTTTCAAAGGTCTTCTCGTGTTTGGCAGCGATCGATTACTCTCACTGCTCTGCATCTTTTTACCCAGATCTCAGTTCTAGATGAGTATCGTTTCATGCTTTGTGAAGATTCCTTGACAAACAAGAAAAATCTGTTTCGTGCCACGTAAGGTGTATTTTTCATCTTTTTTGTTCCTTTTTACTGCATAATACGTTGTAGAAGTTATAAAGTTTTCAGCTCTAGTAGAAAAACTTATAAGGGCAGGTTTATGGGGAACTGCAAGTCCAAAGTCATAGGAAAAGTATCTCTCATTTGAGATTAAAATAAAATAAAAATAAGGGAGCGATTTTTGCAACTTTTCCTCCAAGAAAAATGACCCCACCGAATTAGAAAGTGGGCCTGAAAATACAGAAAATTTTTTGTTTTTCTTTTATATAAAAGTGTTACACAAACATGCACTAAATAGCTGAAACATTTGTCTTATGCAATATATTTCAATCTATTTTTCCTTTCCAACTTATGTATCATTTCCAACAAATTGTCACATGTATTGGTCTCTGGTTTTTGTTATTCAACTCATCACTTTTCTGAAAAAAATAAATTTAAGTTGAATTGAGGAATATTTTATTTTAGTTCTAGTGAGATTAGCACTCCATTTTCTCTAGCTTTTCCTTTGATCAAAAGTCCTGTTTCATGTCTTCTCCCAACTATGTATCTTACAAAAATGTCTTATGGGGTAATCTTTCAAGTTGATATCATCAGTTCTCTCTCTCTCTCTCTCTCTCTCTCTCTCTCTCTCTCTTTTTGGCATTATAGATAACAACAATAAAAAGAAAAAAATTGCAAGAAATATTGAAATGTAAAATGTAAACATACCTGTGATCAGATTTGTTTTGTATGAGATGATCATCATTCCTAAGAGGGTCCGACGCTACGGCGTTCGTCCCCACCGGCCCTTGGGTGCTGGAATTGACCTAAGGGCCCAATACTTGCTGACACATTCATGGCAAGTAAGCTAGCATCATACGCCCCACTAGCGCCAAGCCTCGCCATATCTGCATCATAGTTCCGCACCATCATCTGTGGATCCCGGGGAAAGAACTGTTCCCGGCCGAGTCCGATGCCGATCGGAGCATTCCCTGCAGCAATTATGCCGTGCCCAGCAATGCCAACATTCTGGTACTTGGAGAGCTCAGACTTGGCGCAGCTGAGGTCCATCTGGAGCTGCCTGAGCTGGTGCTGGAGGAAAGAGATGACACCCACACACCCATAAACAGGGTCCCGGAGGCGCATATCGGCTTCATAGGCGAGGGAATTCACGGCGTCCTCACGCTGGTGAGGCTGGAGCTCATTGAGGAGCTTGGTGACGTTGCTGGCGCCAAACACCTTGTGGACATTGGCAAACTTCTGGGGCTGGTCCGGCGGAAAGTAGGGTGCGAAAACGCACTCAGGCTGGCACTTGCGGCGGAGGAACTTGCACGCTGCGCATGGCGAGTTTGAAGATGATGCCATCTAGCCTTGAAAATGTAGTAAATTCCACTCAAAAGATTTAGGGTTTATTTATTCTGGGTTCTTATAGAAACTGCCAGTAGTATCAACAGAGACAAGTTATGGTGCAATTCCAGCTGCAGCAAACAAAGATACTCTTAGATCAGATCAAAAAAAAAAAACCCAGTAATGGAAAATTACTAATTTTGTAGAGATGTGATCTTTATTTTGATTTTTACAGATTTTGTGAAGATTGGTGAGTGTGAAACAAAGAGAATTACAGAGAGATGTGTGAAATGTGTAATAGTTTTCAGCAGCAAGAAAATGACATGAAAATAGAATAATATTCTACAAATAGAAGTTGGAAAGAGAATCTAAAATGGTGGGAGGTTTTTTCTTAGAAGTTGAGAGAGATTACTGCTACAAAAGACAGAAATGGAGGTAAAGTGTGACAAAAGAAGAGGATTTGATGAGGGAACTCAATAGAAAGATGAAGAAGAAGTGTCCCTTGTATAATAATTTATTGAAAGCAACATCGATCTTTCTGTCATTTTCATGATCTTTGCTTGTAAGGTTTAAAACAAATACCAAGAAATGGTAAGGAGGAAGATGTAAAAAATCAAAGATGGATTTAAAAGCAGCACCCAATATTCTACAATGGCATTAGACGCAATTTTCGAAAAGTAAAAGGCCCTTTTTCTTCTAACAGAAATGAAGAAAGGCCATTTTCCCCTACTGTAAATCTCATTCTGCTGTATCATGTTCAAGGAAAAGAAAGTTGATCTTCTAGTGGCAAATACGTGATTTCTCCAAAAAGAAAGACCAAATTCATGTAATTTATGAGAGATGCAGCAGCAGAAGCAGTAGCAGCAGCAGCAGCAGCAGCAAAGAAGAAGAAGAAGTTCTAGTGAGATATTCCTTATTCCCTTGGATTATAATAACAAAGGCAGAAAAAAGTGATCTCTAGAAATATACGAACATCTAAAAAAAAAGAAAAAAAAAAAAACAATAAAAAGAAGCTCACCTTTTTTTTACTTACGTTTGGGGATCTGATGCTTGGAATTGGATTCTCTCCTCTTGCACAGATTTTCCTCTCCTTGCTTGCTTTTTTATAGTTTATGTTGCTGAAATTTGATGCGGCTAGATTCGCAGGAAATCCTCTCTTTTGAGCTGTAAGAAGAGAGAAAGAAAGAAAGTTTGAGAACAAGCATGACATACGTCAGATCCCTTTATCAGAATTATAACAATCAGATCTCGAAGATTTCCCCAGCAATGGAAAATCTTCAAAGAGTATTTTCTCAGATTTCACAAGATGATTTCTGAATCGGATCTCACAAAATTCTCTCTCCTTTTAATATGGTTTTGAAAAAAAAAAAACCAATCTCTCCCTAGAAAAAAGATTGCGTTCTCGAGATCAGATCTGACTTAAAAAGAAAGACGACGAAGATCTCCTAATAAAAAAACCCACTCCAGAACGCATAAAAAGAATGAAACAAATGGAAGCGATCCAAGACTCCAGATTTCATTCTTTATTCATTCACATTCATATATTTTATTTCATTCCTCTATCGAAACTTGCGAGCTTTCGCTCTCACCTTTTCCTTTTCTTTTGTTTTTTTTCTTTCTCCTTCCCTTACGACGACCACGACGACGACGACGACTATCTTCTTTTGCGGTACCCAAAGAGTTCAAGCAAGCAGCTGTTCAAAAACTTTCTCTTTTCTTGTTTATTTCATTTTCTACTCCTCCTGAAGCCTTTGAGTAGTTTCTTTTCCTCTTTCTCTGCTGCTGCGGGAAACGCTGCGAATATCGCTAGGACTTCGACTTCGAGGAAAACGGAGAAGAAGAAGAAGAAGAAGAAGAGAAAGAGAAAGATTGTGGGAGAGGGAGCACGAAAAGATGGTGGAGTGATGGACGCCGAAAATATAGAGCGAGAGAGAAGAGGGAGAGATGGGTGGGGGGTGCGGTTTGGTTTTTAAATGGGGGATTCGAAAACTGAAAAGGGGGGGTTGTGAAAGGAAAGAGGAGAAGAGAGAACGGTCACGGTCGTGGTCACATGAGAGTATGTCGTGACATGACCTTCCTTTGTATGGAAATGGATTTATTTCTTCGGCTTTGCAATTGGGCGTTATTCAGCCATGCCATTGTATATGTGTACGTCACGTCATCTATCAGCCAAATATGGCCGTGTGTTAAAATTTATAAAAATTTGTGGGGGAAAGTCAATGCCTTTGAGTGGACTGTGGACGGGCCAAGTTCGAAGAATGGATTTTATTATGAGATTATCTTGATGGTGTCAATTTGGTGTCAACTACCTAGAGAGGGTGATTTAGGATTGGCTTCACTTTTATTGTGATTTCTTATATGGTATGGCACAAAATCCTTGTGTAATAATTGTGGGGAGTTTTACTTTAATAGGATTAATATTGTAATTTTGGGTATCTTTTTGTAGTGATTGTGTATTAATATTGTATTGTTTGACTGAGTATTTGTCAAGAAAATTTTATGGTGGTCAAATAATTAAGAGAGTATGTTGCTAGCAAGCAATCGTTATAGCTAGTTATTTAGATAAATCAGTTCTTATTTGTCATTGTTAGCTATTGATCTCATCGGTGCATTTAAGTAAACCTACTTTTCGTGGGAGGAGAATAGAAAAAAAAAATCTCCCTTTTATTTTATTTTATTTTGGATTTGCTCGACTTTCTACTTCAGCTACAATTGTTCATTGAGAAAAAGCTGTTATGAGCGACAATTTGGAGTTGCATTCTTATAGAAAGGAAAAGGCACGCACATTTCCTTTAAATGATAGTCGATGGTCAATGAATCTCGATTATTGATTCGGAAAAGACAATTAGCAACATCTTAATGGACTATAATGTTTCTCGCCTCTATTATTGGGTCGAGCTTTGTTTTAATGATTTAATGCCTTTAGAGGAGTGTTTCTGATCGAATCTCTTATATGTTTGAATTGTGTGTCACAACTACATCCATTTATTATACAATACTTTTTTTTAAAATGGAAAAAGATAATATAGACAAGATGCTTCCATTGATTGTCGACAAATCGCAGTCATTGGTTTGGATAAGATGGATGGCAATGTTTGACGGACTATAACTATGGTGATCTATCATCGGAGCTCACTTTCAATGATATTAACCCTTAACTTCCAAAAGTGTTTTGGTTGAATCTTCCATTGCATGGCTTTGCTCATTGCGTAATATTGTTCTAAAAAAGGGAAAAAGATGGTGTATAGATATTATATTTCAGCTCATGTTAATGACTCTCAATTCATTCGTATTGTGTCATCTTTTTATCCCACCGCTATATCCATTCAACAAGCAATGTTTCTCTCTAAATAAAAAAAAGATGATATATATACAGCATGTATGTATCAATTATTGATGTGCCACAATTATTGGTTTGAATAGGACAGTGATACTATATAAAATTTTTGTCTCCTCTTTAACAGAGCTCCCTTTTAATGAAACTATGCATTTCCAATAATGCTTTTGGTTGAATCTTTCATACCATGGCTTTTTTCCATGCCACAGCTACATTTGTTCACTGTGGGATATCTTTTTCAAAAAAATGCAAGAGATGATATTATGTTTTTGCTCGTATTGATGAGTCTCAATCATTGGTTTGGATAAGACGGCTAGCAATGTCTAAGGACTATTCATTTGCTAGCCTCTCTCTTCGAAGCACTCTTTAAGTGATCCTATATCTTTTAGGACGAGGTTTTTTTTGGGCTAGTAAAGTAAAAGGAGATCTTTTTTTTATTAAAACATTACTTTTCTATTTGTTTTGACCAACCAAACATGATAAAGTTAATTTTTTTATGGTTAAATTACTTTACCATTTGCAAAACAAACATTGCTCCCCAGTTATCACATGGTGGATTTCTCTCTCTTACCTTGATTCCTATTGGTTCCTTTTGTTAAGTTGTCAATTGTACGAGTGCGATAACTGATCACTTAAACATTGATAATGGGACCTTTTGTGCACCCAATTTTATACAATAAAAGCATGTGTTAATAATTGTCAAATATTATTCACTATATATGATTATAGATTGTCGCATAGTTCTTTCCATGCTGTCATTTTCTTTTGACCTTTGGTGAAGGAGGCTAGGGTATTAGGGCATGACCTTGTCAAATGACAGTGAGTGAGTAGGTGTAAGCACAAATTCCACTATAATTAAAATGGTATATAGACCATTAGACTTATCCTCATCCAATAGATTTTACATATATTAATCATGAATACGATTTATATCACTCTCATTGAAGTAAAATTTTAGGACTATAATCACTCGATATTGCCACATAACGGAAATGAACAGGTGTCGTCCGTATGTTTTTAATAAGAGTGTTATAAACCATAAGACATTTTCAACTAATAGTTTTCATATATTTAGAAATCCCTTGATTTATATCACTCTAATTGAGTTTAAGATTTTAAACTATAATGTGATGAAAATGAATTGGATGAAGCGAATGTCTCTTGGAATAATGAATAGTGACAATGAAAAGTCTCATGCGGTCATCAGAATAATATCATTAATCCTTATAAGGTTACATAATTTTTTTGATAGCATGTGAGGTCGGTTGCTCTTGGCTTGCTTTATTTGTGACCATCCCTATCAGTGATCAAGCTTGGTGCTTAAGCCTGAACCCAGTCCAGAGGTCTTCATGTTAGGTCTGGGCCTAACCTATTGGTGAAATGATAGTTTCATCTGTTTGCATTTTGTCTGTTCAGGACTGCAAGTAGACATTCACCGAGCTTCAACAAATCAGGTACCCTGCTTCTGATAGCTATGAACCCTAAAAGTCAGTCCTCATATGAATCAAGTGGGTATGTCTTGGTTTGAGTGTTGTGCATTGATATTGATCCTATACACGGTAGATCTGTTGTAGAGTGTTTTTTTTATTTTTTTTGGTAAAAAGATCTGTTGTAGAGTTGAGTAATTCAAGGGGGGTCTACTTTTCTTGTTCTTAATCTTTAAGTTGTCTCTTTGCATGCCAAAGTTGGGATCGTTTTGTAACTTGTTCACCTTGATGAGTCATCCAAAAGCCTTAATTTTACTCTAATTACCAATCACCATTACTTATTTATTTTTTTGGCACCCCAGGTAATGGGGCCCTCAAGTGAAGGAAGGTGGCAAGATTCGAACCCTGGACAGCCAGGTAGGAACTGTCGCCTCTTATCACCGAGGTAAGAGGTTGTTCTCAATCATCACTGTATTTATTTGAAATGAAAACATAATTTTGTTCATGATGGATCCACGATGACGCCTACTTGTACTGGGGATATAAACTGCGGTGAAATCACAAGATTAATTTTCCTTAGGGGAGCAACCATGTGAAGAAATATTTCTTTTGAGAGTCAACTGTTAGTTTAAAAAAAGCATAAATACCTAGAATATTAGGCGGCTTTCCAAAATCTTGGTCCCTTTTGTCCCCCTCTAGTTCCACCCCTTGATATAAATATAGGAGCCTTAAAGTTTAGGAGTTTATTGAGTTACTTATGTTATTGAATCCAATTCAACATATAGTGTAATTTAGAGAGGAAAAAAAAAAAAAAAAGATATCATATTAAGGTGAATGCTGGTGAGGGCATTCCAATTAAATCCAAATTTGGGTTCTTATTAACCAACACAAAGACCCTCCTCTGATTGCATTTTTGAGTTATCCTCCAATTCCAAAATGTTCAAGTACAGTATGGCCTGAGGCGGACCTAGGAAATACACTTTGGAGGGGCTACTATGTAAAAAATAAAAAAAATAAAAAAACACTTTTGGAGGGAGGACCATTAGTAAAAAAGTTCCATAAATTTTTATAATAAGTAAAGGGGTGTTTCGAAAATTTGCCCACCCCTGGTTCCCCCAATGAGCATGGTATTATGATAATAAATATTATATGATTTTTAGAAGGGCTAAAAATGACTTTTCATGAGATTGATTTTCAAAGATTGAAAATGACTTCTCATGGAATAGTTTTTCAAAATTCTAACATTCAAATTGACAATTCCAAATGGTGTACAAACATATTCTCGTACCAACATAACAAAATCCCCAAACAAACCCTCACCAGCCTTCCATTATCCCTTCATCCATTTCAAACATTATGACTTGTGATGTTTGAAATTTAAAGTTTTTACAGACTGTAATCTATGTTTAAATCTGGTGTCATAATCACAATATTGAAACTAACACTTGTTGCATATATTTTTTTGCATCATATAACCCAAACTTTTTATTTGTGGTCCACCCAATACTACATGTAGGCTTCCCATCAACACCCCCTAATCAAAATGGCTAGTCCTGAACATGCACTCACACTGTCTCTGTCCACAACCCACCAAGAAGTGCTAATTGAATTGAATTGAATTCCTTCCCTCATTTCAACCAATCAGACAGTACCCAAGGGTCCTAGAAACCTCATGAAAAACCACCCAGTCGAAGCCAACCCACAATCGCCGGTCAGCCTCCCGCCCGCATCATTAAGCTCCGTACAGTGACCGTACGAAATAAAACCTGCAGTCGCCCGTTTCTCTTTCTCTCCCCCGTCCACTCGAGGTGACCGATCCTAAGCTCTCTCTCCACCCGCGAAAACCGGAATCCCCCAAAACCGCTAGCGGTTTTGACGACTAGTGGGGTTGACTTGTCATGTATGTGACATGTCATGTCAGTTGTTTTTTTTTCTTCGTTTCTTTGTTTCCTATACTACTGTCGTCCCGTTCGTCACCTTGATGAGCGTGCTCGTTTCTTGATCTTTCCTTCTATTTTTTGCTCTTTCACTTTCTCTCTCCATCTCTATCTCTGTGTGTCTGTGACTACTGTGTGTGTGTATTTATGTGGGGGTGGGACCCAGGAGGGAGGGGGACAAAAGGGTGGGAAGCAGGACGTGTGCAGGGGTCCGAGCGTGAGGAGGAGAGATAAATGCGAGCGTCCCAGCTAGCCTATTGGGTATTGCTACGTGGCATGGTTTCGTCCGTTTGTTTGGGGGGAGTGTGATGTATGCATGATGGTGGTGGATGGGTTTACGGATCATCCGGTCATATGATCATGCTCATCGTTTTACACATGCTTTCCGAGACCATGACAATCGATTGACACTAGAAATGAAAAGGGCTTTTATGTGAATGGGCCTTCAATCATCTTACCAGTTGGTCGTTCTTGATCATGGAAATCCGTTGATGGAAAGATAAAAATGAGACATATAAATATTCAAAAGTTTGACTCAATAAAATTACCCTAGCCTTTTTATCAATGGCCCTAAATTTTAATTGTTTGGAGGGCTCTTTTTATTATGATTTTAATTGAATGAGTGTTTATTTTAAAATTATAACTATTTATTGGGACAGTATGTGTAAAAAGATTAGATTGACTCAGAGTATGCCCCGTAATAAATATAAAAAAAAAGAGTACAAAAGACGTGTTTTTAAAGTGAAGACATCATGAGCTCTTCTCTCTTGAGCACCCTTATCGTGAATGCCCATGAGCACAATGTGGTACAACCCTTAGTTCGCGGAATCTCATATCAACCCTTTCGATCGCGCTCTGAAAACGCGAATCTATCATCGGAGCGCGGTTCAACTATTTTCAAAGCACTGTTCGACCATCATTGAAATGCGGTTCGATCGAATATGGAGTGAATCGTGCAAAATTTTTAATTTTTTATGCATTTTCTTTTTCTGTAACTTTGATATTTATCTTTTGAATGAAGAAACTTATTTTGACTTATTAATTATTGTCTATTTTATGTGATCAAATTGTAAAGTTAAATCTTTTCTCCATTTTTAATACTTGAATATATGGATAAGATTTATTTGTGCCAATTACTTAATTGATTATAAACCCACAAACACTATGTTGTATAGGCGCTAATGAGGCGCTCCGGACATATAATTATTTTAAAATTTAGTGTTTTGGTGCTCCCGCTCCTGCTCGAGACACTTAGGTACAGCCTGTTTGGAACCCTGCCAATAAAGAGGTTGTCGGCAATTAGCCGGTTCTCAGTGATATCTACGTGAGGATCGTGGAAAAGGGTGAAAGCGAATGACTTGGATTATTCACAATGGGTCTCACCTAGCCAAGACAAGTTGGCACTTATGTCGGGTGCTCATTTAAGGGTGCTCAGGTGAGGAATTTTCATTATATATTATAGAAAATATAAATAACTTAATAATAATATAAGTAATATGTTTTGCATATTATAATAAATAGAGGTTCACTAGATTCTAGTGAGGTCCATATACGGACCCTTAGATACTTTTCCAGGTTGTACATAATACAAAACAGGTCTACATCATGGGGAGGACTTGGGGTGGACTTGGGCTAGAATCAACTAAGAGACTACAAAGACAAATTAGTGAAGGGAACATAATCGTCACTATATGCTTCAAATGCATAATATGCACCTATATGCATTCAATACATGTTACTTCTGAAATAAATAGACCCAAGATGTTTACTTCAAATGTCGGGGCTACTCGCAGGACTAATATGCCATGTTTCTGTTTTTATTGTTGGCAGGCCCTTATGAAAAGTGCTTTGCAATGATGAATAGGGATCATCTAAAAATTGCACAGCCCATTGAATATAATAGTTGATGCTAAGTAGTAAATTCAAACCACTAAAAATGATGATTCTTAAGTGCCTAAAATAATAGGGACTTGATTAAGTAAGATTTGTTGTAAAGTTTTTGGAAAATACAATAACTCCTGAAACTTAAAAGGGAAAGAAGAAGGTTAGAGGCCCTGACTGCAGTCAGTGGAAGGCACTCCGACGCCTAAGTTAGCTCAACAACTCAACAAATGGTGAATGAGTGGAGAGGAAGGGAGAGCTATGAGTGTATTGTGTTTGTATAAGTTTTTTGCGTACCTGTTCTGGACTTGCCTCTTGCATATTTATATATATATATATATATATATATATATATATATATATGCGGAAGTCCCGTTAGGCATTTTTCCTTAGTCGAGGGAGGTGGGAGTATTGTCCCATCGGATCATACCCTGATCTGTCAGTGGTTGAATCCCATCGGACCTTATCCTGACATCTTGAAAGGGACGTAACCACTGGATAATGATAACTGCTTATCTTTATCTGGTGCATGTCCTGATCTTCTAACACGTTCCGTAACGTGGGACACTGATAGTCGGTGCTTGTCTCGGTCGATCGAACTGAGGATGGCACTGAGGCCAAGCACGACTGTAACCGAGATGAGGTAGGCCAAGCTGGTACTGTTATCGAGCTGAAACAATATCACCGATACTGGATCACACCGAACTGGTACCTTTATCGAGGCTATGATGATCCCGGTACTGTAAGAGTCTTTACTGGCACTATTGGCGAGATAAGATGAAGCTGAGATCCAGTTGGTACTCTTACTGAAATTGGAGTAATCTCTGTATTATAAAATGTCCCACACAATGACCTTCATTGAATTAAACATTGGGTCAAAATCAATCAAATTAAGATTCAAAGACCATAAGATTAATTATATATATATATATATATATATAAGATAACATTAAAATAAGAGAGGGAGCCACGTGTTTTATGTGGGACATATATTTTAGGTCAAACTACATTGAATAGACTTAATTTTGACCTCATTGCTGAAAGTGTGCCCCAGCTATTGATTTATATGGCTGCCATGGGAGAACTCATATACCCACCACCGAACTGTAGATGTGGCAGAGGGAATGATGTGCATTTTTCTGGGTTGGCCCATATTGGTGGCCCACTGCAAAGGACAAGTTTTAAAAAATGGAAACAAGAAATCTGTTCTCATGTAAAAGGCCCACATGCAGTCCCATTGATCTAAATTAGGCTAGAATCAAAGTTGATTATATTGATAGAAAATCGAAGTGAGGGTCATATAAGATGGATTGAGATGAATGGTTGAGTGTGAATCGCTAATTGGATCATGGTTTTGAGCAGTGGGCCATCAAATCATTTGTCCAGTTTGTATGTGGTGGACAATGCATAGGATAACCAATGGTCAGGATTGTCATGCATTGCCAGGGGAGTAAAGGTGTCCGTGCGCCAGGTCGGGTCACGCTGGGCCCAAGACTATCCTGGCTAAGACCCATTTAATGTTTTTGACTTTTGTCAGGCCTGGCTCCAGCCCACAGGTATAAAGCCAAGCCTAGTCCTTTTTTTTTTTTTTTATAAAGAATGTGTCCCTTTTTTCTAACTATGTAGATTATATATTTTTGGCTAACAGAGGGTTTCCAATCCTTTGGACTGGACTAATCCTTTTAGGTCCAGAGGGAAGCCGGTAAACTCCCCTGTAGCCCTAATGTGGTAGTGCAGTTTCAAAACTACAACCTCTGGGTGCAAACCATAGTTTTGGGCTAACTGAGCTACCCCTTGGGATTTTTGGGCTATATTAGATGAGTGTATAGTACTCACACTACATAGTACTTGTGAAACAACCTATTTAATGCTCAAAAATTTGAAATTGAATCAAACATTTTTTTTATTTTTTTTTCCCAATTGAATGTGTGGGAGGGGAGTGAAGATTTGAATGGGTTAGACCAGGCAAAAGTGGGCCCTGCATAAGTTCCATGGAAATCATTCGCATGAACTCCCATGTGAGCATCACTAATGATTGTTTTTTCTTTTCCTTTGTTACCATGGGTTACTTATTTCTTACTAAGGCCCCTAATCTGATGGTCTCCATGATTTTGCTTACATGTGACATCACCCAAAATGGTTTAAGGAAAAAAATAATAATAATGATTGCAGAAAAAAAAAAGGACTCTAAGTAACTTGGGTCAGGTTGACGTACAATCGGTGTGGGTTGGGGTATTTGACCCGTTTACTAAATGAGTTAAAATCAAGTTTACCCAAGGCCTGTGGTTTGATTCGGACCCAACCCATTTATAACCCATATAAAACCTTCACTTCATATGTATTTTAAATTAGGGCAGTCAAAATGCCACACGACCCGTTAACACAATACGAACCCACACGATATTAACGGGTTCGGGTTGCTAACGGGTCAAACCCGTTAACATGTTAAGTTAACGGGTCGTGTATGAATTATCAAACCAGTAACCCATTAACAATTCGCTTAACCCGTTAAATTTTTTTTAGTCCCTAAGTGTAGCTAGAATTAATTTATATTAATAAAGAAGAAGTTTAAATTTATTATTTTATAGTGGAATTTTAGGTGGGATCCACTAGAGATCCTCACTTACAGTTTTGTGTGGCTTATATATTTGTTTCTTTATGTATTTTTGTTTGGATTTTCTTTTAATTTTCGAAGTGACTTAATTACTTAATGGGTTAGCGGGTTGAGTCGTGTAACCCGTTAAATTAACGGGTCATGTTCGGGTTCGATTTTTTAATCAATTAAGTTAACGGGTCGTGTACAGGCTAAGATGATTTTAACCTGTTAGCATGATACGATAGCCAGCCCAGACCCACTTGATTATCCATATCTGTCTGTGGGTCCAAAACTGGTCTTCAATGCCAGATGGAAGATAAGTTTGGGTCCATACAGTTTTTCTCTAGTTGGGTCCTTTGGCAGCGGGGTAAATGGACAAACTGTCCTGCCCACATGTGATCTAGTCTAGGCCGGGAGCTAGTCTACTTGCATTTATTACTTGCACACCCGTTCAACTACTGGGGGCATGGACCAAAATTGGCCCACTACTTTTCCCACTGAGTCCATGATTTTTATAGAACCTGGACTCAGTTTTAGGCAAATGGGTCCAAAATCAGAGTTCTTTTTTTTTTTTTTTTTTGTATAGAAACAAAAAATCAGAGTTCATAACATCATTTTCTCCCTTTGGTATCCTTTGAGACCAATGGGTTTATAACAGTTAGCCCAAGGGCCAGGCCCAGGCCCAGCCCAATCACAAGTCAGTTTCAAAACTGGGACCCATATACCCGGACTTGCTTGGGCCAATTCTTTCAGGTAAATGGATAGCAATTGACATCCTTAGAATCTAGGGAATGAAGGTAGATTATACACTATAGGATAGCAAATGGGGAATCCAACCTAAAGAAATTTCAACCACTTTGACTATCATCTAATAAGTGAGAGCTCAAATCGTCTTCGCCTAAAGAAATCCTGAATTGAAAGAGTGAAAACTTCGAAGTGGTGCCAATTAACAGGGTATTGCCAAAATTTACCTCAATTAGAGTTGGTCTAACTATAAGATGGCTGAATTAACAAAAAAAAAAAAAAACAAACAAACATGATCACCAATATACACAAGATTGTATGTGTCTCTTCTTTCTTTATCTTGTAAAATAGACAATAATGTCATAATTATGCTTTCGGTAAATGTTTAATCTTACGGTGCGGGTCCAACTCCTATTTGAGTTAGGATTTTGAAACACCCTAACACCCCATACATTAGAAGGGAGTTTATTTTCACACTATTAAAAATTTCTCACCAGATGGTCCCCCACTGTGAAGTTCCACTCCTTCACTCAAGATTTATTTCACAATATATCTTACAGACTCATCTACGTATCCATGTAGGCTCCGCGGTCCATCCAGTTGGGCCGGCTCTACAAACAAAGTCCAGCAGCCAAGCCCACGGACCTGATTATTCTATGTAGAACCCGTCATCATTTTGGGGCCCATCCCTTTTACGGCTATGATGTGCCACACGTGTGTCAACACTGTAAAAAAAACTGAGGAGCTCCCGCCGCAAACGAAGAAAACCTAAAACCCCAACACCATTCGTGTCTTCGCACCGAAAAACCCCCACACGCAGAAGACGGTACGAAACGGAAACGATGCTCTCGCATTCCTTTCGTAGCGTTCGAAAGCTCTCATCTTTTCGCTCTCCTCTTCTTCGTTCTCTCCAACAAAACCACCCTCTCCCTCGCAAATCCCTAATTCCCTCTCTATCGCTCCTATCCAATCCTCTCTTCCCTTCTTCTTCTACTTTCTCTCACTTTTCTACTTCTGCCTCTAACTTCACTACCACCAGCAGCAGTAGCAAATGCTCTCCAATTCCATTAGTAGTAGAAGAAGAGGATGAATCCAATATCGGATATCGGAACACCGATGCGTATGCCGCGATCGAGCTCGCACTCGATTCGGTGGTAAAGATCTTCACGGTTTCCAGCAGCCCCAATTACTTCCTTCCATGGCAGAACAAATCGCAGCGAGAGAATATGGGATCGGGTGAGTGACCCCCTTTTCTTGAATTTGCGTTTTGGGTTCCTGCATTGGGATCTAATTTGAGGAATGCCCATTTGGAGTGGTGGGTTGAGTGATTAGGTGTTGATTCGTTGTTTTAGGGTTTGATTTTGATGAACCCTTCTTTCCTTTTGTTTGAAATCTATTGCTAATATATGTTGAGCTGATTGCATTAGTTTATAATTCAATGTTCCCAAAAACCCATGTAGAATGTTTATGAATTGAGTTTATAGATCTTATGTCTTTCATTCCTTTTAAAAATCCAACTTTTTTGGTTATCTTAAATGGGAAGATTAGAATAACATAATTTGCTTGCAGTCTGTGTGTTTGAAAATTCAAAAACCCAATACTCATTATATGTATGCTGGGTCCAGGATTTCATGTCCTTTCTTGCACACACAGAAAGTCAGTTTCTGTGCTTCTCTGTTTTCTTTACATAGTTTATAAGTGGAATCCTTTTTGGATGAATATGGGACTTATCTCTTTATGATCTTAATGCCTTTCAGGCACACGTTGTAGTTTCCTTTTATCAAACAAGGTTAGAAATTGGAAGTTTATTAAGAAGGGATGTTCATGTGACCCAACCTTAATACATGAGATAGAATAGGTCAGGAAAGGTCTAAATTGAGTCGAGGTAGGCATAACTGAGACATCTGATGCAGTATTTTTGTGTCTTGAAGAAGATAACCTAGGGAGAGTTCAAGTGAGGTGCCCTACAATTCCTTTTCTGTAGATTGAATGTTCTTTCATTCAAGTTTCTAGACATTTGAAATCTGTATCCAGGGCATAAGATAGTTCATTGTGGAGCATAACTCTTAATGATCAAAAGACGGTAATAAGGACTCCAAAACATGTTGCATTTGAGCAATGAAATCATAGTAATAACTTTGAAGTTAACATTAACAAGACTCAAGAAAAATATGGGAAATTCCAAACTAAGTAGTGAGCACAATAAGAAATTCCTCCAAGTTCCAAATTTCAAGCGGAGCGAGCAAAATAAAATTACCAAATTTTCATATTTGCAATAATGTTCTAGGAATATTTTTTTTTTTTTTCTCATTTTCCACCTACAAACACACCAACATTATATGTAATCCTGGACTTTCTGTGTGCAAGAAAGGACATGAAATCCTGGACCCAGAATACATGTTGGTAAATGAAATTTGTAGAAACCCATTAAAAATTTGGTTCCAACCACTTCAATTCCATTAAGTGTTGACCCTTTTTTATTCATGGCAGAGGTGGGGCCCACATCTTGGGTTACATTATATTTACTGCTTGTCAATTTTCATGTAGGATTTGTTATCACCGGGCGAAGGATTCTGACGAATGCTCACGTGGTTGCCGATCATACATTTGTTCTTGTGAGAAAGCATGGTTCGCCTACCAAGTATAGGGCAGAAATTCAAGCTATTGGACATGAATGCGATCTAGCTCTTCTCACTGTTGAAAGTGAAGAATTTTGGGAAGGAATGCGTTTTCTGGAGCTCGGGGATATCCCTTTTCTGCAAGAAGCAGTAGCTGTTGTTGGGTATCCACAAGGTGTGCATTTATTTATTTAATTTTGAAGAACGAATACATAATTATAAACTATTCAGACATCTATTTCCCTTCCCTTTTGGACTCCATTTGGCTTTCAATTATTTTTCTTCATGTTTTAGCTTTGGGTGTGAAGTATCAGATTTTTTTTTTTTTTTTTTTGTTTTCCTTTTATCGGGAAAGTCTCAGCCTTTTTTACTATTATTCATTTAAGTGCTAGAACGACCATTACCTTGTAATTTGTATTACATAAACTGTTCCATCATGTTAATTATCGCATACGTGGGTTTTGTTACAGATATCAGAAAACATGTAGAGATAGATACCTATGATACCTGGATACTCGTGCATGCCCAGCTTGTTCATGTTGAGCCAATATGACACTTG
The DNA here is from genome assembly GCA_003546025.1 of Camphora micrantha. NCBI lineage: Eukaryota > Viridiplantae > Streptophyta > Magnoliopsida > Laurales > Lauraceae > Camphora > Camphora micrantha. Next base: position 76,375,349 of record QPKB01000003.1, on the reverse strand, counting down.
CATCGATACTCAACACTGCACCGATACTCGTAGGGTATAGGTTTAGCATATCCTACTCCTAGTTATCGATTCCATTATTTCACATCATTCTTTTAGTTTTCTTACTTTTTAACGTAAAAAATGTGGAAAGAAATGTAAACATTGATAATTTCATTAATTTAAAAAGTAAGAAAACTAAAAGAACTATGTGAAATAATGGAATCAGTAACTAGGAGTAGGATATGCTAAACCTATGAAGTGACAATTCTCATTGACTTAATTGGTGAGAATCTTGTGGGGCCTACCTGGGAGGATGGCAGGGGACAGAAAGGTCTATGATTGGGTAGTGGACCCACGAGCACCAAATCTCGGATCTAAAGGATCTGAGATGATAGAGATATGCTCCCTGTCCCCTTCTTCCTCCCTGATTTAGTGGTTTAACAAATGGGTGCTAAATCCATCAGTTAACACAATTTGGATTAAGTCTGGTGGCATGATGGAATACAATATGGGCTCCACAAAGCTCTCGCCCATGGGTGTCTCCTACAAGGGCTTGCTTGAGAAGTTCCCGTAAACATATACACAGATGCATATTTTGAAAGAGAGGCCTCAAAACTTAGTTAATCAGATATTGAATAACTTAATCCAACAGTGAGAGGATCACTATGATTGGGATCAAAGTTGGCACATGATAATTCACTGATGGGGAGGGGGACGGGTTTGGTGATTTAGGCAAAGAGAAAAGTTTTTTGTTTTTATTTGTTTATTTTTTTGGGGGCTTTTGTTGGCGTGTGTTGGGAGGGTGGATGGGGATGGTGTTGAGTGGGATTCAAGCAATGGGTGGACCCATTTGTAGCCTAAGAATAAGTTCACAAAGTGCGAACGCTGAACAGTCCTTAAATTACCAAAAGCATGCATAGTGCAAGTGGTTCCATATGTATAAAAGTCTGGAAATCATTGGATAATTTACACACACCTTGTCATCACCAAAGCCTTAGCTCCTCGTAGGATATATAGTATGATACAGTGAGTCAGTGACATCTGCTTTGTGAGCCCACATCAATGCAGGCCATTTCACATGGTAGGGTGTATTTGAAGGGCACTTCTTGGATGGTGGATGTTTGAAGGGTGAAATCTCACCCCAACTAGGTGACCTTAGACATGTATTAAAAAGCTTAAAAATAGATGGCTAGACCATTTTTCCTGTCTGTTTTCAAAGCACTTGATCATATGGTTACCATCATCGAATTGGGGTTAAATTTCACCCATCCCTATACATGATGCCTCCTTTTCACAACAATTAATCATGGTGTATTTATGCTATAGGGATAAATTGGCAGAAAAGTAGTAGCACGAGGACTGAGTTTACCTTTACTTCAAACTTCTTGTTAATTTTTAAGGCTCCTTCAATTGTTGCAGGTGGAGACAACATCTCTGTAACTAAAGGTGTTGTCTCCAGAGTCGAACCAACACAGTATGTACATGGTGCAACCCAGCTTATGGCTATACAAATTGATGCGGCTATCAATCCAGGGAATAGTGGAGGCCCTGCAATCATGGGTGACAAAGTTGCTGGAGTAGCTTTCCAAAACCTTGCAGGTGCGGAGAATATTGGGTGAGTTTTAGATGAGTTATTTCTTTGCTTCTATTTTGACTAGTTGCTTGCTATTCTTTTCTTAGTAATCAATGTGACATTTTTTTTTTTCCCTATCTACTGACTTTAACCTTTGCCTCAGTTTGAATTCAAATACTTAACCCATATACCGAAGCATCGGTTTAAAGGTAAATACTAAATACTGAAGTCATAGCTCTCCCAGTATACCAAAAGAATTGGACATTCCAACATCGTCTCTGCATCTATAGTGAATTGATATGTTCACCTTGCTTACAATTACTGTGTACTTGTGGGAGCTATCACACTGATGCAGGTGAGCCAAGGAAAGGGCTCACATGGACTTCATGGAACCCCATTGCAAGCTGAAATCCAAAAGGGGACTTGTGAAACCCTGAAAACTTATGGTGTTGCGTTCTTATTTCCTTCCAGCTTGTGGGTGTTTAGTTGTTTATCTTGGATTAGAAGACTTAGTCTATACATCATATTATTTATGTTAATGGTTAATATTTAAGATTGATAATTGATCTAGAGAAAAAATAGAGAGAGTAGGTTTTATTTCTTCTTAAGAAAAAATACTTAACTTTTTGTGGTCTGTCATCCAAGTCATTCATTCTATTGATCTTTTTGAAAAAAGAAATCTCTTTTGACAAGCAAACCATGAACTGTGGGTACGGGTCCCATTCTCAGGTGGCATGAGGCCCGAGGAATAGGTGCAAGACCTGCTATTCTTGTTGCATGCAATTTTACTAAGAGATTGTATATTGCTTGATTTGTTTACCTAGAACATATTCATATGAAACCTCTGTTAAATGACAAATGTCTGTATCAGTCAACTACTTATTTGGACATTTGCTGTTGCGAACTTGCGATTGTATTATTTATTACACTCAAAGCTGGTGGATTATTGCCATTGAAGGAAAACAACTGGACCATCCAATTCAAGAACCATAAGTCACGACTGATCCCAGATCTGTTACTATCCGTTAATGTGAAACAGCTATCCTAGGACTGATCTGCATGTAAATGGACTATACTTGTACAGTTGTACACAATTCAGACTTCAGAGCCCCATTTATTTGCTTCTGCTTTGTTGCCTTTGTGGATTGTTTGGATCTCTATGTTTTCCATCTTACCCAATTTTCTGTATAGCATCAAAGGTAGGGTCCACAAGATTAGTGGTTTAGATAGCCTAATGATGGGTGCTGCACATTATACTGGCAGCCGGTATATGGAAAGTTTACATTTCCTCAAGACTCATGCTTCCATAATTACTTTGAATAGCATCAACCATACTCTACTTTTTTGCTTATTATAATGAAGTATCTATTCCATTATTTCAGGTACATAATACCAGTCCCTGTAATAAATCATTTTATATCAGGAGTGGAGGAAAGTGGGAAATATGTTGGATTTTGTTCTCTGGGCTTGTCATGTCAGCCTACCGAGAATGTGCAATTGAGGGAGCATTTCCATATGCGCCCTGAAATGACTGGGGTGCTTGTGAGCAAAATTAATCCTCTCTCAGAAGCAAATAAAGTGCTGAGGAAGGATGATATTGTTCTAGCATTTGATGGTGTGCCTATAGCAAATGACGGCACAGGTACTTAGATCAATCTGTCTCTTCTCTTGGCTCCTTTGTTCTTTTGCTTGTCATTTCTACAATCATGGTGCTTTTCTTTCCAATTTTTTATTTTACTTTGTTTTGTTTTTGTTCTTTGTTTTTCAGATTCTCACTTTTAGAGCTTTGTGCAGTTCCCTTCAGGAATAGAGAGCGGATAACTTTTGATCATCTAGTGTCCATGAAGAAACCTGATGAAATAGCTGAAGTCAGGGTGCTGAGAGATGGTGTAGAGCATGAGTTCAGAATTAGTCTCCGACCTGTGAGTCTGTTTCGCATGTCCCTCAGATTTTATCTTGTTATGTCCATTGGGTTTTATCTGTATATGCGTGCATACGCTTTTATACTAGAGATGCATACTCAGAGTGGCATTTTTGTGCAAAATGACCAAGCAATTCTTAAGTGAGCCACCGCCATAAATATACCGCCAAGAAATTTTGGCCTGTTGACATTGTATAGGATGTGTATAGATGCGAAGTTAGAAACATGAACAGTGATTGGCATTTGGTGTACATTCAAGGGTTTTTTATGAATGAACCGACTGGTATTCCGGTCAGATGATTTACATGGCGGGCCCAGCATGAGGAGTGGTTTGACATTTGCTTGTGTGGGGATGGCCATTGTGAGCCATTGATTGGAAATGGATGAAATTTCACCCCAAACCTCAGTCTAATTGAGTGATTTTTACGGTTTGGTTGATCCATTCCATCCGTAATGGATCTTTGTTAGAAAGGTGATTACACCGCATGGAATTATATGATATAAGTGAAGTGCCCTTGGTTGGAAGCTGGAATTTCATGAATTGGTATAAAATTTACATGCCATATTTCCTCTGTCCACACTCCACATAACACATGGGGTGGGGATGGCAGGGCATAAAACTGAAACAAACCCATTCTTATTGATATAGGGACTTGTGATGCAATCTTATTATAAACTTATAATAATATGGTAACGATGACATTTGGCACTCATTTGGGCCACCTGCACTGTTAGTGGGAGTGGGATAGAAGGGCCCACCATGCATTGTAAATGGCCAAAATCCTATCAGAGCATGGTATTAATTATCAACCACAACCTGCCTTTCCCCAGGGGGAAGAAGTGCTGGATCTTTTATTGAATTTTATTTCTTGATTTATTGCTAATTTCAAACTTTTCAATTATGCAGTTGCCGCCTTTAGTTCCAGTTCATCAATTCGATAAATTGCCAAGTTATTTCATTTTTGCTGGCCTAGTTTTTGTGCCACTGACTCAGCCTTACCTTCATGAATATGGAGAAGACTGGTACAATACTTCACCCCGTCGACTGTGCGAACGTGCCCTACGAGAGTTGCCTGGAAAGGCTAATGAACAACTTGTCATCCTTTCCCAGGTATTAATTTCGGGTTTTCATATTTTTCTATTGGAAGTTGTGTCTGCATGTGCAACTTGTTAAAGTTTTTGCAATGACTGGTTCTGGCATCATATTAGCAATTTAGTATGTGAAGCCGAATATTCAATCACTGCAATAATTAGAATGTGTGGTTGGATCCAGAACTTTAAATGGGGTGATTTGCAATACTATGGGAGGACATCTGCTTTCCATGTAACTTCATTGGGGCAACCTGAAGCAAATTGTGGGTTTCTTATGGTATTAATGATTTTTCTTCATACATTCAGAGGACCTTATTTGGTGTCCTTTGCTTCTTTTTCAAATGTGAATTAGATGGAGTAGAATTTAAAATGAATTGAAGGGAATGCTTGCTTGTCTCGTAAATACAAAGTGTTGATTGCCCTTCAGTTTTGAGTTGAAAAGAAACCAATTTAAAAATTGGACAAGATAAGCAGAAATTAAGAGTTGTTATGTAGGGCTGCAGTTAGGTTGTCATGAATGTGTATTTGTATAATTCTTCTTGATTATGTTTATTATGAGGAATAGAATTAGATGCTAGACTTAAGTTGTGGAACCAATCTTCACATCTTTCAGTTCGACTCCTCTCTTCTTTCTCTCCTTTTTCCCTTTAAATCCTATTTTCTAATCTAACTATTGAGCCTAAAATACTTGTTGGATCCTCAATGATTTTCATGCTTACAGCATCCTCTTCACATCATCTAACCGTACAGGTGACAGCGGCATCCATGTTAAATCGATTGATGATATTTTGCAGTTCTGGGCATGGTGCATGATGAACAATCACCTTGGAAATGTTTGAACATGTTATGGTGGGACCAATAGTCATTTTTATATGGTTGGATGTAAATATATAGGAGCCTAGGGCTTGAAATCTTGTATTACTTTGGGGTAATGATCTGGTGATCCCTTTGTAATTATTTTGTGCTCAATGCCTTACACTTTCTTAGGGTAAAATATGTTAATGACTTCCACCTTTTATTATGAATAAAACATTAAGACATGGTAAGATAACGACTTTCTCATTGCAGTGTACTTTAGGAGCATAGCAAAATTGATTTTCTTTAGTTATTATGATATTATTTAACCCACTGCTGACACTTTTGCCGCCATAATGTCTTGGTTCAGGTGCTTATAGATGACATCAATGCAGGGTATGAGCGTTTAGCAGAATTACAGGTACTATTGTGCTTTTGTATTCCACCTCATCTCTATAGTTGTTTTTGGATGCCATTTAGACTGCTTGTGCAAATAGTTTTTCAGAATGGATAGTTAAATACAGAAACCATTCCCCTAGTGTGTTTTATCCCCACTCAAATCTCTGTGCCAGTTTAAATCAATACTGATAGACCTACATTTCTTTTATTCTATTTTGCTAAAATGGATGTACATCCAAATTCAATTTTGAAGTATCTGTCTCATGAATCATGATAGTAGCTTGTGTTGATAATGATCATCGTTTCTTGGGTCCTAGCATGCACTGCCCGGGACATTTTGTCATCCTTTGATGTTAACCATTTTGGTCTACTCTAAATTTGGATATTCTAGTTCTGAGTACTTTCAACTGAGTTCACATGAATCTAAATTTGGGGTACATGATGACCAGGTGAAGAAAGTAAATGGCGTGGAGGTTGAGAACTTGAAACATTTATGTGGGCTCGTGGAGGATTGCCAGGAAGAATGCCTGAGATTTGATTTGGACGATGAAAGGGTAATTGTCTTGAACTATAATTTGGCCAAAGTAGCCACTTCTCGAATTCTGAAGCGCCACAGGATACCATCAGCAATGTCGACTGATGTAATAGAACAGCGGAAAACAGGCTCAGAAATTGAGATAGCAGGTGTCAGTTGACATGGTAAGGAAGCTCCCATAATGTTATTTTATGATGGGTTGTCACTGATAATTTAATCATTGATTCACCCACTGTAACCTCCCATAATGTTATTGGGAACTTATTGGTGGGCCCAAGCCCAATCCGTGAGCGGCGATCCAAATTGAAGAATGTGATTGCGCTTATAAAGATTGCGTGCGCTCTGTTTCTGAAATTCTTGAAGGCCCAAGACGTAGCCTCTGGTCGCTATGCAGGCCCAATTTTTGCTATTTTGAGATGAAGCCTGGCCTATTTAATTACATTTTTGCTGTTTTTCCTTTAAATAGTGATTTTTTCTCCCTATTTTATGCCATGGGTTTAATTAGGATTATCAATCTAGGGACCTCATATGCTTTTCTGTATACATGTTAGGTAAGAAGAGAAGGTTCATTACTTGATGCTATCAAAGCATATAAAACGGCTATAGTTGTTATGAGATTCTGCTAATATCGGTTTAAACAGGCTGGTCTTATTGAGTGCAGATTTCCTTGATCCTGGCAGCGCCTCTCAATTCTGATGGTGGGCTTAGCCTCCCAACCCTTGGACTGATCACCGAAATGCAAGGAGGTTGGTTCATGAATCCATAGGGGCTGCAATATAACTTTGATCTTAAGTAACACTTGATGTTGGATGAAACATGTTAAAATGGTGATTAACTCTCAAAACTGAACTGTAATTTAAATGTTGAAGAATACAAGCTTCACTTTCATGTCGAGAAAACAGAATCCAATCAGGCTTTTTGGGGACTGTCTGTTTGCATTAAAATACATATGATTCATATCATAAGTGGTTACAAATGAAGGTTGGAGGTGAATTTTCAAAAATGAGCATCAATAAAAAATGAGCATCAAATAACCTGTGAATAATGATGCTGCTGCTGATCTCATTAGAAGGCAAACCAATTAGAGCTTAGATCATGTCCATGTTAACCTCTACTCAAAGTTTTGCATCGGTCTAAACCATTAATTTTGATGGGCTTACATTTGGATGGAGAATGTCGAAACTTAATCAAGATTTTCAGGATCTTAGCCTACAGTTGCTACACTGAATGGTCATTGCCGTGCACTCATTTTCCTTTTGAATTGGAAGCTTCTGATTAATATATTGGAAGTATGATCCATATGTAAAATCTTCTGTTCGGATGAAGGTGTTCAACAATGACCTTCAAGCCCCGGCCCATTTCTCCCAGTCCTGCACTGCATACGAAGTCCAGCTCTATGGGGCCCATTTGAGCTCAGGTTTGATAGGAATGTTCATTTAGGACCAGACTCATGGGAACCCATCTAGATGCAAGTTTACCAATGGGAGAAGGGGCAGATTGTAAGGTCTCTTCATGGACAAGATGGATTCTAAAAAACCAAAGCCACCATATTATCCTGGCCCTTGATTGAATAGCCATAAAGTTTAATAACATCGTAACCGTAGATTTTTTAAGATTTAATCAAGCGGCGAGTGAGCATTAAATTGGGCCTAACGCAAGTTTGGAGGATGAAAGACTGCACTAATTTAAGCTGTGTGCAAGTGGGCACCGTAGTGCTGGATTGCACTTGGAGTTACTGGAGAACATTTCCCCATGTCATGTTTGCTGAGTGTAGCTCTTTTCACCCTATCATCCTCTCATGCAGTTATAGTCTCGCATTTTACTCACAGTTGAATTTATTTAATCTCAAGGAAAAAAACAATAAAACGTTATTAAATTTTAAGGCTGTTAAATAAAAAATTAGTATAATTTGATAGGAGTACTTGTGTTTTTTTTTTTTTTTTTTTCATGATCCTAATAGTTGAAGAGACCTTCCCATGAAGTGTACCGCATACATCAAACACAAATGCAGTTTGCTTGTAGGTGGAAATCATCCTATTCAAAACACCTTTTCAGTTTATGTCCTTTGGTTCACATGCTTAAACTCCTTTAATTGGTACCAATGTTAATTCCAGAGTAACATGGAAGTCGGCTACCATTGAATAATAAACTGGCAGGCAACTATTAAATTTTGAGAATCATAGATTATATTCTTTCATCTTCTTCTTCTTCTTGGTTTTTTTTTTTTTTTTTAATTTTTTTTTATATTAACGCACGACTCCTAGCCCTTTGGGCTACAGTAATCTCTATGGGCTCAGGAGAAAAAGCCGAGCAAAATTTCCCTGTGGCCCCAGTATGATAGTGCAGTTTCAAACTCACAATCTCTAACTGCAAACCGTAGTCCTAGGTCAACTGAGCTACCTCTCGGAATTAATTATATTCTAACATCATTTTATCATATTTATTTCATAACCCACTCATTAATTCACATCCAAATCAATCCATCCGCTTAGGGATGCAAACGGGTCCGATTCGAAATAGAACCATGGTGGATCCAAATCCAAATTATAAATCTATTTTTTTTCAGTCCGAATGCAGCTTCAACTTAAAAAAAAAAAGGGATCCAGTTATGAATCCAAATACGAAACAAAATGCATATCACACTAGCACAATTAAAGTAAATCTTTCAGATAAGACTCTCAATTATGAATATATACTTAAGCTATGTAGGGCTTAAAAATATATATTATGCAAATGAAATCAACATATATTCGGAACATCGACATACTAGGATCCGGTTCACCCAAATGTTCCTGACCCCAATTTCTCCTGATCCCGAACCAAAAATTGGTTCCAGAGCCCAGACCCACGTTAATTGCAACCCTAGCCATCAGCTTCACTTATTGCCATTCATCCAGGTAGGCCCCTGGACCTTCAAAAGCCCAAAACAGTGGCACAACCGTAATTTCACTCAACATCAAGCCCATAAGTAAAAAAAAAAGGCTTCTATTTCCAAAAGTTCACGGCCACTACTCTATCTATAAATACCCCATCTCTCAATCCCTCCCATCCGAGAATTTCTCCACATCCAGCGTTTCCTGTTCCGGGAAGGGGTTCTTCCTCCAAAACCCCCCTCACCTCTTAAACCCTAGAGTTCAAACCAGATGGAAATGGCGCGAGAATCCCTGCAAGAATCCCTAGAAATCCCAGTCGCCGAATCCAACGGTGGATCTCCACCAGAGCACGAGGGGGAGCCGTCCGATCGTTTGCTCGGCCGCAACTCCTCTTTCAGCCGTCTGAACGCTCAGGCGCCGGAATTCGTCCCCAGGGCATCCAGTCGGGCCGATCTGCGGCCGCGTGTGGTGGCGCATCCGTTCACTCTGCAGAATTCTGCTGTTCATTCTCCGCGATCGCAGAACCATGGCTCGTTTCAGTATCCAGAGCAGGAGATCGTCTGTTCCGCGACAGATCCAGAGCCTTCAACTGCTAGAGACAATACCCTTTCTGAAGAAGTTATACACAAGGTCGTCAATCAGGTATGAATTCGCAGAATTATGGTATTCTTCTCTATTGAATTTTGTGTCTTTGTTAGTTAAAGATAGGTCTGAATTCTGTTCGGTTAGGACCTGTTTGTTTGCATTTTGATACATAGGAATTGAATACATAGAGGATTCATATCATAAGTGGTTAAAAATGAAGATCAAATTTCCAAAGACACTGAGGATCAGTGCCGATTCAAGGGGCTGGTATATGAAGGGATTGATTGATTTTTGGTATGACAACGGAAAATTGGTGAGTAATGGGGGTATGTTGGAGAACTTACTATATGTTATTTGGCAGTGTGAAAATGATTCATTAGGGGAATGATTAAAGCAATAGATCTTCAAGAACTGAATTGGTTTGGATGAAAATCCCATTCTAATCTTATATTTGGTATTCAATTAAATTTGTTATTCAATTAATAGCCGGTGTCAACACATGCAAATTCCTTAAAAATCCATGGTATGTATTGCATTTTTTGTTTTTTGTTTTTTGGATTGGTTCAATTGTCCAATCAATGGGACTCATTTGGGTATCATTTATTGCTTCTAGAAGAATATTTAAAATGATATGTGATGACCGAACGCTCCTGTATTTTATATTCCATTCTCGAAACATATCATTACAGTCATCATCATTCTAGCTCTATCATATTTATCACAATATCATTGTAATAAATTCAAGTTATTGTCAAAACTCATCGCACCGTATAACGATATTATCAGCGAAAGAGCTAATGGGGACCTTTGGCTTTGGCATGATTGCATTGAAGATATTATTTAAACTCCGCACTCAATCTTCATTTGGTTTCCATGTTCTTGTAGCGCAAATATAGGAGATGATTCCGTAATAAACCATGTACCAACTCAAAGGCTTAAACTTATAGGTGGAAGGCCCAAACAGGTATATATGAAGCCTTGCTAAGGGCATTACTTATGCGACGTGGGATGTGGGGCGTTACTTTACCAAATTCCCCTCACGTGCAGGCCCAACGGTTTTCATGGACGAGCCTGCCACGTGGGCTACAAGAGAACGATGGGTCGGAACCCGCTCTGATACCATGTACCAACCCAAAAGCTTAAGCTCATAGGTGGAAGGCCCAAACAAGTATATATGAAGCCTTGCCGAGGGCATTACTTAGGCGATGTAGGATGTGGTGCTTTACTATACTAACAGATTCATCTATTGTGCGCATGGCTTCTGATCGTGCCTCATACCATCTGATCCCTTGCCTTATTCTCTGGCTAAAAACTTGGAGAATTTATCAAATGTATAGATGGAAATGTTTTCCTATATTTAATCAAGATCAATATCACCATAAATCTATCTTAATCATGCTTAAAAATCTATGGTTCAGATCATGTAGCTAGAACCATTCTTGATTTATACCTCATCCAGACTAAGAATAATACAAAGAATGAAAGAAGATTTATATATTTTTTATATTATATTATTTTTATTTTTATTTTCAAATGTATTTTCTTTTTCCCTAATAAAAATAAAATTTTGAAAATACTGCAGTATTACTCCACTCTATATTACCTGGACAACAAGATTTGCGAGAATGCTCATTGCATATTCTTTTTAATACAAACCTTGTTCAATTATTCAATATGATTATAATTTCCAATTTTTCTATTTTAGCACCTCATGTTTCTATTAATGATGTCTAAGTCCGTTCTTTTTGCGTCAATCCCAATGTTTTGTTCATTTTTTACTTCTGTTTTTCATTCCCATGGCTAAGATTAGTCTATTTAAAGCTATTTAAGTCAAGCTTGATAGGAAACATTTTCATTATTGGAGGTTTGTTGTGCAAAACTTCCTTCAGGGACGATAATTATAGGGATATATTACTGTTGCTCTAGAACAATTATGTATGGAACATTTGGATGACTAGGGTATCTTCAACAATCAGATCATAGCATGGTTCTTCAGTTTGGTCAATTTATCAATAGGATTTCAATTAGTCAAACTCAATTCAGCCTAGGCTATCTCGATTGCTTGGTGAATTTGTTAAAAATGCAAGCACAGACAAAACTTATCAGCTTAATGTGCATATTAGTACTGCACAGCTGGGCATCTTATCTATTGAGGAATTTAATGTGGAATTGTCTGGATATTTGGACAGTCAACTGGCTCCCCACTTTCCTCCTTTTTTACTTGTATTTCTTGCTAAATATGGGGATGAAAACTTGGATCAGTTTCTTATGCTTTGAGTTCCTTGAAAATGTGTAATTAGATACAAAGGTATAGATGGCCCATTTCCACCAATTTATAACATATTATTTGGGGTCAGTTAATTGTAGATAGCTTAGTGTAAATGATTTATAAATTAAAAGATTAAATTTAAAAACTTTGTATTTTTTTCAATATTATTATTATTATTATTTCCTAAGTTGGCCTAGTGGCCAGAGAGAGGTAAGGAAACCCACCCGCCCAGGGATCGATCCTTGGTTGGAACTGTGGGAGCAGGTGTACTATAGCAAACACCCTGTTTTTTGTTCTTTTGTTAGCAGTAAGTAACTGCGCACTTAACTAACCTTTCATAAAAAAATGGTATTCACTTTTATTTCTATAAGAAGATTGTTGCGGCATTATAGTACATTGTCACTGATGTTTTGTAGACTTGTAGTGCTTTGTTTGACTGATATTTGTATCTTATTTATGTCAAATGTTCTGTTTCAACTTGGGATTATAACTTTTGTTACATATTACATAATCATGGTGTAAAGCACATATTATATCCAGAGTCTTCAATAGCTAGTATATCTTTGTCTGACACTTTGATTTGAAGGATAAACCCGTTCTCATACTGCCTTTTTTCAATGTCCTTGGTTTACCTATATTTCTTACTATTTAACTTCATTTTGGAAGTTTCTAAAGTGATTCTATTTCAAATGCTGCAGGTGGAATACTATTTCAGTGATATAAATCTTGCTACTACAGACCATTTGATGAGGTTCATTACTAAAGATCCAGAAGGATTTGGTGAGATATGTTACTTTATTCTCTGATTTTCACTGAACAGCATGACTATGCCTTAAACATGTTAACTTAATTGAAACTATTCCATAAAAGTAGTGTGTTTCACTTGGAAAATAACTCCTAATATGTAGAGTACCAAAGGACATGAAAATGAACAAATAAAACACCAACAATAGCAAATGATCTACATGGTTTCTATCTACCAAATTGCCTAACATGATTATGATTATTATAACATGATTTTGACTAGTTTGAATATTACTAACACCCCCTTAAGCCATGGCTTGCCAACCTGAGAATTGGAGTCAACTTGCAAATGAGGGTATGGTGTCAGCTTGGTGGCTCGAGGAGCCAACTAGGAGAGTCTCTCATGTCACTTTATTTCAGGGTTAAAAAAACCAGCTATTATAGTTTTATAATGGCCGTTATGAAACAGTAACGGCCTCCACCGTTGCGATATTTGTAATATAATGGCGTCATTATGAAACAGACCCAAAAATCACCAAAATATCGGGCAATATCAGATGTTTTCAAAATAACGGCCAGACCATCGGCCATATGAGGATTCTTTTTTTTTTTTTTTTTTGTATAAGGATTGAGGATTCAGTTGGAGTGTAGGAAAAGGAAAAAATTGAAGAAGAGCTTAGCTGTACCCTTGCAGGAGAGAGAGATATGCAAAAAAGAGAAAAAAAAAAAAAAAAAAAAAACTGCAATTGCAGAGGAAGAGGAGAGAGAGAGAGAGTACCAGGAATGGTAGAACTCTTTCTTTGCTGCGTTCCGCCCGCTCGCCAACCGATTATCTGCGTGCCGCTGCTTGCCTGCTGTGCTGCCTTCCTCCTTCTCCGTTTCCCCTATTTCTCCTCCTTTCCTCACCTTCCCTATTCCTTTCTCTTTCCGTATTTTTTCTTTCCCTCTTTCGCACACCCCCCATTTTGATTCCAGAACTGTCGAAAATAGAAGATTGTCCTTTTCAAGGGTCTTCTCTTATCGTATGAGGCTACCACACGATTACCTGTGTTCCTCTTTCTACAAAACCATTAAAAAAAGTTCATGGCCCTCTTTTATTTAAAAAAAAAAAAAATAGGGCACCCAATTGGGCCCTTTTGATTGGTGGGCTCCATTTCACCTTTTTCTAACTCAGTCCTATATGCAATTAAAAAAATTGAAACCACTAAAAAGATGGTCTCTATTTATAATAGGCCCTTAACAAATTTTATCATCATAAGAGTTAGGCACACTATCACATCAATCGTGCTTGTTAAAAAGTTAGACCTGTTGTCATACTAATCACTAATAAAATATGTACATAAAGTATTAAAGATTTCAGGCAAAATATGCGAATAAGGTATTAAGAATTTTAAGTATATCATAATTGTTGAACTTACATGGCATATTTAGCAGTTAGATTACTAAGCAGCGATACAGAATGTTATAATTTAGGGGGGCCGTTATTTTTCTTTAAAGTGTTTATTAATGGAAAAGAACATTATTTTCTTCCCTTTTATAATATTTTGGATTTTCTGGATATTTTATCGACTTTTTTTGGTGTAAAAAATAACTTCGCACCGCGATGGACTGCGATAACCACAAACCGCGACGATCGCAATTTTGAACCATGCTTTATTTTCATTTTAAAAATATTTAAAACTATAAAAAAATTCTAGAAAACTAGTTGGATAAACATTATTTGAGGGGGCTGGGTTAGGGCACAATAGTTGTTTTCCTACAGTTGATGATCTGAACCTACTCCATTGACTGGAGCCCATTGTGAATGAGGGACGACCATAAGATGACTTCAATTGACAGGACAGTTCCCTAAAACATAGGTGGAAAGTGCTCACAAACCCAACAAAGCCCTTAAAATAACCCTTTTAAGCTGATGATCTACTCATCTTATTACTCCTTTTAGGAAGGGGCTATTGAGACCATGTACATAGGCCCATGACCCAGTTTACAATGTCCAGGTGTATATAGGGCCGGGCTTGAATTTCAGGCCCAAAATTAAAAAAAGATGGGTTCAATTGACCATTATTTGGCCCAAGAATAACTGTCAAAATGCCCTAATTGTAAGCATCGTTGTCATTTCTAAATGCTACGTTTTGGATTTGTGTGACGGTGCCACAACTTATGGTGCTGTTAACTGCCCTACAGGGTGACACACCATCCTAAGTTACTGGGTAACATGGTTCAAAATTGTGGTATGCCATGAATTATGGTTGTTTCGAAAGCATATACGATTAGATCTTACAATTATGTCACTTTCTTTTGAACGATCATCATCGTAACAGTGAACAATCATTTATTGAGCAGTGCCAATATCAGTTGTCCAATCTTTTAAGAAGATTAAAGCTCTTGTCGGCAGTCCTCCCCTACTTGCTAATGCTCTCCAAACCTCGTCAAAGCTTGTAAGTTCATATGCTCTTGATGACTTTACTACACGCATCCTCATGTTCTTTCTAATACATTTTGCTTTACATTTGTCATTCCTGTCACTGTCACATTTCAGGTTGTTAGTGAAGATGGAAAGAAAGTTAAACGTCGGGATCCTTTCACTGAGACAAATATGGAAGAGTTGCAGGTTCCTTTCTTTTCTTCTTTTTCTTTTGTCTTTTTCTTTCTTCTTTTGTCATGGATTTTTGCCTGCCTTCAATTTCTGGGGAGCTAACACGTATCATTTGTACTTTTTCTGTTGGCGCTTAGTCTCGCATTGTTATTGCGGAAAATCTTCCGGAGGATCATTCTTACCAAAACCTTATGAGGGTTTTCTCAGTGGCCGGAAGGTAGGGAGCTCTGTTTTCATATGCTAACTGTTCTCATTTGATAAACAAATACCTGTATATATTGAATTTTGTGAAATGTATTTTGGCAGTGTGAAAACAATTCGCACCTGTCCTCCGCAAACCTCCAATTCTGCAGTTTCTGCAGCATCTAGATCAGGGAAATTGGACCTGTTTTTTGGTAACAAGGTATGTTTTCCACTTGCTTATTATTTTAGCAGTGTGACCTAAAAGCAATGATGCATCTTAATAGTTGTTCATAAGAAAGCAAGAGCCTTGCTGTTGCAACCTTGAGCTTGTGGGTTCAAGTCATGTTACCAACAAAAAAAAAAAGGGAATGAAAGGAGAGGTTGTTCATAAAATGACTCGATGCATTTTGCCCTTACAAGGGCAAAGTTCTACTTGGATGATGTTTGGCTGTTTTTTTTCTAGAGCTTTGAGAAAAATAAGTGCACACCTTGCAGAACTATGCCCCATCATCATTGAGTGCATATTAACAGTCCAGATATTGAATAACCTGGCCCAATTAGTCAGTCACCCCTCTTGCTAAGTCAAGGGTTAGCTGTGGGGCCCACTTGAAGTCATGCCAATCATAGGGGGAGTTATGAGATGGAAAGGTCTAAGTGAGGCCTAGGAATATGCTAAATATCAACCCAATCAGATCCATCGCATTTCCCATCAAGTTTAATGATTTTAGAATGTATGATTTTTATTTTTTGGGGATTTCTATCTTACTGAAGCAGTGGGATGAGTGTTAAACTTGGGCTTGTGGTAATTCAGAGAGGGGTACTGTGTGAGGGGGGTAACTTGATCATACATGGGCCAGGTGGCCCAGAATATGGTCTGGATGACACTTAACAACCATGCAGGTTCTCATCTGAATTTTTCTAATACAAACACATAACAAACTTATCCAAAACTCATTCCAATCGGAGTGCATCCCGCTGCTGGGTTAGTAAAGCTGGACATGTCAGTATGTAGATATTTTTAACATGTGGTTTTTTTGGGAGCTCTGAACCTTGGACTTTTACATCACTTTGTTTCATTGTAGTTGCATGCATTTGTGGAATATGAGTCTGTTGAGCTTGCTGAGAAAGCGGTAAGTCACCTTAGTGCGAAACTGCTGTTACTTTCTAATATTTCGAAACTGCTGTTACTTTCTAATATTTCAATGGCTTAGAATCTTTAAACCTCTGAATATGATTATCAGCTTCTTTTTTTTCATAGGTTGTTGAGCTAAATGATGGGAGAAACTGGAGAAGTGGCCTCAAAGTTCGAGTGCTGCTTAGTTGCATGGTATTGTCTCTCTGAATTAAAGATGCCATCTTTTTTCTATTGAAATGGATGGCATCTTCTTGTTCGTACTTGCATTTCTTTTGGTATGAGGTTTCTTGCATGCATTGTGTTCCTACGATGCTATCATAAGCGGAGCACATTGTATTTCAGAAATGCGAAATCCATATTAGAAATAAGAAAAAAAAAACAAAGATATTATCTATGCCAACAACATTGTTTCATTCCATATTCTACACAAACTTGTGGGCCTTCTGGTAACATTTTGTGAGATTTCAGTGTCCTAATTAACCACATGCAAATTTAGTTCAAGTAGTTGATGGATCTAGATTTTAAAGATCAGACTTGGGGAGCACCTCCAGCACCCTCCATTCAAGTTGACTTGGCCGAGTCACATGGATTAGTAGAGTTGGATCAAGCCACACTCTAGGCCTAATAATGTCGAAAAAAAAAAAGGAAACTTATCTAAAAATAGAACAAATAGTTCTTTCAATTTAGAATTTTCTGATTTGTTTGTGTTTCCTTTATTATTAATGAATTTTGATTTTTTTTTGCTGAATATAAATATAGGATTAAACAGAGCAAGCACAAGTAGAAAATACGTAAATAAATAAATAAATAAAAATACAGATTCCCAAAGAACCAGAACAAAAGAATAAAACCATCCTTCAACCATCTATCACGAAGACCATGACAATGATATTAGAAGTTGGGCTTGTAGCCTGATGGCTTTGATTCACTCTAAAGTCTGCATTTTTATAGCAGGTCAATTCATTTAAAGAACACTTCATCTTGTTCTTGTTAGAAGCAAAGGAAGTCCTTGTCCTCATTGTGATGATGGTCTAGTGTTTGGATTGGGGAACCTTGGCTTGTGATGTACTTGCTTTGTAGTTATAGATTAGAACTGTGATGCGGAAATATCTAATCCAGCTGACTTGTTTAAAACTTATGCACAATGGTTGAATGCTATCAATGTTGGAGGAGATGGCCTCTTTCATCCAAGTTGTTCTCTTATTTTAGGGTAAACATGTGAGGGGGAGAAGAGCAGGACACAAAGGTGACTGGAATGGTGAAGATGATGACATGACCATATCAGAGCAGCCAAACCAGAAGCAAGAGGATGAGCCCCTACAATCTGAAACATTGCAGGAGCACTTGGTAAAGCCTTGAACAATTTCTTAGTCCACACTAATTCAAATAACTGCTTTTATTTTGGCTACATGGGTTGACGTGAACTTGTACAGGGTGAGGAGATTCTCAATGGCAAGGACACTGGAGCAAGGAGAGGGAAGGGTCGGGGCCGAGGCAAGGGTCGTGGCCGGGGTCACTACCACCATAACCGCAGTGGCCATGCTTTTGGCACTCCCCCCTCTGGTAACTCAATCCACAGTGACCATCCCGCAGTGATCAAGCAACCTCCAGGTCCTCGCATGCCAGATGGCACACGGGGCTTTACCTTCGGCCGTGGGAAGCCAATCAGCACTACAGCTGCTGTATAGCAGTGATTTCGTTTTATCATAAATATATCTCATGTGTTGCGCCCATGCCGCCTGTGTTTTGTGGGTGGTTAAATGGCAAGGTTTTTAAGAGGCCGCCCATCCATTGGCTTTGGCTAAAATCATCTTAGCTTTGAATTATAGACTGGGGATATTTTGGTTTTCTGTCGTTCAGATGAGAGATGGGTATTGTTTTCTTAGTGTTTTATTTGTTTGGTATGTAGTGTAAAATGAAATAATGATAAAGAAAAAAAAAAAGAAAGAAAGAAGAATAGAAAAAGTAAAAAGTCATTGGTTTGGTTGTAACCCTCAGCCCAAATACTAGAAGTTGATATATTCAAAGACATTTTGCTTTAATTGCAAACCTGAATGCTTGGATATTGTTTCCTGTCATTTTGGAAGTTCCTGTTGATCCTCGAAGTACACATTTCTCTCTCTTCTCTCTTCTTTCCTTAGGTCTACTTGTCAAAGGTTTGAGAGACCACGCACTTTTGAAATGTATAGGTTGGTTTTGTTTGGTTGATTGAGGATGTTAACTGTTCCTGAAATTCTCTGAAATGCTTTCTGGAAATGGTGGTGTTTGTGTTTGGCTAGTTAAAAACTGTCAGAGAAGATTTAATGTCTCACATAAAATTGAAAAAAAAAAAAAAAAAAAAAAGAAGCTTGAGGAGCCTGTTTGGTAACTCATTTTCTTGTTTGGGCATCCATCTGACAAGCACCATCATCGTCCAAAAAACAGACACCAGAAGCCTTCTTCCATCTATATCATGATTTTTAACACACACACAACACCACCACCACCCCACCCCCGCGCCCCCCCCCCAAAAAAAAAAAAAAAAAAAGAAAGAAAAAGAAAAAGAAAAAGAGTCTGCAAACTCTGATGTAGATATTGTATTCTCAGAACCTAGAGAAAGATGGATCTAAATAAACCTGGCTCTTGTTTTGGATCGTTTTATCGTTCGCAGATCAAGGGGACGGCAGATGGGCTGCGCCAAAATTAGGTCCGTATTACCTTGGGTATCAGCAACTTTTTTGGCCCATGCTCTTAAGTCTAGAATGGGCATGTCTCAGCTTTAACCCCAGAGTGTGAAAATCTTTGGCCGAATATGGTATAATTTTCACAACATTTACACATATATAATGCTTTCACACCAAACAAACGTGAGCATACACAATGGATTCACATGTGTAAACACTTTCACTTGCCAAGCAAATGAACTTATTTGGCCTATTTGGATGAACGGTGAATTGAAATTAAATGAGGTGAAGCATTGTATAAAAAAGACGTTTTTTTTTTTGTAATTTTATTAAAAATGTTGCTTTTTCAAAAAAAAATTTGTTTTTTTTAAGAGGAAATTTTGAATCTATGTACTTTTGATATGATACAATCGGTGACCTTTTCTTGTCGAACAAGTGAGGCTCCACTTCAATTTACCTTAATTCACCATCCATTCAAATACGCACAATGGTATTTTAACTCGGTTTGTGTCACCGGGGTCGAGGTGAGTCTTGTGGGTCATCGAGTCAGATAACAAAACTGGGTCTGATAATCGCTCAATAGGTCAACTAGACTCCTCGGAGTGAGTCGGTGACCTTCACTTTTGTGCAAGATTGTGGGCCCCCACCTTTTGTAGGGTCCAATTTTTCCTTCTGCGATCTGGATCTGGGCTGGAAATCAGGGCCCCACAAGTCAATGAGATGAGCCTCGCCAACCTGAAAACCCTGCCTCACCCTCTTGTGTGTATTTCACAGATCGAATGGCGGGCCCCACATTGTTAATTTAGGCCAATCGGGACCGTTCATGACCATTTCTTATTTGTTCTGTTGTATAAATAAATAAAAAGGGTGTGGGGGAGCAGTTCTCAAAACGAGCCTTACCCAAACCCTACCCGACTTAGCCTCCGTTTTCGTTTTTCCTCCCTTTCTCCTCCTCCTTCCACGGCGACGACTTTCATCTCCTCCGGCGCAGACCGCTCCTCCGGCAATCGCTCTCTCTCCCTCTCTCTCTGCAGCATTTCTGCAGGAACTGATCTGACCCGGTAATCTTCCATCTACTTTTTCCGTGATTTGGTGCAGATTATCTCTAGATCCTTGTAGTTTGAATGATAGATCTTGTTTTTCTTTGTGTCATTTCTAAGAGCCTTTTTAGATTCTTCTGTTGTTGTATTCATATGTTTTGGTCTTTTTGATGATTTGCAATCGGACATTTGAAATTGATCTGTTCTTCTCATTTTTATCTTGTTCTAAGCTTTCCTTCGTTATTTCTTGCTTAGATGGTTTTTTTCTTTTGATGGTGGGATTGGTATTGCAATGATAAAAGTAGATTGGGTTTTCATTAAAAGGACCTGGGTCGGATTGGTTTTCATTACTGCTAAAAAAAAAGTTGTCTTTTTTAGTGTTGCACATGAACTGGGTTGGATTTGATTACGGGCCTCAGGTTCGGGTTTTATCCGGGCTGGCTCCAGTTCATTAGTTTGTGTTGAATTTGTTGGGCTTGGATCAGTCTACTATTAGTTGCTGTTCTGGCAGACAGGTCTGGGTTCAAGCCCATTGAGCAACCCCACTAATGGAATGGTACTGCCACTAACTACTTTGTGGCTTCTACTATTGGTACTGTGATGAAGCTGTTTTTAGTCCGTTGCTACTCTACTCTGCTAACTGTGACTAATACTCTACTTCGAGCTCTTAATGCTGCTGCTGATACTTCTGCCATTGCTACTACTTGTGCATACACAAGGAGAGATTTTTTTTTTTTTTTTAATGTTATTTATGAAGTTATAAACTTTCTTAGGTCTTGCTCAGATATTATTATTCATAGATATCTTGGGTTGTTGTTCAATGTTTGTTTATGCATTTCCTGGGTTTCATCCAAGGAATTGGTCTTGGATTTTTTTGTTACTGAATCTTGTAATGGGCGTTGTTTGACATATACATACGTACATATACTCTGTTGTATTCTTTTTTAATATTTACTAATGCCCGTATGTCTACTTAGGGATCTTATTGGATTTGAATTGAGGTAGCTTATTTATTTATTTATTGAATCTTATTATTTTTCTTTGCATTTTAATGTTGGTAGTGATGCTTTTTTTTTTTTCTTCTTTTTCTTTTGGTGGTGTTTCTCTGTTGCAGGCATTTTTCTCACTATGTCTGGAAGTGTTGAACTTGGTGGTAATAGCGGAAATGAAATTGCAGAAGCGTCATCTACGTCCCATAGAAAACGGAAACTTACTTCCGTTGTATGGAATGATTTTGATAAATATACTAGAGATGATGGGAGAGTTTATGCAATGTGTAGACATTGTAAAAAGTCATTGGTAGGAGGAAGTAAGAGTGGGACCACCCACTTGAGAAATCACTTAAAATACTGTCTTCCGTATGAGAGAGTGAACAAAAATCAACTTGATGTAGGACAATTACTTCTGCAACTGGGTGATGCGAAAAAGGAGGAGATTGAGACTACTGGTCCTCATTTGTATAAGTTTGACCAAGAATTAAGTCAACATGAACTTGCGCGCATGATAATTTTGCATGAGTATCCATTTTCTATCGTTGAGCATGCTGGATTTAGAAGTTTTGTGACCAGTCTTCAGCCATTATTTAGAATTCCTTCACGTAACACTGTTAAGTCAGATTGTATGAAGATCTTTGAGAGCGAGAAACATAAATTATCTGATTTGTTAGAAAAGCTCTCTTCTCGAATCAGTCTCACCATCGACATGTGGACTTCAAGCAGTCCAAAAAAGAATTTAGCGTATGTATGTTTGACTGCTCATTACATTGATGAGGAGTGGAAGCTGCAGAAAAGAGTTATTAATTTTTATGCTATTAAAATTCCTTACACAGGAGAAGGAATTGCTAAGCGTGTAATGGAGAAGTTGTTCGATTGGAACATCGAAATGAAATTGTCTAGTGTAGTTTTAGATAACTGCTCCACTAACGATGTAGTTGCTCAAGAGCTAGTTTCGAAGCTTGCAGCAAGAGGGTTACTTCCTGTGGGTGGTGCTGTGTTTCATGTGTCTTGTTTTGCAAATATCCTCAACTTGACCGTTCAAGATGGGTTACATGCAATACATGAGGTGGTTCATAAAATCCGTGAAAGCATCAAATATATTAAATCAACGCAATTAAGGCAGCAGAAATTTAATGAGGTTGCTAGACAGGTTCGAGCTCCACAGAAATCAATATCTCTTGATGATCCAACAAGGTGGAACACTACATATTTGATGCTTGAGGTCGCATTAGAGTTCAAATATGCCTTTTCAGATTTTGCTGAGCATGATAGTAGTTACAAGCATGCACCTACTTATGAGGAATGGGAAAATGTATCGATTGTCTGTAACTGTGTGAAGGTATTTTACCAAATCATACAGACTTTTTGCAGCATGAAATATCCTACATCAAGTATGTATTTTGCTGAGGTTTGTAGTATTCATTTGTTTTTGAATGAATGGGGGAAGAGTCCAAATCCTTTCCTGGTGTCTATTGCATCAAAGATGATGGATAAATTTCAAAAATTTTGGGATGTTACTCGAATGGTTTTGGCGATAGCTGCCATTTTGGACCCTCGATTGAAGATGAAGTCGGCTGAATATTATTATCCATTGATCTATACTAGTGAAGGTGAGACGAGGATTTCAGAAGTTCGCAATGGTTTGAAAAACCTTTACAATGATTACATGGTTCGTTCCACCCAAACTTCATTGGATAGAGAGTATCCTGGGAACATTGGAAGTAGCAGTGGAAGTGTCAGTAGTGAATGTGGTGGTATAAGAACGGTTTGTGTTACATCTTCACATAGTGTTATGTTTGACACTCGGCGAGGTTTTGACAAGTTTCTTCAAGAGACTTCTTCCGACCAACAGAAAAGGACAGATCTGGAGATTTATTTGGATGAAGCAGTTTACCCTGTGAAGAAGGGTTTGGATGAAAATTTTGACATCTTGGCTTGGTGGAAATTAAGTGCACCTAAGTATCCAATTGTTGCTATGATGGCCAATGATATTTTGGGAGTTCCTGTATCAATGGTTGCATTTGAGGCAATGTTTTGTACTGAAGGTAGAACACTAGATCGGTACAGAAGTTGCATGCGTCCAGCCACTACAGAGAGTTTGATATGTGCACAAGATTGGATAAGGAATGACCTAAAAGGTAATTTAAGCTTTTGAATTATAATTTATTAATATTATACTCATATTTTTATTTCACCAGTTAAAATGCTTTGTAACCTCTAACATCTATTATCAACAGATTCATTAGAGGGCCATTCAAACCTCTTTACAATGACCACCACCATTGATCTGGATAGTGAAGATGAGGAGTCTACAACATTGATGGAAGATGAAGAACGATCAGTAACTTCTTCAAACTTATCTCAATGTGTTTTCTGGTTTCAAATTATGTTTTCTTTTTGGATGACATGATTTAGTGAATATGTTTTTGCAGGCTTGATAAGCTTGCACCACGCAGATCCTTGCTTGGTCTTTTTGAGGTAATTTAACTCCACCCTATTGTACTATTTTTTGTTCTTTGTCTTTAGGAGTACAAACATGAGAAAGTATACACCCCAATGAGGTCATCTCACATGGATTGATTTTTGATGGATGAGAGACACAGAGGAACCTGATGTTGTGCGATGAGACATTGGTTAAAAAAAAATTCTATAGCCCAGTTGAAGATTGATAACCTATGGCGATAATGGAATGTGAACAACATTGATAGGTGGGGAAGTTTCACCCCCATCCTGTCAGTTTAGGTTTGTGAGAATCATCATCGTCACCATTGTCAATCGCCCTTACTAAATTGATCCCCATCCCATCATTTCGAGGGTTTGGCTTAAAGAGTTATAATTGTCGATAATAGCTATGTCCACAATTTCTTTCTTTTTACCTATGATGCAAGGAATTACGAAGCAAGCATAAGCTAGAAGCACACTAACATATGGGATAACCTCTATTACTAATTTTACCTCTATTACTAATTTTATGGGGCAACCTCTATTACTAATTTTCATTAACTGTTGCTTATGTTACCCTAAGCATGGCTCAAAATAGGTACTAGAGGCCGCATTATCGGCCGTAGCAACTGAGGCTGCTACGTTATTTTGAAACCAATGGCGTTATGGTCCAAAACTTAGTAGAGCCAATCAATTTTAATTTAAAACACTATTTTTCCTATTTTTTCTCCTCAGTAACCTTTCCTATCATTGTCTCTACCCTTAGATGGTTCCAAATCACTAAAAAAAGGTACATGATTGGCTGCTACAAAAGTTCCGTTTTCTTTTTCTTTTTCTTTTTTTTACCACTTAAAAATCTCACATTGCTATGTCACTACGTATCACCTACTACGTAGCGTTTTGGCTATTACCCACTACGGCTACCGCGACTGCTATTTTGATCCTTGACCCTAAGACTTCTCAAATAACTATCCTGGTATCAACAATGTTATCATCATAATCATAAGGTGATTAAGGGCTCAAAGTGGATAGTGCATCTCATTCCTCCTACTGGAGACTCAAATGTCACACCAGCGACACCACACAATTCTCATGTTGTTACCATCCCTCTCATATGTGTCTCAGATAATTTCAATACTGAATGCCCTTGTCCAGTGTTGTCAAAAGTAACTGTTTCATCACCCTTTCTTCTTATTATTATTATTTTGAATGGTAACTTGAATTAGAACAGAGCTTTACAGTACAACAGGACTACACTGAAAAGCATGGTCTAAATAACACTCCAAACAGTGGCGGAACCAAGGGGGGGCTGGCAGGGGCCATGGCCCCCCCATAGTTTTTGAAAACCCCCTTCTCTATTTTGGAAAATTTATTAATTTTTATATAGGGCCCCTCCAAAATTTCTGAAAACCCCTTTGTTCTTTAAAAAACTTTATGAATTCTTACATGAGGCCCCTCCAGATTTTCTAAAAACTCAATTCTTCTTAAAAGCATTTTATAGTTTTTTACATATGGACCCTCAAAATTTTCAAAAAAACTACTACTAGTTTTAAAAAACTACATGTGTTTTTCATATGTGGGATCCAAAAAAGATTTTCTATATAGTGGCCCCCCCAAGGAAGAATTTCTAGGTCCACCCTTGACTCCAAAAAGCAAGAACCAATAAAAAAAGAAAAAGCAAAAAAGCGAAAAGCTATACAACAAAAGCAAATAGTGTAAGAAACCATGTACCAACCCAAAAGCTTAAGTTGATAGGTGGCAGGCCCAAATAGGTATATGAAGCCATGTTCAACTTAGGACTCGGGCGATGTGGGATGTAGGACTTTCCAACACTCCCCCTCACGTGCAGGCCCAACAGATTTCATGCAAGCCCAACAAATTTCATGGACGAGCCTGCCACATGGGCTAGACAAGAACGATAAGAGCCACGAGGGCTACACAAGCATGACAGGATCAAAACCTGTTATGATACCATGTACTAACTCAAAAGCTTAAACTGATAGGTGGAAGGCCCAAACAGGTATATGAAGCATTGTCCAACTTAGGACTTGAGCGATGTGAGATTTCCCAACAAACAGCAGCCCAGAGAAAAAACCCTGGACACAAAAGGTGGCTATTCTAGAAAGTAAGATATTAACAAGCATTGCTTCATGATACCATCCTTAGTCAGCGCATCTGTTGTAATATTTGCCTCCTTATATCTTATGCTTTCGACTCATGATACCATCATTGGTCAGTGCATCTATCGTAACATTTGCCTCCTTATATCTTATGCTTTCGACAAATCAATAAAAGCCATGTGTGATTTTTTTTTTCTTCTTTCTCAAAACTTTTTATGAGTAAACTGGTTTCTACAATAGACCTGTTTGTCTTAAACCCAAATTGGTTCTCTTTGAAATATTTCATTCCTATCATAAGTGTTACTCGATAACTCTCTCCAAAGTTTTATCACATCGCTCATAAGTGATAGCTTGATAGTTTGGACAGTTATAAATATCAGTTTTCCCCCCCTTATGAAAGGGGACTGCAATGCTCTTTCTCCTCCTATAATATGTAGTTCTATTGCTTTATTTATCTCCATCTTAGCTAAAGCAATATTTACTTCTATTTTAGATATTTCAATATCGTTTCTTGATTTGATTTTAAATCATCATCTACTTTACTCTTTTTTTTTTATTTAGTTGGTCTTTGGATTATGTCTCATATCTATCTTTGATCTCCTTTTCTTTTCCCAAGACCCTTTCATTTCATCTTTAATGCAGCTTATATTATATGATTGTGGTCTCTGGTTTTCCTCTCATTGATCTTGGTAACCTTATAACTCCCTTTCTCTCTTAGTTCCCAACTGTGCAAATAACTTGTCACAGGCTTCACAATTCTTCACTTCCTTATTGGCTGTATTCCTTAACAATAATATCCAAAACCAGTAACCTGCATTGTGTTCTTAGATTCTCTCCTTGCAGATTGGCCATTCTATATATTGATGTAGGAGGCCCTTAGTGCAGGAGGCCCCTAGAATCACACAGGTCTTCTTTTGTAGTAGATGCTCTATGGCTTCACATGATGAAGGAAATGACATTGCACCATCCAGTTAACCCTAACCCGACCCTTTTTTGCGGCTTAGAAAAGCCTGACCTGTGACTGGCCCGTATTTTATGAGGGTCGGGTTAGGGCCGGGTCGACGGGTTGGGTCAGTTTTTGCCACCTCTAACTATAGGAATCTCATTGAGTTTAACATTTCTCACTTTTTGAAGGTAATCGCAACAAGTTTAACTAATGTAGTTCTTTCTCTTTTTTTTAGCTTTTATAATTGGGCCCATTTCCCATTTATTTTGTAAATGGCCTATTTAATCCTAGTGTTCAAATAGTACTATTAGAGCTATGTGATGCTTGGAGAAGTTTGTTCACATCCACTAAAAGTCCCACTAGATAGACTGCCTATTTCGTTTAACCATGCAATGAATCATGGCCGTTCATTCGAGAATCCAAGTCCTTTACAGCTTTTGCTTCAAGAAGCTCTCTATTGCTTTTTAAAATACAAGATACATGAAAAGTTTATGTGATACAAGAGAATTTTAGGATCTAGCCTATGATGCCCAGATACAAATACGGGTACGGACATAGATACGGGGACCAGGGATACGACTTTGCACTTTAGGAAATCTAGGACACGGGTACGGATATGAGTGTCCCAATTTTTCCTTTAGACCACGTTTGAATTAACTTTCTAACATTTTCAATGTTGAGAAGTAAGAAAATTAAAAAACCTAAATGAAATAATGGACTTGTTGTTAAGTAGTTGTTTGTGTAGTTTCCTATCATTAATTGGTTTTGGGATTACTGGCTAGCAACTTTAAGATGGTATCAGAGCCAGCACGTCCCGGGCTCGAAACCACATAGGGCAAAAATGCCCCATGTTGTGTTATGTGTTTGTGCGGGTGCAAGTGCGGGCACAAGAAGGCCCCATACCTCGTTCTAGTCTTGTGCGGGCATGTGCTTCTGATCCGGTCGGTGTCTTGCCCGAGGGGGGTGTTGAGTAGTTGTTTGTATGGTTTCCCATCACCAATTGGTTTTGGGATTACTAGCTAGCAACTTTAAGACTTGCTAAGTAGGATACGCCAAACTTATACCCAAGAAGTATTGATGCAGCGTAGACCTCATGGCCACATGTGTTGGGCCCACTTAGATTTAGGATAGTTTATTAACTAATTATAGGTCATTAGTTTCTGATTTTATTTTGAAGAATGTTATTTAGGATTAGGTTTCCTATTTATTTGGTTTCCTATTTTAATTAGCCCAAAAAAAAAAAAAAAAACCAGAGATGCAAGAAGCAGAATGGCAGAGAAGACAGAAGAAGAACAAGAAAAAGAAAGAAGAAGAGAAGAAAAGAAAAGAAGAAGAGGGAAGAGAAAAGCATAATGTGCACCAGTCGACCGCTAGCAGCAACGCTAGATCTCCAAGCCATCATCAAACAACATCATCGTCTTCGCCAACCAGCAGCGTTGCCGTTTCTGTCGTCGTCGTCCCATCGCCCTTCTCCCTTCTCCTTTCGTTGAGGCACAGGCACAATCGAAGACTTTCCTTTGTTCCCTCCCCATATTTGGTCGAAGCAGAACAACGGATCTGTTGAGTTTGCATCGCAAGGTTAAAGCAAATCAACTTCAGGTCAAGTCAGTTCCAACCCACTTCTAATTTCGACCCAGCCACCACCACTTATAATATCAGCAGAGAAGTCAAGGGCCTAGATTTGACCACAATCAACGGCTGCGACTTCTTTTTGCGATTTCAAGCTCCTCCACCGTCCAAGTTCAGATCCGTTTTCGCTTACGTACTTGTAGATAGCAGATCTACAGAAAAGGTCAGTCCATTCACACTTCCAATATGAAATTCCATATCAGTAAGTTCTACAATGCACTTCAAGGATTTAGATATGCGTGTCAATATGGATTATGGTATGCGGTCCATAAAATTTATTTCCAGCAATTTCTTGATTTGAAACAAGAAGAATTGTCCGTTCTTGAATATTCAGACCAATTTTCAAGGCTCCAGGATGCACGTGGAATGGAGGATGATGATGAACATGATTTCATTAGTTTTGTAAGAGGCTTGAGACCAGACATAGTGGACAGAATGACCGAATGGAAGACTATCCATGAGGCATTTTGGGAAGCAATTCGTGTGGAGTGGATGCTTAAATGGTCTAGTTTGTTGGAAGTTACGTTTCAAGAAGTAAAGTCACCACACACAACAGACTGTGTTAAGGAACAAGTGCAAGCTAATATGCAGACCAATCAACCAGAGTTAGACAATGAAGATTCCACATCTACAGTTGGCCTTGAAATTTCTCCTATGCGTACAAATAATCCCCAAGTGCAAACCCCAAGTGATGAAGAGCAAGTTGTTGATAATCCCCACTTAAGCTCTCAAATTGATTTTGTCTTTAGGGATTACCAATGGCAATCAGGAGATCAAGAATGACTTGTCTGATATTGTGATTTGATGGTGTAGATTCTACAAGTAAATCATCCAACGGTTCGATTGCATATCAACACAAATTTCACCCATCAAAAGCAGTTATACATGGAGCTCTACACGGAAGTTGTAGATCAACCGATGAATCAAAAGTTCGTCATATTGATCTTTGATCCAGGTGGACATTTTCCGAACTCGAGGTCGAGTTATTTTCAAGTGGGGGAGAATGATGCAGCATAGACCTCATGGCCACATGTGTTGGGCCCACTTAGATTTAGGATATTTTTTAACTAATTATAGGTCATTAGTTTCTGATTTTATTCAAATAATGTTATTTAGGATTAGGTTTCTTAGAGCTTAAGTTGTGTTTTCCTATTTATATGGCATTATAGAGAATTATTTCTTAGAGAGAGTTGATTAATAAAATTGGGTTTTCCCATTGAGATGCGTCTTCGTTTATTGTCTCTTCAGAGATTGATTGTGTCTTCGGACACGTGCTTCGGCACCCATTGTGCTTTTTGCACTTCCACCGTAAGCCCTAATCCTAGGGTTTGCATCAAGTATCGGTGTAGTATCAGGTACCAATACAAGTATCGTACGGCTCAATACGGATACATTGGGCTTATAAAAGTATCCTAGTATCGTAGGTTCTACCTAAATCAAGTCTACTAGATGTTTGTAACTGTTCAATCATTAGGCAAAGCATGACTTTCCCATATCAGATTCCATATAATTATGAGACTACATTTTTTTCGCAATACATTATAAATCTGAAGATTTGAGATCCGGCCTTGGGGCATGCATTTAAAGCAGGGTCCTTTTTTTTTTTGGTTGCATGAGTGCTTGTTGGGGGCTTGGGGTGGGTGGGTTGGTTTGCAGATAGGCAAGGGCCATTCGGATATAGAGCTCTAAATACTTTAGATGTGAAACTTGTTTGTTTGTCAATTTTACTCAGGGCTGAACCAGAAAAAAAATGCATGCATGGAAATTTAAGAGCATTTTTTGCAGCATTGGGGAATCCTTTGCTCATCATAGGAAGAGTTGGTGCATTTGTTCTTAATGTTAGCCACTGCCTTATTTAGAGTTATGACGGCAGTCGGCAAAGTCTATTAAAGAGAAGTTAGCTTTTTTATCTGTGCTGGATGCAAGATAGTAGCTTCGATAATTTGGCTCAATGTCTAAAAAAACCTATTGCAGCTGTACCTCTTTTCTTTTGTCCTTGTTGTTTCTATATTGACGGGTAGTCTCCCAGCTTGTTCTAGTGCTAGGATGAACCCATCTGCTAAGAGTTCTTCATCCTCGTTCAAAAGTGAATGGTACCTGTACCTGTTGTCTTTATAAGCTTCGATGACACATTCTCTATGTATTTGTGTGGGTCCTAGAGGTAGAAGAAAATAGTCACAGGCATTAGAGTTAATATCTACATATTCTACCAGTTGGTTTCGCTATGCATAAGGACTCTATGCTATTGTCCTTTTGATGCATTCCCATAGACAAGCTCTAGCAGAGAGAGAAGAAATGTTGTGGTTGTAAAGACAGGAGTAAGTGAGTAACCCAGATGGGTCAACTCATCCTATTGGGTTTGGACTGACCCAATAGGCTGAGTTGACCCATTTGGGTTACTCCTGTCTTTACAGTGGTGTCTCTTGCATGATGGGTGTATGCTTTTATATCATAAACCATGTTGAATATCAACCCTTAACTACTATAGATAAGGCTCTATCCTAGCTCTTCATTTGGGATACTGATCAGAAGTTGCCTTTTTATTAACAAACATTAGGACATTGATTGTGAGGAGGCATTGTTGATGTTTGTGTGCGTGTATTTACAAGTTTTCCTTTTAACAGCTGTATATACCCAGTCAAAGTGGGATATTTTTACATCAATTCAAACTGTTCAAATATTGGGAACAACTGTTGGCATCTAAGTCGTAAATTCTTTGTTAGAGTTGGAATCTAAGTCATAAATTCCCTTTCATATTTTTTCCCCATTTTGGGTTTATGCTTCTCTTTTTTTTTTTTTTTTTTTTTTTTTTAAGGTATTACAAAAATCCTGTGCTTTAAGGGCATTTTAATAAAATTGCAAGGAGAAGCCCCTTCTTTAGGTTTCTCAAGGAAGAAACCAATGCTCTCTCCCCTCTTATGAACTCCAATAGATACCGTCTATTTCATGGCCTCACGATCAGACAACTAGGTACATCCAGTGGACCCTTCTTTGCATATGGCTAGAACCTAAAACCCTGGTGCATCTAGGTGGCCAGTGTGCCACCTGGCCCACCTCTATCGCATTTCATATTTGAAAAAGTTGTAAAGTGGCTAACAGTAGTTGAGTAATTAAATCTGTTAAAGGATATCAATTCTATAGGGAAACTTCTACTCCAACTATAGGTAGTGTTCAAGTCACTTTAATCCTAGGCCTTCCAAATTTTTAATTTTTTTAATTTTTTTTAAATGGCCAAAATGTTCCATGGCTAATCAAAACAGTTGGAACAAAATTTATAACTTTGATCAGAATTAAGACAGGAAGACCAAGGAACAGTTAAGTATGAGGTGACAAGTAAAATAGGTCCAAACATAGATAACACAAATCATTTAAAAAAAAAAAAGAAATAGATAAGATAAAAGGTTGATGGATGTGAAATTCACTTTGTGCAACCCCATCCCCACCTCACACCACACACGGGCCCCACTGCCACCAAAATGGTGCAATGTTTTGGACGATCCCAGTTAAATTGAGTTGCATCCATGCGAAATGGACACATGGCGAGCAAACTGAAAAAGACATCCATCGATGAAAACTCAAAGCTTGATGTTAAAATTTGATCATTTCTTGATTACGAGTCATTAAATTATTTGCTGAATTTACTTGGGTAATTTCTACACTTTTCATATATGTGCATTTCATTTTTCCAATAAGATCACAATGTATCTAATTTAAATCTTTCCTGATTACATTTTCTGTAGCTTAAATTTGTTGTTTCTATCAGTTCAACAATACCCCGTAATCGTATGATCTAAGTTACATCTTAGACAGTAGAAGTACATCAATACATTCCACAAATATTACTGAATGCAAATTGTATTTTCAATGGATAGTATATCAATATAGAAGCAAAAGAATAATAGCCTTAGGGCCTGTTTGTTTGCATGCAATTGAATTCCTAGGAATTTTAAGAAATGTCTCCCTATCAAAGTCGCAAAAATTGAAGAAATAATGGTGAAGATCCACAGAAAGTCATCAAATTGTCTCCCATTTGATGGAAAATGATTACCCGGCTATCAACCTAGTAAATCAAATCCTAGGAAAGTCAGTCCCATGCATCTCCACCTTATATTTTTCACCCCTTTAATATTTCTTTGTGGGTAACCATTTTACCATGAATTCTTTGGAATTCAATACCATGCAAACAAACAGGCCCTTTGATTCTCTATATCCAAAACATTACAATATCTGACGGATCAGCACTTTCATATTATCTATGTGCATTTCACATGCTTCTCACACCGTTGTTCCTTAACAACATATATTTTTCTTTCTTCACATGCCCGTGCATTGAAAGCCTTTTAGCTATTTCTGTTTTTGTACTGTATTGTTCTAATTCATTATTTCATTTATGTATGTTTGTAAGGTATTTGAATATCACTCCTTTTGTCTTTTCTAAGTTCTAAGCATTGTTATTTTCTCACATTTTAGATTTTAGCTTGTATTTTTGTTTAGCTTTTACCTGCTACAATTTTCTATAAAGTTTTTTTTTCTTTCACTCATTTCATAAATGTTTTGATTACCATGTATCTCTTGAAGATATTCTTTTGAATAATATAGATTATATCCTAATCTTTCTATAGTAGAATTTAAAGTTTACTTTTCATTGATTTTGCATTAAGTGTTTTGTGTTTATACCTTTTTTTCTCTTATTGTAGGCCTGCCCATTGTTCCCCTAGTATAAATGAGCTATGCTCTCGTCAGGGCCACCTGGGCCTTACATTCACTAGCCTCTCATTTATTGCCGCTCATCTCAATTACAATTTACTTTATTAACCATTAAGCTTAGACACCCTATTTTTAAACATTTCTGCTTGTCAGGCTGATTTTTTGTGTATCATATATACATGGATTAAGCTTCCCATTTCGTAGGGCCCACTTAGGTTGTCTCTAAATGGGAGGAAGGCAGGTGGAAAGGTCTCCTTACGGACAAGGGGAAGCCAAAAAATCTGCTCCACCAAATTATCCTAGCCCTTGATTTAACAACCTTATAGTATAGTGGCATCTAACCATAGTTTTTTTTTTTTAGATTCAATCCAATAGTGAGTAAAAGTTCAACCAATGTAAAATTGCTCTTGATGCCAGATCATGTGATGCCAAGAGAATCAAAGGGGATGCACTGATCAAAGGTGGGGCCAAGTGGTCCCCACAGAGCTGGACCACATATGCCATCCTCTCTTAGGAGAACATTCTTCTTATGTACAATTGTACATGGCCTTTGGTTTACTCATTAACTACAGGTACAGCTATCATTGTCAAGCCTCATCTTATCTATCTGGGGATTTGCCATTAATTCACTACCTACAGTTGGAAATTACAAAGTCATGGTGGTTTGGATGTGGATTTTCTTTTATTGTTGGGGTTGCAAGTGGAGAGCATGCAGTCACGTCGAGATTGTCACTGTCGTCATTTTTCACAATTTTGTCAAGATTGACTGCGGGGAACTCGTGACTATTTGTAAGAGAGTGAACGAACTTGTTACTGAATTCAAGTTAGTATCAGATGTGAAATCATGTCTTATTTGATTACTTCTGAATTGTGAATATGGTCAGGATACTTTGTTAATGAGATTGATTTGAAGCGATATCACAGATTAAGTATGTTCTTTGATTTTTTTTATCCTAATCTACCCTAGTTTTAACACACAATGGCCAATATTTCCATGTTCTGACTGCGGTTGATGTCCCTTCACCGAGCCAAAGTGCGGGACAGCCCTGATTCATTTTTACCAGGTTAAGTATTAGGGAAATAGTTGTTGTTTATTGGCTCTCTGTATGTGTTTTCTGAGGATGTATTTTGAAAAAAAGTTTGTCATAAGACCAGTTCACATTGACATGCAATGTCTTAAAACGTCAAGGTGTGAGGCTAGACGATTGCTTAATGCATAGGGTAAGGGTGCAAGTCTCAAGAGCACACTTTTCTAATAAAAAATTAATTACGTTAAAAAATGATATATTAAAATATAATAAGTAGTAGCAGTTTGTCTCTTTTCAAACCTTGTAAGTTAAAATCAAGTTAAATCCAGTTAAGGAGAAAAGCTTTTAATATTTACTAATTGTCCTTTTCCTTTTTGTTGAAAACAAGATGTGTTCATGACCCTTGATATGGAGTGTGAACGACTGAACGCTTCATTTGAGGTTGTACGACTCAAGTATGCCTCATAGGGTGAGATGTAAGCTCTAAATGCAAGCCATGCCTAGAGGCATCAGCCCCAAAGGCTTCTAACATTGTTTACTTAATATTAATATATCTTTAGAAGTTGTGGGATCTTACACTGCATCGTAACATGTAATCACTGACATTATATGGTGCTGCAGGTTGTCTTGCTAAAGAAGTTGAGAAGCAAGGAAGACAAACATAAGACAAACATAAAGAGGTGGAATATCTTTGTTTGATGGCTTCCAAGGTCATGTGAAAGAAGGCCTAGTTACTTAAAGGTCTGACCTGATCAAGTCAATGGAAGAGGTTTTCTGAGCCTACCTGATATTGTATCCTACACATGCAGTCACTTTGGATATTTTGGATTAAACGGGTTAGATGACGGCTGCTGGAATACACAAACCAGGTATTTCACCTTGTAGCAATAAAACTATTCACTGCGATTTGCCTGTGTCAGGTGCTTTTCAGGTGGGTTTTTTTTTTTAGCTGACTAGTAGGCGAAATGAATGTTGGAGTGACGTGCAAGGAGACTGTTGTCTTGCGCGATACCAAAAACTATTGAAATCATGACAGATTCTGAAAATACTTAGGTTCAAGTATTTTTTTAGGTGTATGGGGGAGTCTTTGAACGAGTGAGGTGGCATATGCGTATTTTTGGAGTGCTTTCCTTACAGTTGAACCCCTTATTTACAATGACATTCTTTTTGTTAGGTCAGTAAGATGTGATCCGAACCTAACCTTCTCATTCATTGCTCTTGATTCCTTAAGACCCGCTTTATAGTCATGCTCGTTTGCTTGCTTATTATGGGGGATCAACTATGTGCTTTTCAGTCTCTTGACTTCAGAGACATCTTATAAAACTATGTGCTTTTCAGTTTTGCTTTTGAATACTTACATGATTATATTTACTCTACAAAACCAAACATCCAACATAGCATCTCTAGGTTGTCTTCTTTTCTATCTCTATAAAAGTGGAGAACAAATGCTAAGGGCCTGTTTGTTTGAATGAAATTGAAAATTCTGAGGAATATATTCTGAAAAGTGGCTAAAATTGAAGAAATAAAGGTGAGTATCCATAACTGGCCATCAAATAATCTCTCCTTTAACAGAAAATAAATAAAGGGGAGATGAAATACTTAGCCATGACCCAATTGTATCAAATCCTAGTGAAGTAAGGTTCCATCTACACCGTCACCTTATATCCTCCGCCCTCTAATTTCTTTAATAATCCTTTGTTTGAGCCTGCAATGAATTCTTAGGAAATGCAAGTTTTTGGGTAGCTGCATTTGATCTAAAAAGTAAACCTATTTTTTCGGGGCTCGAGTTAAGAAGTTCATTTATTTGATTGGGCCTTACAAGTATTTGCCAGGGGCTCAAAATTCGTCAATATGGATTTAAAATATTATCCTTTCAAAGTATTTCTTTACTATTATTAATATTATTTTGCTAGATTGGAAAGGAGAGGTACTGCCGACTTAAAAGACCCAGGCATCAATTTCTAGGTACGTGTGAACGTTATTGAACCACTGAGTTTTTTTTTTTTTTTTTTTTTTTTTTTTTTTTTTTTTTTTTTTTTTTTTTAATTTAAGCTTTCCTTTTCTTTCTTGGATGAGTGTGATGGCTTCTGCATTAGAAGTATTATCATATAAATGATTGGGCCTAATTTTGTACATTTGTACTCATCTTTTGTGGCGAGTCACCAGAATCATGAATGAATGAATGAACAGCCGTGCTACAGACCCCGGATTTGTGCCCGGGGTCTGGCACGACTCCCACTGGGAGCCGTTGGATCCCAGGATCCAATGGCTCCCATGGGAGTCGTGCCAGACCCCGGGCACAAAACCCCGGGGTCTGTAGACTTTTTGATGAATGAATGATACAATCAAATAATGGGACTGAACGTGTCATCCTGAATGACTGTTTGGCACAGCAAAAAAAAAAAAAAAAAAGGGAAAATCAGGGGGTTTTGCTTACCCATAGATAACCAGGCCTTATAATGAATGTTGCGATAATTTCCTATGGGTACTTGTGCAGTTTTTATTGACTAAAATATATTTCTTTTTGTGATATGGAATACCATACTTTTATGCTTTCACTACTTTTTAATATTACATCGCACAAAGGTTCTTCTCCCATTGGGTTAAAAAAGGAATATATCTATGCAGTATCGCAGTCTATAATTTTATGTGATATCATCACACAGTTAAGGGCATTCTATTAGTCCATGAAAACTGCACGCATACATATAGGAAATTATCTCAAATTTCATCACCAACTGGGGTTATTAATGGCTAAAGGTTACTGCAATGTTCACGTGAGTCTGAGCATAGTTGGAAGGCGCTCATTGCCCCCAACTATAAGATTGCTTGTTCCGAGAAGAAGAAAAAAATCGACGGTCATTAGACTTTGGATCTTTGGGATTTAATGGTGTGAAGTTGGTGAGCTATCACTACAAGTAGGTGTGAGAGGTTGAACACAAGCTATGTTCTGCTGTGTAGGCATGAGCGTGCTTCTGAAGGAATAAAAGGAGGTGGACTGGGTTCCATTTACAGCTATCAGTAACATACACTGCAAGGATCCACCTTTGCTCAATCTGAGCTCCTCATGTCTCTGTCTCACCCATATTGTATACGAACTGCTTGCTCAGATTCCCCCGGGCTGTAATGCGATGCACTATACATTTAAATTCATCAATATATATTACTCTAATTAAAGTGAAATTCAGATCTTTCAAATAAAAAAAAATAAATGCTTGGTCCATTAAAGGCCCGAGTTCGTTGAAAGCATAAGCCCATTGAAACTTGGGTGAGTTCTCATAGTGCTCCATCAATCTCAACTCAAATATATTTTGAGTTGAGTGGGATTGATTGCCTAACTTGGTCTGTCAAATAGTATGGGAGTGAGTCAAAATGTGCATTTAATATAAATGTAAAACACTCCAATAAGGCTATGAAAATGATAAAAAAAAAAAAAAAAAAAGGATCTACAGGGGGAGATTGACTACTGGGCTTGAGCCACAAAACCCTAAAGTAATTGGGAAGCCCAAAAAGTCCAAACCCAAAAGCCCTATCTAGTCCATGTTCTAATTTGGTCAAATTTACCAACCACACCTACTTCCCTCCTTGTTCAGCAAAGCACATCTTATTTAATTCTTGGTAAGACTTCTCTTCTTTTTATCAACAAAGATGTCATTTCACCAAAGTGATATGCTAGATGTAAAGCTTTTTCAATTCCCCGCCCCCCCCCCCAACCTTTTTTCTCCTTCTGTTGTGTTGTTTAATGAAGTTCTTTCCTTCCTAAACCATATCGATAACGAGATTTATAAAGCTGAGAACGGGACAACTCTTACAGTTACCTGACTGTTGAAGGTTTAAACCCTGGGCATGCCTCCTTTCCTCACAAGAGGGCAATGCCACCACTAAGATATCAAAAAAATAAGAGTTTTTTGTATATACCCCGCTAAAGGTTTGTAGGATTTATAAATAAGCTCCTCAAGTTTTAGTATTCGCAAATAAGCCCCTTTATTTTTTTTAATACCTTCTGTGTCCCCAAAATCAATATTCCTAAAAAAAAGGGCATATGACAGCTTTGTCCTTACATCCATTAAACAAAATAAGTATATTATTATTTATAAAAATACCATTATTAATTCTCAAGTTCCAATGATTTTTCTCAATAACTCTCTCTTGCATATGACCAGGGGTAGACCCAGGTACAGGGACTTGGGGACTACAGCCCCCAACAATATGTGAGAAAAGTTTAAAATCTCCCCTCCCCCCTTTAATTCTAAAAATTAACATATATTTTTGACATTTGCTGCCCCCCCCCACCCCCAGCAAATTCTAAAAATTATTTTTTTTATATTTACTCGTTTCCCCAATATTTCTTTTGCACTCCCTACACAGGAAGCAGAATCATATATTTTAAAACTTTCATCAATTCATTGGTGGGTTATGTATGGATTGGATAAATCATAACCAATTGTACATGTGTTGATTGTTGTCATAATCAATATGGACTTAAAGAAACAAGCCTTGCATTGATGAAAAATGAATTTATGTAGGATTATTTTCTCCCACTAAGTGCAAATGTTAATGTTACATGCTTTATTAAAAAAAAATAATTAAGTCTAAGCTTTTGAAATTATGCATTTAAAGATAAAAGGGTTGGACAAAAGTATCATTTCGCACTTAAAACCTATAGTGGTTGGAAGATTATTGATTTTTGGGACACGGAATGTATTAAAATAAAATTAAAAGGCTTATTTTAAAATATTAAAATCTTAGAGGCTTATTTACAAATCTTACAAATAGTAGAGCTATATAAACAAAAAGCTCAAAAAGTAAAAAGACAAGAGATGGAATACTTGAATCAAGTAAGAATAAAGAGTACGGAGAAGATTTTCAGCTTGGAACATGGAACATGGCCCACCATTTTCCTTTTGGTTTAACAGGTTATATAAATAATGAATAGAGGAGAACATTTTAACGGCCACGACTGTTTTTCCTTAATTAAATATGACATCTTGGGGTGCCCACTGACATCATAGTCACAAATATGATTCTCAGAAATAGATGCTACAGGAAGATAAATCTACCATGCATTTGATAGCATGAATATCATAGTCCACCCAGCCCCCCAAAACAAACCATAGAACAAAACAAACAAACCAAAAAAAAAAAAAGTTCCATCCTTCTT
Organism: Camphora micrantha; assembly: GCA_003546025.1. NCBI lineage: Eukaryota > Viridiplantae > Streptophyta > Magnoliopsida > Laurales > Lauraceae > Camphora > Camphora micrantha. Next base: position 76,335,939 of record QPKB01000003.1, on the reverse strand, counting down.
CCATTAGGTAGAGGAATCTATAGATATGATGATTCTTTACTATGACTCGACCGGAACAGGGATTCCTCACTGGGGTTTGTATAGTTGAAGATTTCACATTGATATTGGTGTGCATCAATGCATATAGTTGAGAAAAGTAGAATTAGGTGTGCAAATCCATTGAAGTGAGAATTTTCAAATCTTATGGGGGGTGGTCGGATCTGAAAATCCTAACAAATGATGATTTCTATTTATCCAAATCTTCAGGAATTTACAATTACCAAACATAGATTTACCACAACTTTAGATATAAGGCATTGAGCCCCACATTGTAACTCCACCATTGGAGCTTACCTTGAAATTAAAGTCTCACCGAAAATACAACCAACTTTATTTTATTAGTAATTAAAAATTTTCATCAATCATTATCATAAATATTGGAATGTACAGGCTCTTCCTTTTAAAGAATGAAAATTTACTTTTAAACTTTATTTTTTTAAATCACCGGAATTGTTTGGTTAGCCCATCACATTTTAAATATATATATATATATATTATTTTTTCTTGATTCAATTCGGTGGACTTCATATTTGTGTAAAAAACAAAGGCAGCAATCAAATCTAAATGATAATTTTTCCCAATATACTACTAATATGAGATTCCGTGAGAGTTTAAGTTTTAAAGAAAATAGTCAAAATTGAATTTAAAAACATCCGATTTAGGATATACTAATAATACCAATACTCATTATTATCAATCGTGAGCCGAACATCGAATAGGTTATTATTAATTTCATTTATGTCCTCTTCAGTCTTTCTTTCTTTCCGGGTTTTTTTTTTTTTAGCTATCAATCCATATGGGAAAGCTTTTTGTAATTGACAACACCTTATTGTCTTCATTAAACGTATCCAAATCATCTCTAACGAGTATGTCAAATTCTTAGGTTAGAATTTAGGATATAACAATGAGAATGAAAATTTCATGTAGGATAAAAATTAGGATGGAAGACAAATTTGGGTGATTTTGTTTTTTCAAATGTGGGCCCATCCACAGTGATGCCTTGGAGGATCCGGAGGACTCCCCCACCTGTCACGCATTTTTTATCCCCACACTTCAAACTGCATTTCCATTTCAAAAAATTCCAAAATCCCAAAATCCCACCCACCGCTTTCTCTCTCTTTATCTCTATCTCCTTCTCCCTCTCAGAGTTCTGTCTGCAATGGCAGATTCTTCTTCTCCTTCTCTCCAAAACCCTAATTCTTCCTCTCCTCCTCCTCTTCCTCTCATAAACCCTAAAAACAGCATCGAAGATCTCGAAGTCCCACCACCACTTCCTCCTCCAAACCCTAACTTCTCTCTTCCGATCCCAGCCATCAGAGTAACCTCCGAGTTCGACAGCGACAGCTCCGTCTTCTTCCACAAGATCTCCTGCAAGTTCTTCGATCGCCTCGCCAAGTTCAAACTCTCCTTCCAAAACAGGCGCGATGGGAAAATCCCAGACGCCCAGCTCGGCTTCATCACCAAGTACCTCTCTGTTCTCTACGATATCGAAGAACGCAACGCGCTCCTTAAGGGTTCCTTCGATGTCGGACCCAAATTGCAGTTCCGAGCTGTTCATGATGTCAAGGTTTGATTTTGCTTTTTTTTTTTGTTTTTGTTTTTGTGTGTGCTCTGTTCATCTATTTTTCTGATGTGGGTGTATTGCTGTTTGATTCTTGTGATTGAGAAAGTGTGTGTTTGGATCAATGGAGATGTTTTTAGTTGGTAGATGAATTTGTTGAGAGTGCTGAGTAGGGAGCGGGTTTTTGAATTGTTGGTTGGTTTGTCTATGAATGTGATTGTCTGGTGAGTTCCTCACTTGGGTCATGAGGTTTTTGGTGATTTGAGATGGGATGTTCAACATTTCGGAGCACTGAAACATCTGTAATAAAAAAAAAATATATAGATAAAAACAGGCACTATGCTTTTTGGGGCAGTGGGGGAATCAGGAAGCACATATTGAGTGCATTGTTGTTAATCTGCTGTTTTTCGCATCAAAATTATCATCATTGGTGCCGACCTGACAACCAATGTTGGGTTTGGAGAATTCTGAGAAGCAGTTGCCTGTCTGGCCTTCCGGTGCGATTTCCAATTTCTGGGTTGCTCTAAATTCCCCATTCTTTCATTTCATCCTTGAGAGGATTACCAATGGAAATTTGGATTAGAATCAGTGTGTTCAGAGTTACCTGGTTGTCATCGTTCAACTTGAGGATTGGCGCAATGCCGTTTAATTTGTCTTTTGCCTTCTTAATCAGTGTTTGTTCGCTTCCTGTTCCATTAATGTGAATGATAGGTACATGTTAAGGCCACCTTTGAAGTTTAGATGGAGAGGATGCAAGTTACAAATCAAGTGACGCAGTTGGGATCAAGGACTCTAATGAGAGCCAGCTCATGGCCCAATATTTCAATGATCCATGTGTTTTGCGAAAGTTACTCCGTTGGAGAGTTACATAATTACCACAATTCATTTGTCAAGTGATATCGAATTGCTTGAAGTCAAATGCATTGGATGGGTTATTTTTATTCAACTACCTTGCCAACAAGCACAATTTTGTAGGATGTGGCAAGTACATGTAATTACTACAAATAATTATTTTGTTATTATTACTTTATTATTATTATTATTATTATTATTATTTGTGGTGATAAATGATAGTATTTTGGATTGGTTTCACTTCCTATAGGATTCTATCCATGTCACGAGTAATATTTGTTCAACTGAAAAATTAAACCTTCTTGCATATGTCAATAATGCAATCATGAAATACTTATTGCATCGATTGAAGATCCAACCATCTTCTTCACACACATTTCTTTTAGTACTTCTTGTCATTATTTTCCTCTTTGGTGTCAAAGAAGTAATGGCTTTATCTATTAATCATATTCTTCTTTCTTATTTATTATCCTTGTATTATGCGAAACAATTTAATTGTTTTGGATGCTACGGTTGGGTAGAGTGAGCATTTCTTCTAAGACAACTCATGTTTCAGAGTGCTCAGACTGGGGAGGCAAATTATTATCATGTAGGATATTCAACAAAGTGTTTATCTATGTCATGTACTAGCAGTGATAAAAAGTCTATTGTCTCTTGCATTGACTTTGGTAGTATATTCATGTTCAAATATCACCACAGAAAGGTGCGTCTTTCTTTTATATTCATTTTTTTTTTCATTGTGTTTATTTTGTGACGCAATCAGTTGTGGGTTTTATGTTAAAAACTCTTCAACATATTTGTTGTAAAGTGCGGTGCTCCTACCCTTCTAATTCACACTTGAGTTCGTAGTTCGCCGTTCGACACTTTCTTCAATTCGAAAATTCGATAGGGTAGGTTTACTTATTTTGCTTTTCAATTCACTTAATTTGAAATTCGAGTTTGATGAGTTCAATGTGCTAATTTGAATACACAAAAATAACTTGGTGAATCTATATATTTAACATTTAATCAATCTAATAAAAACTCAAGTTTTTGTGAAATGAACCGCCCCAACTAACTTGGGCATGCTAATTTTTTATTATAAAATCTTAGATTTTATAAATGGGGCCTTTATGTATTATTATATTTACATATTTATAAGTGACTAGTTTTACAGTGGGCCCAACTGTTTTTGAAAAATAAATTAGCTAAATCCTATAAAAAAGGAGGCCTCATCTTCATTGATTTAAATTTTAATAGAATGGGCCATACAATGATTATCCATAATTTCTTGTGAATCTGAATACAAATTTGACTCCTCTTTTTTGTTTTTTAATGAATTGTGAATTTGACTCCTTTTAAGGAATGTCTCTTGAAATAGGAGAAAAATTAAAGGAAGGGGTGCTGTACGGCTATTGGCCTGCTGGGAAACTTGATTGGCACGTTTTTCCCATTTTTGTGAGGACAACTTATCTATCTCCCTTTCCTTCTTTTCCATCATTTTCATCTTCTTCACTGTGGCATCTTCTTTCCTCTTCTGCTGCCTGTTTTCCTGTGGGAACAAACCGGACTGAACTGAGGACTTCCAAAAATCACGAATCCACGGAACCGTTCGATTTGAACAGTAAATTTTGATGGTGGATAGAGCGAATCAGGTAACTATGGTTAGGTGTTCACTAAAAAAAACATAACAACAAGAGATAACTATCCATGGAGGTCATTCGGTTGAATTTTACTGCAATGGCTTTCCTAACCAACAAAGTATCTCGTTGGTATTGAACCTAGAAGAGATTGTTCTGATAGATTTTCTTTAAAACAACATAGCTGTTGCATCTCTCTCTCTCTCTCTCTCTCTCTCTCTCTCACACACACACACACACACACACACACACACACACACACACACACATCCATCAAGTCACTCTTACATTGATTCTTAAAGTTGTTTTAAGCTCCTCTTTTCTTCAATGGATTACTTAAATTGATGCGCCATCGAACTATCTTGAACACAACGTATAAAAATTACTGCTTCAGCCTGAATAAATTATTTAATTATGATAAGTTGGTAGCTTCCACATTGGTGCCCATGGATAAATTCCAAACTAGACCCTGTTCACTGCGTTCCTGATGTTGCAAGGATTAAATAGTAATTGAGGCAGTTTTATGCCATTCCTTCTATCTTCAGGGTTGTAAATGCCATTTCTTGAAAACTAGTGATACAATAGGGGCTACTAGATCACGTTGGTTAGTGAACAGTTCTCGTCCTTACTTTCTCTCTTTCTTATCCAACTTCTACCAGTTTTCTTTGCATAAAAACCTTAAGATAATAGTGATTTCCTCTAAAGATCTCTAGCCCCAATGCAAGTATTGTATTGTCAAAGGCCTGATGTCATCTGGCAATACATGAAGGCATCTTTTCATTTTTTTAGGTTTAAGGTGTTGTGTTCGTTGTTGATTCCAAAAAGAAAATTGGAAACATGTTAATTATTATTATTATTTTTATGTTACATGGATTTGGGAGTTTATGGTCAACTTTTCAAGGCTGTTTTGGTTCTTTTCAAATATCTTTTTCCATCAAAGCCTATTTCATGGCAAAAGGATGCCATTTGGAGGTGATATGATACTTTCTTTTTTTTATTAAAATGGAAAACATAGGTGATCTGATACTTTCACCTGTGTTTTACTACTCGGGCCTTTATAAGGTGCCTTTTTCTTTTTTTTTTTTTTGGGGGGGGGGGGGGAATATTACGTAGGCATGAGGTGCTGAGGCTCGGTCTCTGGGTTTGTCTGGGTTTTTAATTAGTGGAGCCCCATCGTGGAATTTCAACATTTTTGTTTTCTTTTTCTTTTTATGGTGGGGTCAAGGCTTTCCATATATAGGGAATGGGGATCCAGTAGTGATGTGGGCATTGTGAAACTTGTTATGAGTGTTTCATCCTCCAGTTTGGTTGATCCAGCAACAAATGGAATTCCATCAGACAATGGTGAATCAAAATTTGGCATTTCTTCTACGAAAGCAGTTTTGCACTGGACAATCAACCCATACGTGTTATAATTGTCAAGTTTGATGGAAATAATTATTTGGAAAATTAGCTAGAGAGCATCTGAGAGGAAAGTATTTTGGGGTATAGGGTGGGTAAATTCCAAAACACAAGGTGGATGATGCTGGGCCATGATGACTGGGATGCTGAAAACAACTCATGTCTTTTCTTCATTTAATGCAAGCTGAAAATCATAAAATCATTCTTTGATGACTCTTCTGAAGATGTCTGGATGAGTTTATGCATCATATTCTTAACAAATGATCCTGGTAAGTTTATTCGAGTTGAAGTTGGATATTTATAATTCTGTAGATGCTGATTGTAGTTTGGAATAATATCACTTGATATATAGATATCAATCCATATCTCTTTAACCTTTCAACATCATACATGATTCCCTTTTTCTTTTTTTTTGTTTTCATAGGCAAAACAAGGAGAGATGGCAATGGTTGCAAGTCTTGCTGATTCTTATAAACTAGAATTGGCTTCTGATGTTCCTTCAACTGGTTTGGTAAGTGAAACTCTGAATATGTGTGCCTCTACTCTGCCTTATAGTTCGCTGGGATGCACATGATTGCAAGCTCTCTTACTGATTTTTTTTTTTTTTGGATGAACCAAAAAGAGGAAACAAAGGTTTATTATAACCTGACATATAATAAATAATTAACAGTTCTACTTCTTTCCTACTTCTTTCTTTTGCAGCCTAGAGCAACTCTCAAATTCCCTCTTGGTGAAGTTACATTGCAGGAAAAAGATGAGGAAGTGAAGAGAATTTTATCAATAAATGGGATCGTGAAAGGTCAACTTCTGAATGGTGTATGCACTGCAAGCTACAGCGATAATGACTTGAACCTCAGATACTCATACAAGGTGACCAGTTTGACATCACATTCTGTACCCCAACCCCCCAACCATTCTTTCCCCTTTTTAGTTCTTATGCAACAACATTTTCCAAGTACATTGATTTGAATTGCAGGACGAGCATATGTCATTCATACCAAGCATCTCTTTACCATCAAATGTGGTTTCCTTTGCATTCAAGCGCCGTTTCAGTCCTTCGGACAAGTTGAGGTGAGCAGCAAGTCCTTTTTTCCTCGGGGTCTACTTTTTCATTCATAAGGGTAATTTGTTTCAAATCAGTTATGATCGATCAAAATGCTATTGTGATTGAGATTTATTTGAAAAATCTTATCAAGTTGTGAGGTCATAGATGCAAATTCAATTGCTTTTGAAGACCCAAAGGGGCATAGAACCATGCATACTGCACTTCTGTGTGCAAACTTCAGATTCTTTGATATTTGCCCATTATGCAAGTATGCAGTGGTTGTGAGTCCTGAGTTTTTTTTTTGGGAGGGGGGTTGATGTAATGGATGTGGTCAGAGGTTACTTCTCCCATTGGTTAGGGAGCCAAGTGTCATTTTTTTACCCCGAGATCAAGTAATCATCATGTCTGCTCATTGTGGACAATATTAGAAGGAAAGACTGCGAGGAAAGCAGCCGGATGAATTTGTCTTAGAACTGATGCAAATGATGGGTACCATTGATGATTAATTAGCACCACTTCATAAAAGAAGAAAACAATGATGATTGATTGGCCCAATTGGAAAGGAGCCAGGCTGCATGAAAAGTTGGAGAGAATCACTGAGAAAGATACTGTTGATAAGGAACCTAGAGTTGAAGTTGACAGCAGTAGTGGAGAAGGCTTAAAATGCTTATGCTGACAAGTATTGAAGTGAGACACTGAGACTACCGTGACCATGCTGAGAATTACGAAGTTAATCATCAGATAAATCCTATCAAATTTTAAATTTTCTCAATGCAATCTATCAAAGGTGGCACTGCCAGGTATAGATTGGCCGTAAATTTAGGTCAATCTGCTCATCATGCTGGCTACATTGTATGGAGGATAATATATGGTTGAAAAATAAAAGACATACAATCCAAGTCAAACTACTAGTTTTTCCTACATGATGAGCAAATCTGCCTGATCTTTTTTTAGGACCTTAGACTCTGGTGCAACTAGCACATGTTCTATGCCAACATGTGCTCCTGTCCCATCATTAGATTGCTCCTGTGTAGCTTTAGAACCTGTATAGCATTTTAACTTTTACACAAATGTGTGGCCTTCAAATTTCTCTTCTTTTGATCCACCATTTAAGTTGTGCTTTGAATAAATTATGAACATTAACTCTTTGTTTTGAGCACCGAATTAAGTCATATAGATCATCAAATTTTGCTGCCAACCGTTACCTGTTTGGCTGTTCTTCCAATATAAAAGAAAATTAAGCAATGTAACCTAAGATGGTGTGGGCATGTGCTTAGACTGGAAATGGCTAATGCTGCAATGCACATTGAATTGAAATGTTGTGCATACAAACACTTAGGTGAAGGGGGAGGCAACATGTTGGATCATAGATTTAGCTCCAAAAAAAAAAAAAAAAAAAAAAAAAAAAAAAAAAGAAAAAAAGAAAAAAGAAAAAAAAAGAGAAGGATACCATTCAAAAAGGGGCAATAAGTCGGATGTAAAGAATTAAGAATGAGCGGTGAAATAGAACCTGATGATGATGATGATGGTAAATATTGAAAACTTGTACTGGCATTAGCTCAGAATGTGTAAAAAAGGTGAAAATAGAACAAGAGTCCTGAAGCTTACTAATACATGACATAAATTTAAGTACTCCCTCCATGTGCCTCACCTAGAAAGAGTCATTGTCTAAGGGATAATTTCTAAAAACTTACTCTTTTCTGCATTTTCACAGCACGGCCTGCTCCTAGATGAACGCTTAATTTGGGTTAAGGTATTTGTTGTTTTGTTGCCAATATTACCATTAAAAAAAGTTATTCCACATATTTATGCTGTTTATTGACTTATGTTCATTCTTATTTTGATCCAGTTGTCTAGTTCTGATGTTATATCACAACCGAGACATTTTCTTAGTTTGACATTTTTGTTAATTTATGTGCAGCTATTGGTACCACTTCAACTCCAGTGATTGGAGTACTGTATACAAGCATACAGTTGGTAAGGATCTCAAATTTAAAGCCGGTTATGACTCCGAAGTTCGGCTTGGGTGGGCATCTTTATGGGTAATTTATGCAACTTTTCTTTTTTCAATTAACTTTATGTTGATAGATGATTAAAGGACCAATGTAATACAGAAAAAATTGTAGGTGACCTGTCACCTAAAATAAAATAACATCGAACTTGACATCTTACCAATATAGAACTTTAGGTGACCTTGACCTGTCTCTAATATAAGATGTGTTTCGACAATTTAGTTTCTTAAACATGTCTTGTACCCGATAATAAAACTGGTTGCTGTGTAGATTACTACTTTAACATTGTTTCTATATTTATTGTGATTATTTGTGGTGAACTGTCAGTCTTCAGTTATAATAATTAGTAACTCAAAACACATGAAATTATAATGGACGGAGGTATGTTATGTGCTAACAGCTAGAAACAATAAAAACACATGGTACTAAATGCAGCAGGTATATTGTTTATCCATTTCATATGATTCTTTTTCTGCTATTATTATTTTTTTTTGGTAATTTTCATGTGATTCTATAAGTAATTTTTTGTGGACGATCTTCATATTTGTATGTCATTCTGTTTAGTTCTTCAGGGAAGGAAATACATGGCTCTCATTTCTCTTTCTCATGGATCATTATCCTTGGTTTCAATCCATAGTATTTGAGCATTATATCTTCTCGCCAAAAGTCGTGATAGGTTCACTAATCGAAACAAGCCATATTAGATGTGTCATGTGTACATTTTATCAAAAAATAAGTATCATGACAACTGACAACATGATGAATATCTTATCATTTGGATGTGGCATGTTGGAGGTGTCCACTGGGCACACTATATGAAAGGGGTGTTTATGGATTAATCAACAATTAGCCTCATGGGATGTCTTTAGCTATCGAACTGAAGGGAGTGACTCAGCTTTTTATTGGCTTTTATTTTGACCATCCATTTCACCGCCTTTGATTGGATGGTTTACAATGAATTTTGTGGTGATTTGTGGATTGCACAAGCATGCCACATTTCAGATTTTTAAGTGATTATTTATTATACTTGCATACTATAAAAGAGGCAACATATCGTATCATTGTCTGATACTCCATTTTATGAGCTGTATGCATGCCATATTTGTCACACCCCGAAATTGGTAACCTAAATGGTTCCAATTTTAAGATGTGACTAGTGTAGGATTTTAAATAAAAAGATAAACATCCCACGCCAACCCACGGGATATCATGTGTGAGAAAACTGAATAGTTCAAAACTTTTCTGCAGAAGCATTTAGACAGTGTTAACATTTATTTATCAACAGGTATTAACAGAGCATAAGTATCTCAGAGCATTTACATTGATTTAGTCTTGAATATTTACAGATATAATACATTATTACAAAGTTTGAAACATTCGTTTGACTACTCATCACATTATTACAAAATTCTTTAGAATACTTTTTAAAACATGATAGTAGTCACACACACATCTTGTTTACTCGATCTCAATGGGGTCCACTCACCTACCGATGTATTTCCCTCTAGGAAAGACTCAGTTTCTAGTGGGCTGGCTAGATTTCCTGTAACATTAAACGTTACATCAGTATAACTGAGTAAGTAAACAGAATATCAATGATTAAAACTGAAACACAAGTAATATCTGACATACCAAAGCTGAAATAACGAAATACTGATTAACTGAAACAACTGAAAAAAACTGAAGGCAATACCACATTTGTTAGTTTTCAGAATAAAGAACAATGGGTACCATGAATATCAGACGGTGGCCATAATATAAACATAACACAGTGGTACCAGGAGTGATAAACTCCAACAGACAGGACTAACTGCAGCTAGTGATAGAACAGAACAATCCTTCCTTTACCACGTGTTGATTTAGAAGGACTGAGCTATGTGGTGCCAAAACATGAAACTAATATACAAAAAATCATACGAAATGAAATTACAGAGTGATAATTCAGAACATATATCATGTGTAACAAAATTCAGAGAATATCTGATAATTTCTAATTAAATTTACAAATACAGCATATGACTAAAAGAGTCATTAATATTAAAATTCCAATGATTTATTCCAAATAAAACATAATATTGATAAAAATCCTAAATATCATTGGACCATGATTAATGACCATAAATAGACCTAATTTATGTTCAATAATCATTAATTATTCAAATAATATCATGTACATTAAAAATCACCTTTTTAGAAAATTTACAAAAATTTTCAATGTATTAGGTCAATCATGTAGAGCCAAATCATTATTTTACAAAGAAAATTTTAAATCATTGTGTACCAGTTAACAGGTCCAATTGAGCCCTGCCCCAAATCCAATTGTGCCCTGTTCCAAATCCAATTTATATCCTAATCATGATCAATGACTATAAAACAGGCCTAAATCGTGTTAATAATCATTAATTAAACATTTAATCTCATAATATTAAAAATCACATAATAAGAAAATTTACAGAATTATTTTCCATGTAGGTCAATCATGTGGAACCCAATCATCATTTTCTAAAGAAATTTTAAAATCACTTTGTACCAGTGAACAAATCCAATTGGGACCTGCCAACCCGAACACAGGGAGAAACGAATCCCAGTTGGGTTCGTTTCTGTGCCATCTCATGTCTCCTCTTTTTCACTTCTTTTCACTTTTGTTTATAAAGCACTTCATACATAACCATTTCATTCCAAACTATCCAGAAAAAACATTTAAACCATTTAAATGTAAGAGATCAAAGTTTTGATATTTCAAATTCTTTAAAAACCATAACTTTCAGAACTTCCATTAAAATCTGAAACTTAACTTGTAAAACCAGTATTTACTTATCAACCAGATAAAACTCTGGCTTTGAAGACCTCCAAGAGATACGCAACAGTAAGTAAACCGTTCTATATGATAAGGAGAAGAAGAAGAAGGATGACAAGGAGGAAGAAGATGAATAGTAAAACTATCATCTTGCAACAGAGAGCTCTTTCTCTACTTAGAACCAAATTCAACCCTCAAAATCCTCACTATCCACTCCACACAAATCAGAAAACAGAACAAATACCATAAGATCAAACGAAGAACATAAAGAAGGATCAAAAGGAAGAAGAGAAGATGCCACATTAGTCCTCTGTTTTCACTCTCTCAGACTCGTTTTCTCCCTCTCTGTCTCACTCTTCTTTCTCATTCACTCTCACAGTAAAAGTAAATTCATATGTGAGTGACAAACAGCCACTTGCTTCATCATTAGTCATAGCAGCTGAAATCTAGATAAATGAAGATAAAAAAACGAAAAGAATGAAGATAAACAAAACAGAAAATGAAATGGTTGCACAGTAACTTTTAGTGTATTCTAAAATAATTCTAAAATAAGTTTGTTTTTAAAGGTATCAAATCTCACTAGGAATCATCTGAAATGAATTCAAATGAACCCGAGCTAGAAGAGAAAATTGATCACAATTTGACCTGTTTTCTAATGAAACTGAAATCATCAAAAAATTCTATCGTTGATATATTTTCATAAAATCAAATTTACAAATAAGTCCTTTTTATAGAAAATACCCCCTTTTTCATAAAATGACATTTCAAATCAATATGAATTCAATACAAGAAATGCCCAACACAATTCCAGAAATTCATTGATACCAATAAATCCATATTATCTTATCATATAATTAAATTAGCATATTAATCAACAATAATTAACAACTATTCATGCTTTATTAGCAACTAAACATAATTAATTAAATAAAAACACATTCTAAAAATCATAATCTGACAATATCTAGGCATTATAGGTGGTCTGTTCATTTAGTGAAACTCAATTGTGTATCTATAATTCTCTCGTGAGCAGTTTCTCAGTTCTCTGATAGTATCGGGATAAAAATTGGAAAAAAAGAATTGGAAAACATCTAGAAGTTATTTTTAACAGTGCTTTATTTTTAGTATTTAAAAATTAATTTGAATAATAAAAGAATATTCCCAGAAAAATAAAAAAACATTTTCGGGTCTTGAAATTAGTAGCATAGTGAACTTACAATGGACCTGCCCATAAAATCCTAACTGTTAAAATCAGCCAGTCTCTCTCTCTTAATTTTTCTGTAAGAGTGTGCTAACACGGCAGCTCTTTCAGAGCAAAATCTTTGTTCTGACTTTTATTTTCTCAAACATACATGCGCTGTAAGATATATATTTTCAGTTCGTAATCAGACAATTTTTTTTTGTTTAGATTTTGTAAAAAGAAAAAGGGAAGAAAAATAATATTGTACCCATTATGTTAAAAAGAAGATTTTTCTTCCCTCAACCAATTTGGCAAGTGTAAGTGAAAAAATTGGGTATTCAGTAGACATTGAAATTTACTGTTTTCAGGTTGGAGATGAAGGTGGTAAAGCAAAGGAAGCCCCCATGAAAATGAAAGTCCAATTTATGCTCCAAGTCCCTCAAGATGACATTTCCTCGTCAGTTTTCTTGTTCCGGGTGAAGAAGAGGTGGGACCTATTTTAATATCCGTGAGTTTTCATCGGCAGTTTTGTTGAATAATATTTATGTTGATAGCACTGAGTGTAGCGGTGCCTTGCAACATTTGTAATGACAAATCTTGCTACTTTCCTGGAACTTTCTCCAGTTATGTATCACTTTTCAAGAAGGATTTTTATTGTAAATGTTAATTCCTTACTAGGTAAATGCTCTTGGATGGATATGAATTGCATCTAAATACAGTTCCATATGAAAAATAGAAATGAATGAGAAAAAGAGAGATTATTGTATGCAGTTGGGAGCACCATTAGTTACTATGCCCCCTTTGATTGACAACCTTTACACTGGATGGTTGCATGCCTAATATCTCAAATGATAAATGGGCTGGAAGTCCGACCCAGATCACGCCCCGTTAACAACTTATAGCTTCCCTGTGATATACAGCCAATTCTTGTTGAGAAATGCCAAAGAAAATTGAAACTCGGCCACATCTTGTTGGGTTAGTTTAGGAGTTTTAAAACTCAAAAACTCGACCCAGCATCGTCAAACCCACTTGCGAGTTGAGTGGTATAAGGCATGTGTTTGCTCCTCATGACTTGTCAGAAAACTGGTCCAAATTTGCTGGGTGTGTGGGGTTTAGTGGGCGCCGCTAGGAAAATAGTCTTGTCGGATCAAAGACCTCATGAATACCCGCTTCATCTTTAAAAAAAAAAACAAAAAAAAAAAAAAAAAAAAATGGGATCACAAAGCCCAGTAAATTAGGGGAGTCTTTGACTCTTGGTGTCCTGTTGTTCTGAGTCAACTTTTGAGTTTTTGAATTATGGGCCAAGTTGACTCAACTCTCGACACGCTCTTGGCTGAGTTGAGTTCAATTCTGGTCACTTGAAATCTAGTTCGGTTGAGTCAACTAGGACAAGGTATGGTTCACCTTCCCCTCATAATTATGGAGTCTAAAGTCGGTGGTACTGATACACACTTTAAAGGAAATATATTAATTGAGACGTGATCCAGTCATCCAACATCAAGTGGTTGTGCTATAATTGTGAGCCCAGCTCAACCACTTGCATTTATGGTGGCTTGTAGAGCACATTTCATAAAAATACAGGCCAAAATTTTAATTTGATTCCATCCCATAACGAGCCTTCAGAATGGACGGCTAGAACAATGTGGTCCAACTATTTTATTCATTTTTTTTCCCTTGATTCTAGGGTTGTGATCATCAGATCAACCATTTCAATTAATTGGATTGAGTGCTCCTTAGTTATCAGTACTGAGGAGACGATGCTTCAGGAGTTGTTAGGATATAAATGCAAGAAATGGAGAGGTGGGGTCTTGTTGATGGGCCACACTAGCTTTCCCAATCCCAACTACTACTATTGCACAGCACCATTCATTAAAAAGGTTTCAACTGTCAAACTCACCTACAAACTTTGATCATGCAACATCAGCAGTAGATCTGAACCTTTGAGTTTTCTATGTAAGTGGACTAGTGTGACTGGTTTATGGAAAGACTCTCCTAGTGTGGATTTCATACCATGAATGATCGGTGAGAGGTCCCTCAAGATGAATGGTCCTGATTAAGCATATACTTCTTTCAGTTAAAGACTTTTAACCATCTCCAAAGAGTTTTTAGTCCTTTTCCTTTTCTGCTATCTGTCTCTCTCCCTCTCTAATATATTTCCTCACAACACAGGTGAGGAAAAGGCAAAGAAAGCTCTGGTTTCCTTCTTCTCTTCTTGGTTTTCAGCAAGTTTCAGATAGCAAAGATGCATGCTCCTGGTGCACAACAGATGTCATACTCTGAAGTGGTCCAAAAGAAAAAGGAAGAAAAGGGTGCTCTCTATAGTTGGTAACAATTTCCTTTCTTCAACACCTTTTTCTACTACAAGGAAGTCATTTTCTTAGTCTGAAACTAGAATTGCTTAACTACATTCATATACAGGCTTTTGGCACCTCTCGCTTACAGGTTTCAGTCCTGACTTCAATAACTAATAGTTCCATGATTTCCAACTTGCAAAGAAATGTTGCAGAACTTTGGAGTGACTCCACTCCATAGTGGGTACTACCATAAATAACACAGAGTTGAGAAAATAAATCTAATAATCCTAGCCATAAATTATTTTTCATTTTTTATGGGTCAATCGAAGGCCATAAATCCAAATTATCATATATATTTATATATATATATATATATATCTCGAGTAAGCAAATTAAGCTGATCACATATTGATGGAATAAGGCTAAAATGAGATTATATGGTTTGAATGAAAGTAATCACGCCGCTTCGAAAAAGATGGGTTCTCTCCACTGATCGTTGACAACATCCAAGATCATCTCATGCCCTGATCTAATATCAAAGGAATTATAACTTGAAGGATGGATGCAATTAAATGTAAAATTCCTGTCTATCAAATTTTCTACCAAATGGATCCCGAATTGTGGAATTTGAGAAATTCTAGATATCAAACAGTTGAGTTTGATTGTTTTTCTTTTTTTTTTTTTTTTTTTTTATTTTGAGGAGTTTTCTTTTTGAGGAATGTAATACAAAGTAGAAAAAATAAAATCTGACAGTAGAACTTCGGATCTCCATTGTTGTTGTTAACTGTACATCTAAGGTCCTAAATATTCATTCTGAATAGTGAATAGTCAGTCATTTTGAATATTCTCCTCCAAATCCGGCGGTTCCTCTGAGGAGTCAAGAGCCTAAGAAATATGGTATGAAACCAACTAGTAGAGCTGAGGGCCGGCCGGCCGGACCCTGACCCTGGCTTGGGCCAAATTGGGTTGGATCTGGACTCTGTTTTGGACCATAGGATGCACCCTGGGCCTAATTTTATAGGTTTAAATATTAAATGGGCTGGGCCTGCTTCTGGGCCTTGGCATGTCATGGACCTACATCTGGGCCTGGACTTGCACATGAGCCTGGGCCTGACTGCATCTTGGTCTGGAATGGGCCTGGTCCAATGTATTTTAATGGCCAGCCTAGCCCAATATCTCTAACACTTTATAAAGGTTATTATATATTTTGCATAGGGTCTACACCTGGGCCTGAGTTACAGGTCCGCAAACTGGTCTTGGCCTACCATTAGACCCCAATTATTAAATGGAATGTAATTGTACAAACTTCGGCCGGGCCCTTCCATGTTCTGCAAACGAATGCCACATGTGAAAGAATGGGCCCTATCTTTCTTAAGTGTGCCATATTTCCCCCGGAACTGGTATGTGAATAGGCTCTGTTCAGAGTAGATACAGGGGGTGTCCATAAGTGAGTTTTCTCAGGTTGGATCCTTTTGGCAATTTGGAAAACAGGGTCCATTGCCATTCACAGGAATGTGCACGGGCCAGATTGTCTAGCTTAGGCCATACCTGCTGTTCCTTGATCAAATCATATTCATATGAATGAGTTCCATCGCTATTACTCAATTTTAGTTGAGTTCGTAAGACTTATTTTTTTGCTATAATTTTTTTTTAAATTTTTTTAATTTTTTTTTTCGCACCTGTGTTATTAATATCTTAGTGTGTTTTTTTTTTTTTTTTTTTTTTCCTTTTTCTATCTGCAGTCTCTTTGCACTATTATGCTGCTGCTGCTGCTACGAGACTTGTGAATGCTGCCTTGATTGTTGCTGCTGCTGCAGCGTCTAGTTGAAAGAGAAATGATTCCCAAATAAGATGCATTTTCTTCTCAAGAAATAAGATATTCTTCTCTGTTCTTCTAAACTTTGTATTATGATTTAATTAATTCTTTTTCTCGGTTTTTCCTTTGTTGCTTTTACTTTCTTAAATATAGGGTGTGAAAGCTGTGCATCTTGTTACCAAAGATTGGCAATTTCCAAGGGTGTGTAATCTTATTATAATAAGATTGGTCTTAAATAAACAAAATCTGTTCAGCCTATTTCAGTGTTCTCTCGCATTTAGTCACTTGTTTTAGCTGCTACTTGCTAATTAATTTGCTTTCACAGGAATAAACTTTCACACTTGATAATGTTTTCATGTCAATTTTTTTTTCAGCGCCCTCATGGCAACTTTGTATTTAACTCCTAAGAATGCATCACAGTAATGTGGAATTTACTTGAGGAATATTAAAAGCAGCAAGAAGCGAAGAATGAGACCCTCACTATATGAGTGTTTGATGGCTATGCAATCATTTCCTATTGATCCTGGGTCACCCAAGTGGGTTAAGATTAGATCCAGTCACTTAACTTTTTCTAGGGTTCCAAAATCAGTGAACCGAGTTGAACCT
Source organism: Camphora micrantha (assembly GCA_003546025.1). Classification (NCBI taxonomy): domain Eukaryota; kingdom Viridiplantae; phylum Streptophyta; class Magnoliopsida; order Laurales; family Lauraceae; genus Camphora; species Camphora micrantha. Next base: position 76,318,717 of record QPKB01000003.1, on the reverse strand, counting down.
CTTCTAATTTTCAAACACCATGCTGCTGCAAAAGACTCGACAGACCCATCTGATGGATCATCTGGATCTGGTATATGGAATGAAATGGAAATAAAGGTCCCATTACCTGCATATAATCTTTGTAGCCCGCAGGCTAGGCACCTCCCACGTAGGGTCCAGTTTTTAAGGGCTGTAATTTACTATTTTCGGTTCTGCCTGAAAGTGTGGGAAGGGGGGTTGTTCCAAAAAGGGACATTCGGAATTGATTGCTGCCAAGAAGTTACATGGAATATTTGTTCACTCAGGTCTACAATCAACCTGTCCAAAGATTCAAAGAACTGCAAGAAGGGGGGAGAAAAGAAAAAAATATCATGTGATTTCCCAACTATTGGGACATAATTTATCCTATGCATTCTCGTCTAAGCCTTAAACCAAGATCTGAAGTAGTATTCTACAATGCCTGTAACTGGCTGTTCCTTCAAAGTGTGTAAACATCTTCTAGAATCGAAAAACCTGTCAGGACCATTTAATGATGAAATTGGAACCCTCCGATGATGATGCTTTCTTTTCATATTAAGTGATGATGACCAGCTGATGCTTCTTGTTGCTGGATCCTGAAAACTTGGAGAGTCAACATGAAAAGGGGGCATTAGTCTCCACTCCTCCAATGGAGTTCTTAACAAAAAAAAAAGCCCCAAGTTTATTTGCTGACAAGCCAGCCTGGTTTGAAAATAATCTCTTTCTTGAAGTCCCGTCCAGTGACAGATGTAGACTCGCCTCGACGGCGAAAACACTGCATATGGAAAAGGTAGCTTGCTCAAATAAAAATAATAATAATAATAACTAAAAGGATAGAGAAAGATGCAAAATCGGTTTGATTTTGAAATGTCTTTTAAATCCACGTTCAAAGTAGATAAGTGAGAAGTTCGCTGTGAGAGGACTCTTTTAAAAAGACAAGAAGCTGGAGTTGGAATTTGGGACAAATCCAACGAGTCAAATTCGCTATTTCTGGACAAAAATCGAGTTGCTCTAACATTGATATGCATACCCAAGTCTTATATTGGCTATTTCAAGACCAGAATAAAGTTCTTTTCAATATTGATGTGCATACCCAGTCCTACATGAGATGAATAATTTGGTGAACATAAACATGAATTTCAAGTGCCTATTTGTCTATATTGCGGGAGGTATGTGCAATTATATATATGCATTTCAAGTACCTGTATAATGCATATGTATGTATATACCAGTTGACCCAAATGTATCATCCTCTCACTTTCTTCATGTGTTTCATGTTAATGAGTACATGAGTAGAGTACTCCCTGGCGGGTGTAGTTGAGTTCATATTCTTGTGATTCAGTCAATAAGCAAGTTGTTCTATAATGGAATCCACAATATTTTGTGGATGCAGAAGTTTTAAGAAGCATTTATTTCAACTATAACAAGGATGCCTTCTAGATTCTGACACGAGAGATGAAAATATCCAAACCTTGTAACAGACAACCGAATCATCTGGATACATTGCGAATAGTTTGGTACCGAGACGGGCATGACAAGAATCACATAGGCTCTCATCATTGATCTGCACATGCCTTGATCTCTCCTCTAATCTTGCTAACTTTGCATCAAGATTTATAGCACGCGATAGATAGTGCACAATCTACGAAAACAAAGATCAAGATGACAATTCAATAGGCAGGTAGCAACATAATCAGAAATTAAATATCATGAGTATTAATAAAGCTCAATGGAAAAAAAAAAAAAAAAACAAACAAACAAAAGAAGATGAATATGCAAACTGTTCTGCCCTTCCATAGTGCCAATATTTTATTCAATACTAATGGTTGTAAGAAAAGAAGAGAAATTGTTGCATTCTTTATTTCTACTATTGAGGCCACTATTAAAATAATAATAATAATAAAAGTAAAGCCCTCAACAGTTCATCTTAAGTGATCATCTTGAATTCAAGGGGCATGGGAGGAAAGTATATGTGATCGAATGAATATTATAGCGTCGCGTCCCCAACCCCCCATCCAAGTAGCAATACAGAATGGGAATTAAGGTCATTATGAATGGGAGTGTTAAAGCCAAGTCAGTTATTTTGGGCCTTACTGGGTATAAAAGATTGCAATCAATCAGATGCTCAAGCAAGTGTTTTAAGGGGTTAGAATACAGATCACCATGATGCCAATGGCCTGCTACTCTGCTTTTCATAAGTCTAGGATTAGATGGCGTAGCCCCGGACCTTCGATCGAATAGACCAACCTCTCAGATGAGGTTGATCGAATCCAACAAAGGGATTCCACACGAAACAGCATTCACAGCCATGAACTCATGGAGAAAACTCACGATAATCTTCATTAATTGAATAAGCATAGGAAATAACAAGAGGGTTCTTCTGTATATATAGAAGACTGTATTTCTAAACTAATCAGAATACTAACAATAGGAAGTTACCTAATCCTACCCTAAATAGAATTTAGAAAGCAGTTCCTGTTAGCAACTAATTAATATTACTAATTTAGATATGATAGGGATCTTTGCCAAATCAGAGATCATGTGGATCCCATCAAGCGGGTCCATCAAGGGGGCCTGTGGGCCCTAGTGTTCTGTCAGGCTGCATCATTAGAATACGTATTGAGAAACATGTGATACTTCCATACCATGAGAATATTAATAAGAGTTTAAAACTATTGAAGTTAATAACCTGATACTTGAATGCAACTCATAAACATAAATACAAAAGGAAAACTTGGTTACAAACTGGCAGCAACTTCAAAAAATGTGAACCCATTATGTGGGCCCACCTTGATGCATGCTAGTCATATGCAAGATCTGATTGTAGGGTCCTATTTGGATTAGGGATTTGTAAAAAATCAGTGGGACCCATTGCTAATAACCATCTATCTAAGGGCCCCAAAGTTTAATGGTTCTAATAAGTTCATATCAAACGTTAGATACTCACGATGATGATGGGGATTTAGGGCCTCAATGTAGCTGGCTCCGATCATCAGATCAAACAGATATCTGGCCAACCACTAATCCACATTGATACCTTGAGATCATCTTAGTGTGAATATTTTTCATTCAACAATCAATGACAAAAAAAAAAAAAAAAAAAAACTGTCGTTATGGAAATTAGCAGATGAAAGGATATAATTTTGTGTTCACATAACATCCTGGATTTCAGGAAAAATGGAGTCATCTAACCTACTGCCCAAATATTATCTATAGTAAGTCATCATGAATCTGTAAAGGCTGCAGCTCATTCTATCATTATGGCAAGTCATTTAGACAGCTGATATGTCTGTCAGTACTGTTTAATTTAATTAGTAATCACGAACAAAAAAAAAAAAATATTTCAGTTTAGTTAGAAAACCACCACCATCAAAATTTTGAGGACCGAAGAAACCTATACATATCAGGTAATATCATCAACTCCTTATCCCATTTACATGGATCAATAAAATAAAAACACGAACAATTAAATGTCCATGTTTCCATGTTTCTAGCATAAAAGCATTGTGGGAGCTAAAAAGAAAACTAACCCCCACCCGAAAGCTCCTTAAAAAAATAATAATAATAAACAGTCCCCAGTCCCCACCCAAGACCATTTTAAAAAATCTGTTTTGCTGCAGAATAGCAAAGTTTCTTTCTTTCTTTATTGATGACGTGAGTATCCCCTGAGGTCTGACCCAATGGGACTAATCCCTCAAGTGGAGCCCACTAAACCCACACAAAAGCACGTTGGGCAAATATGGGGTGGTTTTGAACACAAGACGTGGGGAGCAAGACCATGCCTTGTGCCACTCCAACTCCCAGGTTGGTGCTGCAGAATAGCAAAGTGAAATCAAATGTAGAATTTTCTCTATGGTAGTTTGACATTAATATATACTTTCAAATCATGCTTATTTTTTCAGACACTGTACAGGGAGAAAAGAAGATGCAGTACTCTCCAAAGCTTACCTGTCCTTGGCGATGATGATGAACTCGAGCTCTTAGCATCCTTAATATTGTATCTGAGGCAAGTTGGAGAGGCATATCAGGGGACAATGTCTGCAACATCAGATTTTGAAATTCTCATCACTAGTTCTGGAAAAAGAAGGCCAAAACAAACAAGAAAGTGACAATTCTGCTCTTAAACACTACCATGGAAGGCGTGTCCTTTTAGTACACAACCATGCAAAGTTGCACATAGAGGAGGAATGCAATGCAGGTAACCAACTAACCAACTGTCCATGATTTCTCTGATAATTAAATGCAGCAGTATGCACCACATTCACAAATACAGAAGGTTCTGGAGTTGTGAACCTATGTTACAAAATAATCTCTAACTATCATATTGATGTGTTCAGACATTTAGGGCATGCTTGTACAGCCACTTTTTCCACGGAAAAAGCATAAAAAGTGGAAACACTTCCACAACGAGCCCTCCCCTGCATGGGAGGCATTAATGGCTCACTGGCATGAATACAGCTTATTCATATCAGAATTCAAAACAGGTATGAGATGTCCAATTTGGTAAATTCTTAAAAAAAAAAAATCATAGATTTGGCATAACATATAAATTTCCAACACAAAATAAAATAAAATAAAAACAACAACAACAAAAATAAAAAAAGCAAGTCAAGATTTACTCTAAGCAACATGTACAAAGCATTTCAATATTTAATTTAGATTCAGAAGAAGAAAAAACACAGTACTTTGTCAACTACAAACAATGTTTAAACAAATAGTTGAAGAATACATTTATATCATGAGGAATCCAGACGATACATGATAAAAAGCTGATTTCTGTGTAACATAGTTTAATGGGCTTGATGTGATTAGCCTGTTTGTATGTTATGTGCTTGTCCAAGAAAGTGCCCCTGTATAAATTTTGTAGGGTGACAGAAGTTTAACGTAAATACCTCCAGAACTTGAAGAGGATCCAAAGATTCTCCATGTTTGTGAAGGAGGCGAACTGCAGCCTTAAACATGGGTTCCTTCCCATCTTGTGGATCCAAATACATATCAAGCAACCTGAGGTATAAACAAGATCAACCAACAAATAAGGAAATCAAGGAAGAATGTTAAAGCCATAAGGAAAAATTTTCTGTAAACAGGAGAATGAAAGAAGCCCTACTGCATATAGGCATCAAGTCTACCAATCTCTGCACAATATTGCTCTGCTGCTTCGCTGTCCTCCAGCTTCCTTGACAACCACAAAAATAAAAAAAATATGAAATGTATGAAGTCAATGCCACATTGAACAAAGTCCAAACATTGAATTTTATATGGTGACAACTCATACATAGGAATTTTTTTATTTAACTTGGTCAACTTACAAGGCCAATATCTGGAGTACTAAAGTTTCCTGGCCCAGCTTCCTGTACAGAATTGCCTGTCATAGAAAACCAATACATAATTGAGTAAAAACTCTATTAACAGAAGCCTGCTAAGATTTCTCATTTTTCCTTTTTATATAAAAACAACTTAACAAGTATTATATTGTCATTAGTATACTAACAGTAAAAAATACAAAATAGGAATGGAATAGTAAGTTATTCATATATATTTTCCAGTCACACATTTAGAAATCAATAAACACAGTATAACAGAAAAGATGAAGTCAAAAAGGCTAACTGAACCTTTTCTAACCACAATTCTGATCCTTCTATCACATAAAGAACCTCTTCAGGATCATACAAATCTGACGACTGTAAAAACAGCTGCAATCTCTCTCTGATCGGATTGCTACATAGAGTTTCACTCTCGACATCAGATGCATTTGTCTCTGTTGGCCTTTTGGCATCAGCATTCCGATACGCCAACTCTAATTCAACAGTTTCCAATGCTGATTTGGCAAGAGAAAGAGCATATAGAGTATGAAATCTAGTGTCGTCGGAGTCTTGATCTTCAATTAACCATTGCAAATATCTACATGGATGGAACTTCATCAGAATCAAGTTGTGAATAAATGAAAAAGAGAAAAAGAGCAGTCACCAACAGAATTAATAAAAAAACAAAACAAAAAGAAAAACAAAGAAAAAATTATGATATCATAACTAAGCATGAGAAGGACACATACAGTTTCATCCAGAAACTTGGAAACTTGAGGAAAAGTCAATGCTATCCCAGCTTCAGTGTGGCATCAAAGTTAAATATGCACTTTCCAAAAGGAGTCTGCAAGGGAATGAGTTTCATAATACCCGATCGTTGGATTTGGAAAGGTATTTTCCAATAAGGGATGACTAGTGAATTTGAAACTTTTGAATAGTGGGTTCTTCCAACTTGAAAATGCCGATGGAGGTTTATTGGCAACCAAACAGAGATCATGACATCAAGGGAAAATTCAGAATATTCAAACCCAGTTTCTCAGGTCTCATTTTCATTGAAGGGAACTACAAAAAATGTGATTCCTGAGGCCCTGGAACAGCGGCAGCTCCTTGAAAAATTTTTTATGACTCGAGCGAGATCATGGCCCCCGCAAAGGTTTTGGGGCTATCTTTCTTCATCCTCCCAAGGACACAGATAGTGAAGCAGATGCATTAGCAAAATCGAGTGGTCAAAAGAAATAATTAATTGTGCCAGAATTCAGATTCAATGACTCTGGATCTAATGGATTTATAGGGAAATTCCCTTTCTAGTTTCTTACATTGTTGGATACATTTTTGTATGTTCTTGAATTATCCTTCTATACTAGCTTTTTTCCATCATAACAAACAAAAAAGAGACAGAAAAGTGTTTTGAACCAACAGATTTAAAAAAAGATAAAAAAGAAAAAAGAAAAAAGGAAGAAGACAGAAGCCTGGGTCTTTACCAAAACAGAGACTAGATATAGAAAAGCTCAATCAACATCCCACATATTAATTTGGTAATGTTCTAAACAAGATTAAGAGAGCTGTATCCATATTTGTGCCCAAATTCCAAAAAGTGCAGTAGAGTTGTATCCTGGGTCCCCATATCCATGTATACAGGCACCATTAATAGTTACATCGAAATCATAAACCAAATTACATATCTACATGTAAGTTAGGTTGCGATTTACCATCCTTAGATAAAGAGTCAACAGAAAAGTTGGCTTCTCTAGGCACATGGGAGAAGAATAACTAGGGTCAATTTGTTTCATGTAATTGTATTCCTAGAAATTCTAGGGTTTGTATTTCTAAAAGCGGTTAAAATTGAATAAACAAAGGTGAACATCTAAAAAAGTGACCATCAACTAATCTCCCCTTCAATGGAAAATGAATATCCAGCCATCACCCTCATAATTCCCTAGGAAAGTCAGGGTCCCATATACATATCCACCTTTTATCCTTCACCCCTAACTTCTTTAATAAATCTTATTAGTTATTACCATGAATTCCTATGTATTCAATTCCCATGCAAACTAATGGGCCCCTAGTGATCATCATACATTACTGGGCCTTTCACCTCATCCATTCACAATCCAAATTTCAAAGGGGGAGGTTTCTACCAGTCTCTTGGTGGAGACCAATGAATAGTAACCTGAGGATTACCCTGACATTGTTTATCACCTCAATCCAACATTTGTACAATCACCAATGTCTCTGCAGCTGCAGGTACTCTAGCAAAATTATATGTGGCCATTGCCCAAGAAATGATCTGTCTTCTAAGTTATAACTGAAGAGATTATGACGGAAACATTAAGGCTAAATACTCGGCCATTAGACTCTAAGAGAATAATTAGTAAACTAGGGCTCTTAGACGACTTAGACAAGCAAAGAATTGGAGTTCTCATTAAAGTGCCTTGTACAACCAAAAGTCCTAGGAATTATACGTATGAAATGAAAGTAGCCTATAGCAGAGTTGGAAGTGCACATAAGTCACAACCCAGAGGTTGCGGCTTCGAGTCATCTTACCAATTAAAAAAAATCTTACCAATTAAAAAAAAAAAAAAGTTATACACACAGAATTTCCCTTCTTGCACTCCAGAAGACTGTCGTTGGTTCATCCTGAAAGGCCTCATGTGGGCCAGCTGTCTATGCTAGCTGTTATTACGTGACCAAGTCAAAACTGAATTTAGTATAAAAAAATTTTAACTTTAAAAAAATAATTTTTTTATTGAAATTTAAAAGGATAAACTCTGAAGCGCAAGGAGCAAAGTAAATTTAATTCAATGAGGCCATTCTCAAATGTGATTGAGTAGATGCTATTACTCGGGTAACATTTAACCATGGGTCTATGGTGATTGGCTGATTGGATTGAATATATTAGAGATTTACCTTTACTAGTAGCTTTGTTTTTAAGCATGCTTTTCCGGAATGCAAATTTTCTAACCGATAGATCAGCTAAGGATAGTGTTTTGTGAGCCATTCTTTTGTATGATGTACAAATAACTTTTGCTTGAATCTTTGCTTCCTAATTAACAGTGCCTATAATTAAGTATTTTACATGCTACTCGAGACCCTGGTCCATGTTTTATAGTCTAAAATCTAGTTTTCTCAGAGCACCCTCACACCAAGGCCAGAGATTTGATGGAGCCGAGTGAAGTGTGAACCCGCTAGTTCCAGATGAGTTTGTCAGAAATGATTGAAGAGGCTGGCAGAGAGTCAACTGAAATTTGAAAGTATAGATCAGTGCTGACAAAAATGTAAATATACAAGGAAAGTGCACTCATATTTGGGTACAAATAAATCTTCATTAGATATAAGACAGTTCCACTATCAACTGATGGACAAAATGCATAAACAAATCCCTAGAGTCCTACTCCTGCCCCAATGAGAAATAGAAGTGATGTTAACAATACGAAAACACCAGTGCATAGAATACCTTTGTTGAATCCCGGCCTTTTTTAGATCAATAGCAGAAAGCACTTCTTCTGTATTAAGAGACATGAAAAGAGCTGTTAGTACTGAATGTGCAAAAATGACATAATCACTACGAGTCAATTATGACATTTAATTGTCCAGCACTTCCCATTCAACGACATTATAGTTTCAGGTATTGCAAATAGTAAAACCAAGATGAACATTGAAAAAAATGACATATCCAGATGAAAGGTCAAGAGGTAATTACAAATGTCCGCTGCACTAACAAGCAAATGGTGATAAACACCAAGTTTCCCAAATCAAAGCATTCAAGTCATTGACATGCAAAATTCAAATTATTTAGATATTAATTTTCTGCAAAAAGACTAAATTGAGAAACTATAAAGGTTAAGGGCATCCTATGGAAATCACAAATTTTAAAGAGCAATGCAAATGCAACAGACATTCAGTGCTAAGGAAATTCAAAAAACAATTAAAAATTCCAAATAGCATATGCAAGTGCAACAAGTATTTGGTAATAACTTAAAATGACAACACCACAGTAAAGCAGCCTATGCCACTCAAAAAATTCAAAATAGCAATGCAACAGAGTGGCAGACATTCAATGGTAAGGGAATTCAAAAAACAATTACACTTTCCAAATAGCATATAAAACAGATATTCAGTGATAACTTAAAATCTCAACAGCACAGTGAATCAAATAATGTACCACCAAATTACACATTATACACGATTACCATTATGTGGCATCTTCAAAGAGCCCAACCAGCCAAAGAGAGATCAAATATATAATTACAAAGGAAGAAGTAAAATGGATGAATATCTGTAGCTCTTAATGCAAGAGAATTACCTGGTGAAAGTTGGGTGGTCCTTTTCTCTGATGTCAGAACTTTAACTGCAAGTTCTTGGTCCACGTCAGCGATCTAGTAAAGACAACCACATAAACTGATTAGTCCTAAAATGACCAATGCAAAAACCCAACAATTAGCTATAAAAGTCACAAAGATGGTGGAAATAGTTGGCACACACCCATCCTAGATGTTGTAGAACCATGTCTTGTTCAGATGACTCCTCAAGAAGCTTTGATGCCTCAATCGCAGCAATCTTCTGACCAGAGATTATATTCGTACAACTATCATGAGAGAAGCTTTCGACATTAGGGTCTTTCCATAAGCCAGTTGAGTAATTTCTTGCCAAGATACGCCAGATAGCAAGGGCCTTCAAGCACATCCCTTTACTTGCATATAGAAAGGCAAGAGTCCGTAAATGTCCAGAGTCATCTAGCAGAGTTTCTAACTCCTCCTGCACGGCCGATGCAAGTTGCAGGGTCATCCTTCAAGCAGCCTTCTGACAACAGAAGCCATTACCCTAATTTTAACTGTAGAACCTGTAAATATATTATCAAAAGTAATTAAACATGACATACCACAACACAGCTGTTAGGGGAGGAAGCGAGCTGCTCCATTTCATCTACCCAATTCAGGGCTCTATAAAGGTACATTAGAAGAGTATCAACTCCTTCCTTCACCAAAGGATTCAAATCCTTGTCACGGGAAACCCGCATATACCTGAAGTCAACAGACAAAAGTCTTGTCAGATGTTACATTGCAAGTAATATAATCCTTCATACTAGTCATGAGCAACCATATTGAACAAGCAAGCACAGAACCACAAAATCACACAATCACAATGCCGAATTTATTCCAAGTTTCTGCTTATATTCTAGCTAAAAAGTAGTATCTAGAACCTGATAATGTTTTGAATCGCTGAATCCAGTAAATCAGATCTACTTGGTGTATTCAGAAGAAAATCTTCATCTGCTACAGTATCTACACCTGCTTTTCTAAGAACTATAGCTCTCTGAATGGCCATTAATCCATCATCCACAACATCTTCAAAAGGTACAGGAGGAGGATGCAATCCCCAGTATCGATTCCGAGGGACCTGAAGGTACAAGTATATTTTTTAAGAGAAACATAATGAAGCAAAGAAACAATAATCATATACATTCATTAACTATGGCCAAAATGAACCATAGAAAGAAACACGTGCACTGATAGATGGAAGTATGTCCAATAATAAAATGTCCATATACAAGAGTGTAGGGCCTCAAAGCACACTTTGAACATCCTCTTACTTTTTTCTTTTCTTTTAGTTTTTCCTTTCCTTTCCTTTCCTTTCCTTTTCTTTTCTATTTTTTTGGTCGGAGGGTCCATGGTTCAAAATAGGTAGAGACTCAAAAGGGTTGCGAGACAAAAGCTGCAGACGCGTATATTGGAATCCATGGCATTATTCCCTTGCAACCATTTAGCGAAGCACATAATAAAAGAGCGGTATTTTTAATCAGCAACATGATTCCAAAAAAAGCGTTCGCAGCATATGTGACCATTAAAAAGATAGAGGTCACTCACTCTTGTCCTATTGCTGGAAGGATATTTATGCTCATTATTAAAATCTCGTATTTCTGGAATCGCAAGTCACAACTATCATAGAAATTAAAAGGAAAAATAACATATATGTCAGTCACTTAACGTACCAAATGTGACCAACGATTTGGATCCCGCATTATAAATGGAAATATCTCAGATGGCTGCATGCTTTCGGACTGTAGAAAATGATTCACAGCATCCTCGAAATGTAAGTCAAAAAGTAAGAGGAACCCCACTTGAGCATGCACAAAGGAAAGCATTTCCTTTGTCATTTCACCTTCACACTCAAGTTCTTCTACCAAGGAGATAGCATCCTTAAAATTCTTCTTCCTCAATAGGTCTTTAATCTGCTCCTCTGCCGATACTTTGCGGAAGCAAATTACCTACAAAAACATCATAAGGTATTCTCAATCACAATACAATACGAAAACACTATTAAACCATTTTTTAAGATATGTAAGCAAGCAACCACAGCCCATTATATCATGATGTGGGAATGGGATTACGGTTTTAATTGGATCAAAATAAATGGACCAAAAAGAAGGGGCAACATAAGATGTGATCAAGAGCGCATCTTTTGTTTGACCAGCATTGCACAACAACTAACAGGCAACTTTCAGCAGCGTAAGCAATTCATATAGGCTCTATATAATGAGGAGGACTATTCTCTAATATTTTCCATATTAGAAGAGAAGAATTGACAGTTAGAATCATGTTTATAGAATATTAACATACAACATTGAAAATTAACAATGTAGACTGCAGAATCGAGTAATTAGTATGATTACATATTCGCATACTTAATAAAACGATTTGGGGAAGAAGGAAAAAAGTCTACCTTTGAAGGTGTTGCAACTACAACAACTTCACCATTCCCATTCTCTTCATCTGCCACAACACAAAAATCTCCTCCCACAGCAAAAGATATCGACTGAACGCAAACTCCAGTTTTCTTCTGGTACAAATCCATCTTCCCTTCTGTGACAACCACCACATACGACGCCACCTCCCCAACAGAATCCGGCACCTGTTGGAAAACCAAGCTACCGCCAACGGGCTGCCCAAGATCATTCACCACAATGCCCACATTGTCAACCAACAACATCGCCTGCTCCTGCCTCCACAGAGATTTCAAAAGCGGCATCCTAGATGACTCTGGAAGAGAGAATATCAGACTGCCATTTCCACTACTGCTCGAAAACACCACATAACCATCCGCGGTCCCGACGATAATCGAATCTTTGATCCACACCATGTTCATCACTCCATCAACTCCCTGAATCTCCTTCAAAACAACAAAAACCCCGCCTGCTTCAACATCCAGCTCAACCAATAGCAACTTCTTCCCAATCGCAACCGCAACAACGCAATTCTCCTCCAAAACCCTAGATCTCGCGCCATTCGCTCTCATCCCTCCACCAAGCTTCTGCAGAATCCGTTGACCGGCGCTCACGCTACCGCCATCTCCAGCACGATCTAAACTCGCCGAATCCGCACAGCGCGGCCTACTGGCCACGGCGGAGATGCCTTTCGGGAAATTCAACCGTCGGACGGGATGCAAAAGCTGAAAGTCGAGCAAGAAGAGGGATCCATCTGAGAGAGTGAGAATTCGACCTGAATCTGCGAATATGATGATCGAATCAACGGGGCGGCTGGTGATTGAGACGGATCGAAGGAGATCGATTGATTGAACACTGTTTGATTGATCGGATGCGGAGGGGTTTGAGGAGAGCAAGATGAGCTTTCCGTCGGAGGTTCCGATGTGGATTAGGGTTTGGGAATCGGTGGAGGAGATGGAGAGGGAGGAGAAGGAGGCGGGGGAGAGAGGTGGTGGGGTTTTGGAAGGGTGGAATTCGGCGGAGGGTTCTAGGACGGTTCGATGTTTGAATTGGGGTTTTGCCATTGGGGGACGATGAACAGCTAGGGTTTTGGATCGCACGAAGACATCGCCATTTACACTAAGAAGGTGTTGAAGAGAGGGAGAGTCGGTATTCACGAGAATGTGTGCGCTTTGGACTGGTTGTTGAACTGCAGGCTCCTGCTGGGAAGAAGGAAAAAAAAAGACACCTCTGTTTCCAGCAAAGTGTTCCAGTCGAGGGCCACTTAGGCCCAACTTCGCAGCCCATTGATACTCTGTTTCATCCCATGCTTTGATTGTGTAAGGTCCAATTTTACGCTTATTAAACCTTCATTCACCTTAAATGAATTAATAAGGTGATTTTGTAAGGTCGTGGAAGAGGAAACTTTATTTTATTTTTAATGGCACCGAAAGTCCGATATGAGATGGTATGAGTTTTAGATCGCTTCTAATGTGAAAATGCAACTAAAAAAAGAGATTTCTAGGTCGTTTGATGCCTGCACCAAATGCAACAAGGAAGGCGCTCTAATGCGAAAATGCAACTAAAAGAGGAGATTTCTAGGTCGTTTGGTCCCTACACCAAATGCAATGAGGAAGGCGCCGGATTTCTCCCCTTTCTGCGGCCAATTCTGACGTACAAACATGCCTACGAATGCCGCGTGGGCTGATGTTTTGAGGAGATATTCCATCTGCCCTTCTTCCATTGATAAAATATAAGCGGGTCCTTGAGCTAGTAAGGAAACATTTTCCAAAATAGAAAACTATTCTTTTCATTTTAATTAGAGACTTTGATGGACAGTTAAAAAAATCTATTCATTCAAATGAAACGGCTATAAATACTCTTAAATTGGTAGGCCCAAATGCAAGCCACTTATCTGAAAAGAGGAAAACCCCCAAAAAAAAAAAAAAACCTTGCAATACTTTCTCACTGCATTAGTATTAGAATATCATGAAAACTAAATATCCCAATGAGTTGGTGGAGTGGCGTAAGAAGTAGGCTTGCTCTCCACCTCTTGTGTTTGAGATCAATGCACATTTACCCGGTGTGCATTTATATGGATTTAGCGGGCACCCCTAGGGAAATAGTCCCATTGGGTTAAAGAACATAGGGATGAGCATGCCATTAGGAAAAACCCAAGAGAAATGTGAAAATCTTATTTGGATAGAAAACTCCAAAGAAAAAAAGGATAAAAATGTTTAGTGTTTTATGAAATCTAAAGAAAAAAAAAAAAAGATAGAAAATATTAGCTTCCAGGTGTGTAGGCTTCCTCTTCTTGCTTGTGTGGTGTGGGCTATCTTTGAATATTAGCTTCTCTTTTTAGGTCTAAGAACATGATCCACGGTTAAGATTATGTTGAAATTGTCAATAAATAAATTAATCTAATAATAAAACTAGAGAAAGGAAAGAAGGGACCCAAACAACCGGCGGCTAAAGCACATCATGAAGACGCTTTCTTTAGATGGATTTCGCCCCCACAATTGTGCAATGGACTCATGGACATCCGTCCCATGATACAATAGCTTTTTTTATCAAATAATTGTGCATTCAAATGTGATGGGTCAGACCCAAATGACTCAGTCCATGACGACGGGTCAGGCCCAAACATGATGACGGGTCAAGTTCAAGAGATTCACTTCGCGATGTTGGGTCAGGTCTGAATGACCCGGGTCCGTGTCGAGCCCAGGTCTGGATCCACTCGTCATGGGTAGGTCTGGGTCCGAATCCACGAAGTACGAAGTCAGAGCGTCGTTACCTCTAACCTGCTTTTACCAAGTCTTGCGGAGGATATCTTATCTGCCTCGTCACTTGAGGGCGGTTCGGAGACTCCGCCAAAAGGTAGCGTCCGCTGCTGAAGAGTCTCCCCATCTGTTAGGGGACGACTATAAAACAAGAGCCCCACCCACACTGAGGGGCAAGAAAACTGTGGCAATCAACCTTTACCATCATTTTCAAGTATTCTCTGTAATCATCACATATTTGAGAAGTAAAACCATCACTTCAAAGTGGACGTAGGTCATATTGACCGAACCACTATAAACCTCCTCTCTCTCATTCTCTCTCTATTTTTCACATTAATTATTCTAAACTTGACCGGTGGTGCCCGAAACCTATTTTTGGCATCATCAGTTTGGCGCCGTCTGTGGGAACTGTCAAAACTCTCACTTCATACCACTTCATTTTCCAAATCATGGTGACCACCACCAGATCGACGAGGCGACAAGAAAATAATTCCAGGCCAGAGGGAGAGGACAATCCTCCACCGAATAATCCTCCCCCAGTTGCCGCCGCTCCAGATCCCACTCCCCAACAGATGTTGGCGACAATGCAGCAGCTGGTAGCCCAAAACCAGCAGATCCTACAACTCATGCTTGCAGGCCAAGGAGGAGTGCAAGTGGGAGGAGCAGCACAAGGAGGGCCTCGCCAAGTAGCTCCTCGCAGGGGAGCGCTCCGCCCGAGCGACCATCCGCATGGCGCCCAGGGCGTGGGCGCCCACCCCCATGGCACCCAAGGCATGGGCGCCCATGGCGTCCAAGGCCTGGGCGCCCATGGCGTCCAAGGCCTGGGCGCCCAGGGTCTGGGCGCCCATCACCATGGCGCCCAGGACCTAGGCGCCCATCCAGCAGGTACTGGCGCCCAGGGAGTTCCTCCTAACCCCACTCTCGGAGTATTATTTGTCGACCCTCAAGGTCGTACCCATCACGGAGTCCCTCTACCCCAAGGTAGAGCCCATGTTGGAGGACCCCCACCTCCAGGAGGAGCAAATCATAGCGGTCTCCCACCTCCTCTCTCTGTTTCTAATAGGGAGGAGCCCCATTTCCAAGAGCAGGAGGACGAAAATCAAAGCATGGAAGTGGGGAGTCACTTCTATGATCGATCCAGAGAGCTGGGCAATCAATGGGAGGAAAAGATTAAAGAAATGCAGAATCAAATTAGCAATGTCTTCAACGCCATGAAGGCACAGGCACCAGAAACAGTAGATTACCTAGTAGGGCGAACGGATACACCGTTCAAGCCCGATGTGGTGAACTACCCGCTCCCCCGGAAGTTCAAAATGCCATCCATGGAGACTTTCGATGGAAGGAAGGATCCATTGGACCACCTTGAGACATATAAAACAAAAATGCAATTGCATAATGTTCCGGACGAGATAATGTGCAGAGCGTTCCCGACTACGTTGAAGGGTTCTGCTCGGCAATGGTTTGCCAACCTCGCCATCCTCCATCTCCACCTTCGCAAAGCTAAGCAGATCGTTCATCTCACACTTTATAGGAGGACGCCGCCACCAGAAGCCCGCCACACACCTGCTTAGCATAAAGCAGGACAAAAATGAAAGCCTCAGGAGTTACCTCACTCGTTTTAACGAGGAGGTACTCCAAGTTGAAGAGCCCGATGACAAGGTCTCCATGACAGCTTTCCTGGGAGGCCTTCGCTCGTCGAGTTTCCTGTTTTCGGTGATGAAACGCCCGCCAAAGAGCTTTCCGGAGCTACTGGCGAAAGCCCAGAAGTATATGAATGCTGAAGACATCATCAGGGCAAGGCGAGGAGAGTCCTCCAGACCGGAGGGCAAGGGGAAGGAGCGAGAAAGAGACGACAGAAAGGAGAACAGCAATAAGCGAAGCAGAACAGAGAGGGTACCTGTCAAAGAGAGGCTTGGTCCAGCTCCTCAGAGAGACAGACAAGCCTTCACCCCTCTCAATGCCTCAGTGGGACACATCTTATTCCAAATACAAGATGATCCCGCCGTAAAATGGACAGAAAAGATGAAGTCTCCCCCAAACCGCAGAAATCCACACAAATACTGTCGCTTTCATCGCGACCATGGCCATGACACCGACGACTACTTTGAACTCAAGAAGCAGATCGAAGATCTCATTCAGCGTGGCCACCTGCGCCAGTATGTTGCCGGTAGGGGGCAAGCACTGCCACCACCCCCACCTCGCAATCTGGAGGACCAGCAACCAATTGGGGAGATCCGGACCATTTCGGGAGGAATGGCAGAATCGCTCTCAACCATGAAGGCCCACATCAGAAAAGCCAGGCATCCCGATGAGGCACGCCCGTCCAAGGCGCCTAGGCTGGGCGCTAACGAAGTCATCTCCTTCTCAGATAAGGACTTAGAAGGAATCCAGCACCCCCATGATGATCCTCTGGTGCTCACAATGACCGTCGCCAATTTTCAGGTACACAGAATCTTGGTAGACAGTGGTAGCTCTGCAGATATCCTATTTGCAGAAGCTTATGATAAGCTGAAATTGGGGCGGGAAAGGTTGCAACCTGTCAAATCCCCCCTAATCGGCTTTTCGGGAGAAAAAGTGTATCCCTTAGGGGCAATCACACTTCCAATCACTGCCGGAGCAGCACCTCGAAGTTCCACTACTATGGTCAACTTTCTGGTGATTGATTGCCCCTCGACATATAACATCATAATGGGACGGCCCACTCTTAATGCATTAAGAGCCGTCCTCTCCACTTACCATCTCATCCTCTGGTTCCCGACCCCGAATGGAATCGGGGAAGTAAGAGGGGACCAGGTAGCAGCAAGAGAGTGCTACGTCTCCTCAATGAAGACCAAGAACGCAGGAGGCGTTGCAGGTTGAAGTCTTGGACCCGAGAGACGAGACCACTACAGAAAGGGGAGAACCAGTTGAAGCACTCACTCCTGTAGTCCTAAATGAAGACCTCCCTGATAGAAGAGTCTACATCGGCTCATCTCTTCCTGAAGATCTGGTCCGCCGCTTGACCAACTTTCTGAAGAATAATGCAGACATCTTCGCATGGTCACATGCGGATCTTGAAGGGATTGATCCTGAAGTCGCCACTCACCGCCTCAATGTCGACCCTCGCCACAAGCCTATCCGACAGAAGCTAAGGGGCGCCTCCACTGAAAGGGCCCAAGCAATGGACAAGGAGGTCGGGAAACTGATAGAAAATGGAGCTGTCAGGGAGGTAGCATACCCTGAATGGCTCTCGAACGTCGTGATGGTGACAAAGGCGAATGGGAAGTGGCGCCTATGCGTCGACTTCACTGATCTTAACAAGGCATGCCCAAAAGATTGCTTCCCGTTGCCCAGGATTGATCTCCTCATCGACGCCACGGCAGGACATGAACTCCTCTCCTTCCTGGATGCTTATTCTGGATACAACCAGATCAGCATGCACCCTCCAGATCAGGAGAAGACGTCGTTCATCACTCCGAGGGGAACCTATTGCTATAGGGTCATGCCTTTCGGGTTGAAAAATGCTGGCGCCACCTACCAACGCCTAGTGAACAAAATGTTTCACTCACAGATAGGGCGGACCATGGAGGTTTATGTGGACGACATGCTGGTGAAGAGCCTCGCTGCTGAAGAGCCTCCCCATCTGTTAGGGGACGACTATAAAACAAGAGCCCCACCCACATTGAGGGGCAAGAAAACTGTGGCAATCAACCTTTACCATCATTTTCAAGTATTCTCTGTAATCATCACATATTTGAGAAGTAAAACCATCACTTCAAAGTGGACGTAGGTCATATTGACCGAACCACTATAAACCTCCTCTCTCTCATTCTCTCTCTATTTTTCACATTAATTATTCTAAACTTGACCGGTGGTGCCCGAAACCTATTTTTGGCATCATCAAAATGGATGGAGAACTCGAACCTCAGTAAACCACCATTTCAAAGTTGCTTGCAGCAACGAGGCATTGAGGGAGAAAGAAACCCGAGAGCAAAAGAGAAGATGGTTGTCTCATATGCGTTAATATTGAGCACTTACCCGCAGACCCTCTTACACAGAAGAGCCTCAATGGTAACGATGTTAAATGCACATTATAACGGTTAATAGCCATTGATAATAATGGTAAAGTATCGCTAATGTTTATATCCATTGGAGGTAACGGTAACATATCATTAATGAGAGTGGTTACACACTTTCATAACTTTACAACGGCTAGTCTCATGACTCCAGGAGGATTATAAATCTTGGGCCCAACCAGATGGGGTAGAGGGCTTGGATATAGATCTGGACCTCACCAAGCCAAAAAAATTAAATACAAAAAGAGAATATCCTATGTTATAAAGCATAAAAACACCAACAGAGGGGAAAAAAAAAAAGAAGACAATTACGCTATTTTAATAATGACCTTGGATCTAAGGGCCAACAAAGATGGGTCTAAGTTTTGTAGACAGTTAATATGCAACGCCACTTTTGGGCCCCACTTAGAGCACACAGCCTCATTTACAAGAGGTTTCAGGGCCCGTTAGAAAACTCCCAAAAAAAAAAAAAAGATTTTATTTTAATTTTAAGATTATTTACATATTATTAGAGTATTTGATGAACCTTAATAGTTCTATTTTTTATTTGATTAGA
Organism: Camphora micrantha; assembly: GCA_003546025.1. Lineage (NCBI taxonomy): Eukaryota > Viridiplantae > Streptophyta > Magnoliopsida > Laurales > Lauraceae > Camphora > Camphora micrantha. Next base: position 76,299,326 of record QPKB01000003.1, on the reverse strand, counting down.
TTCACAGATTTAACCTCTGAAAAATAAATGAAGGGTGCCTGACTCTTTATTTGGAGATTTTGGGCTAAAGAGGAAAGAAGAGAACTACAAGATTTGCGGATGTTTGAGCAAAATTGTCCTTTCATATTAAAGAGTTATCTATTGAAGTAAAATTGTCCTTTCATATTAAAGAGTTATCTATTGGAATCAATGTTTCCTTCCATCATGAGGCTAGATCGGCTAACTCCATTGCATATGTGTTAGCCAAGTAAGGGATTGATAGGTTGCATCCTTGGGTGGGTGTGATTATGTAAATGCTAGTTAGGTTGCTTCTTTGGATGGATGTAATTTTGTTAGTAGAGTTGGAAGTGGTGCATTTCACCCGCACATCCCCTTCCTCTCTTTCTTTGGTCTTTTGTACTTTGTACATTCTTTTATTTCAATGAAATCTTTTGTTACCGTTCAAAAAATAAATAAATAAAAACTTTGTCTAATTAAAACCTCATTGTAGGACTGCTCAAGATCAAGATCATCATTGAAACCATAATGTCAGACTGAAGTGATGAAGTTACAGTCTACAGGCTGATTGTCCTGACCATTATTCAATCCAAAATCAAAGTCCTTCAATGTGGCCTGCTATTTATACAAGCAAAGGACTGTAGAGCACTTTTTTTCTGTTCTTTGAATGATCAATATTGGACCACATGCACGTGATTAGCACTTGGCTCAGTGGTAAGACATAATACTCCGAGCATGGGAGAGGTCTTAAGGTTGAGTTCGCATGGGGTTGTTTGTCTTTTGTGCGTGAGATATGAAAATATTATTTACATATCTAAAATTTGCATACATGAGTTTTACAGATGTAAAATTTACACATGGAAAACAAAATAGCATATTTGTATCTCAAAATCTATGAATGTTTAATATTCTAGATATTAATGGATTAATAAAAAATCTGAATGGCTCAAGCTAAAAAAGAACGCATTTGATACTACAACCAATACCAGGCAAACATTGCATTGGTGCCTTCTTAGCTAGGAAGGTGGCCTCATTTGCACACCATTTTACACTATAAATAAGCGTAAACAAATATAAATATACACAAACGTTACCTATGTAAATGGGTGCAAACAAACTTAAGGGTTGTTTATTTCTTTTTAAAACCAGAAAGAAGAACATATCACATGCATACATCAAAACAACCCACCTAAAATTCTAATTGCCTATTGTGGTTGACTGCTGGGAAAACAAATCCAAATTTCTAGTCATGAGAAGGTTGAACACATCATAAGTATAAGGGCGATTTAATTAGTGCACATGTTCTTAATCTGTAGAAAACAGTCAATGTGCAGAGATTGTTAAGTCACCTTAAAAATGTAATACTGATGTTGCATATTTTTGTCAAAATTGAATGACAACATGGTAGTCGAATTTAAAACTGTAAAAATTAACTATTTTAAAAAAAATGAGCATTGAGGCAAACAGTTGTAATTGGACTTTGAATTCTACCAAAGTGCATGATTGCAAACCACTAAAGACATCCCTTGAAAGTAGGAAAGAAGATTCCCAAACAAATCTACCAGCGAAATACAAAAGTTCAAAAGACTAATGATAAATAAGAAACATTATTCGAAGAACGGTAAAAATCTGAAATTTACTAGAATTACCAAGTTTGACTAAAAAGATTGACATGAAATGATGTAACTTTGCTGAAATGCCTTCAGCCAATCCTCTTTGCTAAAGTACTAGTCAAGAGCATTTAACTATACATTCTACTAGCAGTTCTAACAGTTAGAGATCAAAAGTACCATTCATCTCAAGTTAGAGTGCATGACAGGGCAACTAGTTTTTCTCCTTTTCTTTATTTTATTTTATATAGAGTGACAATTAAGGAGAAAAGGTGAGAGAACAGGAAGAAAAAAGTGCCAAATAATAGATGACTAAGGATTTTTTAATCTTGGAATCTTTTGGAAACATCCTCTGTTCATGTCGCCTATTAAAACAATGGTCTGAATCACCAAACCAAGGGTGTATAAAATGGATAACAGAAGCAATATGTATATAAAATGTAATGCAGGATCCATCTTTTCTTTGTAATGAAAACGAAAATGAAAAGATCATGAGAACAGAATCACATGCTTTTTCTAATCAAGAACAAGAATATATGTTAGAACTCTCACAATAAACAAATAATACAAAAAGGGCCTTTTTTCCTACCATTGCCTCTATAATGCTTCCAAGTTCCAACCCATCTTCTGCAAATAAAGGGAACTCCTGTTGGTGATGTTGAAGAAGATTAACACCTTCAGAAGCAAGTGATGATAACCCCATGGCTTCAATTGGGCTTTGAGGGAGTTGGTGATGAAGGTGGTTTCATATCAGGATACTGCATCCACAAGTCAAAAACATTACAAGCACATGGATGCATGCCCATATCAGTACAAACGCTATGCATATAATAAATGTGAGTATATGTATGCATTGGAGAATACATGCTTAAATATCTCTTATGATAAGCAACAAACATGTGTTTATCCACATGAAAGGAGATACATGTATGATAAGCAACAAACATGTATTCTCTACATAATTTCCACCTACCCCTATACACGTTACCCACATACAAGCATGCATGTCAAATTTACATGACCATTTATGCACTCCATATGCACAGATAATCTTTAATGTCTGAACTCACAAACATGCATTCATCCATAACTGCACAAAAGGATGTATCGGCTTAACATAAGTGAAAGATCTGCAGTTATGAATGAATGCATGTTTGTGAGTTCAGATATTAAAGGTTATCTTTGCATATGGAGTGCATAAATGGTCATGTAAATTTGACATGCATGCTTGTATGTGTGTAACATCAAACGTGTACAAGGGAGTTGGAAATTATGTGGAGAATACATGCTAATAGGTGGGATAAGGCTTTAACGATGATAATGCAATGATAATATGAGTATATTAGCACCCCATTATTGGTGTATGTAGTTACATGTGCATGTACATGTGAATTGATATGAATGTGGATGTGTTTGTAAAATGCTGAAATATCCGGAATGCATATCTTGATTAGTGTGCATTTATAATTACAATGGCTACTACACATGTATGCATGGGTGCACTTGTATTTGTATGAATGTGGATGCAATCATTTGTGTAAAAGTTTAGATGCATGACGAATTTTACCTGTACACGTGCATTTGTGTTTTGCACACATATAGACCCAGCTAGACACATGCCAATTGACAGGGATTAAGGGAATTTAAAGGGGGTATTCTGGATAGGTGGTTTGCAAAATTTCACCTCAATTGAGTGACCATCGCCATATGATCTGGGGCCTTCACGATTAGAAAAGTTTGGTCCGACTGTCCATTCTGCCAGACTTCAAACATATGACTGCAATCATCCATGAAGGGTGAAGTTCCACCCATCCCAAACTCATCATGGCCCCATCACATTCTCCTTACCCCATGAAATGGAATGGATCCGGGTGAGCCACAATGGGTATGCATTGTCACTGGACGCCATCTCACTGGAGCATTCCTTAACATATGATTACCTAAAACCTATGCATACAACCGATAGAAGAGAAAAAAAAAAAAGACCAATATATATATATATATATATATATATATATGCATACACCCCTCACTGAAAATCTGGAAGTAGATGACTTACATTTGGGTACGGTGACAAGGACTGTTGACGCCCAAGATTTGCTTGCAGACTAGTTCCTGTAGGTTTTATATATCCATTTTCTGAGGTTTTGTCTCCATCGAGAAGGATTTTTGTAGAAGCTGCCACGTTATCACCGCTTCCCTCATCGATTCTCTCACTGCTGACAACAAGCTTTCGGGAAGTTTTTCTTTTGCCCTTCTTACTCGGATAAACATGCGTAGATGGTGGAAGAAGCTTTTCTTGAATTTCCTGCATATACACATGAAAATATAGTGATTTTCTTCTTTTTAGAAAGGTAAAGATAACTTTATTAAAAAAAAAAAAGCATCAAGAAATACAATCAAACATCATACAACAAGCCAACTTGATTAGCCCCACTTTCAGCTAATCAATCAGCCAAACAGTTAGCCTCACACCATAATGCAAGTAAGAAAATGGGATTCAGTCATTGATCACATTCCCTCAATCACATAACTACATAAGCAAGCTACCGAGGATATGGAGTGACAGATGAAGTTCAATGAGAAGCACAGGAAGAACCTGTCTCACCAAAGGACCTATGGCATCTAATCTCTTACAACCTACGGACAATGTCACGGCTTTGGCCAGATTAGAATTCACCCCAGGCAAAGATCCGGACAAAATAAGAATCTTAACCCCATTACTATCATGGATAAGCCCTCTATAACCTGCTCTTTCTAACCCCTTCAACTTGCTACCATCAAAGTTCAATTTCCCAAATTCCACTGGCTGAGGGACCCACAAGGCACAATTCCTAACATAAACCTTACACATAGGGAACACATCAGCCCATCACCACTACATATCCAACAGATAAAAGGCCCAACACTCCTTAAGGAGCACCCCTAGATATTGCCTTCCACCAATCGTTAAAAACTACTTCATAAGCCAATGAGGACTTACTCATAGAAGTCTGATTAATCCTCCCTAACCATAATCCCCAAGAATAGCATAAAAACACAAACCCCCTTCCACGAGAAGAACCAACACCAAATCACCAAGCAGCCAACAGTACTTGGGAAAATCCAAGAAACCCCAGAGAGATTCAGAAAATAACACCACACCTCAATGGAAAATGGATACTGAATTATAAACAATGAACAGTTCCTACACTCCATAAGTGTAGAATAGTAGAATACAAACATCCACAGTGATATGCTGCCAATTTCTAAGATGATCCACCTTTGACAGCCGGATACTTCAAAATAGGCCATGGATCATCTCTTTATCTTAGAATTTTGTTTATCCTTCTAATCACAGCGGTGAACACTGGAAACAAGAAAGAAAATAAATTGCCAAACTAGCCCATGCAAACCTCAAAAGAGCAATAGAGTCTCCGAAAGGTTAACACTTGCATTTCCATGTAGCCACCTTCCTTTTAAACCTCTACTGGTCTCTATTTTCATAACTATGGTGCAGGCATTGTGCAGAGTGATGGATTCAATTTGTCAATTTGGACGTTTTATTTTAATCAAGTTAGAAAATTTGGTCTAAGGTAGATGCAACCAACTCAAATCATTTATTTATTGGCTCTGATATTTGGAAATTGCCGGGATACGGACCTGAAAGTTAGGGTTATACCCATACTGTTAGCCAGATATGGGGGTAACCATGCTTAAGTTTGTCTGGACCAAGACTTCTCAGTTCAGTTGGAAGGCAAGCATCCAGTCTATCAATCAGTTCAAGTTATTGGGGGCAGTCCTGCATTGCTTGAGTGTCAAGTCAGGAATCGGTTTCATCTGCTACAATTCTGTTGGATGGGTGATGGGTGTTATTGTTGGAAGGTGCAGCTCTCGGTCCTGTCGGGCCTCCAAGGAAATAGGCGCAAGTTCTAATCATCACCAACCATGCCGTTAGGCAAACAGACTCATCCCATATCCAATGGACCAATATAAAGGGGATGGCAGTCCACCCTATTTGTACATACTACCATGTATCGTAGGCTATTCAAAGGTCATTATGAGTAGGTTATATAGCTAGATTAAACTAGGAGCAACCTCAATCCAATTGAACAGGAACCAATGCGGATAAAAAACCCAAATACAGATCCAAGTCAAGTCAGGTCCACTGTGCCAGGGGATGAATTGACCCAGTCATGAACATGAAGAATTAGCTCAACTTGTCAACTTCAATCACCAAAAGTGCTAATCAGCTAGCACCATAAAACAAATCTGTCAGGACTTAAATAATTATTAATGCAGGAGAAACTACTGTGTAAAACCTTAAACATATAAGAAAAATAAGTCCATAGGTCTGCAAAACAGGGTTCTGCATTTAGTAGGATATCTGAGCAATGAATCAATCCTTAAAGCCAATATGGTGGAAACATTAAGAGTATTGAGAAGAAGACCTGCCAACCATTCTTGCCTCTGAGCCCTCCCTTGATTGCATATGCCTCTTTGAAGCCATTCTTGAACAACAATTCCGCTACTTTCAAGGACTCACCATCGAAGCTACCTTACACAACATAAACAACACTTGACATCACAAAGCCAAGAATGAATCGTGTTCGTGAGGGTAACGTTCATTAACATGCATTCCCGGTAAAGAGAAAAACAAGTAAGAAAACAAGTCTAGCACCTTCTCATATATAGACAGAGTTTTCTACTCTTAATCACATAAAGCTTACACAGAAACAATACTGTCCTCCATTCTATAACCATCCACACACATATTATCCATCTGGATATTACTACATGTTTTCACTACTTTAAAAGCGATGCATGTCACTGATAATATGAGACAGCAATTGGATCACCAATTTTGAACACCAATATCCAAACGTGTATAGTGGGGCCATTAGGCATCTAGGAGACACCATTGTCATCATCAAATCATTGTCCAACTATGTAGGGGGCCGGCCATTATGCATCTAGGAGAAACACCAGGAACAAAAGTCATGGCCCAGGGCAGGCCGGGCACTCAAAGTGTGTGGACTCAATAGCCCATCGAATTCCCAAATGCAAATATACCACATTTGGCTTGGATGAACAAGTAACAAATACATTTTTATTGTCCATAACACAAGGATATGTCAAAAGAAACCATTCAAAAATAAAATAAAAAATAATAAGAAGAAAAAAATAGAACATGTTAGGAGAATTTAGCACAGGCCTGTCACAAAGATTCATTCTTCTTGGAACCAAGCATTTCATAACATGGAACCAAAATCCAAGTGATCATTTTCCACATGTCAATGTCAGTTCACACTATAGGGGAAGGAAAAAAAAAAAAAAAAAAAAAAAAAAAAAAAAAAAAAAAAAAAAAAGGAACCCATATATAATATTTATGGCCCAGAGTGATGGGATAAACTATCAGAATGATGACTATCGTCTAGATAGCTATCAGGCACAGATCAGTCATAGCAAATCTAAAAACTTAAAACACTTTGCACCTATTTTTCGTTGCACTGCTCAATTAGCATATCTTGTAATGAACCATGCACTAATCTTTCTCAGCATACAAAATTATTTGTATTTATAAAAAAAAATGTAGCATTCTAACTTGTTAAGGAATCAGTGGTTGGTATTCTATATCAAAAATAGAAGATGGGTCAAAAAATATCATACTTGTCAAGAATACAGAGGATGGTATTCCCTGGATCGCTGAAATTCGCTAAAACCTCCTTTACAAATCTCTCTTCTTCTCCCTCCACAAACTCAACTGGAACAGCTATTTTATTCAGAATCTTCAAATTTGGAGAACGCAAATATGATAAACTCTGATTGTCCCGGATATCCAATAGCTGTGCACTTGGGTCATTTTTGAGCTTCCTGAAGGCATCAATAGCAGAAGCATATTTAAATTTCTTCAGATAATTTTCGATTAGAGGGATTACAACGAGCCAAATGAATGTGCAAGTAGCAACAAAAAAAGGGTTTCGGTTGAAGAAATCATCGATAGAGATTAAGATGGATTCGATATTGATTTTATCCGAGACTTGTTCAGTTGGAACGGAAGTCTCAGCTGCAAATGAAGGAAAAGGGACCGTCTCTGCCATTAACAAAAGAAAAGAAGCAATTTTGAAGATTGAAAGGTGTGTCTGCAAGGGTTGTTGAAGATGAGAATCATGAATTTTCAGAAAAGAAGTGTCTTTGTCGATTGAAATGTGACATTTGAGTGGATTTAAGAGATGGGTAGCAGGAATTCTCACAAAAGACTCCATTTTGACCATTGAAGGGTGATTTTGAAGAAAATTTGCAACTTGGGTGCTTGAGATATTGAGAAAACATGCCGTTTTGAGGATGGAAATGGTTTTGTGGGTCTTGAAAGAGCTTTTGAAGAGATGATTGGTTTGAGGGAAGGAAAGGCGGTTTTGGTGAGAACTGGTGGGATGAGAGATGGCATTATGGAGGGAGGAGAAGCGGTTTTGGAGGGGATATTGGGGTAGCAAAGCGGTTTTGGATATGGGTTTGTGGGTTTTAGGGTGGTTTTGAAGTGGTGGGAGAGATGAAGAGCTAACGGTAAGAAACTCCATGAGTGATGAGAGTAGTGCTGCAAGTTCTCATCGAGTTTGGGAGGTGAGGATAAGATTTCCAACACGAAAAAATGGAGCTGGCGAGGATAACATTTTACATGAGGGATCCACGCGTGTGGCACATCCCAGATCCCACACGTGAATCACATCAAGACCGTGCATTGAGTAGGCTCCAAAATGTAGCTGATCGGGCAGTAGAATCTTGTGGGTCCACTAATTTAATGGGCCACACTTCAAATTTCTTAGGTCCAATGTGGAAATCCTTAATTGAAGGCCCATTTGAGTCAATTGAGTGTCAAATTAGAGCAGGTGAGGTGCTGGTGTGTGTGTGAAGAGGCTAGATTAATCTTTTTTATGACAATTGAAAAGTAGATAGTTGGTTGTGGAAGACACAGAGGGCCTGTTTAATTTCATTAGAATCAAAAGACCTTATTTTTAAAAAAATAATTAAAATTAAAGTAAGCAATTTAAAATTTAAAAAAATGACCATCAAATTAGAAAAATGAAAGAGATTCATAGCCACAACTCCTTTTTTTTTTTTTTTTTTTTTCCTTTTCTATTTTGATAACCTAGGGTATGTCCCACCCAGCCCATCGTATGAGCCTTTGGCTCTGAGCCAGAGGGATGCCCAGTTCTGGACAGCTAGCCCAAGGGCCGAAGGCCCTAAGCTGTAGGGACACTCGATTATAGACAGCTTAGAACTCATTCCTAAGACACATACAAATTACGGAAGGTGGCCATCGGAAGTAGATGTCTGGAATAAGACCTTTCCATTTCTTGAGGCGCAAAGTCCTTAACCAACTGAAATCCCCAGTCACAACTCTAGTAATTCAAAATCATACAAAAGTCATCTACATCTCCATCTTTTGTCCTTCACAACTCATTTCTTTAATAATCGTTGTTGGAGACTATTTTTCTTTCCATGCTTGAATGGTGAAGAATTTATTGAAGAGAACAGATGCAAAGAGAAGGAACCCAAAAGAAATAAAATGACACCTGCAATAAATTAGAGCTGTGAGTTGAAGCAGAGTCCTCTGATAAAGCATGCTGAATGAAGAGTAAGGTAGTGTTTGGTTCGCTGAAATGGTTGTAGGCAGGAATGGAATGAAGACCGGAATAAGTATGGAATGGAATGAGGCAGGAATAATCATTTCCATTTCAACGTTTGGTACGCTGAGGAATCAACCCAGTAATAGAATTCTGATTTCTATTCCTGCGTTTGGTACGCTGGAATGATGCTCGGAATGGAATCAAATTTACATAAGATGGATCAAAATGCCCTTGTTAGATTCTCCTCTCACATTACATTCTCAAAGTAATATATTATTATATTACATTATAACATTTGGGGGTGGGCCCTACAATGGTGTAGGCAGGAATGGAATGAAGACCGGAATGAGTCTGGAATGGAATGAGGCAGGAATAATCATTTCCATTCCAACGTTTGGTACGCTGAGGAATCAACCCAGTAATAGAATTCTGATTCCTATTCCTGCGTTTGGTACGCTGGAATGATGCTCGGAATGGAATCAAATTTACATAAGATGGATCAAAATGCCCTTGTTAGATTCTCCTGTCACATTACATTCTCAAAGTAATATATTATTATATTACATTATAACATTTGGGGCTGGGCCCCACAATGGTGTAGTGAAAAAGTTTGCAATTTCTCATAATAACATATTATTTTATTATATTATATTATACTATTTGGGGGTGGGCTCCACAATGGTGTAGTGAAAATTTTTACATTAGAATATTTTAGGGTTGGGCCCCACAAAGGTGTAGTGAAAAAGTTTGTAATTTTTCATAATAATATATTATGATATTATATTATAATATGTGGGAGTGGGCCCCATAATAGTGTAGTGAAAAAAGTTTGCAACTTTCCCTCTTTTATAATAGTAGAAGATAGTAGATAGTATATATTTGGGCGTGGGCACTACAATGGTGTAGTGAAAAAGTTGGCATTATAATATTTTGGGGTGGGCCCCGCAAAGGTGTAGTGAAATTTTTTTCAATTTCTCAAAATAATATATTATTATATTATATTATAATATTTGGGGGTGGGCCCCACAATGGTGTAGCGAAAAAGTTTGTATGAAATAGATAGATAATAATATTTTAATATTATATTATTATTATTATATAATATATGATTATATTTTATTATAATATTTTGGGTGGGCCCTACAGTGGTGTGGTGAAAAAACCATGCAATATTGCCTCTTATAATGGAAAGATAGATAGATGTCAAGTAAGGGTACTTTGGTCTCAACAAAAAGTTAGAAATGAATGGAATGACCATTCCTTCGCATCCCCAATGGAATGATGATTCCCTCATATAAAGGAATGGGATTCAGGAGGTAGTGGTAATTCCGCCACTTTTTGGCGAACCGAATACTGTAATGATCATTTCGTTGAAATGACCAATCCATTTTGACCTTCATTATAGTGAACCAAACGCTACCTAAGAGTTGGCCATGTAGAAAACTGAGAGAGGACAACAAAGTTGGTCAAGGTAGTTGTTGGATTGGAAGCCCATTTGACCGTGAGTTCTAGTAGTCAAGTGCAAGCAAACAGGCCCAAAGAGCTTGTTTGTGTAATAAAGTGGTTTCGATAAAGAAAAAAAAAAAGTTTAGCACAACTTTGATCTTTGTACTCTTTTTTTCTTGCATTTCGGAGGGTGTCCCAACCCTTTGGGATTATGAGGGTGTCCCAACCCTTTGGGCCAAAATAATCCCTACAAGCCCGGGGGGAGCCGGGTGAATCCCCTTAGGCCCTAGTGTGGTAGTGCAGTTTAAACTCTTAATATCCGAATACAAATCGTGGTCCTAAACCAACTGAGCTACAAAAATTTAGAAAAGCTGAATTATTAATCTCAACATCAACAGCGCACCCAAACAGTAAAAACAAATCAGTCCTAAATTCAAATCCTATCGAAATAGTGTGCTTAAATAATTAAATATGAATTTTGGTACCTATTGATCCATATAACCTAAAACTTTCGACGGAAATTAATATTCGAAAGGAGCCGAAAATTTACAAAATAAAATTAAGAAAAAAGTCAGTGCCTATAGTTGTATCATTGGCTAATTTTATTTAATTACTAAAAATAAAAATTACTCAATTCCTAACAAAATATCGCACGCTGTGTGTGCTGAAATTCAGAGGTGGGCCCTACAGCTAGGATGGTCCAAATGTGCACTGTGCAGGAGAAAATTTTCATCCAAAATGAAAAAAGAGTAAAAGAATGCTAGAAAAATCGTTTTTAAAAACAAGCAAAATTTACACCTATTGATCAGCACAGGTATTCAAAACATGGATGAAAAATGACAGATATCAGTATGATTTCATAATAACAATAATAACTTTATGGGCAATGCCCCTGGCATTCCACATTAACTTCTTCAGTAGATACAACACTGAACTAAGCGACCATGCCTTCCTTTTATTGGCAACCACTTAGAAGTGTCTCACTGGGTTCATACCCTTCAACTTTGGGGCTGTAATCTTATGGATTGGCCTGATTATCAAATGAACTTGGCCTGGTCCATTGGCAACCCTTACTATTACCTTCTTCAAGATGATTAAATCATTGTCTGCTATTATAAGAAAAATTGGGCATATGTTCCTGTTCTCTACTTTAAAATTCAAGACAACACCTTACAAGACAAATCTTGGATTGATAAAAATTCACTACTATTTTTATTCTATAAAAGTTCCACTCAGACTATTGTAAATATAAATTAGATATCTTCAAGTAACAATTGGTACTCTCTTCACATTAGAGACTGCTTCAAAGACCTCTTCCACCTTCCAAGCTTCTCTCTCCCCTGAGATGGTCAAATGCTCTAAAAGTTATATTCATTATTCAACTAGGATTCGAGCTCTAGGATTAGGCACTCAGTAATAAGCATGTCTACAAATTTCTTATGCTAAAAACAATAACATATTTAAATAAAATAAACATCAACATCATTGAATTTGAGGCCTTTTCCAATCTAAAAAAACCATGTTATAGAAGTTTTATAAGTTATTAAAAATAAAAATATATAAAATTACTGCAAAGACCCCATATTCTGATGCCCAAGACACATGTGAATCTGACATCTTGGCCAGTATCCAATGAACAGAATGAAGATTTGTGTACTCTTCAAATAACTCACTAATAGAATTAAGCTAAAATTGAAAATTTGCATGGCGATGTAATTATTAAGCAAGTTACGGGGTGATCAATATGGTGAGAAAATGTTATCAGAAGATATCAGTCAGGTCTTGCAGCCCATAACTTCTTTTTTTTTTTGCTCTCTGCTTTTATGCATGTAATTATGTGGCTGCAGGATGGATGCATGTTCTTAGTTGTATGGCCAAAAACTGAACCTCTAACCATTGAAAAGTACAACTCCCAAATTCTGGAAAGGATCAATACTACCTTAAAATCTTTACAAGTAAAAAAGTTCTGAAAACAAGAGCAGAACTTGAAGATTTACAGACAAACATTATGAAATGGACTACTGTTGCAAGAAATATGCAAATAAACACCAAAAAAATTTACATATTAAAAATTAGAGTTTATTAACATACCTTCCGTGGCCCAACTGCCAACTCATTATCTATCACAGAGATTGCCTCAAAACCCATGGGATGCAACACTTCCTCATAACTGCAAGAAATGAAGAAGCCATAGAGCATTGATAGTTTTGAAAAAAATTATTTGCAAGGGAAAAATGTTTAAGTTTGAAAGCTTCTTGAGAATATAGGCCAATTGTTTCAACATGCAGTCTTTTGCCATATAATATAATAGTAAATATCCATGTTATCAATATAGCAATATTCAATGCCAAGTCCTACAATATTGATGCATTTGCACTTGGACTGTCACCAACTTAAAAATACAAAATTGTTTTAAAATTCACATATTAGATTTATTTATATGCAACCTACAGAAGTGGGATCAATCCCTAGGCAGGTAGGTTGTCACAAGTTGTGTACCACTCACCCATCAAGCCAAAATAATAATAATAAAAAAACCCGTAGAAGCTTCATCAGCTTAACCATTCAAAGCAAAGGAACAAGATTTTGAACAATAAATAGTTAAGGCAGGGACTTACTCAGCCAAAGAAGCTTTATATGGAGGACCTCCTTTATGATCGCTAATCTGTAATGGCAGCAATATTAACTGTAAAAATATAATTGCATAAATTGGAAATAAAAATTTTCCTTTCTAAATTGTCACATCTTTCAAATGTATGCTTGACACATTGTTTTCTCAATGAAATGTATTCCTCTTAAATATAATAAGAAACGCCATTAAAGGAACAAGCTGAAAAAGAAGAAGTTTATTAATTATTAAGGTGGCCTTTCCTTTGTATTTAAAATATCATATTATTATTAGATGGTATTAGAAGTTTCTTCTTATATTTTTAGTGAAACCTCAAATGTGGAGCAAAGACATTTTAATTAAAGTTAAAGCAAAGGCAGCCTTATTTTGCATCTTGCACAAGTCCCATTGGGTATCACAAGTATTTCCTTTTTTCATCTTCTACTGCTTAATAGCGGATAGCTTGTTACGAATCAAAAAGAGAAGAAAAAGTGGACACCTTGTTGTTGACACAACAGGCTGCAATTAGGGTTTATAAAATCAGTAGACGAGTCTTTGTAAAGGCTTTGCACCCATATGGATTGATGCAACTCTAATAGTCTAGTTACTCTAACTCTTAACTTTAGAAATAAAATGATCCAATAACAACAAAAGAACATAAATGACTAATACATACTGGAAACATCAATGTTATAAGCTCTCCATCAGGCTTTAACAAATCTCGAACACAACGTGCCCAAGATGACCTCAAGCCTGGTTCAATTGCACAGAAGAACCTGTCATTGTCCACTTCAAAAATGAGCATGTAAAGAAATTTTCATTGGAACTCTACCAAGAAATATGATCCCAGGACACATGTATCTGGCACTTGTAACTGCCACATCCGGGTAACATAGTCGAGTAAACAGTAGGTGAAAAAAGAAATGAACTTCGATCCAGAAGGTCAAATCTTACGTATAATCGAAAATGAGATCAAACAACTCCCTTGGTTGCCAAGTGAAGAAGTCTGCCTTCAAAAATGTGAAATAATCTGCGTTTGGTCTTGAAGAAGAAATCTGTGTTGACATTTAAATCTTATTGTTAGACATATATCCATTCAGTAAAAGGTTTACAAAATGAGACCCTTCGTTTAGGCTTTTGAAAACTCAAAGGTCACAATAATGACCAGAGGATGATTTAAGTGCTATTGCATGTCTCACCTATTGCTATATAGTCCATTTTATCAAGTTTTCAGATGGCTTTTTAAAATTCTTCAAATTTTATTTAATCCAAATTCACCTTTAACTCGACTGAAGTCATTATCAAGTTGAATTAACTCCAGAGGGTTTTTGGTTTGAAGCATTGGATGAATCGGCTAAGACAAAACAAGAATGAGGAAATTGAGAAATCTTAATTATCTTCCAATTTCGAGATGATTCCTTATTTCCAATTTTTCCTCCACAGGACCTCAGTGACATGTACTGCAGGAAATGAAAATGGATAGAAACCTACATGGATGTCTCCCATGCCTCAAAAACAGGTAATGTAGGGCCCGTCAAACCCCCATGTGAATTGATAGTGAATTAAGTAAAGAATGAATCTCTTACTAAAAAGGTAAAAAATTACACACACACACACACATTCCTTAAACAAAGGAATGCATTCCAGCTCTGTGGGGTCCATTTGGGCCCATCTTTGATTTGTGCAGGCCCTTTCACACTCTCAACAACCCATGCTCTGGTACCAAGCCCAATGTCACTTGCATCAAACTACTATCCACCATTGGATTGAATCTCAAAGAAATCTGTGATTAAAAGACCACTAAACATTAAGGTCACGTTTGGCAACCAAATCTTTAGGGAAAAGATTTTTGGTTTTCCTAAAGTTGTTGTAAATCTATGTTTGGGAATTGTAAATTCCCGAGGATTTGGACGAATGGAAATCCTCATTTGTTAGGATTTTCATATCCGACCACCCCGCAATAAGATTTGAAAATCCTCACTTAAGTAAATTTGCACACCAAACCCTATTTTTCTGACCTATATGCATCGCTATACACCAATATCAATGTGAAATATTTAACTATACAAATCCCCAGCGAGGAATCCTTGTTCTAGTGGTAGTGAAGAATCATCAGATCTATGGATTCCTTGCCTATTACCAAACATGCTCTAAGGCTACTAAATCATGGGCTAGGATGATCTGATGGGGTTGATTTTTATTTGACCCTTATCCATTAAGAGAACTAACCATGTACCCAACCCCCACCAATAAGAAGGCATCTAATTGGGCCCCACAAGCCTGGACTGCATATGAAGATTATGCAGTCGGTTCGCAAGAGAACATTGCCCTCCTTAAACAATAAAAACACAATTAAACAAAATATAAAACAAGAATTGAATAAATGTTGAATTACTAAGAAAAAAAAATAAAACTGCAATATATAATAAAACTTTGCAAGGTACAAACCTACATCACACAAAAAGGAGAGCCTTTTCAAACAGACTATATAAAACTTTTCATAGACATTACAGGCAGGAAAATGAGAAATGCTTCAAACATTGCAAAGTGCAATCATCCTCTCACGCCTGTACAAACAGAATATATGTTGTGTTTGCCTGTAAAAATATGCCTTTAGCTATAGACTGCATGACGAGCACGCAGACTGTTCTGCGAAATGGGGATAGCCCAAATTGTCTACCTTGTATACGTGTATTGTGTCAGTAATAAGACATCGCCAAATCGTCTATTCTACAAAGCTCACCTCTCTTGCTTTCATAATAGCATTGTCTGCTATGTCCAAACCTACAACATAGCGTTCAGGGCTGGCAATTGCAACCACATCATATCCCTATCACATATGAAAAATACAATTGTTAGATGAATAGTTAAATCATAACAGAATAGCAATGACATAAAATGCTTCTGATGGTTACATCCACCAAGTATCATTTGTTGAATATGAAAAGCTTGAACCCTAGTTTTACTATCAAGCTACACAGATTTCCAAAAATTTAGAACAAGGATATATATTTTTAAGGATAATGGGAAATGTGTGTGTGACTGTATGTTTGCAACAAGAAGATGAAGTCAGATGGTGTTAAATTTGAATTATCACTCCAAGGGCTTACAAAACTTGGATGAGTGTCAAATTCTGGACTCGCTGCTGTACTGAGAAAACAATTTTTTTGCATTATCAAATCACAGTGTCAAAACTTTTCGCTCATTCCACTAAGGTCATTAATGCATGGGTTACTCTATATAATTTCAAAAACATTAGCCAACTTTATTGGTATTAAAAGTAGCCCAAAAAGTAGGTTTCCACTGACCCAAACTAGTAAAAAAAAGGTGTATTTCCACACGAGCAAAAAAAGAGAGGAAAAAAGAGTACGAGTGTAGGACACACACTGCCGCATCCAGGGATCAGAGCCCTTCCTTTGGGGAGTGATCCTGTCTGGAGAAGATGTAAAATCACAGGCGTAGGCTGTCCCAAGTCCCAGGGAGTTACTCTTTGCTCCCAAGATTTCTCCCATCCATCTGTCCATTCAAAAGGCATGAACTCAGAAACAGAGTTTTCCTCTATTAAGCTAAAGTGCACAACTAATCTTAGCCATTCAATTGAGCATAGAGAAAAAACAGAGGCACTCTCGTACTTAGCTGCCTCTATGGAGTTTCTCATGTATCTCCCCAAGACTGAATTGTAGGACAAATTCATTGTGTAGACTGTCAGAACACCCCTGCCTGGCCAGCCCTTGAACTGGCAGCAGCAACACGAGACATTCCTTGGAATTGAGCTTGTGTGTGTGTGTGTGTATTTTGATTGGTAGCTTGTGTAATATGTGATTGCTTTCCATCTAATCACACATTTTACATGTGCTCAATGCAACAGTGAGTCTGAAAATGAAAGGTGGTCACTTGTCTACAGTCCAATTCAATCAACACAAGCACGTTTGTAAAGTGTTGCGGAAAACCGGTTCTGTGGACAACCTTTTCTGCATTTCATTCCTACCCCCTCCCCCCCTATTGGAAATGCTCTTCCATGGCATCATGGAAAACTTAGTTCATTTTTCTTCTTTTCCTCACAGAAAAACAGCCCCATCAAACTAGGAATTTTTTTTTGCTGTAGAAAGGCGTTTCCACTTTCCACCTTCTTCTGCAGAAAAGCGTGCTGGTTGCTAGTTCGCAGTAATTCAATCCAATTCAATTCCATAACAAATGCCCTTAGCGCTACTGGAAGGTACTCAATGTGGCAACCACAAAGTTGAGAGTTCAGGAGATTTCACTTATCAGTAGGGAAAAAGAAAGTTCAATCCAGCTGCAAATATCACACTGCTGGATTACTTTCCAGTTCAAAGGGTGAGGATGAGATCCAACAGTTCTGGACTTGCAAAAGATTAGGCCCCAGTGTGCAGATTCCATGGGGATACATTGGAAAGTTCCAACGTACGTGGCTACTTGTAAACCTGATTCATTCAAGTTCTTTTAACAATCACAAAAACAATCTGCAAAACAATCCTTACAAATACCTAATCCAATCCGCAATTCATCCCAACCAAAAACTAAAGCAAAAACAAACACACGTCACAAAACTACCAAACAACACACAAATTAAGAACACCAATCTCTCCAAAATCCAACACCCATATCATAAAAACAACCAAACAATTCAAAAAAACAACCCACAATTCCTCACACCCATCTCCAATTCCCCCAGAAACCCATACCCCAAATTCTCCCAAGAAATTCGTGTGTTTTCTTCCTCCTTTGGTTGAAACCCATTAAAAAAAAAAAAAAAACACAGTCGAGAAAATTTGGAGGGCCCCAAAATCAACAAAATTCGATTAGGATAGATTGCTATTGATCACCTGCGGAGCTTTCGTTTACCAATTCCTGTAGTTTTGTCACCTTTGGATTGGTAGGTGGGTCGAGAGGTCGGTCGGCTCCGCTGCTTACCATCTTCACTTGGGTTTGAAAAGGGAGTGATTTCAATCGGAAACGGAGCTTGAAGTTCTGGAGAAGAAGATTATTTGCAAAGGGTTGAGA
Organism: Camphora micrantha; assembly: GCA_003546025.1. NCBI lineage: Eukaryota > Viridiplantae > Streptophyta > Magnoliopsida > Laurales > Lauraceae > Camphora > Camphora micrantha. Next base: position 76,281,036 of record QPKB01000003.1, on the reverse strand, counting down.
GCAGAGAGCCCACATCACATTCTCTGTTGCGAACGTATTAGGAATAGTATATATAGTTCGTAATACTGTCTGTACCTATGCATTCAAAAGGTTTTGGTGTCAGTGCACCTCAAGAACATTTGAATTTGTAAATTTCATTCATCCGCACAGTCAAAATCAGTGTTCCACCTTTGATGGTAGGCCATGCAGTGTAGACCCCATACGGGTAAGAAGCTTGGCAGCGTCGATGATCAAACTGTGAGGCTTGATGTGATCCGGACCAATAAGATCTGGTTAATCACACTAGGTTGTGGAAAATTTATTAACAATTGGCAATTGTAAATCTACTAGAACTTTTGGATTCGATGTTTCTGTATAGGATTTGAAAATCTTCACTTAAATCGATTTGTAGACCAAAACCAATTTTTTTAACAACATGCATCAATGTGCACTGATGCCGATGTGAAATCCTCATGCATATAAATTTTTAGCGAAGAATCCTTGTTCCAAGGGTTGTAAGAATTCTCTAATCTCGGGCTTCATTACCTACCACCAGACATAATATAGGCCCTAAATCCTTTGATGCCAGACTTTCCACCAGTGAGGCCACCTATAAAATTCACATGCCAACAAAATAGGAAGTTGCAGCAAATCATAAGACAGCTGCATGCATAGAGAACTCTACTTGGTTAGCACAAGAATTTATTTTTTTTTACCTACTTTTTAGTGAGATTCAGCCCTTGTGGCATGTACACTGCTCCAAATCAACACAAGTAACTTTGCAGATCACTAGTGAAAGCTGAAGCAGACCTCTTCTCTTCATAGGACAAAAAATTAGACTCCTAAAAGTTTTAGAACCTGTGAAATGATCAGCTGCAAACCGGCAATTTTAAGCAAATCCTTCCCAACCTTTAGCCTCCTCAATTTCTCATTGTGGTGTAATCATTAATGACCAGCCTTTTGGGTTGGGAACAAAGTCATAGCCGGCCAGTGTTTCTGTTGCTATGGTGGTTTAATTTGTTTTGGTGATGAAATATTCCTTTAAAAAAATAAAAATGATCAAATATGTTGCGGCAAGAGCAATGAAACATGGGGTTTAAAAATTGTGACTACTAAAAAAAGGGGGTTAGTTTTAGTGATACAAAAGCATGTGGTTGAATGAGTATTTGTAGGCAATGGATTACATGAGCAATTGATAGAGATACAACAAACAAATATAAACTCAAGGACTGCCTTCACAGAAATGCAACAAACAAATTAAACTTGAGAACTATGCCTTCATGAATTTGCCTACTTGTATGCTCGAATTATACAACTTCTGTTTTGAATTTGTAAATAGAACTTGCTCTCTTAAAGGGTCTCTTTAGAGGATATCTTTTATTTGCCTGAGCTCTTGCGCGGCTTCCGTCATTGTTGGCCTTTCATCTGGCTTCCATTTGATGATACACTTCATAGCAAGCTCTGCACAAGCCATTAGTTGCTCCCTGTTTCTCTCCTTCAATTTGCAAGGCTCAAATATCAAGTGTAGCCGGTTCCCTTTCATCGATGAAATCGCGAAGTCCACCAACACAAATCCAGCACCTTCCCCAGTCTCACTCCATTCGAAAGTCTTCCTCCCAGTTAAAATCTCGAGTAGAAGCACCCCATAGCTACAAACATCGCACTTCTCTGTTACTTGTCCAGTGCTATGATAGTATGGATCAACACTCCCAACAGTACCTACAACAATCGATTTTACATGTATCTTGACTCTTGCCCAAGGGGATCAATATAGATTGCTCAAAACCAATTACGTTGGCTGTACAGTGTTCATCCAATAAATTTTTTGCGGATTTTATGTCTTGATGCACAATTGGTTTAGAAGTACCTGTATGCAGATAGGCAAGCGCATCTGCTACTTCAGTCGCAATTCTTGGACGGTTATCCCATGAAATTCGACTGGAAAGGTCCTTTTCATGGATAAGGTGATACAGACTTTCATTGCATACGAATTCGAAAACTGGCATGGGGGTTGCAGTCTCAAAACAACCACCTAAGATCCTCAACACATTCCTGTGATTTATTTGGGATAGCATGACAATCTCATTGAAAACAGTCTATGGCACGCGCTCACTGCTATTAGTTATTCGCCGAATGGTAAGTGTGCTGCCTTCATGGCTCCCCTTGTAAATGGGGGCGTCAGTGTTTTCTGAACCCACAATATGTCTCTCATCAAAGTTGTTGGTTGCCTTTGATAGCTCCTTTAAAGTTTTTAAGTTGTTTGCCTTTATCCTCACGATTTGAGATTTGCTCCTGCAAGAGTCGAGCTCCATGTTTTAGGAACCATAGCTCCCTTTCTCTTTTATCATGTAGGCCATAATCTACACTTGCACAATTACAAGGTGTTCGTAAGTAGAAATTAAGGATTCTTTACATGCATATAGATGCGAAAACAATAGCATGCATAGTGTAAAGTATTCCAGTACATGTATCAAAATCCATTGCAACACCATCTTTGATTCATACTAACAAAGATGCACATGGTAAAGTTACACCATAATATTCCTTGAAGTTGTGATCCTCGTCATCATCATCTGAGCTTTATCTCATCAATCTGGTTTCTATATTATTTTGGGTAGTAATTCTTCTAATTCACATTTGCTCCCTAGGAGCATCTCAACTGTGGTTAACCTATTTAAGTGGATTCTTTCGGTAGATGTCCCATTATTTTTTTCATTCATTCTCAAAATAAAATTAATCATCCCCAAAATGATGCCAAACAGGCCATAGGCCTTTTGTGAAATCCTAAATACTGAAATACTTTGGATCATTCATTTTTTATTGGCAATTTCTTACCAAATTTTTTTTTTTAAAAGAAGTGGCAATTTTAACTAAATAATTCCCATTAATGGCTGGTTGATCCAAAGTAATTTCTCATTGTGGTTTCATCATTATTGACCAGCCTTTTCGTGGTGTTTCTGTTGCTGCAGTGGTTTTGTTTGGGTGATGAAGTATTCCATAAAAGATAGAAAGATCAACTATATTGGGAAGAGAGCAATGATTAATGGGGTTTAAAAATTTTGATCGCTCAAAGAATATAATAGTTACAGCGACAGAAAGAGCTTGAGTAAGTATTTCCTAGGGAATGGATTACATGAGCAATTGATACAGATACAACAAACAAATATAACTCAAGAACTATGCCTTGATGAATTTGTCTACTTCCATGCTTGCATTATCCAATTTCTATTTTGATTTCAAAATATCACTTGCTCTTTTGAAGGGTCTCTTCAGAGGATCTCTTTTATTTGCCTGAGCTCTTGCGCTGCTTCCTTCATTGTTGGCCTTTCATCTGGCTTCCATCTGATGCACTTCATAGCAAGCTCTGTGCAAGCCATTAATTGCTCCATGTTACTGTCCTTTAAAATGCAAGGCTCAAATATCAAGTGTAGCCGATTCCCGTTCATCGATGAAATCGCAAAGTCCACCAACACAAATCCAGCACCACCCTCAGTCTCATTCCATTCGAAAGTCCTCTTCCCGGTTAAAAGCTCCAGCAGAAGCACCCCAAAGCTATAGACATCGCACTTCTCTGTTAATAATCCAGTACTAGAATAGTCTGGATCAATGCTCCCAGGAGTACCTACAACAGTTGATTTTACATGCGTCTCACCCAAGGGAATCACTATCGATAGCTCAAAGTCAATTACCTTGGCAGTATAGTGTTCATCCAATAAAATGTTTGAGGATTTTATATCTCGATGCACAATCGGCTTAATAGTACCTGTATGCAGATAGGCAATCGCATCTGCTACTTCAGTAGCTATTCTCAGACGATTCTCCCATGAAATTCGACTCGAAAGGTACTTTTCATGGAGAAGGTGATAGAGACTTCCATTGCATATGAATTCAAGCACAGGAATGGGAGTTGCAGTCTCAAAACAGCCGCCTAAAATCCTCAGCACGTTCCTGTGATTAATTTGTGCTAGCATAACAATCTCATTGAAAACAGAGTCTATGCTGTGCTCACCGAGACATTCTGATCGTCGAATGGCAATTGTGCGGCCTTCATGGCTTCCCTTGTAAGTTGTATGGTTTTTTCTTGAACCCAAAATATGTCTCTTATCGAAGTTGTTGGTTGCCTTTGACAGCTCCTTTGCAGAGAAGAACTGAAATTGTTTGGCTTCACCATCACAACTGGAAATTAGCTCCTGCAAGAGTCGAGCTCCATTTTTCAGGAACCATTGCTCCCTTTCTCTTCTCTCATATAGGCCATTAACTACAATACCACAATTACAGGGCATCTGTCAATTGAAGATTCTTCCAATTCATATCATATGGTTGCAAAAACAATGAAGTGGTGTGAAGTATACCAGTCCATGTACTGTTGTACACCCGATATTTTAATTCATGCTAACAAAAGATCAAAATCTAACGTTTCGCCACATTTTCCCCTAAACTTGCTGTCATCCTCATCACCAATATTATCATAATCTGAGCTCATCCCACCTATCTGGATCTATAGTATTCCATGCACTCTAACAGAGAGTGGAAGTAAAGATCCACAACATCACTAACACACCCTCTTTTGAATCTTGATCATAAGATAATTTAATACAAAGCCCCTTTGGGCAACTCAGAACTCTATAAAAAGATTAAATATGTACATTCAGTGTTTGTAGAGTTTTAAATGAAATTAAACTTGTTTGACAAAGATAAAGTTGGTGAGTTTTGCTGAATCAATATTGTACTATCATGCGAGTGGATTGGGTCACGTCTAGGTTGGATCCATTGGCTATTAGCAACATTCTCTCCCACAGGTCATATGGCCATATGGGCAACTTGAACTTTATCCATCATGTCCCAGCTAGTCCATTTACAACACAGTTTTAAACAAATTGTGAGTGACTGAGTGGTCCGAGTCAGCTGAGATGACCTGACTCCCAAGCCCATTGAGTTGGATGAGTGAAATGTGTTTTAACCAATTCCAAACAGTGTACTTAGTCAGACTGGTGTGGGTCGCTTGGATGGATGAAATTTACAGTTGAGTTTGAGTGTCCAAATTTAAGCAGTGATGTCAAGAATGGAATTAAAAAAAAAAAAAAAAAAATAGTTGATGTCAAGAAGAAGAGAAATGACTGATCTGCAGTTAACAAACAAGAAACAAATAGCCCCTATGCTTTAAGGGCATGTTGGCGTAGCATGCGGAAAACTGATTCCGCGGGCAACCTCTCCAGTGTTACATGGAAAACATTTTCCCTGCCTAGGGGAAATGCTTTACATGGAATTGTAAAAAACATTAGTACATTTTTCTACTTTTCTTCACGGAAAAACAGCAACACCAAATATGAACCTTTTTCTATTTTTATTTTTTGGCTGGAGAAAAGTGTTCACACTTTCCATGCTTTTTCTACAAGAAAACAGCCATTAAGGATGGTCCAGATTTACGTTTCTTGTGGAAATATCCTTTCTGCTGCTCAATTATTTACGACTAACCTGGTGATGGGCAGGAGAAGTTGCACCCACAACTAATCAATGAACGAATTCGCATCTGGTTCAGTTGACTAGTTACTCTGAAACCAATATCATGATCTGCAAAGCCATCAATTACACATTAAGATTAGCAAATATAAAGAAACAGATAAAAAGCTCTCTCTCTCTCTCTCTCTCTCAAGATTGGAAGTAATGCCAATACCTTTCAGTTTATTGTCTTCTATATCTCAGTAGCCCTCTCTGGTTTTCTGCAACATAACAAACAGTCCAGCTGTGAGATATGGTCCAAACCAAATGGACAATTCTGATAGTCAATACATACTTGCCATGTGCCAAATCCAATATTGTTGATTCCATCTGTGTTTTGTTAAATTAGTGATATAGGAAGGTGCAGTGAACTCTGGTTGATGAACTGTTTAATATAATTATTTAATCTTTGATATGCTAATCAAATCCACCTTCGACCAAGACTGCCTAACTCCTTGCCCTTTTCTAGATTGTCCACAATGACAGCAGGGATGGCAATGGTTGAATTGAGCACCATGGGTGACATACATATGCTCAATCTATACATTATTTTGATTGGGTTCACAGGCCATAACACAATTTAGTTGATTTGGAATAGGTATTGGTCAAGTTGGTGCGTTGAATAGAAGGAATAGAGTCAACCCAAACCCAACTCATTCATTAGTTAGGTCAGAAATGTCACTAAAAATGAAAAAAATATGGTCACACTGAATTCTATATTACCAAAACAATGGTAGGTTGGGTTGACAAGTAGGGGCAATAGTTGGTGCTAAATTTATGGGATCAAAATTTCAAACCTATCTAAATGGACAGATAATTTAAAGAAAAGCAGTCAATGGTCCAAATTCAATATGCATTTCTATTGAGTGTAGAAACGGAGGATGGGATTGTCGCACCAATCTTATATAAAGGCTACTGCCAGGTTTGAACCATCTGGTACCAGTGGCCTCCACTCTTTCTTACTTTTCTGGCAAAGTTGGTTTATACTCTTTCTTACTTTTCTGGCAAAGTTGGTTTATACTAGTTGAATGCCGAGAAAGACAATTTAAAATGAGAACAGCCTGCTCTTGTAGGAAGAATGCCTCACATGGATAGGGAAGCCTGCACAAATAAGAAGAAAGCTTACATGAGATAGAGAGATACTATGTTGTGCTTGAAGGAGTAAAACACCATAGTGGGGCCCATTGATTGGAAATCTGGGCTGAAACTAAATTTAATTTTTTTTTATGATTTTATGTATTTTTAAATTTTACTTCTACATAAGTTGGCCACCACATTAGTTTGATGGTTTGATTAAAAAAAATCCGGATCTTCTTCCCGTATATTTTACATGAAAAGGATTGTAGCTCCACCTCGGAGCGCCCGCGCGCGCGCGTGCGCGCGCACACACACACATATATATATATGATGGTAATTTGGACCGTTCAACTTGAATCTCATCCTCTCCAATTAACACTATCTAATGTACTGTTGATCAAAATACCTTAAACCCTTTATCAATCATATGCACAATCTAATAGTGGGACAAACTCCTATTAAATTAAAATTTGAAGACAAGTCACTAGAGATGATAGGACTCAAGTTGAATGGTCTGAATTATCGGCATGTGGGCCCTATGGAAGAGTTCTGGGCTTCTATTATGCTGCCCGGGGATCCAAACTCAATAAAAAAAACTAACACAGCCTTATGCATTGTTTTTATTAGTCACTTTTGTTTTATCAAATGGTCGATCTTCCAAAGGGGGCAACTTCTATTTGGGTAATATTTGATACTATCGATTCACAAAAAGGGAGCTGATTTTGAGTGGATTGGTTTCAAAAGGTGGGGCTCATTGTGGAGTATAACTCATTCGACTTTGGATTTCTTTAAGCAAAGACTTCGACGATCATAGAGTTGCTCTCCTACATACAGGCGGTTGATTTGATGGGGACCACATCTCTGAATGTTTTGGCTTAATGTCATAAGTACTTTAAATTGAAGCTAGTGCTAAATCTTTTCCAAAACTTCTAATGATCATCCAAAATTTATTTTCCAAACACTTTTTCAATATAGAAATTGAGGTCAACTGAGGAATTCCCACCCTCCCTTTACTGGATCAATTTTAATAGCAGGTTTTGTATTTTTAACATATAAGATTATGAAATTGCACGTGTACATTTGTGAGAATTTTCTGCATCATATGCAATTAACAAACATGAAAACACAATGTAAGTGAGGCGGGCCAGTTTAAGGAAGCCAAAAACTAAACTTCTGACAAACCAAACTCACAGAAGATAAAAAGCAGCAGTTTAGGAGAGAAGTTGCAAATGCAACTTTTCCTCCGTTCTAAGCGGAGGGGGACCGAGTGGGGTTGAGAGTGTTTGTATTTTGCTGCATAATGAAAGATTGGAGGGCTTTTATAAGATCGTAAAGAGTTTCTGAAAATATTTAAAATCCACTTGATATATTCATTGTTTATGTGTGAAAGGACTTGACAGAGAGACCCCAAAGAAAGAGAGAGCTCACAAGTTGCTATATTCATTTTTTAAAATCCACTTGATATATCCACTTTTCCTCCTTCTTAGTGGAGGAAAAGTTGCAAATTGCGTATATTATGGGAGGCTCTAGCCTTCCCCACAGAGATGGGAAACTCCGGGATGAACCTAATTTTTTTTTATTATTATTATATTTATTTTCAAATTTTACTTCTATAAAAGTTGGCCGCCACGAAAGATTGACGGTTGGAATAAAAAAATTGGATATTCTTCTCGTGTGTTTTACATGCAAATGATTGTAGCTCCTTCTTGGAGCACATATGATGATAATTCAGACCTTTCAACTTGAATCTCATCCTCTCCAATTAGCACAATCTAATGTACTATTGATCAAAATACCTTAAACCCTTCATCGATCATATGCAGAATCTAGTAGTGGGACAAACTCCTGTTGAGGTGAAATTCGAAGACAAGTTACTAGAAAGGATTGGATTCGAGTATAATGGTCTGAATTGTGGTGATTTGGTCCCCATGGAAGAGTTCCGGGCTTTTGTTATGCTGCTCGGGGATCCAAACTCGATAAGAAAAAACTAACAAAATCTTATGCATCGTTTTTATTAGTTCCTTTTCTTTTATCAAATGGTCGTTCTTACAATGGGGCTAACTTCTATTAGGGTAATGTTTGAGACTATCGATGCACAAAAAAGGGAGCTAATTTTTAGTGGATTGAGTCTCAATACGTGGGACTCACTGTGGGGTATAACTCCTTAAACTTTGGATTTATCTAAGTCAAAGACTGCGATGATGAGAGAGTTATGCTCCTAGATCCAGGCGGTTGATTTTATGGGGATCATATCTCTGAATGTTCTAGCCTAATGTGATGAAGTACTTCAAACTGAAACTAGCACTAGATCTTTTTTTAAATTTCTAACGACCATGTAAAATTTATTTTCCAAGCAATTGTTCAATATAGCAATTCAAAAAACACTTGTATGATACTTATGGTCTATTACTCTTCAACTGTCCAGTTGAGGGTCATCGACTATACTGTTATAATGATCCAGCCATTAGAACATGAGACCCAATTGAGTGAACTCAAGTCCTGAGTAGTCATTTAAGGATGAGGTAATGTGAGGGGTGGGGGTGTCCCTAGGTACTTTCGGACATCCAGAATGATATCAGTCTCTCCTGTCTCCTTCAGGCATATATTTAGCAACTAAGTTTATCAAGGGGCTGGCCCTGGCCCTGTCCTAGGCAAGCTAGTTAGTTATGGACGAGAATGTGCTCCGTGCTCTATCCTGACAAATAGGAATGAAAACCGGCCAGGTTGGAATCTATATAGGCCATAACCCATTGTGTTTCAGGGTAAAGAGGACCTAACCTTTATTAGTATCTAGAGGGAAATTTAAAACTTGCATTGGCCGGCGTTGGGCCGAGTGGGGTTGAGAGTGTTTTGTATTTTGCTGCAGAATGAGAGATTAGAGGACTCTTATAGGGCCGGGTCGGCCGTAAAGAGTTCCTTAAAATATTTAAAATCCACTTGATGGATTCATTTTTAAAAAGAGTTGTGTGTGAAAGGACCTGACCGATTGAGAGACCCCAAAGAAAGAGGGAGCTCACGAGTATGGAGCCAACCGAATCCGACCCATATGTGTTTCAGGTTGGAAATGTCAAAATAATGACAGAATCCCATCCCCACCCTCCGGGGGATTAAAAAAGGTCTAAAAGGAGTCCCCGGGTAAGATTGAGGTCAACCGAGGAATTTCCACCCTTCCTTTACTGGATCAGTTTTTATGGCCAGGTTTTGTATTTTTAACATATAAGATTATGAAATTAAGCAAGTACATTTGTGAGAATTTTCCGCACCATATGCTATTAACAAACATGAAAACACATTGTAAATGGGGCGGGCCAGTTCAAGGTAACCAAAAAATAAGTTTATGTCGAACTAGAAGATAAAAAGAGGCGGTTTAGGAGAAAAGCTGCAAACGCAACTTTACCGCCGTAAAAATCAGCGGTATAGTTGCAAATTCCACTTTTCCTCTGCTCTGAGAGGAGGAAAAGTGGCACATGCAGTTTTACCGTGGTAACCACCAGCGGTAAAAATGCAAATGCAACTTTTCCTCCCTTCTTCGTGGAGGAGAAGTTGTAAATCGCAGATATCATGGGAGGCTCTAGCCTTCCCCACAAAGGGATGGGGAACTCTGGGATGAAGCTAATTTTTTTTTTTAATGATCATATGTATTTTCAAATTTTACTTCTATAAAAGTTGGCCGCCACGTAAGTTTGACGGTTAGATTAGAAAAATTAGATATTCTTTTTCTCGTGTGTTTTACATGCAAATGATTGTAGCTCCTTCTTAGAGCACATATGTTGGTAATTCTGGCCTTTCAACTTGAATCTCATCTTCTTGAATGAGCACCATCAAATGCTCTGAAGGCCCTGTCACAGAAGATTACAACGACCGAATCATTTATCTCTTTAGGTAAGATAGTGGCGATCTTAAAGAAGCATTTTTCATTATCATTGGGTATGAGTTTATAAGCATCCAAAACTTTCCCGGCCAAGGAAAGCATTTTCATGGGCTGGCAATCCTTCCCTCTAAAAGTGGCATCATTCCTAAATCTAAGAAAAAGCCCAGCAACGGGCCAAAACAAATGCCTTGATATTGTGACAGAAAGAACGATGAAACAAATCACTCAACTTATTACCACCATACCATCGGACATTCCTCCTGAATAGAATGAGTTAGGAGCTCCAGTAGAGGAGCCAAATCAGGCCGCTCTAGCATGCTCACATTGAAAAAGAGTTTCCTTATTTTTCTGACACGAAGAACATAGGGGCATCATGGTTGATTCCCTCAGTTTGACGCTCTACTAGCATAGTAAAAGTCAAGTAAACCTTAATTTTTCAGACATGTCACATTAAAAGTACTTTAATTCAAAACTCCCTCCATTTTTTTCAAAAAAAAAAAAAAAAAAAAAGTAAAAAAGCAACTACCTTTATCCACTAAAAAAAATAAATTCACTTTCCATACAAACAGACAAAAAAATTCCATAACAAACAACTAAATATAAAATGCTACAAAAAAGCAATTCATATGGATACAGCAAACAATAAAGGCCTTCATGAATTTCCTACTTCTATCCTTGAATTATACGATTTCCGTTTTGATTTTGTAAATAGAGCTTGCTTCTTAAAGGGCCTCTTCAAAGGATTTCTTTATTTGCCTGAGTTCTTGCGCAACTTCCTTCATTGTTGGCCTTTCATCTGGCATCCATCTGATGCACTTCATGGCAAGTTCTGCACAAGCCATTAATTGCTTCATGTTGCTGTCCTTCAAAATGCTAGACTCAAATATTAAGTGCAGTTGATTCTCTTTTATTGATGAAATCACGAAGTCCACCAACAGAAATCCGCCATGCTCACCAGTGTCCCTCTGTTCCACAGTCTTCTTCCCAGTCAAAAGCTCAAGCAGAAGCACCCCAAAGCTATAAACGTCACATTTCTCTGTTAATCGTCCAGTGCTAGAATAGTGTGGATCAATGCTCCCAACAGTTCCTACAACACTTGATTTTATACATGTCTCGCCCAAGGGAATCGCTATAGATAGCTCAAAGTCAATTAGCTTGGCAGTATAGTGTTCATCCAATAAAATGTTTGAGGATTTTATATCTCGATGCACAATCGGTTTGGTAGTACCTGTATGCAGATAGGCAATTGCATCTGCTACTTCAGTTGCAATTCGCAGACGATTCTCCCATGACATTCGACTCGAATGGTACTTTTCATGGAGATATTGATAGAGACTTTCGTTGCGTATGAATTCGAAAACAGGCATGGGGGTTTCAGTCTCAAAACAACCGCCTAAGATCCTCAGCACGTTCCTGTGATTAATTTGGGATAGCATGACAATCTCATTGAAAACACAGTCTATGATGTGCTCACTGTGAATATCTGATTGTCGAAAGGCAATTGTGCGGCCTTCATGGCTTCCCTCGTAAGTGGTTTGGTTATTTCTTGAAGACAAAATATGTCTCCTATCGAAGTTGTTGGTTGCCTTTGATAGCTCCTTCAAAAAGAAGAACTGAAGTTGTTTGGCTTCACCTTCACAATTTGCAATTAGCTCCTGCAAGAGTCGAGCTCCATTTTTCAGGTAACACAGCTCCCTTTCTCTTTTCTCTTGTCGGCCATTACCTACAATAACACAATAACAGGGCGCTTGTCAGTAGAATACGGAGGATTAAAGAAAAAAAAAAAAAAAAAAAAAAAATTCTTTAGGTGACCGATGGGCCTAAAAGATCAATTTAACTGATCTTGCACCAGATCAGTCATTTTGTCTGAAAAAGGTGTTTTTTTAGCACTTTCAACTAGCGTCCCTAGCGATCTTAGTTTTACGACGTTAAAGGTTCCTAGGACCCTGCGTTGTGCACAAATTAGAATAAAATAGGCGTGTTTCCTCATCATCCTTCTCTTCCTGACTTTGACCATGATCCTAATGCACCTGCTTCACCTCGCCCTCCTCCTCGTCCTCCCTGAAATCCATGGAGTTAAAGGTCGGGAGGGGGAGGGGGAATTTCAGAGCCACCGCGGCGTTTTCGATTGACGACGTAAGAAGAAGGGAAGACGAAGGAAGAGGAGGAATTTGGGAAGGAAGAAATGAAGAGGCAATAGCAGCAGTAGCTACAGAAGAAGAAGAGACATGGCCAAAGGAAAGGAGCAGAACATAAGAAGGAAGAAGAAGAAGAGTCAGAATCGTCATTCCCACGCGAGAGCTATTTTGTTCTAATTTGTGTACCCCGCAGGGACGCTAGTTGAAAGTGCTAAAAAAAAAAACACATTTTCAAGCAAAATGATTGATTTGTGCAAGGTCAGTTAAAATGATCTTTTAGGCTCACTGGTCACCTAAGTGTGTGTGTGTGTGTCTATATATATATATATATATATATATATATATATATATATATTGGTAAAATCCTCCAGAATATAAGATTCTTCCAATTCATATAGTTGCAAAAATAATAAAGTGGTATGAAGTATTCCAATCTTATGTATCAAAATCCATTGCAACACCCTCAAATTTGATACATACTAAAAAGATCCAAAAAAAAAAAAGATCAAAAAGAGAGACAACCTTGCAAAAAAATTGCAAAAGAAAAACCCCCCAACCTACTGTTAAGTCGACCAGGAAGCTCTAGTTCTCCTCAATTCAATTTTCTCGTTCAGCATTGATTTGATTCGATTTGCATGGTTTCTAGAACTCGTCAGAAAAACACAAAGAAGCACAACATCAAGTCCTCTTTTGAAATATCATTGAATGAATAACCCTGTCAGAGATTGTTGAAGTAATGATCCACAACGTTACTAATACATCCTCTTTTGAATCTTGATGTAAGATAACTTAATACAAAATCCCTTCTAAATAAAGGCAATTCATAATGAATAAAAATATTGAAAGTATAGTTCAATCTAAGTAAATAATAATAGTACTTTGAGAATTCTAATGAAATTGGACATTGAAACATTTGATAAAATTTGTGAATTAGACTGAATTGACATTGAACTACCAAGCAAATCAGTTGGATCAGGTCTAGGTTGGACCCATGGGCTATTGATCATTTACCACTAACCGCAGGAGAAGTTGCATAGACGAGACATCAATGAACGGATAACCATCTGGGTCGCTTGACTTATTAACCTGAAACCAAAGTCAAGATCTGCAAAGCCATCCATTACAGATTAGTAAACAAAAAGAAACACAGCAAAGGAGAGGATCCAAATATTCTCTCTCTCAAGAGATTGGCAGTAATACCTTTAGGTCGATTTTCTTTCATCCCTCCATACCCTCCTCTGGTTTTCTGCAGTCTTAAAAACTGTAAGGCTATGACATATGGAATGTGCAGAATGGGCGATTATGGTTGTTGGTACAGGTTTTGAAAGTGTCAAAGCCCAACCTTGTGTGGTCTAAGTGAGGGGGATGATGAGTCTGCTCTTTTGTTGACTTCTATCCATGTTTGAACCCAGGACTTATATTCCATGCATGTTTATTTGACTAGTGATGTAGGAAGGTGCAGTGAGCTTTCGTCATTTGAGCCAGGACTTAATATCCATCCATGTTTATTTGACTAGTGATGTAGGAAGGTGCAGTTAGGCATGTTAAATGGGCCAGGCCCACGGCCCGGTCAACGGCATGTCCCGTGACATAGGCCATGCTGGGCAGAGGTGCATGGGCCCGTTGGCCTGGCCCGCCAGGATCGTGCTTGGCCGCCCAAAAATGGCTATTTTTTAAAAAAAATTGTCCATTTTAACCCCCCAACGACCATAAAACAGTCATATTAGGGGTATTTTGTGTCATTTTCAATTTTACAAAGTCTATAAATACTCTAACCCTCCCATTCTTTTTCTTTTAATCAAAGTTTTATTTACAAAAATAAAATACAAAGGATGTCAATCATTATATAACAGGTGGGCCCGTTGTGACAAAATCACTGTGGAAATTGGGCCCAAATAGAACACAAACTTCTTCTGTGCATTTTTTATTTTTGGCACCTACCAAACATCACTAGATGACTTTGTTTGGTCAGGTAAGCTTGAAAATAGGTTGGGAACTTAAGTCTTATTGAAACCAAACCTAAATTTATTGACCCAAATTACATCCCTTTCTAATATTCTTCTCCGGTCCGGTCAATAGTTATAAACTTATAATAGTAATCCAAAAAAAAAAATATATATATATATATATAATGTTACTTTTACTTTTATTATGATTATATTATCTCATTAAAACATAATCAGCTCTAAGTATAGTTTGGTCTCTTCACTTGTGCCTCAAACTATGGATCTCGTCTTGGACTCATAGGTGTCTCTTTGGAATGTGTCCAATCAGACATTAGGTCCCAACCAATCCATATATATACACAGCCCTAGCCATAATAAATATAAATTAGGTGAGAGAATAAGGCTTTTAGATGGCTTTGTTTAGCTAGGTAAGCTTGGAAATAGGTTGGGAACTTGGGTCTAATTGAAGCCAAACCTAAATTTATTGACCCAAATTACATTCCTTTCTAATATTCTTCTCTGCTCCGGTCAATAGTTATAAACTTATAATAGTAATCCAATATACATATATATATATATAATGTTACTTTTACTTTTATTATGATTATATTATCCCATTAAAACATAATCATCTTTAAGTATAGTTTGGTTTCTTCACCTGTGCCTCAGACCATGGATCTCGTTTTGGACTCATAGGTGTCTCTTTGGAATGTGTCCAATCATATATTAGGTCCTAACCAACCCATATATATACAACCCCAGCCATAATAAATATAAATATAGGTGAAAGAATAAGGCTTTTTAAAAAGATTTTTTTTTGAATTAATATTAATTATTTGAACATGAGTAGGCTGAGTTTGACCGAACCACTTAAATATATTTGTCATTCTCCCTGCTTGTGTTCTAATTTTTATTTTTAATACTGATAAGAAAAAAAAAAGATAAAAAATGTGAAGGAGGCCCGCCGGCCTGGCCCGCTCCAGCCCAGCCGATGGCAGGCCATGCTAGGGTTTTTCCCTAGTGGCGGCCGGGCCCGTTTGACATGCCTAGGTGCAGTGAGCTTTTGTTGATGAATTGTTCATTAATATATGTTTTGGTTGAAAGATATCATTATCATTAGCATCAAAGCCTTGTCCCAATTATGTCTGGGTCAGCTACGTGAATTATTTTTCTCCATTTGTGAAGGTTGAAGCTTAAGCCTTAACACAAGCTAAGGCCCTAATCATATCTCTTTTAGATTTCAATGCCAATCATGAATCTAGGGTTAATTAAACTAAATCCAAATAAAAAGCAATCAATCACAAGAGAAGGAGACACAGGATTTGTACCTGGAAAAACCTACTCAAAAAAAAAAAAAACCACGGACTTAACCGTCTAGGCCAATTGAATCACGGGGCTTACCATCTACGTCAATTGAATCCTTAATTACCATGACAGATTCAGGTTAGGTTTACAAATAGGCATAAAAGGTTGCTACTCCTTAATATATGCTAGCAAAATTTTCTGGTCTCATCTAAATGGACAGATAATATAAAGAAAAGCTGTCAACGGTCCAAATTCAATATCCATGTCTATTGTCTATTGATTGTAGAGTCAGAATCTAGGATTGTCCAACCAATCTACAAAAGGGCTCCTGCCTGGTTTGAACCACTTGAATGGGTACGAGCCACTACCTATTTGACAAAATAATGACTGGCCATCAAATATCTCAAGGCCAAGGTTCGGCTGCACAAGGTTGCAACTTGCACCAGTGGTTTACCCGGTTGAACCGTAAAATAGATTTTAAAAGTTCTAAAAGCATATATATTTTTAAAGAAAACATGTGTACACTCAACACAGGCTGTTAAACGCCCTAGCTTGACTTGCCAAATCAGGTGACATGTGACTTGTTGAGGCCTACATAAAATGAGTCCATACATTCAGGTTTTGACGCAGGATGATGCACTGTTCTAAACTTTGTTGTAAAATCATATATGAACCACAAAAGACTTTAAAAAGAGCTCTCCTAGTAATAACCCAAAAACAATGTTCTTTTTGTTATAAATAGTTTTGTTTCCTCTCTCTCTCTCTCTCTCTAATTACATGGGTGGGGCGGCATTAAAAACAATCATATTCCTAAATTAGCATAATCTATCAGCCAAGGGGTCATCTCATAGGGTGCTTCAGTCATTCGTTGTGCTCTGCCTGTGTTAATTCCACCATAGTGCTCCGTTTAAGTGCTCCATGCTCCGCCACACATTCCCACTTATACTTTGTTGGGGCCGGGGGTCGATCCTTGGCACTCAAGGTAAGTTGGGATGGGATGCCCCTTTCCACTGGGCTATCACGCATTTCTCGCTATAAACAGTTTTATACTTCTCTCCCTCTATATCTCTTGTTATTGTTGATTTGATTCAACAAACAGGTTTTGGTTCTTTTGTGCCACCACTGTGACCACAGGTCTCACATGCCAACAAACAGGAAGTTGCAGCAAATCATAAGTCAGCTACATGCACAGAGAACTCTGCTTGGTTAGCACATTAAAAAAATAAATAAAATTACAAACTTTCTTTTGAGATTATGCTCTTATGGCCTCTACATTCCTCCAAAACAAACAAAAGCTGAAGAGGGACTCATATTAGAATGAAAAAAATTGCCTCTTCAAAGTTCCCCTGTAATAGGACCTGAGAAATGATCCCCTGCATACCCCAATTTAAACCAAATCCTTCCCAAATAATAGCTGGTTGATCCAATATAATTTTCCATAGTGGTTTAATCATTCATGTCCAACCTTTTGGGGTTGGGAACACAGTTATAGCCACGCGATGTTTCTGTGGCTGTAGTAGTTCTGGTTTGGTAATGAAGTAATCTAAAAGGGAAAAAACAACTAATATTGTGAAGAGATCTATGAAACATGGGGTATAACAAAATGCGACTACTCAGAAAAAAAAGCAGCAGCATTAGCTTCAGCCATAAGAAACCACGTTCTGAATACGTATATATGGGGAATGGATTACATGGGCAATTCGTAGAGATACACTAAACAAATAAAGCTTAAGAACATTGCCTTCATGAATTTCCTACTTCTATTCTTGAATATCCTTTTCTACTTCGATTTGTAAATAGCACTTGTTCTTTTAAAGGGTCTCTTTCAGAGGATCTCTTTTATTTGCCTGAGCTCTTGCACAACTGACTTCATTGTTGGCCTTTCATCTGGCTTCCATTTGATGCACTTCATAGCAAGCTCTGCACAAGCCATTAATTGCTCCATGTTACTCTCCTTCAAAATGCAAGACTCAAATATCAAGTGTAGCCGATTCTCTTTCATCGATGAAATTGCAAAGTCCACCAACAGATATCCACCACGCTCTCCAGTGTCCCTCGGTTCGCAAGGCTTCTTCCCAGTTAAAAGCTCAAGCAGAAGCACCCCATAGCTATAAACATCGCACTTCTCTGTTACTTGTCCAGTACTACAATAGTCTGGATCAATGCTCCCAAAAGTACCTACAACAATGGAATCTACATGTGTCTTGCCCAAGGGGATTGATATAGATAGCTCAAAGTCAGCGACCTTGGCGGTGTAGTGTTCATCCAATAAAATGTTTGAGGATTTTATGTCTCGATGCACAATTGGTTTAGAAGTACCTGTATGCAGATAGGCAATCGCATCTGCTACTTCAGTCGCGATTCTTAGACGATTCTCCCAAGAAATTTGATTGGAAAGGTCTTTTGCATGGAGATGGTGATCCAGAGATCCATTGCTTATGAATTCGAAAACTGGCAAGGGGATTGCAGTCTCAAAACAACCACCTAAGATCCTCGCCACATTCCTGTGATTTAGTTGGGACAGCATGACAATCTCATTGAAAACATGGTCTAAGCGGTGCTCACGGCAACCAGCTGATTGTCGAATAACAAGTGTGCAGCCTTCATGGATTCCCTTGTAAGTGGTATATGTGTTTCCTGAGCCCAAAATAAGTCTCTTATCGAAGTTGTTGGTTGCCTTTGATAGCTCCTTTGCATAGAAGAATTGAAGTGGTTTGACTTTACCGTCACAAGTTGAGATTTGCTCTTGCAAGAGTCGAGCTCCATTTTTCAGGAACCATTGCTCCCTTTCTCTTTTCACACGTCGGCCATTACCTACAATAACACAATTACAGGGTGTCTGTCAGTAGAATTGAAGATGCTTCCATAGTTCCATTTCATATGGTTGCAAAAACAATAGAGTGGTATGGAGTATTCCAGTCTATGTATCAAAACCCACTGCAACACCATCAATCAAATTTGATTCATACTAACAAAGATACACATG
The DNA here is from genome assembly GCA_003546025.1 of Camphora micrantha. Lineage (NCBI taxonomy): Eukaryota > Viridiplantae > Streptophyta > Magnoliopsida > Laurales > Lauraceae > Camphora > Camphora micrantha. Next base: position 76,262,235 of record QPKB01000003.1, on the reverse strand, counting down.
CTAAAGGGTATTCCGGGAAGTAATTCTTCTAATTCGTATTCACACTCAGAATGGAAAGTTTACCAATTGAATAGGGGAGATTCATCTCTTTTCTTTTTTTTTCTTTCTACGGTTCTCCAACTTTAATGTATCAATTCAATTTTCTCGTTCAGCATTAATTTTATTCAAACTGTAAAGTCCACTATTGAAATATCACTGAATGAACAACCCCGTCAGAGACTTTTTAAGTAATGATCCACAACCTTACTAATACATCCTCTTTTGAATCTGGATTTAATATAACTTAATACAAAATCCCTTCTAAATAAGGGTAATTCGGAAAATATAAAAAAGTTAAAAAATATACATTCAATATAAGTAAATAATAGAAGAACTGTTAAAGTTCTAAAATGAAGTTGGACATGGGGACATTTGATAAAATTTGTGAACTAGACTGAACCAGTATTGAACTACCAAATGAGTGGCTTTGGTCAGGTCTAGGTTAGATCCATACTATTAACAACATTTGATCCCTAGGTCACATGGGCAACTTAAACTTTATCCACCATGTTGAAGCTTGGAACCTGTCCTACCCTGGTCCATTGGCAACAAAAATTCAAAACTCACCTTGGCACGCCCTAGTCAGGTCAGCTGACTTGAGTGAACCGGGTCTAACAGATTCTGAACAGAGTAGTTAAGTTCAAGTAGGCCAAATTTAAACAATGATGTCAGGTCAGCTGACTGAGTGAAATGGGTCTAACTGATTCCAAACAGAGTAGTTAAGTTCAAGTTGGCCAAATTTAAACAATGAGATCAGGAGGCAGAGAAATGATAGATATTCATTTAACAAACAAGAAGAAGCAGAGAAATGATTGATATGCATTTAACAAACAAGAACCAAATAGCCCCTAGGCTTTTATGATGGTCCAGATTTTATGTTTTCTTGTGGGAAAATCCCTTTCCACTGATCAAGACTAACCGTAATAGAAGTTGCATCCACAAGCCATCAATGAACAAATTCCCAACTGGGTCGCTTGACTTGTTACCCTGAATCCAAAATCAAGATCTGCAAAGCCATCTATTACAGTTTTAATTAAAAAGAAACACAGCATAGGAGAAGATCCAAATTCTCTCTCTCAAGATTAGAAGTAATAGCAATACCTTTCAGTTGATTGTGTTCTTTCTCTCAGTCGCCTCCCTCGTTTTCTGCAACATAACAAACAGTTCAGCTGTGAGATATGAACTGAACCACATGGTCAATCCCTATTGTTGGTACAAATTTTCCAAGAGTCAAAATCCAACCTTGTGTAGTTTAAGTGAGGAGGTGATGAGTCTGGTCTTTTTGTTGACTTCTATGTCTGTTTAACTAGTGATATTGAAAGGTGCGGTCAACACTGGTTGATGAATTGTTTAATATCTTCTTTATTTTTTACTTTAATTTTTATTGAAAGAAATGAATTGCTTGAGATTTGCTATGCTAATGAAATCCACCTTTGATCAAGCTTTCCTTATTGTCCAAAATTCAAGTAGGGGTGGAAATGGGTTGAAATGAATAGATCACAACAGGTAACATGTATAGGCTTAATCTATACATTATTTAGACAGATTGGGTTGGATTTTTATCAGGTTGCATGTTGACTAGAAAGAATGGACTAAACCCATACCCCCATTCATTAATTAGGTCGGAAATTTCACACTAGGAAAAAAAAAAAATATGGACTCATTGAATCATAAATTAGACTGATAGTGTCTTGTTAGGTTGATAACAAGTAGAGGCAATGGTTGCTACTCAATTAATAAGTGCAAGATTTTTCTAGTCTCATCTAAATGGACAGGTAATATAAAGAAAATCAGTCAATGGTCAAAATTCAATATGCATTTCTATTGATTGGAGAGTCAAAGACTAGGATTAGGACACCAATCTTATATAATGGTTACTGCCTGGTTTGAACCACATGGCTGGGTATGAACCCAACCAATACATACACAAACACCACAATATACTTAAAAAAGGAGACCTCTCCTGATGATTAAAATTAAGAATTTTTTTCATATACCCCCCTAGAGTTTCTAATATTTGGAAATAAACCCCTGTAGGTTCAGTCTTTAGTGATACATCCCTACTAAAGTCCTATGTGATTTTAATACCTTTCTTACCTCCAACATCAGTGAGGTTGACAATGCAGAGATGCATCACTCTTCAATGCTGAAACTACAGGGGTCTATTTTTAAATCCTAAAAATGTAAGGGGTTATTATACAAAAAAAAAAAACCATAAGCCATCCTTATTTATTAGAGTAATATAAATTACAACACCTCCAGACTCCCGATTCAAAATTCCCGCCAAATGAGAATCTCCGAACTCTCACCTGATCTCCGACCACCGGCCGCCGTCTCCCCCTCTCCCTCTCTTACCGTCGACGAAATCGAAGCTTTCGTCAAAGAAGCCGAGCGCCTCTCTCCCGACGATCTCCTCGCTGGAAAACTCTCATCCTCCCTCCAAAAGCCCCTATCTCGCCTAAATTCTGTCCATCCACTGCCGGAATCCGCCAAGCTCCACCTATGGAAGCTCAGCTACCGCCTCTGGAACGCCTGCGTCGACCTCACTAATGCCCTCGAGATCCGCTCCCAACAACCTCTCGATCTCCGCCACAAGATCGCCGAAGAAAACGCCAAGCTCCGCCAGATCTCCGCCGAGCTCCTCCTCATAGCCGGACCAGTCGCAGGCATTCCATCTCCCGCCTTCAAATCCGCCTCCTTCTTCTACAAAACCGGCGTGATCTGGCACGATCTGCGAAAATTCGATCTCGCAGAGAGGTGCTTCGAACGAGCAACAGATCAGGTGTCGAAGATAGCAATCGAACGGGTTTCCGACGCGGAAGAGGAGAGATTCCTCTTAGATCTGAACATCGCGAGATCTCGAACCGCATGGGAAATCTCAGATCGGAATGTCGCCTTCGCCTTGCTCAATCGATCAAAAAACCTCCTGTTTGGTAAGATCGAGAGCTACAAAACCCTAGCAGAGCAGTACCTGCAGTTTGGGAAGTTCGCTCTGTCGAAAGATCAAGGATCGAAAAGCAACGAAGCTCTGAAGCTGATCGAGGAAGCGGTCGATCTGTGCGATAAGGGATCGACGGTCGCGAAAACCCTAGATCTGAGAGATCTGCGGTCGAGATCGCTGCGGTTTCTGGCGGCGGCGCATCTGCAGAGGGAGGAGTTCGAGAGCGTGGTGAGGTGCGTTAGGGTTTTGAGGGAGGGTGGCGCCACGAGCGGGGAGCATGCGAGCGTGGGGTTTTTGGCGATGAAGGCGTGGTTGGGAATGGGGAGGTGTGGGGAGGCGGAGAAGGAGCTGAGGGGCATGGTCGTAAATAAGGAGGTTCCTGAGGGCGTTTGTGTTTCGGCGGTGGAGGCGTTTTTTGAAGGGGCGGGGGCGGCCGGGGCGGAGGCGGTGAAGGGGATTTTTTTGGGGATGATGGGGAGGTGCCACGTCAGCGCCGGATCGGCGGTTCGGGTGGTGCAAAGGCTCGCGGCTGGAGGTGGAGGCGGAGAGGGGGGGAGGATGATGGCGAAGGTGGTGGCGGAGCTAGTGGCGGATGAGAGGGTGGTGGCGCTTTTCGCCGGAGACGGGAAGGATAGGTGGGCTATGCACGCCGTGCTGTGGAACAGGTTCGTTGCTAACTTGCGCCCCTCGCATGAAATAAGCGTACGTTAGGACTGGTCATGGTTTGTTGGTGGGCCCCACCGGCCAGGAAAATCACGTCCGTTCAAAGTTGCTAGTTGCCTTTATAGAGGTTTTTAGCCGTCCATCGCTTACCTGAAATGGTATGGGTAATTGTGATTATTCCCTCTATTCACTTTCACAATCATTCACTAGCACACAAATTATGCAATTATCAACTCTGATCACTCCCAAAATCATTTGTAACCACTCCACAGTCATGTATAATCACTCTAAATCACTCCCAAAATCACACATCTTGATGCAACTAATTATAGCAGTGACTGAATATAAGCAGAGAATCTTATTAGATGGGTGATGAGAAGCAAACTTAGATAGCTGACATGAGGTGAATCATGAACCTAAATCCTGAACTGTTATAGGAAGCTTGTTCTGTTGAGAACAACGGTAGCCCACCAACTGTTTTGCTTTGACAGGATCATCTGACTGGATCTTGGACTAGCCTTTTTGAGCCCGTGTGGGCCTACAACATGCACTGTATTGTTAAACTCCTATTCTATGATTTGTAATTTCTAAATTTTTTTTGCTTTCATCTGATCTGTGTGCAGCGGAGCTGAGTTTTTCAGATCAAAAGACTATGAAGTGAGCGCGGAGATGTTCGAGAAATCGATGCTCTACGTGCTGCATGATGTTGAGAATAGGATTCTACGAGCCAAGAGCTTCAGGGTCCTTTGTCTCTGCCACCTTGGGCTATCCCAGCTCGATCGAGCTGAAGAATACATCAACGAGGCCCAAAAGGTCCATATGTTAGCCTGTTCTCTTCTCTTCAAACGCCATTTGCTTCTGTAACCTGATTTGTGTTTCCCTCTTCTTCTTCCAGCTGGATCCTAACATAGCATGCGCATTTTTCAAGGTAAGGATGACAGATGAGATTGTATAGTAGTATTTTTCTCTTTGTAGATTCACTCAAACGGGTCGAGTTTGGGTCTGATCCATGTGGTCCATGCCTCCTTATAGACGGTTGGATCCTATTCCTGGGTCATCCATACACAGTTTTGTTAAAACTTTCGGCTCTTGGAGAGTCATAATGGTCCTCTTTGCTCTCTCTTCAATCTGCGTCCACCCCATATTTTTTCATTTGTATGCTCTATCGGGAATGAGATATTATAATCATGACTTATTCTAACTGACCTAAGTTGAGTTGACTCAGCAGGTCACCAGTATGAGTGTTAGTTTTCAGTTTCTAAATCATGCTAGAGTCCGGATGCATCCAGTAAGAGTAGCACCCACACCCAGATCTCTGAGCCCAATGCTATAAATCCATCAGCGTAGCCTACCTTTTAATCTGAACCTATCAAAGTAGAGTCTCCCACCTTGTTTTTTCACAAAAAGAAAAAAAAAATGTTTAGTCTATTCTGAGTTGTACCCATCACCAGCCGATTATGTGTAAACACATGATTTAGCTACTTTCTTATTTTATTCACATACTATAGGCAGGATTAATCTTATGGCTGCTATACCTCTTTTTGGAGCAAAACTTTCCTCAATGATGAGGCTTATGAGTAATTTTAAGCAATTTAAATATTAAAGGTGGGCCCCTTCTTCTGTAGACTTTGGCTCAGAAAATTCTCAATAGTCCCACTCTCTGGTAGTTCCCATTTCTAGGTCCAGCTTGCTTGGCTGAGTTTTTATGCCCATGTGATGGGACCTGCCTTTTTGCCTGGTCATCTATCTAAGTAGTCTGGGCTTTAACCTGCATATTTTCTGGTCATATAAGGTCTGGTCAGATTTCATAACCTGGCGCATGATATCTATTATCTAACCCGGACGGGCCACATGACATCTACATTATGAAAGGCTGGGCGCGGGTCTTACTAGGAAGCTAGGACTGACTCTGGGTCTAATAGAATAAGCAGTATATCTAATCTGAGTAGACTTGCACCCGACCTATCCATTCATCCATATGAATACATCTGGTTTTTGTAATAAATATGCCATCGACCATGCATGAAATGGCCATTTTACGAGCAGTTCATTGGCCCATGTATTTATCAAAACACCTCTTGATTTCTGCAGTTAAAGATCTGCCTGCAAAAGAAGGATGAAAGTGCGGCCATCAAACAGGTCCAATCCATGTTAAACTGCCTCGACTTCAACCCAGAATTCCTCACCCTGTCTGCCCATGAAGCCATGGCTTGTCAGTCACTACCAGTAGCCGCCGCTGCCTTGTCCACCCTACTCGACCTCTATGCCCCTGAAAAACCAATGCCCATGCCGGAAGTTGCTGTTCTCCGCAGCCTCGTCGCCATCCTCTTCCACGGCTCCAACAATGAGCATGAGATCTTGAGATGCATGAACCGCGCTCGGACCCGAATGGCCGAGCTTGGCACTGAAAAGTTCTTTGGAGATGGGGCAGTTGGTAGTCGCGAACTGAACTGGTTTGCTGGGAATTCATGGAACATGGGTATAAAAACTGGTAAAGAGAAGAAATATGACATCTCTTCACAGGTATTCATGTTGGCATCAGAGTTCTATGGTGTGATGGGAGGTGAAGCAGATAGAGGAAGCCTTGCCATGGTTTGCAAGTCATTGATCTTGAGTGTGTCTTCCATGATCACTAATGAAAAGGAGAAGGATGCCATTTTGGAGGATTCGGATGTGAAAAGAGGAGTTGAATTGCTGGACAGAGCTGGAAAGGTAACTAAAGTTTTGCTAACTTGTCTCCCTTTTCCAACTTTGGATGGACCCCAATTGCAAACACACACTGAATGATGTTTACATTTTTTTACTCATTCCAGTCAACTTTTAGAGTCCTGATCCTCTGAGGCTTTGACTCCACCTATCGAAAACAAACACCCTTCCTGTCCATGGGCAGTCTAAAAAATCATGGTTCAATCTCTCTGTTTTCCCCCTCTGGGAGATAGTGCAGTTGGTAGCACAAGCTTAACTGATTAGCCCCATATTATGCATATTCATGGTTCTTTGGAGATTGACTGATTTATATATATGCATAAGATGGGATTAATCACATTTTTTTAATTAAATGCTCAATTCTATGTGAGCATGAACTTTCTATTGGGGTAAAATTCCAAAATACGAATAAAAAGTGCTTTTAGTGGATCAAATTTTTTTAATAGGTGGGTCCCACTTTAGAGTTCTAATTCTTTCACTACTATTTTCAATAGTCAAGCCCACTCACAATAGTAAGACAGTAAAGAAGTATTGTCAAAGACGTATTAATTTGGAAAATTCTTTTGATAAAATAACAGTAACCACAATCTGTGACTTTAAATTCTTTCAAGTTTTTCAAAAATAATTTTGATTTGTAGTTGGTTCCATCCAAACATGCCATGAATGCCTTCAGAACTCACTCTCTCCATCAATGTATTGCAGATACTAACATTGATGTCCACCACAACCCAACCAACTGATGACCGAGCTACCATTGACCCTAGCTTCTTCTTCCTTCACACATTCAACTCCTACCATCTATGCCGTAGACTAGATAACTCTCAGTCCCAACAGCTCCATCTAATAAAGAGCTTTGCCTCCTCCAAGCACTGCACACCACAGCACCTCCTCCAGATGGGTCTGGCTGCCTCTCAAGGCCCACACCCGAACCCAGAAGCAGCTCATTTTGCACTCAACAGCTGCCTCACTGCACTAATTGCCTCTCCCGTGCCCGACTACCAGGTCGTAGCCCTTGTCATCAGGAAGCTGATCATGCTAGCAGGGATCCGGAATGGTGATGCGGAGAATGAGGCCTATGCCATGTACAGGCATGCCTGCAGGATCCTGGTGGGGCTGAAGGAGGGAGAGTACCCTGCAGAGGAGGGGAAGTGGCTCGCCACAACTGCATGGAACCGGTCGGTCCTGCCCGGTAGGCTGGGTCAGATGGATGCAGCAATGAGATGGATGAAGATAGGCTTGGAGCTTGCCCGGCACGTGCATAATGCAGGTGGGTATAAGGAGTGCATGGAGGAGTGTATTGCTAGAATAGAAAAGCTTGAGAGTGGTGGTGGTGTATAGGCCTGCTTCAGATCACTTGTAAGACTTCTCATCTCATTTACATATATTCTCTCTTATTCCATTTTTATATACCTCATCTTTGACCTAAATTTAGGGGGGGAAAAAAAAAAGAGGTGGGGGGGGATTCATTTTTGTGTTTCTGTCTGGTTCAAGGGTGTCATTAGTTACACTACAGGTGTCATATCTTGGGCGGCAAGAATATCTCACTGTTTGAAAAAAAAAAAAAGAGGAAATTTTAGTTCTAGGTTCATTCCTTGGTAGGCTTTGTGGCCTTAGCTTGGTTACAATGTACTAGTGATGGATAGTAACATGATGATGGCGATAATGTACCTGGACTGTTCAAATTCCATTCTAAAGTGGTGTATGCAGAAAAAAAAAAAAAAAAACATTTGAGAGAGATACTCTTTGAAACTGGAACAGTTTGGTTGCTAAATATATTTAGTGCTGCTGCTACATGCAACAGAGAGAAAAAGAAGGGAAAGTGTGTTGTAGGTCATTGTCACAAAATTTGATTCTTGTTAGTGTGTCGTCTTGGAATAATATTGTGATATTTTCAAATATAAGCTTTCTATAAAGATAATGATGAATTCATCATGTTCCTGATAAAAAGGAAAACAAGAGGGGTGTGGGTAATAATATTAGTTTAAACAATAGAAAATATTTTAAATGGATATATTAATGTTAAAAAATGAGTTTTTACTGATGTCTTTTTCTTTTTTATCCATATATTTAAAATGTTTAAAAATGAATTTTTACTGTTTTCTTTTTGTTTTTATCCAGATATTTTTCTTTTTGAAATTTGCTGATGTTTTGAGAATATTGTGATATTCTCTTCTTTTAAAGGATCTCCATTTTTATTTTAATCTTTGAAATTTTCAGATTCTTTTTAACTGCTACATTAGAACAACAATGGGTATAGCCTGTGCTCTTTAAAGATATGAATAGGAGTTGACTGAATATCACTTTAATCTGATTATCTCAACTTTTAATTTTAGAGCATCAGATTTAATGATTTTATAACTGCATCTTTCGTTGTGATGCAATCCAACTGCAAATGATGATTTGATGCTGGCCCCTCTTCAGATGGTTTTAATCAATTGAAAACTTGGTTATTCTCCTAGTTTTTTTAGGGTGGGGTTTGGGCCCAGGCTCCCAACTGCCTGGGCTTCTGTTGTAGTTATTGGTTGGTCTCTGTGAGTCTGGTTTGTTGGGTCAGTTGTGGTGCCTTCCTGTAGTCTGATGTTATCTCTGATTTAGTATGTGGTTTGCTAGTTGGTTTAGTGGGACCCTGTCTCTATGTTGTATCTCCTTTTTCTAGCAAAAAAAAAATAAAAAAAAAATTGATGATTTGATCAAATATTAAATTGGGATGAGTCCTAGTTCAGACCAGGTGTTTGTAGGCGTTAGGGTTTGTTCTACTCTCTGCTTCTCACAGTTTTTTCAGCTAGTTAAAAGTACAAAAAAGAGAGGAAATTGTGACTTCTTTTTTATAGCTAAAAGGTGGATAATATTAGAGACATAGAAACAGCACATGCTATTGAGTGGATCCCAAATTTTTCCTGGATCTAGGCTAGTCTTATGTCAACATCAAACTTCATCTATATTTTACCGCCCAAAAAGTTGTTTTCTCCTTTTGATCTGATTGTATTCATTTTGGTGGTTACTGTGATTTGAATGAGAGATGTCATTCTTTTACTTCTCATAGATTACCAAAATGAAAAGTTGTGTTTGTTTTAGCTCTATAAGGCCATCTATGGACTTTCAAAATCTAAACCGCTATACCATGGGTGCCATGGATTTTTCCCTTCTAAATAAACACCTCCTCCCATCTCTTCGTCTCTCTCCCATCCCATCCAAAACCACATCCCACCCTCCCCTTTCTCTTTGTATCTCTCCCAACCCACCAAATCTCTACCTCCCCTCTGTCCCACGACTCTCCTACAAGCTACCAAACAGGGAAAGGAAAAAAGAAGCAGGAAACAAGGAAGGAGAATAGAAAGATGAACCAAGAGTACATAAGGAGATGAGGAAGAGGAAGGAGACGGATTTTTGTGGGCTTTTTTTTATTTATTATAAGGAACTAATTCTTCTTTTCCTTTAGTCCTTATGGGGACATCACTCTCTGGTCTGCAACTATCTGGCGATTGGAGAGTTTTATTAGCTTAGTGTATATTTGCATTCTCTCTTGCAGTCTTGTTATTGATGATCTATGTACCTAAAAAATTAAAAAGATGGAAGCATTAGAAAAACGAAGGGTGAATATAGAGACGAAGCTAATGAGCTTTTTTTATATTATAAGATTTTTAAGTTCTAATAGTTTTCCATGTGATCTTAATTTTTAGGAAGAGTAAAAATTTATTTGGTCATGGAAACAACCAGGGCATGTTTTTGTTTGGCCCTGATTCGACTGGGCCTTTTGTACATCCATTTTGGTATTCATTGAGAGTAGACTTGTCCTTTAGAAGAAAAAAAAATAAGAATAGAAAAATAACATTGATAGTTTAGCTAAGCAGTATGATCATTTCCATATTATCTTTTGTACTGTCAGAGTTAATATTTTTTATAATCTAGATTTTGGTAAGAACCTGTGATTCATGAATTTCAGCAAATGTGTAGTTTGCAGAGATACCCTTCATAGAGACCATGGTATGTTGATCCACGCTATTGATAATTTGGACCCCACTACTAGTGGAGTGTCCAGACTCCAATTTGAAAAGGTTAAGCCTTCAACACAATGGGTTCCACTAAATGGATGTCAATGATATTATATTTGGGAAAGAGGCATTTACAATGATAATCTTGGATGAGCTTTCATCCACCCGACTATTCCAAGAACTAAAGCTGTCCCCTTGTTTCTCTGTTACAAATTCTAAACTCCCTATTGCATCCTTAGCCATCTGAATCTCTTACATATACTCAAAAAGACATGTTTATGTAATTCTGCATTCCACATTTTAAAGGTGGGTGGCCTACATTTCACATTTGGAGAGTTTGTCAACTAAATGATTAGCTTCCCTGCGACATAGATACCCTGCCATGATGGTATTGTTTTCAGAAATCTATGGATCTTTTTCCATATTCCCATTAATTACCAATCGGATATTTTCTTCTTCTGATAGAGATTTGGCTATAACGACGGCGTATCCTATAAACAAGTTTTCTTCATGCATATCTTTACAGAGGCAGAGGGAAATTTAGCAGGCTTACTAAGATTAATTTTTTGGATGTCTCCTTTTCGCGTATTATTTTTGAAAAAGGGTAATTGACAAAGAGGTGATCCACCGTGTCTTCATATCCTCCCTGCATGGAGGACAGGTAAGGTCCAAAAGAATATGCATCTTGTATAGGTATCCTCTCGTCATGATACTGTTCATAAGTAGCCTCCATATCAATGAACTTATGGAATCTATAATGACTAGTCTTTTCCAGGGTAGTTGTGGACCAGGAACTGGGTGGCCTAAGGATTTATATAAAGATTTAGTTGTGCAATTACCGGCATTTTCATCTTTCCAACAATGTATGTCTAACCCTCGTAGTGGAATCAATGCTAATTGTTGCACCATCTCCATCCTAAAAGTTTCTGATTTTGTCTAGACCCCCATTCCAAGTCCCTTATTTGTGTTGTCTAGTGAGTTCTTTGACTAGTTGGGAAATGTTTGCTACTTGGGTTCCTTCCTTGCATGGTAAATATTTCAAATCTCTAGGATCCAACAATCTTTCATGGTATTGATCATATTCTCATTTCCTACTGCCCATTGAAGATCATCTGTTATAATTTTGTGCTTGATTATGTTTTTCCATAGAACTGATTCACCTGTGCATGGCCTAACTGATTGTAAAGAGTCTTTTTTGAGGTATTTTTGAGATGGCAATCTACTCGGCCAATAATTGGGTAGATTTGAGCAAACAAAATTTAGCAGATCTATCCTTCCAGCATGACTTAGTGTTGGTGGTGCCCTCCATCCGGAGATTTTCCTGTTAAGATTATGTATTGTGTTCTCCTTCAAAGATTTGTTGCTTGTATCCTGAGGGTTCTCACTTGAGCTCCTGAATAGTTGACATATTCCACTATATTTGTTATCTACCTCTCCCTGTTTCTAATATAGGTAAATTTTTGGAGAAGATGATTCGACTTTTGTTCTTATTTGTATTCTGCCCAGCCTCTTCCTTGGCATCTAGCAGATACCCAATTAATGAGATTTTAGAGACCTTAACATTAGAGAAGAGGAGAATGACATCTGCAAATTGAAGTGGTGGTATCCCTTCTCCTATTCGTGTACCCATTGGAAAGGAGATAAGTGAATGTCTCGTTTGCCCAACATTCACCATTAATTGCATGTCACAGCTCTATTGCTTTCAGTGGCAGTAATAGTAGGCTCCACCACAATATCAGGCAGGGTTATTTTGGATCACTGGATCAAATGATCTAAAATGGTCCATGGGTTATGTTTTTTAAAGGGTTGTCAGATTATGAAAACTTGGATTATGATACACTAAAACCAACTTCTTTACTTCTTGAAAATAAGGGCCCATGAAAACGGTTGAAAAAGGAAACTAAATAGAAGATGTGATTCTATAGAAACCACCCATCAAATCCATATATATATATATATATATATATATATTTTTTTTTTTATGAACCGAAGGTTGGCTATTGATAGGACCCACCTAAATAGAAGACGAGATTCTTTGAGAAAAAATAATATTCATATATGGCAAAAATTCTCAAGGCAAAACACACTCTTGGTCGAGTGGAGTTGGCAATTGGGCCTAAGTATATCATTATATCATTCACCTGCCCAGTATACAAGTATTACCAGTAGCCAAACTTGGACCTAAAAAAGGATTTTAAAAAACATCTATTATACTCTTACCCATTCAAGTTTTTCATGGTAATCCTTCATTGACTTTTAGGGCTCACTGAGAACATGCAATGAAAAACTTTACTTGAAAAAAAAATGGTAATTGTTAAATTGTAAATTGTAAATTTGTTTTCATGAAAAAAAAAAAAAAACCTTTACAGTTTTCCCTGCAGAAATAGGTTCTCTTACACCTGCTTGAACAGCCCAATTGCTGCTCCCTGTATCCATAAACTATAGAATTTCTTCCCAAAAAACATGCAAACAGAAGGCCTGGTTAGTGCCATGAATGTATGCATGAATCGATTCTCCATCATCAAGACCAAAAAAATCATTCATTTCTCCAAGGTGTCCTTTTTGTATCACTCTGATTCTCCACAAATGCAGTAAATCAATTCCACCACCCCATCATAAAAATGGGTTTTCCTTCTAATTTTCCTTCTTCTGCATAGAAGCATTGCACCAAACAAGAAAGAAAAACCTGCAGTAATTGGATATTGAAGCATTTTCTACAGCATAGTACTACTGTTGTTACGCGCACACTGGCATAATAAAAGTAACTCTCAGCTTTCCATTGGAAGGGGTTCCTCATTTTGTGCAGAGAAAACAAGATGAGAAAAATGTCCACCCCACCAACTGTAGACAATTAATCCATATCCATTTTCCCCATCTCTCTCCCTAACAAAACCCAAGGGCTTGTAAGGGTCTGAAGCAGAGAAGAGGCTTTTGAAATAAAGAGCATTTCACAACAGTTTTCTTCTTTTTTTTTCTTTTTTTTTGAAATAAAGAGCTACAGAAATAAAGAGATAATACATAACAACAGAAATAATACAAAGCTATTAAGAGTATATCAGCACCATCTGCTTCCCAACTCTAAAACACTAACCATATAAATAGCTTTCCAACTATGCAACAGCCATGTCTGTCAACATATGAGATCGAAAAGGGTTAAAACTAACAGCTACTAGAGACCGATCAGAGTCAGCTTTACCTTTAGTGTATATATGGAGTTGGGAACTGATATCCATTTCCATAATAGCTTGCATGAGTAGGAGAGATAGTGTAGGAAGCCGACCCCAACATTGACGAACCAAGGTTGTTGGGTGCATATGCGTACGGCCTGTCATACATATATGGATATCTTTCGGGTGCCCTATAGAAGCTCTTTTCAGGGATGCCAGGGACACGGGGCCCATAAGGGCTACCATTGGCACGGGGCCTCTTTGATTGAGGTTTTGAAGCCTCAGCTGCCCTCTTCTTGTCAGCCTTCGCCTTCTCTAATTGAAGAACCCGTTTCTGAAGTGGATCGACGGGATACTGATCCTCAAGCTTATGATCTTCAATGCACTTGATGACAACTTTGAGGGCAGACAGCTCTTTCTCATTTGCATCATTCTGAAATGTCAGGGAAATGATCAAATTGAGAACAATTATTTTTGTAAGTTCAATTGGCATTCATCACATCATTGTAGCCCCATTTCTCTTGATTCTTACCACATAACTAGGAATATGCTCACTCTAGTGTTTCTCTTAAAGCTAGATTGATAATATGGAAGGACCTACCCTGGATGGGTTACAGCCCAAAAACTGTACCAACTGCCAAGTGGTAAAGCGTCAACATTTTAATAAGGACTTTCGAAGATAAACATAGATAATTACTAGAACAAAGGGCGGTGTTCTATTTAACTTTCTTTCCTCTCTTTTTTTTTTTTTTTTTTATCTTAAAAAAAAAAATCATTTGATTTGGGCCATGGTCCATCAAGACAACGGTACCCAATATTGTACGATTGAGATCTCATAATCTGCCAAGTAAGAATTATAATCATCAATAACCTCAAGAAGGAATGTAGCAAACAAAGACCATGGGTTTTCTGGTAGTGGGGAGAGCAAAAAAGGGAACCACAGAGGCAGACTGCAGGAAGTTTCTAGGAGAAGAAAGATTAACTGGTGTTAGCTAGAGAAGACCATCCTCAGTCTTCATTTTCATTCAGAAGGAAAGCAAATGAGATAAAGGTTTGCTGGAGTAAAGACATTGTTTGTTTCAAGAATATACAGGTATGAGGCATCTCTGGATAGTGTTTACTCCATCTGGCCCATCACCCCTTTCAGGCCTTTTCCAGGTCCGTCTGGGGCAACCACCATTCCCAAAACCCAACACCTGGGTCTGCCCCTAGTGGATTTGGGTATTTGAGTCCTTGGGTATGGAACTTGTGGGTACCAACCGACCCAAACCAAAACTTATTACCCACATCCAGTGTTTTTCAATTTGGGTCCTTCAGGGTCTTGGCCACACATTTTCATCCCTATGATATCCATTTCATCTATAATAACAGAATACAAGTGCAGAGTTTTGAATAGATGTGAAGAACCCTACCTATGGTGCAGTGGGAATCACCACCCACCACTTGCCAGTTGTCACAAGCCAAAATTTGACACTCATCCAATAGTTACTATTGGATTGAAATTAAAAAGGAAAAAGAAAAAAAAAAAAAAAAAAAAAAAAAAAAAAAAAGGAAAAGAAGAAGAAAGATACATTCCAAAATCAATAAACTTGAGGTTCACAGATCAAGAGATTAAAATGATCTAATGAGGTTAATATTTTGCACAACCATAGCTCTCATTGAGATTTTTGCATTCCCCTATCCACCATGATTGTCATGGCCCTAGGGGGGCCACCACACCATTGTCGCACTGCATAGGGTCCATTGCTCCAAATCAAAACCCTAAAAGTTACAACTCAGGAAGGTTGGAATGGGTATTAAGCCACTCCTAACCCCAGCTCAAATTGCACGTGGGTAAGCATGGATGACTTTTAACTGCTTATGGTATTCCTTTGACATTTTTTTTCCCTCAAGAATTAGGTTGAACTGGAATAACAAGTACTGTTTGAGATGTGCTCTAGTTGTTTCATCCTTCTAAAGTTTATTATCTAGTGCAACATGTGCTAGATGATTTCACTGGTACTTAGACATGAAAACAAAGATTACATTAGTCACCTCAATGTACTGACTGACAATTTAATTTTCTAAATAGGTATTAGAACTTAGCCAATCCACTGATAGCACAGTGGTTAGGCATCTCTCTCTCCACTGAGACAATCATGATCCCTGGTTGTGTTGCAGTGGGACTTGGGTGAGTAGTGTGTGGGTGGGTGGATGTGCGACTACTTATCAGAGTAAAAAAAAAAAAGGAAAAGAAAAGATAAGAAAAGAACTGTTAAAACTTGGTGTTTAAGGCACTGTGCACTGCAATTTTAATAATTGAATGGAAAGCTCAGAAGAATCAATGTCAGAAATATAAACTAAAATAAATCAAAGTTTTAAGAGAGAATAATAATAATAAATAAATCAAAGCACAAAATGGATGGAGAAGCATTCCAAATCACACCTGGGAACCTGGAGACATATTTCCACCTTTGACCTGTGAAGCTTTCTTCGCATCCTTCAAATAAGCTTTCAGTAATGAAACAGGATCAAATTGCTCCGTAAGTTCAAATGCATAGGCCAAGTTTATGGCCTCCATTTGCCTTCCACTATTGATCAGTACTTCAATTACACCTGATAATAAAATCAAAGCAGAACAGGTAAAATATAGCAGACAAATGCCAAAGATGAAAGAAGGGAAGGGCAAAAGAAATTGACACGGTTGAGCCCAAACCATCTTATGACTTCCATGTTTCAGAAATACTTTAGTAAATAAAAAATGTAACTAAAAAAAGAAACGCATGATGGGCCTCAGAGTGGATGATGCAGACCAGACCAAGTGCATCATGACCTCAAAGTCTACAAAAAGAAGCTCAAGAAATAGGCCCACAACCAGCCAGCCCATCACGCCCGACCAATTGGGCATATCCCATTGTCAGCCAACCCATGGGCCCATCCATGTCAACTTTCGTAATAGAGCAATTTCCAATAAGTTTTTCTAGGCCTACATTCTTAGTTCACAAATTTTCAAGAAAGTTTTTCTAGAAATACATTCTTAATTTAGAAAATTTTAAGAAGATATCCTAGATCTAGCAAAATAATTGATTGATATGCAATCAATATAAGATAATTGTTTGGCATCTAATGAATTAAAATGGGAAAAGACAATCATATTTGGAAAAAAGAGAATGACATGCAACCATCCATAGAGGAAAGGAAATCATATAGAAGATTCCTAATAGGCAAGATTAACAGCCCATCTTCAATAAATTCCTTTGTATTCTCCCATTTATGCATTCAATGAAAATTCATTCTTTCCCTCCTGTTATTGTGAATGCATTGAGCAAGTAGTTCCCCTTGTGTTGAACTCTTTGGGTTTCCAATGGTGATGACTCCAAAGGCAAGCATCCCAAACTATTGATCTCAAACCTTATTTTCCAAAATATTGCTATCTTCTAGGATAGCCCAAGAGCCATTTTTTTTTTAAAGTTTGTTTATGTCACAACCTAAAAAACTCAACCACAACAAGAAATATTTCGGTATTTCACAATTCTCAACCACATTCTTCTATGACAATAAACTTTTTTCGGGTGTGCATGAGTACAAATGCATGTACTTGCATATGATGCACAATGAAGCCATAAAAAGCAACAAAATAAGCAGAAAATACAGCTCAGTAGAACCTATGTAGCAGAGCAATTATTCATCATCATCAAAAAAATGGAAAAGGTATCGTGCAGCTAAGTGATCCAACCAACCTGGCATTTTTTCTGACAGCCCAAGTAAGCGACACAGATCAGCCATTTGGCGGCGACGGGACACAGTTGGTATGAGTTTGCATAATTCATCCTGATCAAATTCAGAAGTGAGACCATAAGTGGCAAGAAGCTGCAGAAAAGCATGCACTTCCAAAGAGTTCCCACTGCTGGCATCAGCATCGAGATCATCCAGCTTTGGCTTCCACTCATCCGCAATCACTTTTGCTTGTGCTCTAATATTCCATGAGATTCCCAGAGTATCAGAAGCAGAGTCTGATTTAGTGGCATCAGTGCCTGACAATAATGAAGCCAAAGACTCCAACAACATGATACAAGTTCTGCGCAGGCCCAAAAGGTTTGAGTCCTTCTTCCCATCATGTGATGGCAGTTCAACACAGTAAAAGTCTTCCAAAGATTCCAAAACAAAGTGCGCTGGGTCTGCCGCACTTTTCAATGCAAAAGGAATCTCCTCCCTTATGGCAGATAGGTTTTTACGATTGTCTGATATAAATTTGTGCAGCCCTTTCACATCCATCTCTTCACATAACTTTGTCAATTCAGGACGGGGCATGACATCAACATCCCCATTTTTGGCAGGTTTATTGCCTAACAAATTGACTCCGTCAGCCTTAACATCCAACTTCTCCTCAATAACAGGATCAGCAGTGCCATTGCTTATAACATTGGCAATAGGCTCCGCCGATGCCATCTTGTACTTATCAAAGGCATCCCCGATAGCTAACAGAGCAGCATCCCTTTTTTCCTGTAAACGCTCTAACAAAGTCTGCTCTTTAGCCACGACAACGGCTTCCCGCTTCTCCAACATTTCTCTAGTCTCCGACACCTTAGTCTCATATTCCCTTTGTTGGCCTTCCAACTCATCAAGTCTTTGCTTTAAGGACCTCTCTAGACTATAAAAGTGCTCTTCAAGCTCTTTCCATTTCAAATTGAGAGATACTGCTCTATGGCTCTCAAGTTCAGTGAATGCTTGCTGAAGTTGTTGTATCTTAGACGTAGTTGAATCAATAAGTGCAGCAGTGAGTGATTGAGTATCAGCCATGATCAGAAGCCCTTCAAAAAAAAGGAGAAAATTCCCATTACAAAGTGTGTTAAATAATGACGAGCATATATGACATACACAAATCCACCATCAAAGGAGATAATTCAAAACTGTGCGCCTGAGCCCTATACAAGTGAAGAGAAGAAGAAGAAGAAGAAGAAGGGGGGAGAGAGAGAGAGAGAGAGAGAGAGAGAGAGAGAGAGAGATGTTCAGACAACTCTAGGAATTCCATAGGTAGCATTAACTTACTGCATTTAATTTGGCAATTGAAGACCTGAATTAACTAATACAAAAAAGCTTCAAAAAGCTCATATTGTATCGTCAAATGTTCTTTTCATCATTTTCTCCCAACGGATATATAAGAATGTATGCCAAGCTTTCATAAGACCATGGACACAGATGTTAATACCATCTAATAATGGTTTCAATCCAAAAGTGTTAGCACTGGTAAACACATCTAGCAATCCAGAGTCCAAACCAATCAATTGATTAGACACCTCATGGTGGTAGAATTATGTCGGTGATTTGATGTTTCTATTATTCCACCCATAGTTTCTCCTTTTCTTTTTTTGGACCATCATTCTGAACTTTGGTTGTGTTGTCAATAATCCAATATGCGATAACAGCAGTTGGATGCTATGATGCACAGATACGGCATGGATACGGCAAGGACACACCATAGTCACGGCAGAGACATGGATTTTATACAAAAAAAGGTGAAGTATCAGATACAATACGACACGATATGTTGCCCATTTTGAAGTATCCGTGCATCATACGTTGGATGGTATGGATCCATCAACCAAGTTGACCAATCAAAAATTTGCCGCGTATATCATTTAAATGGGATTTGCCACATATATCATTTAAATGGGACTAGAAAGTCTACACTGTCTTTAAATATGGAAAGACTGAAAAATCAATATAAAAGTGCAGAATCCAACAATCAAGCCTAGAAACCAAATTATCAAAGTTTTCTATGAAAAAACAAGCATGTATATAATTCAATTAATAAAAAGTTTTTTCCCACACTCATACAATAGTTTAAAAACAGAAAAAAAAAAAAAGTGTGGATATATATAAACCCCGTGATAGCTGGAATTCAGACTTAGTAAAATGTGCTTCATCCATAGCCACAAAGCCTACAAATTCATAATCAAATTATGAAACTTCAGGAACCAGGAAAGAAAGAAGTCAAGAACCAATCCATCAGTTCCAAATGTTCAGATGTGTCATTCTCTATTATTGCAATCTAAATCAAGACAACCCATAAACCATTTCCATGAATCATCAAGAAGAAGAGCAATTCATTTCATTTAAATGTAGTAAATAAAAAGAAAATAAAATAAAAGAACATTTGAGAAGGCTACAGCTGTGGGTCAAAACTAGAGCTAGATTCATGCCACCACTCACCAGGCAAAGCAAGTAGTTAATTATCATCAAGTTGAAGGAGATCAAAGTTGAGCTTCCCCCTTGCACACAGAAAATTTTGTCAGTGTCTTAATTCTGCCCCTTCAGAAATCTCATGCAGACTTACCTCCTTGAGAGAGATACAAACACATAACTAAGTTTTCTGTCAAATCACCTAAAACCCAAAAAAAAAAAAAAAAAAAAAAAAAAAAAAAAAAAAAAAAAACGAAAAAACACAGGTCTTTCCAAAAAAAGAAAACCTTTTCAAGGCATGCCTTAAAAACCCATATCAGAAATCACCCAAGTCAGATTCAATTTCGTAAACAGAACAAATACTGCACTTAAAACCATAAAGCCCTAAAACTCCCAAAACAACAGCAAACAACTCTCCAAACCTAAACCCCAAAAACATAACCCATTGTTTTACTTCCAACATTTTTAAACAATCATCCTCCAATTACAGACATCCAAATGCAACAAAAGTAAAAGAAACAAAGAACAACAAGACAGATCACACAACACAACCATTACATTTCTACAAACCCTAACTGCTTAAAATCCTCAGAATCTCAACAAAATTCACCAGCCCCATCCATCCAAATTCAGCAAAAACAAAAACCCATCATCATCAGGTCAAAATCTCTTCAACCCAAGATCAGAAAGAACCCATTAATCCATTTTTTTCCAAAAAAGTTTCCATCTTGCTATAATAGGAAAAGCTTGAAACTTTAACCCTAGTGTTCAACAGCAAACCCCCAAATTAAAGACACCCACATAAGGAACAAAATCAAAACAGGAAATGGGTATGAATATGGTTTCCACTCACAGTTTGTAAAGAATTCTGCGATTTGAATCGGAAGCCGACGCGATTTCGGAGAGAGAGAGAGAGAGCGAAGAAAAGTGAGCGAAGAAAGAGAAAACAAAGGACGCGGCTTGCAGGTCCATTTTATAAAGAGAGAAAGACTTGCTAAGGATATTCGCGCGAAGACGGACAGGATTGGCAGTTCGCAAGTTGCTTCGCACGTGTGAAGGATCGCAGCCATTGGGAGTGTGGGACCCACTGCTGAAGTTGGTGTGGCTGAATAGATTGCATGGACCCATTGTCACCCCAACTTTGAGAGCATCTAAAAAATGTAGTCCCTGTTTAGTAAATAAATTGGAGATGAGCAACAAATTAGGGCTCAGAAACTTGAAATGAATTAGGAGGGGTGTGCAATCATGATTAGCAAACCACCGTTAGGTTAGATTTTGGATTGTTCCTGGTTCACCAACTTCTTGCTTATCAAAGTGAAAATTACAGGTTTTCTGTTAAGATTTTAGATAATGTTGAAAGAGAGGATTTTTTTTTTTTTTTTTTTCAGGTAAATGTATAATCCAACTCTATGGGGTCAACTTGGGCTCACTTTTGATCCACGCAGCTACTTTCTCACCTTTATGCCCCAATGATCTGGCGTCGTGCACAATGCTCATAAAAAAAATGATGATTAAAAGAATGTTAAGCTTTAAAATTATTTCACGAAGGGCTACGATGTTTTGATGGTGCAGATTTTTTTACACGTGTGTCGTGAATTGAAGTAAAGTGATGTGAAGTATTAAATAAAGAGAGAATAAAATTATATATAGGAGGTTATGATGGTCCTTTGTTTTTAATTATTTGATAATGAATCTTTTTTACTTTTTATATAAAAAATAGGATTTTTTTTTGTCATTTAGTAGTGAAATGAGATTGTTTTTATTTTATTTTATTTTTAAGAAAGAACAAATTTTGAATTCGTGTACTTTTGATATTACCCCATGTTTTTTCTTATTTGGATAACGGAGACTTTACTTCACTATAACTTTACTAGTAAATTGCCAAACACGTCAGTTTGCTCATAGGTGAAGAATTTTTCCCCCATTTTTTATATAATTATTGGTTCATACACAAGAACTAATGTTTTTTAAGCTATTTTCTTAAGTGAAAAAGACACTTTGATGGGGTATGAGGTGTGAAGTGAACTCCCATCAATTTATTTATGCTCGCCATGTACCAAAAATAGATTTCCTTAAATTTACTATTAAGTTTTGCCGATCAGTTGGAATATGTCAATGATTTGAGACATTTGCCGGATTTTATCTTAGTTGTCTATTTCTTTTTTATAGATCATATGGCTGACAATGACAGATATTAAAGTCAATATTTCTTTGATCTTTCGGACACATTGATATCTATATTTCTTGGTTGACAGATATGTTTTTGGATCTCCCATGGTATCACTCTTTTTATACGCATGTGGACTACCAATTCATCAGATAGCATGATTCTTTTGCTTGCTTGTAGGTGAAAGGGAAATGCTCCATATCACCCGGCATTATCCATTAGCCAACACCCACTTTTAATTGGGCCCATCAAGATCAATTTTGGGTCAGTCACTGAAATTTGTTTCCATACTCACATTATCCAGGCCAAGTTCTCTCAAAACTCATGTTAAGACTTAATAGTTGTGACAAAAGTCTTACATTCAGCTGTCAACCCACTCAATACAACCCTCTTTCTTGGTCTAGCAGATCACTTGGAATAGCAGTTGTAGTAACACAAGAATTGGATATGCAAACATATTGAGCTTAGGGTTTTGGGAACCATTTTCAATGTCGCCGATAGCTGGTCCACAAGTCAAGTGCCAACACGATTGTCACCTTCCTTATGACAAACCAGCCTGTGATTTAAAGCTATTGTTTACAATATATATATATATATATATATATTGTACGTGATTCCATCCTAAATCACTGGTAAAATCTTTCTAGTTAATGGTTTGACTACATTGACTAATTAATTTGAATTTCTAGGGATTTAAGAGAAAGAAGACTAATGATTAATCTTGTGCGTCTCTATCTCAAATCCTTGCACACTTGGCTTCTTTGACACGAGTACATTATCTGCAAAATCCTACTGATTCTGTAGGTATTGCACAAATGACCTTACAGCTGTAGCTCTGACTTGTAGCTTAGCTTTTTTACTATGAAATGGTGTAAGATAAACCCATCATGTCAAGCATCTCTGCATCTTAAAAGAAGATGTGTTTATTCCTTTAACAGATGCACACTTGCTTTAGAGCTTATTTACATATTAGAATATCTGGTAAACCTCTAATCATATTTTTTTCTAATGTTAGTGCTTATTTGCAAATTAGAGTTTTTACCTCTAAAAAAAATAAAAATAAAGAGGGGCTGCGACTTGATTTTTTCTAAGGCAGATAGAGGTGGACAATGCGAGATTTAGTGTGTTTTGGATGAAACCTTATAAAATTTCCAAAATGATGCATATGATGGGTTTTACATTGTAATTTTTAGAAGGTGGCCCCTAATTACCTCATGAAAACGGAGATTTTTTATGATTTTACCAAACACACACTAATTTATGTTGTTATTGCCTTTAGATTCAGGATATGACAAACCCAACAGAAAATGTGCACTATAAGAGAATGAAGAATTTCTCTTATAAAAATCCTTGATTGTTGTCCATTCCCTACCCACATTCTTTTTTCGGCAACCTATTTTCTTAGGAGTGAAATGAATTCTGTAGGTTACAGACATACCTTTCATTGATTGATGCCATCTTTAAATGCAAGGGCAACCTGACCAACCTCTAAGTATAACCCATTGCATGCAAAACAGCTCTTCACAGCTCATGCAAAAACTACTCCCCATAACCCACATAATCAGCCATGACTCTCTTACCACCACATGCTCTAGTCCCCAATATAACATATTGATCATCATGCATGGGGCATGGCCATACAAGGCCACATCACGGCCCATAACCCTTGAAGGGTTTTGCAGTCCTGGGCCAGCCTAGGGCTTAAGACAAGAAAATCAGTTTTCAGTTCTTTTTACAATTCTCATGCAATATAATCAGATATTTATCATTAATGAGAATTTGATTTCACAAATATTCATTATTATAAAGTTAAGACATCATGACTCAAAAAAAATAAAAATAAAAAAACCAAGGATTAAGATTAGAAATCCAACAAGTAATTTTGTAACCCCAAGTCCCGAGGGGTAGCTCAATTGGTCTAAGATCACGGTTTGCATCCAGAGGTTAAGGGTTGAAAACTGCACTATCACACTAGGGCCACAGGAGATTAACCCGGCTCACCTGGGCCCATAAGGATTATTTTGGCGCAAAGGCTGGTACACCCTCCTTTATAAAAAAAAAAAAATTATAAAGAAAAAAGATAAGACTTGGTCTGAATAAGAATTCTATACTATACCCAAAATTATTTTTGTAGTTATATAAAGTCCAATCTAACAGATGAAAAAAGGATTATAAATGCAGCAATTGATTATACAATGATTAATATATTGCTGAAAGCTGAAGGAGACAGGGAGTGAGAGAGTACATAACTTCACAATCCAAATCAAGTAACATAGAGAGGGAAAAAAAGTTGCAAACTTTTACTGTCGAAGAGATTTGTGCATTAAGATATATGAAGGTGAAACTTGATTAAATTAACAGCAAAAATGAAACTAATCACCATTTTTCTAAAGAAAACTAACTCCAAACTTCAAATCGCCAACTAAAGTGAAAATGGCAGAAAAAGGCAAAAAGAAAAAAGGAGGAGGAGATACATGTCATATGATCATAGAGATCTCAGATCATAAAATGGAATATCATGACCATTTTTCTAAAAATGGTGGGAGATGCTTTGGATAAGATGGATGCAACCTACTAAAAAAACTAAAAATGAGTCCGAGCCAATTACGATTCGACTCGGTTAGAACGAGTTGACTCGAGCGAGTTTCAAAACAACAACGAGTAGAGATAAGATAAGGATGAACCCAATCTGATTTTCCATCTCCTAGAAGCTGCTTTTTATTTTATTTTTTCCTATTTTGGGTTTGTTTCTAACTTTCAACCTCACATGAGCACCAGTCCTTCCCTGGCCCTTGCCACCAATTGGTACGGGTCTGAGATTGGCCTTGTCCTTGCCATATTATTTCAGGTTTGGCCCCAACATGGAATCACTAGAATATTTTCATTTGCAAGTGTGCATCTGTTAAAGGAGAAATGCTCTCTTACTAGGAACAGCAATTGCAGATTTTATTTGTTTGACTTGCATTCTCAATGATAAAATTGTTTTCACCTATCTTTAGTTAAAATTCATATCATGACCACAAAGAAAGCAAAAAAAAAAAAAAAAAGATGAGGGTGACCAGGCTTGGAAGGGAACCAAACAAAGAGAGAGAGAGAGAGAGAGAGATAGGTGTTCCTAAAGCGAGGGCAAGTTGGAAGAGGAGATTTGAGTGCGACTAAAAGAGAGTCGTTTGGAAAGAGGAAGAGGTGGGGAGTGAGTAATAAATGACATCTTATTGAATTGAATTAGATCAAATAATATTACAATAGAATTCTAAATTGTGGGGTTGGTCAAAATTAATTGGAGCTAATTTCAATTTGAAATCAGTCTATTTCATATATAATAAGGGTTAGGTAGAAAACCCATTAGGAGATAATTATGGATCACTGTTGTTGTTATTGTGAAGATAATTGAGGGGATTGAGTGTCTATTTCATATCTTTTCCAGACCAAATTGTTGATATTCTTATTAGATGGGTCTCTTTCTCTCTATTTTTCATTTTTGCATGATTACCCGCCGAAATCATCATGGCGTATCGATCACTGCTATTGGTAGTGTGATAACATGTCAGGGGATGTGTTTTTCTTCACTTGAGTCTGGTTTAAACTTGAATTTAAACTCTGCCATACGCATTTGTTTCTTGTCTTGATTAGGCTGGTCCACAAATGAAACGTGCCGCAGGTCTCATTTCTTGGTCTAGTTTACTACCTTACTTGTGACTTACGAGCCTGAAAGAGAGAGCTATATATGGAACAATGTAATTTACACTAGGAAATCAATTCCTATCAAATGTGGTACATTTTGATGGTTTCTTGCATGTCTTCGCATTTAATTTTAGGGGCATTTTTTTTATCACAATGGGCAGTATAATTGGTGATGGGACGTTTTTTATTTCACCATGTTTAGGATCTAGACCTGGTTTTTAGCGGGTCGGAACTTCCGAATAATCAAAAAATCGGAAACCCTTTTACATCCGTAGAGTAAATCCTTTGACAAATAGAGTGCCATCATGCGAAGGAACTGTAACATAAAACTATAAATAAAGGGGCCCAAGGTAACTCACTTTCCTCACCAAAACACATTGCATTTCGTAATCAAGAGATCTAAGTGATGGAATTAGGTTTGCATTTACATTGTATTTTAACTTTGTGTTATTTAGATCTAATCCTAAGATGGTTGATTGTATGCGATTAACTTGCATTAAAGCTAACAAGCCTCTCATTTCTACATAGGGGTGTAACTTGGGCCAGGCCATTCAGGCCCGACACGGCCAATGGGTGGGCCGTGCTAGGCTAGGCCACCTGGGCCGTGGCATGACACGCGACACAACCCAGCCTAGGCCAGCCCCATTTTATAAAATAATTACTTTATTAAAGTTTGTGCATTTATTTTAGTTTAAAAAATATTTAATAATTAAAGTCTTATTTTTTATTTGTACATTTATTTTATTAATTTCAACTTTATTTCGAGTTAAAATCCCTAGTCACATAAAGTTCCTTCCAATATATAAACTTATTAAAAAAAAAATAGAGCGAGGGCCTTGTGGGCCGGCATGTAGACAGGCACAGCCCAGCACATCACCACAAATGTAGTGCCATGGGCTGTACCGGCCCGGCCCCCAGCTGGCCAGCACACAGCCTGGCCCGGCCCAGGCCCGGCCCATTTTACACCCATTTGTCTGCATGCCAACCAATTGAATCCATTGCTGATACATTTAATGACTTTGAGATTTTAAATACAACAAACCAACATAAATGAATAGCATTAATCTGAATCAGAATTACAATGGTCTTTTTTCTTATTGCACCATCTCAAGGAAATTATTTCATCGTACATTCTAAAAGAACAAAGGATTCTTCCCCTCTTTCTGAAACTAGACAGCAAGTCCTATTAAAAACAGCTTGGCTTGACTAATCCATTACTGGTTCCCTTCACATTTTTGCAATAAGATTCTGCAACCTGATCTTGGTATGTGAGCTCTATATCTTGCAATCGAATCCCTCTGCATGGATAGCTCGCGCTGCAATCGAATTTCATGCCCACCGCAGTCGCTGATGTTCCCTTTATGTTCTTATAGGTCACCTGACTAATCTGAATACCAGAGCTCTGCAAAACATCACCAACATTAAATCATCATTCTCCTGAACAAGCAATTCTACTCCATTTTAGTAAATTATAGTTTAAATTTCATTGTTCTTGTTGTAATCTTGATATATATTGTTACACCGTTCTCTCTCAGCTTATGCATTTAGAGTAAGTGGTTGTCAATATGATACAGACCTGGAAAGTCTAGCTAGTGTTTGAATTAAGCTTTTAGACTAAGTGGATGTCAACGGTTCTTACCTTATTGGGGCAATTTTCATTGTTGGGGCAGTAATTCTGGTCAATAATTATTGGGTTGCTGACGTTCTTCATCACTGCTTGTTCAAAGAGCACACCTTTCACAAAACCATAATTGGGTCTTGGCCAGGATTTTATCCTCAATCCATTCTGAGTTCCTGTAAACACTACCGTCTTCACCGTAACGTTCTGTACGCCTTCTTCTTGGGGATCTTTCCCCAGGCTCCCAATACTGAAATGAACACAAAAACACCCTATTAGTACTTGTAATTGTATCTAGCACACTAGGGAGAACAAAAATAGTTGCAATTAAGGTGGACCCTCTCCTTCACCTGATTCCATGTCCTGGACCGCAAGCAACGCGTTGGATCAAGAGGTTTCGTGTGCCTGGCCCTATTGAGATGCAATCATCACCAGTCTTTATGCCTGTGCTGAAAATGCGAACATCAGTTGAGGACTGCACATGTATGCCATCTGTATTTGGGCTATCTTCTGGGGCATGGATCCTCACCCCCTGCAATGTTACGTTGTTGCTGCTGTGTATGACAATGTGGTAGAGCTTGCTGTTGAGAGATGTAAGGCCATTGATCCCCACATCTTTTGAACCATAGAAGGCTAGAGACTGAAGGGGAAAAAAATCAGTTTGTCAGTAGGCTTTCCATTACTTTGAATTTCTTCTCAAACTAGTCCTGAATTACAATTGAAATTTTCTCTTTCAAGAATGTTAATTATACAAGTGATCGACAGTAAAATTGCAGAGGAAGATGAAACGTACCGATGCACCATATGGACAATTCTTGCCGGAATTCTTGCAAGCCCACAAGCTCGAGCCTTGTCCATTGACGTAGCCACCGACAATCGACACACCCTGGACCCCAGTGAACGTCAACCAACTATCAAGGGTCCCCAATTTTTGATAATTTGGGGCAACCAAGATTGCATCATCCATTCTAATAGTTATTGCACTATTTTCACATGGGCCCTGAAAAACAACTGGACCAAGTAGATATCTCTTGCGGGGCACCACAATAGTCGTTGGCGCCCTCGACGCACAAGCTGCAGACCATGCTTTGAGGAACGACTCGCTAGCGTCGGTCTTGCCGTCACCTTTTGCGCCAAAGTCTGCGACATTGAGATCACCATTCACTAAGAGGAAAAGGGAGATGAGGAAGAAGAGAAGAGGAATAAGAGAAATGATGGATTTCTCCATTGGATATGAGTTGATAGGATTGGAACTTTTCTAATTTGGAGGGTCTGGATTGGGTGGCTGATGAGATGAGAAAATTGTTAGCCATGGGATCCTTCTTATTGCATGGGGGAGTTTTAATGGCCGATGTTCGAAGCTAACGGTACGGGGAGTGCTGCAAATTGAATTCAAAGTACGGCCGATAACTTGAGAGAAGGAGAAAGAGAGAAAAGTGTGTATGTGTGTTGATTTTGGCGGGTAATCTTCGAACACAAGGTTACGCGCCATTTTAGAGCAGCCAGTTACCTGAATGAGTTCATTTACAGAAATGTTTGAATATTTTTGGGGTTGTTAGGTAGTCCGCAAGAGCACTCCAATTCTCACACTAATATCTCTCTGCTGAAACTGGTAGGAGCTGTTCATCAGAACACCATCCCCCTGTTTTTTTTTTTTTTTTTTAAGTTGGGCTCATATGATCGGGGCAGCTCTAATTGTCGTCATGTGGTCATGACCCAAGTGTTAATATATGGGTGCGGCCACACCCGAGAGATTCAAGAAGCTCTTTAAAACCTTAAAAAATTCTATTTTATTATTTGATTTTTAAATTTCACCGTTGCCCGCACCACCCAAATGAAAATCATAAATCCAACTGGTTGATCATATAGAGATTAAAGTGGGGGCAAGACCATGCCAGTCTATGGTTTCCCATGGTCATGCAGACTGGAAACTGAAGTAGTCCTTCAAAACTACTAATATTCAAACGAACAACGGATAAAGAAGTCAGCAGTCAGCCGATTTGCAATTCTTTTGCGTGATTTGTAGCCTCCGTGTCCAATTATTGGGTTCTCAATGGGTCTGCCCCGATCAAGCCTAGCCCAAATCAGATGCCACTATTTTGGGCTGACCCATTCCACTGGAGATGCTGAGGAATAACCATTCTATTTCTTTATAATTTTTCATTGAAATCAGAGTACACCCCCCACCCTCCTCCACCCTCCCAGTCGTTGGCTGGGAAGGAGACCCGCCGGAAGGCCCCGGCCGGCCTCCTCCCTCCCTCCTCCACCTTCCTTTCTTCTTCTTATTCTTCTTACCTCCCTCTCTATTCTCTCCCTCCCCATCAGTTCTCTCTCTTCCTCCCTCTCTCGCAGGCCCCTCTGTTCTCTCTCTTCCTGCTGTTGTGCATCAGGTTGGCCCACCCGTCGCTGGACCAGAACCTTTTTGGGTTTTGGAGTTCGACAACGAGGGGGAGACGCAGCCCACACAAGGAAGACGATGGCAGAGCGTAGCTCTGCGCGTGGAGCAGCTTGCAGACGAGGAAGATGGGCTGGTGGCGTCCGGCGAGTTCCTGCGCATAGTCTGGTGACGAGAGAGATGGAGAGGGAGGACGGAGATTTTGGGTTGCCTGGGATAGGAGGAAAGGGATGAGATGGGTCTGGCGATGGAGCGGAAAGAATGGAGGTTAGTGAAGGGGGCTGCACAGGAGAGAATGAGAGCGAGAGAGAGGTTGGTGAAGCACCTGGGCGACGAGGGAGATGGATCTGCGCAGGGGCTGTGAGACGGTGATGATGAGAGGAAGAGGGGGATGAGATTTGGAGAGATATGGGTCCTTGATGGTGGTCTGCTCAGGGTGTAAGGGATCAATGCAGGTGAGCATGGGGGTGGAGGGAGGAAGAGAGAGGGGGCGGAGGGAGGTCGGCCCGGGCCTGCCGACTGGTCTCCTTCCCAGAGGGGGAGGGGGAGGGGGAGGAGGATATTTTTTGGTCAATTTCGTGTAAATTTTATTACATTCCGGACATCATTTCAGCATGCTACGTTGGAACAGGAATAAGAATTCTATTACTAGATTGATTTTTCAGTAAAATCAAATGTTGGATTAGAAATGACTATTCCTCCCTCATTTCATTCCAAGCTCATTCCACTCTCCATTCTATTCCTACCAAATCCATACCGCGAACGCTATCCTAGTATTCAAATGAATAACAGATAAGGAAGTCAGCAGTCAGATGATTTGCAGTTCTTTTGCGTGATTTGTAGCCTCCGTGTTCAACTATTGGGTTCTCAATGGGTCTGGCCCCGATCAAGCCTAGCCCAAATCAGATGCCACTGGATTCTGGGCTGACCCAAGCGGCAGTTTTGGATTCAAATCCTTCTCACGCCGAACTCAAGACCTGAGATCAAGGGACTCGAGTTTTTATGTGACCTGGTCTGTCGATGTGTTAGTCCTGTTGCTTACCTGAGTCTATATTGGTTGGAGATGGGCCTGAAGAGTGCTAATCGGATGGGCTTCGATCAATGTCAATTATAAGGCCTTTGTGAGACCCACACACTTACTTGGGCCCTACGATTATTATATTAAAAGCAACCAAGTCATTTTATCAGTGTATATATATATATATATATATAATTTTATTTTTTTTTTATTTTTTTGGTAACGATTTTATCAGTGTATGTTAGATGGAATATATTAGTTTCAAGCCAATCTGTCTTTTTTTTTTTTTAATCAATGGTGGGCCACACTCATCCAATAAGCAAATCTATGGTAGAGTTGAGAGTAAATCCAATGGTTCATAAAGGATGGATTTCTCAGATTAGAGATGCTATTTGCATTTCTCAGATTAGAGAATAGAGATGCTGTTTTGTTGTGCATACATGAGAAAATGAAGTGAACAACATTACTTATCTTTTGAGAATAAACAACACAAGCCATCCTCAAAAGAAGATCACAAACTCCTCTTTTATTCGAATTTTCCATTGGCAAACACAATGCTACATAAACATAGGGTAAAAGAAAAAAAAAATCTCAAACCATGAACAGCTAGCAAGATTTTGGCTGTGTTTGAGAACCATAAACAAGACCAGGATTAGTTGCCGTAAAAGTCAAAATAGACAGAACTTTGGGATCGGTCCACAGACCGGTCCTAAAGTCTGTCCATATAGCACAACTCTTAGTTGCCACACCTACCAGCTGGTGTAAGATAAAAACTAGCAGAGGATGGATAAATCTAACCATGTTTCAAATACTCAGATTGGGCTTAACTTTCTGTTTGAACTTTTCATCACTTTTAAGAAAATGAATGATTTAGATCCCCCTCCATTGTTAAGGGATCTTAGAGGGTGTAAAAATCAATTAAATAATAATACTAATAATAGTAGTAATGTTGGTGACTTTGTCAATCTTGTTTGTAAGCTACTCCTTTAAAATGGGCTATTACTATTTGTAAATGCCTAAAATAATACGGACTTGATTTAACGATATAAGACTTCTTGTGAAGCTTCTTAGAAAGGGAATGATTGAATGCCTGGAAACCTAAAAGGGAAGGAGAAAAGAAGAGGTCAGAGCCCCTAACTGCTATCAGCCGAAGGCACTCCGACACCTAAGTTAGTGCAATCATTGAACAAAGGGTGAGTGAGGAAGAAAAAGTGTCTGTATGGCTATGCGTATATGTAAGCGTACCTATCTTGGGCTTGCCTCTTGCATATTTATAGGCGGAAGTCCCATCAAGCCTTTCCTCAGTGGAGATAGGTGGAGGTATTGTCCCGTCTGACCATACCATGATCTGTCAGTGGTTGAATTTCATCAGATCTTATCCTGACATCTTGAAATGGACGTAACCACCGGGTAATGATAACTGTTTATCTTTATCCGACGCATATCCTTATCTTCTGACGCATGGTCAACACATTCTGTAACGTGGGATAGCTGTCAATGGTCGAGAGTCAATGCTTGTCTCGATCAACCAAACTGAGGATGACACAGAGGCCAAGCACGACCGTAAGATGTGCGCCATCTGGCACTGTTGTCGAAATGCGGTATGCCGAGCTGGTACTGTTACCGAACTAGAACAATATCACTGAGACTGGATTATACCGAGCTGGTACCTTTACCGAAGCCATGATGATCTCGGTACTATGAGATTGTTTACTGGCACTATTGTCGAGATGAGATGAAGCCGAGACCCCGTTGGTACTCTTACCGAAATTAAGATAATCTTTGTATTATGAAATGTCCCACAAACTATTGATATTATAATGATGTTTTAATGTTGTCCTCAGGTGCATGGGAATCTCAGGTTTGGAGCATGAATACTCTGTGGCGTCTGTGGCTTATCAGAGCACTAGGATGCTTTGAGTTGCACTGTTGCTTTGGTTGTGGTCGATCCACCTCCTTTTCTTCTCAGAAAGAATAAAAAAGTAAACAAATCTGTATGACTTGGTTGGGGCCAGCCAGCCAGCCCGGATCATAGGGTAAGGATTGTAGTCATGTCAGAAAATCTTTAAAATTCTGTATGACCATTTATTCAATTTCTCCATAGTTTAACAGTCACAGACTTATATAAAAAAAATTTAAACAGGGGTTGTCACGAGTGAAACAGCGAGCCTGAGTGGGCACCAATTGGGTCCATTGTCATTGATTGTTTCTCAAGCCCTGCTCCATCGGTCAGTTTTGAATTTATTAAAGGGAAAAGCATAAACTTTTAAAACATCATTAAGGACTATGATCCTACTCTCTAGAAAATATTTTATGGGATTTCACTGTTTTTGTCTTAAATAAGAGATCCTGGCTTTCATCTCTCACCATGAGTTAGAGAGATGAAACACAAGCTGACTAGGGGTGTTCATGGGCGGGACTGAAGCATATCCACGCCCTATCACAAGCCCAATTCAGACCATAATTACCTAGCCTGAGCGCAGCCAGCCTTCCCATTTCGTCAATGGCTCTCTTCATTTCAAATTCAATAACGTCTTTCTCAATTAAAAAAAAAAAAAAATCATATTTTTTAGAGTTGCCCAAATTTCATAAATTAAGGTCCAAAGTGGGATGGCTGCCATGAGAGCGTCTGGATCCCATCTCGGGGCCATTACACGGGAACCACATAACACATGTTTGGAACTCCATTATGGGACCCACATTAAGATAATTAGTTACATTCAAGATGAATCATGGTTGTCAATATCATTTCAGGCCCCATTTTCCAAAATGAAAAGCTTATTTTGATTCAGAATTTTGGCGAAACTTTTCAAAATTATATTAAAGGGAAATACCAACACAAAGCATATATGTGTATGCTAGATACCAAGGAATCTGAAACTTGTGATACGTCTTGAATGAGGAGCTTCTCAAACTGATTTGGTCAGGCTAGATGGTAGACACAGGACATAACAGGTTGACGTGATCATGATACAAGTTCTCTGGCAGTGGCACTTGTTCTATTACATGAATTTACAAAATCTCTCCAAATCATACAGACGTGGCCCTATTGTCAACGGGGAAATGTGTGAAACTTGGAAATCCAATATAAGCTCAGGGTGTTGGCCGACTTCGAACTGAAATATACCCTCATTAACTTACAGCTGACACAAATTCCACTTGTGTCCCCTGTAGGATTTCTCCAAAAACACAGATCAACTCTGCTGCTCAATAATGGTTTCCATTTGGAACAGGTGGCCAGAGATTGGTCATCCACCCCTACCACTTTGTTTCCTTCCAACAATGATTCTGGAAGGTTGCCTGGTGTTCGACTTTACAAATATAGTTACTTCATCCAGTACATGAACTGCATGCTCTTCTAAAAGGCGTTAGCCTTTGTCTAATTCTTTTTTTTTTTTTTTTTGGGGGGGGGGGGGGGGGGGGTGGTTTTGTCGGTCTCGCTCTAGCAAATGTAAGGGCCTGTTTGGTATCATTCCATGGGAACATTTTCTTATACCCATGGAATGAAAATGTTAATAAAAACGTGTTTGGTAGTGATATTTACATTATTATCGAAAGAGTCGTTTGTTTACACTCATTTACAAATGTAAATGATTTATGATGATGCCAAAAATGGATTTCGGGCACCACCGGTCAAGTATAGAGAAATTAATGTGAAAATAGAAAGAGAAAGAGAGAGAGGGTTTATAGTGGTTCGGTCAGTATGACCTACGTCCACTTTAAGGTGAAGATTGTATTTCTCAGGTGTGTAGTGATTGCAGAGAATACAGGAAGACGATGATAAAGGTTGATTGCAATAGCTTGCCCCTCAGTGCTAGAGGGGTTCTGTGTTTTATAGTCATCCCCTAACAGATGTGGAGACTCTTCAGCAGCGGACGCTACCTTTTGGCGGAGTCTCCGAACCGCCCTCAAGTGACGAGGCAGATAAGATATCCTCCGCAAGACTTGGTAAAAGCAGGTTAGAGGTAACGACGCTATGACTTTGTACTTCGTGGATTCGGACCCGGACCTACCCATGACGAGTGGATCTGGACCTGGGCTCGACACGGACCCGGGTCATTCAGACATGACCCAACATCGTGAACTGAATCTCTTGGACTTGACCCGTCATCATGGTTTGGGCCTGACCCGTCATTGTGGACTGAGTCATTTGGGTCTGACCCATCAATTTACATATATAATCGTTACATATCATAACATTTTCTTTAATCCAAGTCTACCTTATATCATTTGACCCGAGTTCGAGTTCCTCATTTGCTTTTACTGCTCAACTCATCTTATGAGCTACTGCTAGGGAATGATTTTCTCCTCCTGCTCCTTTTCTTCGGATTGGTATGAAAAATGGTTAGCACTAAAGCACTCTAATATTAGAAATTCAAGCACTTCTGGTTGTATGCATATGCAAATGCAAATAATTCAAGCACTTCTGGTTGTATGAATGAAGGTACTTTTTTTTGTATTGCTTTTCTAATTTGCTTTTATCGGTTTTTATTTTAAATGGCTTTGTGCCATTCGTTTAGTTGTGTTTTTGCTCTTTTTTTTTTGGTTATTGTGCCTTGATCTAGATCTCACTTGTATGATTGTCTATCAGCATTTTCTCAGTCCCTTCTATATTGTTTGAAATATGGACATCATTTTTTTAGGTGTAATTCTGTTTGTTTGGGGGATGTGTGGGTGCATTATGATTTACCAAAATAATGTTTGCGTTCATGAGAGCTCTAATGTGGCGTGATGAGGTTTAACAGCAATTTAGGTCACATCCCCCTAAATGATTTTGAAGAAACTGTAAAATAG
Organism: Camphora micrantha; assembly: GCA_003546025.1. Taxonomy (NCBI): domain Eukaryota; kingdom Viridiplantae; phylum Streptophyta; class Magnoliopsida; order Laurales; family Lauraceae; genus Camphora; species Camphora micrantha. The sequence continues at coordinate 76,226,889 of QPKB01000003.1, read as the reverse complement.
TTTTAAATACATTTGTTTGTACTATCTTTCATTAGTAAATGTGTAAATAGGTGATAAATCAGGTGGATCGGGTCAAGGTAGCCAAAACTTGAACCTTCTCAAATACAAATCATTTGGGTCAAAACCTATAAATCTATGCTCACCCGGGTCAGAGATATGTCACCCACTCCACCTGGTCCGTTGACATTCCTGATCCAAGTATAAGGAAACTTCGGGTACAAGCTCGCTAGAAGGAAAAAGAAACTTGCAAGCCAATATCCTGACCGTTTTTCAATAGTATGGATTTTATGAGGCTTGGGCCTGTTTTTTTTTTGCTAGAATTTCATGAATTTCCGTCCAGAGAATTTCTGAATTTCGGAATTCTTAGATATAATTTTCGAATTTCCAGACATAGTGGAATTCATGGATGCTCCTGGGCTTAACATTAAGGAATTCCACCAAAATACAAAGGGAGTGGAATTCCTGGATTCCCAAAGGTTAAAAGAGACCATTCATATGGCTGAAATTCAGAAATGCTCGTGAAGAAATATGGAATTCAAAAATTCCAGGGGACAGCATGTCACATTATGTCCAGAAATTTCTAGACAATGTGAATTCCTGACAGAAATTTAACTAAAGAAACAGGGCCATAAAGAGAAGTCCTTAGTTAAATAAGTGGAATTCCATAGTTGGTCCACCTATAGAAAATCTGAGTTGCTCAAAATAAAGGCCCTCCTATGGTATGTTTTTATCACAATAAGAATTGGTTCCACCGTTAGATTGTCTATTTGATAAAACATAATATTTTATTAATAATTTTTAATCAAATGATCAATTTTATGGTGGGGCCTACTCCTTTTGTGATAAAATCTGGGGATAGCCCATACATGGTGAGGACCTTATTTCTAACCTTGAGCAACTGTTCCACAGCTCAACTATCACATACACTAAAACAAAAAAAATTTGGGTCCTTGGAATAGATACGATATTGAAATTTGGCCAACCTTTAATTGCCATTAAAATATCAAGTGGCATGCATTGAGGTTGGACCCCGCAGCATTAGCTCCAAAAACGGCTTCTGCCTTCTCCGGGGTTTAACCAGATTCCCCTCATACGGCCGGTGTTCAACTCACCTGGGCCCAAAATCTGAGTTTGGCTGGGCCAATTGTGCGATCGAATTCTCAAACAGGGGTTCTCATGAGTGAACACCCAGAGCCTGAAGTGGACGCCAATCTGGGCCAATTATTTCTCAAGCCCTAATTTATAGGTCAGTTTTGTTTTGAATTTAGTAAAGGTAAAAGCATAAACTTTTAAAAAATCATTAAGGGACAAGGATCCTAATCCAATAATACCCTATGAAACCTCATGATTTTGTCTAAGATCAGGCATTCAGGTGTTAAAACTTTTGATGGCCATGATCTCATCACCATCATGTCCACCAGCATTGCATCTTACCATGAGTATAGAGATGGAAACCATAGATGAGCAGCAGTTGCTTGAGTGGCAATGAACAAGCAGATAACCAAAAACAAGAAGGTGGGTTTCGTTCTTTCTGTCACTTGGGTTTGCAAGAGAGTGGCGAGTAGTGTTGGCAATTGGCATGGTAACGTTGCCCTCTTATGATTTGCGCTCGAGTCTCTAATATATTTATTGATTTGGAAAGCTTAAGAAAGAGACCCATTTATGTTACTTGGAACACATGAGTTCTAGATTCGATTTTTTTTTTTTTTTGTTTGCTGTAAATCTAAAAACCACAGGTAGGGTTAGAAATGGATATCCAATTTCTTGAGTATCCAAAGTCTCCGGTTCTAAAAAAGTAGACATAAAACCTATTTTTGGATTCGAAACAAATTCGTATCTAAATGTGAATAATTGGATATAAGGTCCGAAATCAGATCCTTAAAAGCTCCAACCCGAGAACCCACCACATTCACGACTATTAGATATATATATATATATATATATATATATATATATATAGGGGAACATTCATGTGCATCTATCCCTCACCATATGGTGAGGGACACTTCCATAAATAAGGATTTTCAAGTACAAAAGTAAAATTTCAAGTACATAGGGTGAGGTACACTTCCTTGTCTTCATGTGCAAAAAGGGAAAGTGCCCCTCACCCTATGTTGAGGGATGGATGTACATGAATATATATGTATGGAATATATTCATGTACATCCATCCCTCAACATAGTAGAGTTGACTTCATAACACATCTGAACCATCCACACACATGAAACCCCCTTAAGTACACTAGACTCACTGAATTTTCACCCATCGAAATGGATTGGGCTGTTGGATCGACTGTTACATTTTCTCCTTTAATATAAGTCATTAAATATATATATATATAGAGGTATTAAGGGTTTTATATCATATTTAACTATATTTAAATTTAGGAGTCCACTTAGCTTTAATCATATACCATTTAATAGTCCCACTTGTGCATTTAAAGAAACTTTTTTTTGCCAAATAATACTATTGAACTCTAAATCTTATTTTGGATTTGAATACAACACATGGATTTTATATCAGATTTGGATCTCCAACCGGATCTATAAAGATGGATCGGGGTCTAAATCCACATGAACCCCAACAAGCTTGGAGGGTTGAGGTTTCACTCTGTCACAAGCAGCTTTTCAAGTGTGCCTGTGTATTAAAAATCAGTTCTACACAAATCCATAGAACTATGGGGAAAAAAAGTATGGTTGAAGAAAAACTGTAAAACTTCATGCAGTAGAGTAACTGATCATGAGGGTCACGGTTTGGGATGGTAAGATGGACCACGGTTAGTTCAAAATCACCGAACGGTTATAAGATGGCGCGAATTCTTCAAATGAGACTTTAACCGTCCAAAAGGACTGGCTCTTCCACTTCTCAAGTAAACGGCCGATTCTTTGAACCTTTTGTCATCAGTGTGTGGAGCGGTTTCTTTCCACCATGAGCGACTCAAAGAGACTCCATGCTATAAAAACAAGCTCTCATGGCCATCCATCTTCTCATCTCACCATCTATCCAATTCAGTTAATCCAAACCAGTCAAACCCAAATCTGCAGAACGTGCAACTAGACTGAACTAAAATGGCAAGACCCATGATCACTATTCCATTTCTTCTGCTATTCATCATCTCCGTTTTCCTCTCGGTGAAAGGTGATCTCGACGTTGATGACTTTGGCGCCAAGGGGGATGGGAAGATCGATGACAGCCAGTCCTTTCTCAGAGCATGGTCTGCTGCTTGTGAGTCGCATGTCCCGACAACTATCTCCGTGCCCCGGAAGAGGTATCTGCTCAGCCGGGTAGTTTTTCAAGGCCCATGTAATAATACTGGTATAGCTTTCCGGTTGGTCGACGGAGTATTGGTCGCTCCAGATTATCGAAACATGGGCAGCAGCTCTGAAAATTGGTTGATGTTTTCTGGGGTTGAGGGGTTATCAATTGTTGGAGGGTACCTTGATGGACAAGGGTCGAGCTTGTGGGCGTGCAAGAGCAGCGGAGGGAAGTGTTCTGATGGTGCAACGGTACACTCATTTTCCCTTCCAGCATCATGCTCTGTAAGAATTTGTGTTCTTAGACCTGTGAAAGGGGAAATTACTACAGTAGCTACTTCGAGCTGCTACTCTTGGGAGATACAGGTCTAAAAACAGACTAGAGTAATGAAGTACCAAACAAGCATGTCTTCATTTGACAAATACTTTTGAGTTTTGGGTAAATAATGTTAAGACATCACGGTCCAAAATTGGCTGTCTTGGTTGCTTCCCCCCTCAAATAGTAAATATTCACATCAGAACAATTGCAATTCTGCTAAATTTTTAGGAAAAGGCTAAGGTATTCGATTGGTAGTTTCTCTAATGTATGAATGTTTTCATGCAGTCACTAGCCATCTACAGCTCAAAAGATGTGGAGATAAAAGGACTCACATCAATGAATAGCAAGCTCTACCACATTGTCATCCACACATGCGAGAATGTAACACTACAGGGTGTGAGGATCCAAGCATCAGAGGAGAGCCCCAACACAGATGGTGTGCATGTCCAAATGTCAAAAGGTGTGCGTATCCTGAGCACAGGTATAAAGACCGGGGATGATTGCATCTCAATTGGACCAGGCACACAAAACCTATGGATCCAAGGCGTCGCATGTGGTCCTGGACATGGAATTAGGTGAGAGGCCAACTTCAATCCAGCATGAGTTTGCTAATAGAAATTGTTCTGTTCCTAGGATAACAATCATACCCTGTTTTTATGCATGTATAGAATTGCATCACATATATAACATTATGTGGTTGTATAGAATCGAAGTACTAATCAAGTGTTTTTGATATTTGAATCCATCAGTATTGGGAGTTTAGGGAAGGGGCTAGAAGAAGAAGGCGTGCAGAATGTGACTGTGAAGATGGTGGTGTTTACGGGAACTCAGAATGGACTGAGGATCAAATCTTGGGCAAGACCCAGTTCTGGGTTTGTGAGAGGAGTGGTCTTTCAGCATGCTGTGATGAAGGATGTTCAAAATCCGATCATTATTGACCAAAATTATTGTCCTCACAATGAAGATTGCCCTAGCCAGGTAAAATCAAAGTAAGATAAGTATAAGCTAATAAAAGTGAAAAACTGTACAATCATTGCACCGATGACTCCATCTTGGTGATGTTTTACAGGCCTCTGGTGTGAAGATCAGTCAAGTTGAATTCCAGAATATCAAGGGAACATCAGCAACCAAAGTTGCCATGAAATTCGATTGCAGTTCCAGCTATCCATGCAAAGGGATTGCGTTGCAGGATATAGAGCTCATGTACCAGGATCAGCTTGCAGAATCCTTTTGTCAGAATGTCAAGGGAACCACTCTTGGCTTAGTCATGCCGCCTAGCTGTTTATAACATCTTTACTGTAAAGCTTCAAGTAACAAATATAAGAAGACAGTTAATTCTTCTTTTACTCATCAGTTCTTTCTTCCTTTTCTTATGGCAATATTGATAAACTTCACACATTGGTGCAAAAAACTTATGTTAAGAGCATGAAAACAAAAGAAAAGAAAAGCAATGACAAAGACCAATGAAAGTGAAAGTGATGCTATGAAAGATCAATGAAAGTAAAAGTGATGCAATGGTTTCATGAACACTGGCCCACATATTACAATATATAGAACTCATTTCAGGGACAATACACTAATTGAATAAGCTCAAATCCATCCTACAACCTCACATCCAACACCACTCACATCCTAATCAGTAATGAACTTATCTTGTGAAGAATATTGATAAAAGTTCACCATGCAGGAACAAATACTCGTGAAAACTGGCGTGTGCTGTCTTTCTCTCGACAATATCACTGAATCATGATAAGAAAAACAAGGTCCCATCCAAAGCAACATATATTAAGAATTAGACCTGTTTGCCTGAATCCAACAAATCTGGTCCTCAGTATAGATCATGCTGAGTTAGAAGTAGGATTTCAGCTACCAAAATAAAAAAAATAGTAACATAGTGGGAAAATGTAGAAATTAGGCCATTTATGAACTCAAACATCTTGCAATCACCGGGCTGAGTGGACATGGAACCCTAGTAGAAGATTCATGCAACTACACCTTCAATTGATAGTAGGTTTATCAATCTTCAAATGTATAACAAAGCAGAGTATTCTGATCAGGATGATTTCCTTTCCATGAGTACCGAAGCAATATCGAAAAATTCTGGAACTATGAGAATCACATGGAAGCCATGTACTGTAAAAATAGTGATGAAAAGATTTGGATATGCGATTTAGTGGAAGACCAAAAAATCATGTGCTAAAGGGCATACAGTCTCTTATATTCATTATTAAGTATCTCTGGATCTGAGACCACAGAGAAAGACCCTGAACGTCCTGAACGCTCACGACTGTCAGCCTTTCTTATATTTCTGATGTTTGACTGCTCTATCCTATGCAATATAATGCAGTAGCACATGGAACCTAGGGTGGTCAGCATGATCAGACTACCTATAAGTGTTGTGGACATGGCCAGCCACGGGGCATGGTGGCCCACGACAATGTATGCGAGCGAGATGAAAGCCACTGAAATGAAGACACAGGCCACCCACATGAGCTTATTGACCACAAACACTAGCTGCTTCTTTGCCCTTCGCTCGATAACGACTACAGAAGTTTGGACTACGACAACAGCAAGGGCAATGAAAAGCGCCACCGAATCACATAACAAGAAGATGATGAAAGCTGATTTTCTCGCAATGTAGGCCTGTCCGGCAGAAAGCCCCCTGTCCTTGTCATCCGGAACGTACTGCCCAGGTACGGTAAAAATAGCGGCAAAAGCAACAGTGGCAATAAGTACAGCAACTACAGTAGCTGAGTTTATTGCATTGTTGAGACCGCCAATGTGGAGCTTTTCCAGTTTCTTTGCAATCTTCTGGACCCGCATCCGAGTCTGATGGGTCTGTTGGAGTTGAGATTGGACTTCATGTTTTATATCACTGACCGTCTGCTTCAGTTGTTTTGCAGTACTTGGAGGGTTAGCATGTTCCTTTGCAGTCACAGCTCCAGCTTCTCTCAGAATAGAAGCAAGCTCTTCATTTGCAGACTTCTCCGCTATGTCAAGTGCAGTTTCTCCTGCTCTGTTGATTGTATTGACATCTATTCCTTCAGCAGATAATAAAGTTTGCACTATCTGGCAATGGAAAAGGGTAGTTACCAATTTATTTAAGTATTCAAAAAGTGAAAGAAAATTAAAAAAAAAGAAAAATCAGATACCATTAGATGCATTTTATCGGTTGGAGCTATTACAATATTTTCTCCAGTGGCATGTAGCCGTCACAATATTGGAATGCATGTGACATTTCCATTCCCATTCTTCTTGTGCTTTAAATTGTTCTCCCAAGCTAACAGATACTACTGGGGATATAAAAAAAATGGAAAATATATATAGCCAAGTTTTTTGAAGGTCATATTGGAATGTTTGAAAGCCATGATATCATCAATGAAGATCATATTTTATTTTCCACGTACCCATTTTTCTCTTGAAAATTGGTGGAACATTCACCACTTCTCAGGAAAAGAGAGTGAAAAACCTGAAAAGAATTACAGTACATTTTCAGGGCAAGAGTTCAGTGTACGAGGACCATCTCCAATGACCAACAATATTTACTTGGTAGGACCCATCATGGATCGGTGACAAGACAAAAAGCTCTCAGCCAGATATTTGTGCCCACCAGATATTGGCTAGCACGGGCAGTTAAAGAGAAAATATAGCCAATGCTTCCAAATTCAACTGGGAAGAGCAACCAATCCAATGATTGGAGCCATTTAAATGGAGGATATTTTTGTTTGACTGCTTTTTCAATGTGTCCCATCTACCAGCTGAAAATCCAGGATGATACCTTTCACTTGTGAGGAATACTCGGACAGAAAAAAAAAAAAAAAAGAGGATTCTATTGTGCTACTTATTGCATGATACCACCTAGCAATTAGAATCTGTGTTATCTGAACTTGAACAATATTGAAAAGAGGTGAAGAAGTAACATGGAAGAATCTGACTGTCAGGGACTGGAACTGTCCAACCTGGACACTTAACTCATACAGTAGAATACTTGAAGCTTAGTTTATCACATTTTATTTGCATAATAATGACATAAATAGGCCTCGGAGTTGAAAAAGAAGAACCATGGCTATATTATAGAAGCGATATTCAAGTGTCTGCAGACTGAAAATTACACTACAAACTATCAAACTTGAACTTCCATGCAATGAGCCTAACCCTTATTCCAATTTTCTGAAAAACGTAGACCATGTCACCCCAAAAGGACCAGGCCCAATCAAATTCTAAACTTGGATAGTCATAAGTAAACTATTGGAACACTTCAAAATGGGTTCAGTAAGCATGTCCACAATCCAATTTTAAGTGTAAATACCACACCCCAACACATATTTATTGCCATCCTTCCTGGGTAACACAGGATTTAACAAAAAAAACAAGGGAAAAAAAAGGGAGGAAAATCCTGAGTTCGGAAGCAGGGAAAGAAGTATAATATGGCTAAACCAAACATAATTTAAAATTGAAATATTGAGAAGAGACATGCTCTATTGTGGAGTTACAGAGGGAATAACTTTAAAGAACTCACAGAGCCAATCCTAGATGGATAACATTTTGGGGGTGCTGATGATAATACTGATGATATGACTACATCCATGTGTCAGTGCATGAGATTTGTCAAGGCCGAGCTATGTCTGACAAAGAAATGTACTGAGTGACGTTGGAACAAAGCAATGCCTTGAACAGTAAAAGGGAACATATATGCACAGTGGAATCATTTCTAATTCAAAATCATCAACATATTTTGTAATGAACTAGATATGGCACGAGGAAATTTAAAGAGTACCACCCACCTGAACGCGGCCTTTTCTGGTTGCAATATGCAATGCTGTGCTCCCTTTGTTATCCTCCAAGCCTATAACTGAAGAATTGGGTTTCAGCAATTCATTTACTATCTCAGCATTTTGCCCTTTCACAGCCATGTGTAAAGCTGTCTGACCCTTCTTGTCAGTCCTAAAATTGAAACTTGGTTCTTTGCGTAAAAGGGACTTCACTACTTCCAGATGGCCCATCCTTGCAGCAGAATGGAGGGCAGTTTTGCCATTGTTTTTTGCTATCTTAGCAAGGCTTGTATATGTCTCTAACAGAAGATTGACCACATCAATATGGCCTTGAGTTGCAGCTGAGTGTAAGGCTGTAGAATTTGATGAATCCGTCGTCATGGCCAAATCAGGAAAATAATGCAATAGCTCCTTTAAAACCTCTGTTGAAACAAAAAGGTAAAACAATAGTTCATTTATAGATCATGGGGGTAACACAGATGCTTACTTGTTTTCAGATTCTTTTAAATGGAATTATGAACTAGAGAACCATTTTGAGAATTCAACATCTCTCTCATTTTATTTGTTCACCTTTCAGATCAATAATGTCAAATGGCTAAATTAAGACGGTCTATTTAGGAAATAGAAGTACCACTGGTGGTCTCATGGTTTCACATAAAGACTTTCTAGTGCCAACAGAAAATTAGCAATTTCGAAGAACAAAAGTTTGATTAGCTAGATCACCAAGCACTTTCAAGACTAATTTCAAACTAAACAAATAGGATCCTGAGGAGCTGCTCCACCGTTGTGAAATAAATGTATATATATGTCTATAATGTGGAACTCGTAAAATACATCATGCAGCCTTCCAACTACTCGGATGGTTCCAAACAGTCAAGTGAACAATGACCAAAATTTATGTAGGTAAATCTGGAAGGATTGGATTCATTTGGTGAAGCGATTATTAAGCAATACAGAAATTTTTATGCACTGTTGCATATCAAGAAGCTTTACAGCCAGCCAAAGAATTTTGAGCTCACACTAACACAATATCAAAATTGCAGGATGACAAAACCTATAGCAACAATAAAATTTCAGAAAGACAATATAAAAGAAACCAACATATTGGACCGAAAATTTTACCCAAATGACCCAGTTTTGCAGCGATATGGAAAGCGTCATAGCCATTTCTCGCCTTGAGAGCAGCAGATTGGGAATCTGTAAACTTCAAGAGCTCACTTACAACTGCGGTGTTCCCGTTCTCCGCCGCAACATACATTGCTGTCTCCCCATCGTGATTCTGCACCGACAGCAACTCTTTGATTCGACCACTGTCTGAATTTTTAAGAATCTCCTGTACTTGAATCAAATTCGCTGCCCTTGCAGCTAGATGGAGTGGTTTATCACCGCGTTTCCCAGCAGATTCTCTGTTCTTCTTCAGCCGAAAGCTCTGCTGCTTCTCCATTGCTCCAATTGACAAAAGATGAAGAAGAATAAGCCTACCCTCTCTTTGTTCTACCTAAATCCCAATCTCACTTGTCTTGGAATCAAAGGACCTTGTTTCCCTGATCAAATGAATCCAGAAACATATATATGTCATGTGCTTACGTTTAAAACTGCCATTTTTTTTTTTTTTTTTAATGTTTTATTCTTTCAAGAAGCTAATCTAAATTGAACAAATGTAGAACCCTACACCCCATGTTTCAGTGAATCCCAGAAGTTAGAGATTGCTACTTAATAATTAATATATGAATCACATGAAGAAGAATCAAAATGAAAATCTATCTTTCTATGAATCCCAAAGGGTAAGAATGGGTTTGCCGAAGCTCAAGTGAAGCAGAGAATAAAGAACAAAAGCCTGCGTTTCTTTTTCAGATACTCTAAAATCAAGCATTTCCAGATGATCAAAACGCTTGTATTTGAGTGTCAAACAACACAAAATCAGGCCTTGAAGCATAAAAACTTATGAAGCAAAAGACCATTTTCCATCTGTATCTAAACTCACTTTATTCAGTACTAGAAACTCATTTCTCAATGGATCCATGAATCCTCAGACAAAAAAAATCAAAGAACTGCAAGCAGAGAATGAGGCAACAAAGATCCCATCTTTTAGTGAATTTCTAAAACAGGGGAACTAATACACAGAACTCTAAACTCTAAAGTTGATACAATAGCTCCTATTAAATCTTCTTAAAAACAACAATACCCACAAAGAATGAAACCTCAAAATCCCATCTTTTTCTCATTTCTCAAAACTAACAAAACAATCACTAGAACCTTGATTATGATTCAGGTAAAACTATCGTCTCCCTAAAACTTCATAATGCACCAACGGCAGACAACTAGCATATATTTCTGCAGCTCCAAGCCTCCAACCTCAGAAAGGGGAAGCCTATCTCATATTCTACAAAAAACCTAGAATCCCACCATGTTCAGAGTTCCAAAAGAACCCAACTACTGCTACCAAACACCGAAACTTTCCAGAGAAACGATAAAACCCAGAAGGAAAAATCCCACCTTTTTTTTTATATCTGTTTCCTCTACAGAACCCAATCTATGAGATGCATTTCTCACCTTTTATGTCAAGCTCAGTGCACCCCATGAACAGTACAAAAGGCAAACGCTTAGCATGTTTAAGATTCTCCCAAACTTGAAAGATAGTGTCTTTTTTTTTTCCTCTGCTGTTTGTCTTTCTCTTTTTCCTTTTATCCATGTTCTTCTGATTTTTATTTTCAACCAGTGAATGGCAGTTGGCAGCCATTGCAGTCGACATCATATGGGGCAAAGAAACCAACACAGGTGGTGGGGGCCGCACAATGGAAGAAGAACCAGGCACAAAATCCCAAATGGAGGGAGGAAGGTGAAGAGGAAAAATTGCTCCGGTAAATTCATCTCCACGGAATCTCCCATGCTACCCATCTTGGACTGCCAATACCGTGCTACTTGCACAAATTTTATAAATCTTATGGTATGCTTTCAATATCACAAGTGATATTGGAGACATACCATAGAGTTTGTCCAATAAATTCATCCAATTAGATTTTTTTGTGCCGTCAAAATGGGCTGCCTCGTGTTATATTAGAGGAAAAATATTTTCCGACTGGAACACGTGCAATTATATTAGCCGTACATTTGAATTCATTGTGAATGGATTTAAAAGATCAATATGCTCATGAGGCAGTCCAAATACATAAATTGGCATGGAAACAATGTGCCTGACAAAGTTTTCCATCTAATCAGTCCCCTTCAATTAGGGTGCAACATGTGCAATTCTTAATGGTTAATAGTAAATATCAATGGGAAAGTAAAGTTAATCCCAAGGGGTTGGCTGTGGTCAGAGTCAGGGCCACGGTTCCTCCCTCTTCTAGAACTAAACGTCCTTATATCGATTCTTGGTTCCCACCTCTTCAGAAGCCAAAGGTTGAGTCCACTAGTACTACCACCTGAGGCCTATAGGGATTTTATCTCGCTTCTCTTTAGGTCCGGAGGGATTAATCCAATCCAGAAGGTTGGGAACCCTTTGTTAGCAATATATATATATATATATATATATATATATATATATATTGGGAAAGTTAATTAAGGTTCTTAAGAAGAATCAGCTGATGTTGGTGAAGACTTAGATGGTTGGGGCATCTTAGTGGGACACCAAATAGACGAGATCCACTGGAACCGATACTTAAACTGGCGTGATCACCTTCCCGCCCTCCACCTTGGTGCCCATGTGCGACTTGGTGGGGTCAACACACAGGGCTCCATGCCTCCAAGTGAAATGATGGAGGATCGAAAGGTCTGGATGATCTTATTTCTATCTAAAATCTTAGATCCATCAAATCCTCCTAACTCCTTAGTGTGAGGCCCAAAAATTAACAATTTTTATATATAAATAGATGACGCTCACCCAATTCCAACAGATTGGTGCAAGCCAATGGGATCCAATGAAATAGGGGGTGGATTTGGATGGTCCACTGGGATTGGTATTCAAGTGGGCCTCAGAAGGTGTGCACTGGATGATTCGCCGACACTTACATGGGTCACCCTTGAAACAACCTGCAAAATAAGGGGTCTATGTCCAACTTTAGGCTTTAGGCTTTAGGCTTTAAGCCTTTCGCAGGTCATGAAACGGGTTAGGTTCATCCGTGCGATTAGGTTTAATCTAGTTTTGGGTCCTAATCATAGGACTTAGACCTATGATAATGTGGTCCATGGCCACAACCTAATAATGTTTAAATAAAATTAAAAAGGCTAAGGCTCTAGTGAGGACGAGAAACAATGTGCAGAATCCTTTTTAATATTAGATGGGAGCCCTAGGATCAATTCAACCCCTTTACACTAGGGATGTAAATGGCCCCCGATTCTCTGATTATCCGAAGGTTCCGACCCATTAAAAACCGGGTCTGGGCCCTTATTTAGGCTCCGATAAATAAATGGGTCTGGGTCTGGTTCTACCTTGGTTCAGACCCGTGGACCCGAGATCCGACATATTATCTCAATTTTCTAAAATCTTTCCTAAAAATCATGTTTTTTTTAATATCATTCTCTATCTAAACCTGGACCCGAATCAAGACCCGTCTCATATATGGTTTTGGTTCCGATTTCGGATCCGCTTCCATATTCTCCTTAACGATTCTGGTTTCGGATCCACCATGGACCTAGATCGAAACCAACCCATTTATAATCATATTTTACACTTACTACTCTCGCAGGAATTGACACAAGTCAAAATTTAAGACAATTACAACTATTACCCAACAATTAATGGATAAAAATCCAAAAAAATGATGCATTCTAAAAGAATTAAACTTGAGAGTTACGGATCGAAAGAAGAGTCATAATGATCTACATCCACACCAGAGCACAACCCAATAAAAACTCAAGCCTCTTGGAGTATTTTACTTTATAGAACCTCATGTGGAGGTTCGTATAAAATTCCTCTTCTCAATCAAAAAAAACAAAAAAAAAAAAAAAAAAAAGACTTTTGAATGGAAGGTATTCTACTAAATCCCAAATCGCTACGAATGGGAATGTGTGAATCACGTGTGTGTGGGCTCTACCTGAACAAAACAGTGGATAATGGAGTGAACAACTTGTCAACGGTGAACATAGGTAGCGTGGATGTTTCTACGGCCAAAATAAAGTGTGTTTGGAGGGGATTTTGAGTGTGTTTGTTTCATTCCCGATTCCAAGCTATGTGGGAATTTATTTTTGCAAAGCCTCAGAAGAGGGGTTCACTGTTCACAGCCTTCAGGCCTCTTAGAAAACTGTTTTCTTTTTGGGGAATGAAATGAAAGTTTTCTTCTTTTTGAATGGAAAAATGACTCCTCATGCCAAAGAAAATCTTCTACCAAAAAAAAAAAAAAAAAAAAAAGGCCTAAAAGAAAATTAAGATGTATTTCAAGGTGCATTTGTGTGACGAGATGATTCCACAACATAAAGGGGAAATGTTACGTTTTTTTTTTCTCATGTGCAGTGCCCTTTTCAATTGTATGGTTGGATACATTTACTATACATAAAAGGATAAGAATAAATTGATTATCCTCTTAATAGAGGATTTTGATTTTTTATGTGAGGGGTAAGAATGCAGGATTTTTCTTATGCAGAAAACGAAAATACATGAAAAATGTGATCCTCTCATGCACAACTGCACTATTATAGCATTTCAGAAACCCTGGGATTGTACAAACATGCTTTTTTTTTTTTTTTTTTTGTAGACAGATCGTAAAGATTGATCTCTATCCACCACTTGATTTTAATCTAAAAATAAAAATTGATGGGAATAACAGTTTTTCTCAATTTAGTATGGCCAATCTACCTAGATTCGTAGATTTAGATAAGTGTTTTTGGCAGGTGAAGTTTCAACCCTTCCAACCTAGACTTATTACATATACTTTGTGACAAAATTATCAATTTATAGATGGTTACAATTTGGCAGAGATTTTGGAGATTCGTGAAATCCAAATAAGGCTTCCTTAGCTTAGAACAACCAGCCTGCGTAAGCTTAATGGAAAGCTTGTATGATTGTTTCTTTGCACCCATTTACGTACGAAAATGATGAAGATCTCTAAATGATCGTGTTCGTTAGTGATTATTTTAAATGAAGTATGAAAATGCTGTATAAACAAAATCGTTTTCATATGAAAGTTTATGCACCTAAAGATGAGTGAAAGGCTTATACACCTTTCCAATTAAAAAGGCATCAATACAAGTTATGCATATGACATACAGTGGTTTTAAAAATTGTCATTGTCTTTTTTTTTTTTCTACACTTCTGTGGTCTCCAAAATTTAATTTGAATGGTTCCAATTTTTCATTCACCCACTAGACTTCAAAACATTTAGTTACATACCTTTAATGCTCATATTTTGCTATAATAAAATTTTACACATGTAATTTGATTCATTCAATGTCTCCTCACGTAAAAATGTTGCACCCGAACAAATATCGAAATATTTCTCACGTGTCCAGATTTTACATATGTAAAACTCGCGTGTAAATTCCATTTTTCATATCTTGTGTGCAAAAGGCAAGAGAATGAAAGGCATGTAGATTCCAAAAACAGCTACGACTAGGAATAAATGGAGCACGTGTGTGGGCCCTACTTGTATAAAAACACGGACGATGAACTTCTCAACTTTACTTTACCAAAAGTAAAGTGGGCCTTCAAAACTTGGGGAGGGGAGGGTTAAGATTGCAAGGATTTTTCATTTTTATTTTATTTTACTATATTGTTTTACTAGCTGAGAGTGATTCTACAACTTAAAGGCGTTTGAGCATATCTATGATATCAGGGTGCTAACGCCACTCAACCATGAGTGTATTCACATTGTAACGGATTTGGACATGCATAGGAAATAAGTTTTTTTGCAAAAGTACGAAGTTTTTTTTTCTTCTTTTTCTCATGCCGAAACATCACTTTAGGGCTATCAATTGTGTCGTGTTAATGAATTCGGGTTTCGGGTTAATGAATTCGGGTTAAAGTCATCTCAACCCGTTAACTTAACGGGTCAAAAAATCCAACATGAACACGACCCATTAATTTAACGGGTTATACGACCCAACCAGTTAAGTAATTAAGAAATTTCAAAAATTAAAAAACAATTATACAAAAATAGAATAAGAAAAACATATAAGCCACAAGGAACTGTAAGTGAGGATCTCAAGTGAATCCCACCTAAAACTCCACTATAAAACAATAAATTTTAATTTCTTCTTTATGAATATAAATTAATACTAGTTACATTTAGAAAGTAAAAAGATTTTAACGAGTTACTGGTTTAATTCGTACCTAACGGGTTTGACCTATTAACGACCCGAACCCATTAATATTGTATAGGTTAATTTCATATTAACGGGTTGTGTGACATTTTAACGACCCTACGATTCCTCCAAACCGGAGGAACATTTTTGGAGGCAAGGCAAAGTCGTCACCATTATAAAAACGTGCTTTTTTATTTTTGGGAGGACCACAAAGAATAGCCTCCATCTACCCATTATTCAGCGCTTGATTTTAATCTGAAAGCCATCATTGATAGTAACATCAAGTAGGTTGATCTACATAAATTCCTCCATCTAGATATGACTTTTGGTGGGTGAAGTTTCTGCCTCCTCAAATCAAGATTCATTATTGAATTATTGTGACAAAATCAGCACCCTATGAACCCTTAGAATTAAGGCAAGTTGCAGAGATTTCAGAGACTTATAAGAGTTATATATAACACCCAAATAAGGCTCCCCCATCTTAGAACCAGCTGGATGCTTCTGCAGAATCCTTATGGGCCTTTTTGTTTGATGAGATTCAGAAAATCCTGGTTTCACAAATGCTCAAATATATGGAAGCATCTTGGGAATTTTAATTCCCTTCAAGCCAAAAAGTGGCAATATTTCACACAATTGGTTTATTCTTCTTCTTCTTCTTCTTCTTATTATTGCTAGTTGGGTCATGGGTGAGAGGTACAAATCTCTTGGGATCGATCCCTGAACAGGCGCGTGAGATGGGACGCTGTTACCTATGGATTGACCCGAGTTTCTCCACTCAAATGATTTTTTGGTTTATCACAATTAAAGAGAAATTCAAATGTTAAGGACTTAAGGGGACATCAGCTGATATTGGCGAGTTTAAAGGGTTCTGTTTTTTCTACTTATGAGCACCCCTACTAGGATGGGTGTGTGAGTATCTACGAAGCAAAAAAGGATGTTTTTAAGTAGTTTATTTCGTCTCTATCCTCAATCTGAAACCATTTCTATGGCCCAACAGTTGAATGTTGTAATTGGGCTTGGGCCTTTGGTCGAATTGAATCTAGTTGGTGTGTGGCCATCTTTCAATGACCAAAATGGTTAATAGATTGGAGACAAGCTAGATTTGGATTCACTGTAATGATCCGATTTCTATACCAAATCGGACTCACACTTGAATCCAAATAAATATCTATATAATCCGAATCTGGATCTCAGTCCAACTTGAATGTCCATAACGACCCAGTTTGCAAATTCAAATGGCCAGGAAAAACAAAAAAGAAAAGAAGAAAAGAAGAATAGAATTCAACAGCCTTGTAAGTTGTAAGGTCCATCTCAAATCCGTAGCCATTGGTTTTGTTATGTGTGCAAACAAGCCAATGTTCTACTACCATACATACGGTCGATGGCTAAGGGTCGCCAAATAAAATCAACCCTGACACATCATCTTAGCCTTTGATTTAATAGTCTTAATATTTAGCGGTCCTTGAATGATAGATTACTTAGAGGTTCAATCCAACGGTAGATAAAAGTTTAACGAGAGTGAAATTGGATATGAAGGGCTCTAACTAATTTATGTGGATAATATGAACTATTCAAATCCTCTTCAACAGCTTTTTGGAGGCCACGTTACTTGGGCCCCCTCTTTCTCTCTCTTGGGCCTCGGGCCAATGAAAGGAAGCTTAATAAAAAAAAATTGCATAAGAAAATATAACAAATTCACTATTATGAAAAATAAAAATAGCATCACAAAATCAGAAGCATAATTTGATTTTTGTTGGCCAGTGATCATTTTAGCCAGAAGAGTAAAGTAACTGTGTGAAGACTATATAAATTGTTTTTTGTGATCACATCTATCAATGTACATTGGTCAGTCAATGTGGGCCTCTCACTGATGTTTCTTGTAGTTGATCATACAGTGCTGCTTGGGGGAGTCCAATTGTTTTGTGATGAGACTGGATGATGACCTTTATTACTTGGATGGAACCTGATCTCAGACTTTAAGATAGAAGTATGGGTGGAACCTGGATTTTTATTTGTTTCTTAAAGGTGTAGATGGCCCCCATCTTCCAAATGCATGTGCAGAATATTTCACTAATGGGTTGTGATCTGGCTTACTTTTTGGCCAGTGGGGGTTAGACCCTAGCCTGAATATTATAGCTAAAACCCTTCATAAATGTCTCAAATATTTTGAAAATTTTTTTTTGCAATATATTTGTGGAACGATAATCTTCAGACATCACCACCACCGCCATCATCATCGATCAAGTGAGCTTTATTTCATGTAGTTTTGATTCGCTAATAGAGAGAAACCAATAAAATTCGTCACTAAAAATCTCAACCAAGTTACAACCAGAAAACATACCAATAAAACATACCAATGCAATTCTCTCCAATCAATTGATAGCTCGGCGGTGAGACACCTTCCCTCCACAATAACAACTAGGAATTGATCTCTGATTGCTACAACAACCATTTCTGCTGTTTATGTATTATTTTTGTATTTTTCTTGAAAAACAATTGTATTCATAAAATCAAGGGAGAACCCCCTACATCCTGCGCAACTCGCAAAACGCGTGTCTCATGACTCAAACACCCGACCTATCAGGCTGATACCACTTGTAGGATTTTACACCCCATTGAGCTACCACTTATTCTAAAATCAATTAATAATAAAAAAACGGCACAACATTAATTTTATGGTGAAGGCAAAAACTTGACTTACCGCTCAAAAGCGAATGTGGACATTGACCTCAGCCTTCTTTGATGATATTATGAACTGAAAACAAGATTCATGATCCGTCACATTACTCACTTGGGCTCACCTAGCCAAACCCCACCCACGTGCAAGGTACCCTATATATGAATTTTTAATGTGTCACTGTCATGTCACAAACTCAAAAGCAGAAAAAATGCACAAGAGTTGTAAAAGATGTTTTCTCAATAATAAATGTCTAATCCATGAATTTGAAATCCTCCTATCTCGACTCTCAAGTCAAAGTAAACTATCTCATATTATTTTAGTTTGTGAGCTGAACTCAGCAGATCAGTTATGGACTCACAGTTATTAGTTTTCTATTTCTTCTTTGTGTCCAAGGAAAGAAACCAACTTAATTATATATTAAAAGCCATGTGTCTAACCTTTCTTTTTTTTTTTTTTTTTTGGGTAAAAGCATGTGTCTAATATTATACTCTATTTACCACCCTTTGGCCCCTAAATTTTTAGCAAAAAGTCTACTTGGATAGAATTTTGGACAAACCCTATGGTATGCATTGAATATCATAGGTGATATTCATGATATACCATAAGGTTTGTCCAAAATTCTGTTAAAAAAATTTGTCCAAATAGCACTACTCAATTTTTAGAACCATTTCATAAAGGTTTTGGCATTGGCTGATATAATTTTCAAAATTGCGTGATTTAAAACCATTCTTTCATCTTACTCACCAAAGATTAATTTTGATAGACACTGTTACTATATATGTTGCAAATATACAGTCTAAAGACTAAAACGCTAGATAACTATAGTTTTATTACCACAATATGACATTTTCATCTTTTTACTTGCATTTGAACATCCTAAATCATAGATTTCTAACAAAGTCGTTGGCTTTGACATTTTTAACCCAACTAAGAAATGAATTACGTGTAAGTTTAGAATCTAAATGTTACCCACAGTGGTCAACCCGGCCAAACCCAACTAATTGCGGTGGAGTTGGGCTGGGTCCTACCAGAATTGGCAAGAAAAAAAAAAGGAAGATTGGAGCCATTGACCTAGTGAACTCTATAGATGCATGCACCTCAACTTGGCCCACTTTCAGACTTAAGCCTTTTTTTCAACTGACACTATACTTCAAATGATGAGATAGATGACCACTTCCCATGATTGTATCTTACTAAAATGTATCGCCCATGGTTTACTCCGAAGGTCATGGAAGTCAGAAGTCAGGCTTGCTTTCGTGTCTTTGTTGCCTCTCAAAAACAGGGAATGGGGGCATACGGCATTCATGGACCAACATAGCTTTCTCAAAGGGTTAGCATACCAGTGAATTCAACATTTAGGAAGTGTGTGTTTGTAACAGTCAGCCATTAGAGTTCATTAGGTAAAGCCCCTTTTCGTGGTTCTGGCCCTCTCTCTCTCTCTCTCTCTCTCTCTCATACTTTACACTGTTACCATTTCACATATTTACCATTAACTTGATTTGTAAGGCTGGCGGGCCGACCATGATTTTTATTTAGGTGGTGCGGACAATGGCCAAGTTAAGAAGTCAAATAAAAAAATAAGAAGTCTTAAGGCTTTCTTGAAGGAGTTATTCAAATTTTGTGGGTGCGGTTGCACCCGGGTGGTAACACATAGGTCGACCACCCAATTACCCGAGCATATTGAAGACAAGCCAAGATCAATTAGTTATTGCGCTCCATGTTGAGGCCCTGGTCCAACTCACAGGCCTGGAATCTTGTCTTGGGCCCAGCCTGTTTTGCAAAACCTGCATTATGTATATTGGGCTGGGCTTAACCAATAGTTTGGGCCTAGAAAAACAAGCCCATATTTGTAGTTGCTTCTACGTGGAATCTTACATGGGTCCAATGCTTGCCCAGGTACTGACCACGGCCAAAATTCAGCCGGTACAGGTTCAGGCCTGGGCTGTCCTGGCTTTATGATCACCTGTAGTGGGTTAAGTTTCATTGCAACAAATCAGATCCATAAGTTCATTTCTCTAATGATGGGTAACTCTTTCTAAAACCATTACATGTGTTAAATTGTTTATTAAGGGTGTTTATCTATGTCAGGTTCGGCCGAGATCTCTCCAAGCTCGACCCATTTAGTTATCAGGGTCTAGCATTTAGGACCGTATACGGTTAACAAATCTGAAAATCAGACTCAGCCCATTTTCAAAATGGACATAAGTGAAAAATAGTCTGGTCTGGGTCCTTAAACACCATCGGCCAACTCCTAGATCATTTATTTATAGGGCCAAAAACGAGGCACTGTATCCATAATTAGTATCTAATGGTGGATTTTTAAGAGGAAATTGAGCACTTTAAAGCACTAAAACTTTTTGTTGCTAGAAAGGGAAGCGTAAATGCAAAACAATCAAATTACTATTGTTTTTCTTCTCTTACATAGTTTTTTTTTCTAATAATTCGGGTCCAATCACAATGAAAAATTATTACTGGAGAAAAACAGGGATTCTCTGAGGATAACAGGATAAGCTTTCAGTATAAAACACTCAAAACACTTCTGAAATTAGCTGCTTTGTGGGGCTCCTGTCCATGCATGCATTTCAATATATAATCACTAGTCCTTAATGTGAACCAGAGGTAGATAAAAATAAATAAGTAGACTTCATATGCAAGATTGTATTGATATGCAATGTCTTAAAGATGAATCTGTAATTTCATGTAAACTTCATATGCAAGAACATGAAACGACATCAATCCTCCCACCATGTGCATGCACGTACCACTTTCGTAGTGTTTTATAAGCAAAGTCACAAAAGATTACGGACAGTTTTGATTAGAAATGTTGTTGGCTGCACCATCCATGCATCTTTAGAATCCCATTTGAAGGAGCGAATGTTCACACTAGGACTACCTCTTTTTTTTTTAGCAGTACACACTAGGACTAGCTAGTTTGAAAAGTGATGGGTCACATGGTCTGTTGATTAATTAAGCCTGTAAGCAAGCACGTAAAGAAAGGCATACGACATAAGATGTGGGATTTGAAAAGAACTTGAATGATGACCCCCCAAATAAATCTTTTAATTTTTTTTCCTTTTAATCGTAACATGATTAGAGCCCATAACCTCAAAGGTACAATAATGAACACCTTTCAAAATGACACTTGCTCTTAATCTGCGGATGCCGAACAATTCTGGTACTTCGATCTGAAACTTTGCTGAAATTTTGTTGCAAAATTGACACTAGCCAGTAGCTAGTTGTTGAGGCGCCTCCCTTTAATAGAATCAACCATGCATCGATCAATCCCTTATTGCAGAGCTGATGGTAAGGGACTTCCATGAGTGTATATGGGTGGTGGGTGAGTGCTAACCTTTCCAATTTTTTCTGCTTTAAAAAAAGGGGACTTTGGTCGCAGGTCCCTCAACTTGTGACTTTAATGCAAACAATCCACAAAAAAAAGTCATGCGGTCAAAGGTCCCTTCTACACTTTCTCATACCTAAAATATCTAATTTACCCTTTCTTTGAATCATATCCCATGATTAGTGGGATATCCCATTAATAATGGTCAACTATCATTTAATTGGCCACGATTAATGGAATCCCACTAATGAGATTTTCAAATAAATTCTATAAACACACAAATAAATTTCAAAATAACTCAAATAAATTTAAAAAAATGCAATGATTTCAAAAATCGCAATAAATTATAAAAAAAAGAAATAAATTAAAAAAATGAAAATAAGTTTAAAAAGATCAAACTAAATTTCAGAAACTATTCAAAAGACTCAAATAAATCTCAAAAGATCCAAAGAAAATTCAAAAAATGCAAATAAATTTCAAAAGACGCAAATGAATTTCAAAGGACGCAAATAAAATCCAAAATAAGTAAATAAAATTAAAAAATACAAATAAATTTCAAAAAACACAAATGAATTTCAAGGGACGCAAATAAAATCCAAAATAAGATAAATAAACTTAAAAAATACAAATAAATTTAAAAAAATGAAAATACTTTTTTCAAAACTAAGATAAACCAATTTTCCAAATTTCAAAAAAAAAATTCAAAAACTCAAGTATTTTTGTCAAAACTCAGTCAAAATTATTTCAAAAAGTACAAATAAAATTTAAAAGACACAAATAAAATTCAAAAACACAAATAGATATAAGAAAATACAAATAAATTTGCCAAAAAACAAAGAAATATTCATTCAAAAACTCAGCTAAAAATTTCAAAATGGAGATAAATTTATCAAAAAGTCAGCTATATTTTTCAAAAAATCAAATAAAATTTTCAAAAACTTAGATGGATTTGTTCAGAACTAAGATAAATTTATTCCAAAACTCAAATAAATAGTCAAAAACTCAGATAGATTTATTCAGAACTCAGATAAATTTGACAGAAACTCAGATAAATTTGATAAAAACTTAGATAAATTTTGACAGAAACTTAGATAAATTTGATAAAAATTCAGATAAATTTTGACAGAAACTCAGATAAATTTGATAAAAACTCAGATAAATTTGACAGAAAATCAGCTAAATTTAACAGAAACTCAGCTCAATTTGACAAAAAATCAGATAAATTCCCTTCTCTGTAAAGCCCGCATCTAAGCTCTTCTCTATCCTCTCCCTCACCTTTTCCTTGCTCTCTATCCAATTCGACTGGCTGGCTACTGGGTTTCTTCTACAAACGGGTCGGGCCGACCTGGACTGGACCCAACCCAAAACTCCCTTCTTCTTCGTTCTTCTGTTCTGGTTCAGAAACCAGAACTGACTTCTTCTTCCTTCCTCAGTTCGGCCACGGCAGGGGCTGCGGCTCTTCTCCGGACACACGCAGGGCGACTCCAGCGAAGAGAATCTCCGGTGACTGTTCACGGCGAGGTGGGGCCCAGCCGAAAACAGAACCCAACTCAAAGCTTGGCTGCGATTTCTCCTCTCCAAACCCTTCTCCCTTTGGTCAGCGACGGCGACGCGTGGTTCCGGTGGCAGCAGGCGACACCAGATCTTCCGATCAACTCCGACGATACGCAGCAGCGATCAGCAACTCGTGTGGACCACCTGGTGATCGTCTCTTTCTAACTCCGGTTTCCTGCTTCTTCCTTTCAAGATCTGCGATCTGTCACGCCCTCTAAGATCCCCTCCGGTCTTCTTCTTCCTCAGTCACGGTAGCGGAGTTGCTTCTTCATCTTTGATCGACGGCAGTGACGTTCCACGAAGCTTCTTCTCCGATTGAACTTCTTCTCCGACGATCGTGACCCACAACCAGATCTATTCGCATAGCAGCAAAATGAAAAGGAGCAGCAAAATGAAAAGGAGGGATAATCCAAAATTTAAAATTTAAAATTTTCATTCCTAAAGTGGTTGAAAGGGTAAATCAGTCATGTAAATTGTATCCAAGGACCTCTGGCTGCAAACAGTTTAGCTACTTGGACCAGAGCCCTTAAAAAGAATTTGCTTGGACTGGAGGCTGGATAGATTCAATTCTAGGGACCTTTCGCTAATTATCTCTTAAAAATAAACCTTAGCATTGAGTACCTTAAGTGGATGGTTAGGACAATCAAGTTAGATTTGATCTTTAACTCAGCCCTCAATTCTTCAACTGCACCACTTCCTTGACTCGCACACATTTACTTGAGCATAAGCATATAATTAGGGCCAAAATCAATTTCATTTGATTGAGGTTTTTCTCTTTATAAGAATTGATGCATCAAATGAGAAAATACCCTTATTTAAAATGGTAAGTAGGTAAAAGAAAGATACCATGGTGACAATCATACCAAACATAAAATATTCCTAAAACACCTTAGAATTTGGGCTGCTTCTACCATTAAAATTACCCGCAATATATACTTAATTCCCTAGCTTTCTAATGAGAATATTAACTGGTCTTTATTTAAAGAAAGTCTCAAGGATCCCATGTTCATATTCTCAAGCAACACCACCTTAGAATTTAATACCTTGTGATGGTTAATAAGAAAATAATGCATGTTATTATAATGATTGGAGCCCATGTCTACAGGGCTCTAATAAAATGGGTGCTTTTGTGGCATAATTACTTGATTGCTTAGTTGATTGATTGACCTCTTGAAGCACCCAACAAAAATATGCATTTCATCAAACCTAAGAAGTCTTCCTAGATCATCCCCCTTAAGTCATGGAAATCATATAATAGAAACCGATTATTATAAGCTAATGTGAATGTGAAAGGAACAAACAAGTGTGCCGCCACCATTTTGGTGCGGAACCGTTGGGACGACACCTTAAAATCAGTTTTTGGCAGTTGAAAGTCGACAATCTGCCTGTAGTTTCCAAGCAATTGTTATTTTCTCTTAGGTGTCATAGTAGAATATAATAATATCATTATAATGATACAATGTATCCAATTATAATTGTGGTGGGCCCCAAAATGTATGAATCATTTGGGACATCCCCCAATATCTCTTTACTCTCTCATTTAAAAGGGTGAGTTCCACCATGATTTTATAATCATTTACATCTTTTATTCTTGTACTTCTTTAGCTGGCCATTCCTACCAAAATTTTTAGACTTTAGTATAGGCAGCGAAAATACTTTTCAATAGTCCTCCTTCGATAGAGCCCACTCCTTAATACTCTTTCTAAAGTGCAACCCGGCCAGCACACTTTCGGAGACACATTTTTTATTTTTTATTTTTTATTTTTTGCACCAAGTCGTTCCTCTTGGAATTCAAACTCACAACCGGTTGGATCTGATATTATCGTAAATTTCTTTAGTCAGCTATTCCTACCAAAACCTTAAGGCTTTAGTAGAGACAACAAAAATACTTTTCAATATTTGTCATCAGTAGCATCTCTCCCAATGAAGGAATTGTTCATTAAAATCTTCTTTGTAAAAATATACATAATTTATGACCAGAATATGTAGAGCCAATTTGCTCGAACCATCCCTAGAGGTAGTGTTGATGTTGAGGGATTAGGGGCAAGTGTGCGAGTATTACTAAATGAAACAACTAAAATATGGAGAATGTTGTTTGGTAGACATTACAAAAAAGGGGTATTTTGAATTAATATGTCAACACTAAGGTAAATAAATTTACCAAAATTTACAATTACCCACTTCTAAAGACATCATGCTAGTTGAAACCCAAATGATGAACTGAATGTGGCCAAGAAGATTATGAATATAGGTGAGAATGACCTCTTACCTCAGTGGTAAGAGGCATCACTTCTCACATAGTTAGGCATGTCGTCTTCCCTCACCTAAGGGCTCTTTCACCTCATCTAAAGTCTGCTTCCCTCATCCAAGGGCTCCATCACTTCACCCGAAGTCAATGAAGATTATTTACATCTTTTTCTTCATAATTCCTAATCTTCACCCCTAAAAACTTCTTCATGGAACTCATTAATTTAACCTTATTCCACCGTAGGATTGATCATTTGATTAAAAAAATTAACACATTTAGCATGTTCCTATGTATTGGGAGAGAGAGAGAGAGAGAGAGGGAGAGGGAATCTGATAAGATATTAGAAGAAAAAGATGATTGAGGGATAGATAAGATACTAGAAGAATAGAAATGTTCTTGTTCTTTTGGAACCATGCGTGAAAGTTTGTTATCCAAAGCATCCGATCCATTCTATTCTATAAATACCCCAACTGCCATAATTTCTTTCCATTAACTAGCAAAGACATATCTCTCTCTCTCTCTCTCTCTCTCTCTCTCTCTCAACTTGCCTCCCCTTCAAAACTCACCCACTCTCTTCCTCTCTCTCTCTCTCTCTCTCAACTTGCCTCCCTTCCAAAACTCACCCACTCTCTTCCTTCACAATGACCATGGCAAAGCTAATAAACTCTCTCGTCTTTCTTCTCTTGTTCATCCTCTCCCAATCATCTTCCTTATCGGCAGTAAATGCAGTCTACAATGTAATCAACTTTGGTGCGATAGCAGATGGGTCATCAGATTCCACAAAATCATTCCTAAGTGCATGGGCTGCGGCCTGTGGATCGACTAATCCTTCAACGATCATTGTGCCTAATGGGAATTATTTCCTCAATCAAGCCAACTTCAATGGCCCATGCAAGAGTAGCGTTACCTTCCGGATTACTGGGACCCTTGTGGCCCCATCAAATTATGCCAAGCTGGGCTCATCTGGCCTTTGGCTTCTGTTCAATCAAGTCCACGGGGTTTCCATCTATGGTGGGACCCTTGACGGGCAGGGCACTGCCTTGTGGGCCTGCAAGGCAGCAGGCAAAAACTGCCCTTTCGGAGCATCGGTAGGTCAATCCATTAGTATGCATTGTTGCAAAGTTAATCACCAGTTTGCACTTAGCCTTGTCTTTTTCTTCCTATTGACATTAAAAAATCTTCAAAGTCCGAATTTGTATATCAAACTGGAACAACATGATCCATTATATCTTAATCATTAGGAACAACCTCGGATTTTCAGTTGTTCCTGAGTAGTTAGGCGTTTAGGCTTTTTAATTTTTCTACCATTACTAGTTACTTTTCTGTAGCCTACTCTACAAACACTTCAAAGCTCAATAGCAAACAATCTGATGAAACTATATATGACAAATTCATGCTTCCCGAATTGGGTTTAAACAATCTGATGAATCCATAGCTGATTGCACACAAGCTTCTTTGATATCTAAGTTTCAGTATCATGGAATGATAATTAAATTGAATATGTATTGTAGCTATGAACATGCATGTCTCCCTTTATATATTATGCGGAATTGGTACTCACTCAACTATTGCTTTGGATTGTTTATAATTCAAGTTCCATTATCTTATTAATCTATTGCCATCTTCTTTAATCTTCGGGGTGTTCAAATTATTTAAGGAATCTTTTGTAATTCTTGTGCAGTCGCTGACTTTCAATGCTGCAAGTAACGTCTTAATCAATGGATTGACATTGAAAAACAGCCAACTGTATCATCTTGTGATCGATGGTTGCGATAATGTGAATGTGCAAGGGGTGAAGATCATCGCTCCCGGTAACAGCCCCAACACAGATGGGATCCACATCCAACAGTCGACCGGAGTCACCGTCATGACCACCGGCATAAAGACCGGCGACGATTGCATTTCCATCGGCCCTGGGACCGCAAACCTTTGGATTGAGAATGTAGCATGTGGCCCAGGCCATGGCATTAGGTGAGAAACAATACATCATTTGGGACTCTGATTGGAAAGTAGTTCATGGACAGGGTACAATTGCCAAAGCCCAACCCTCAAATAGGCCCCTAACTCTCTTCTTCCTCTAGATGGGTCTATGGGTTGGGCTAAGCCGGTTTGAATGTTGGGCCTGAAGAAAAGTGATGGTGATCCCCCAGACCTTGGGCTAGAACCAATTCGATGTATATGGGCTCAGATATGACCACACCATGAACTGCCTTTTCAGTTGGGTCATATTTGCATCAAATGGGTATGATTGATACTAACCTATGCATGTGGTTGGCAGCATTGGAAGCCTGGGCAAGGGCCAGAACGAGGCGGGCGTGGTAAACGTGACCGTCAAGACTGCAGTGTTTACAGGTTCACAGAATGGGTTGAGGATCAAGACGTGGGCCAGGCCCAGTAATGGCTTCGTCAAAGGAGTTGTCTTCAAGCATGCGCTCATGAGAAATGTCGAAAATCCTGTCATTATCGACCAAAATTACTGCCCTGACAATGAAAACTGCCCGAATCAGGTGAGACATTACAATGTCAAAGGTTCAATTTGCTCTGTCTCTCTCTCTCTCTCACACATAAAAAGAGAGAAGAATTTGGGTTAAAGGTATTGGGTCTTTATAAAATATTTATGCTACACTTAAACTTCGATGAATTTATTAATCTAGTTGAAAATGTCAACCCTTACGGAACTTGGTGGGTCAGGTTTGGTTGCGGGTGGATGAAGTCTAGCTTGTCAGGCTGGGTCAAGTATTTTTTTTTTTTTCAATGAAGGGTAACTTGTCAAAAGCTGGGTCAAGTTGGTAGGTTGAATGGCAAGAATGGAGTCAACCCAAACCTGAGCCCTTTAATACTCAGGTCCGAGGTGTGAACTTGCCCCCAAGAAGCATGGGCCAAATATGACTCTGAATTACCCTAAGTTTTACAATGAATCTAACCCACTCACAAACTTTATTAGTGGAGTTTGCTAACATTACAATAGAGTTATGGGAATTCCACATGAAAGCTACAATCCTAATTGGATTTGCTGAAACTCTATATACAATTAACTCACTAAAATTATAAAGTAATTAGAATTACAGGTAACTTGAGCATATGGTAACTGCATTAATGATAAGAATCCAAAGGAGGCCTCTGGATGTTGATCAACTTTTCAACCTACCAGAGTTTCAGCCCAAGGGCTACTATTTGGTGTATTACTGAAATGCAATGATTTATTTCCCCATTTTCATTTTTCATCTTTTCTTTTCTGCAGGTTTCCGGCGTAAAAATCAGTCAAATTTCATACAGTGATATCCAAGGAACGTCGGCAACGCAAGTCGCAGTAAAATTCGATTGCAGTGCAAGTAATCCATGCAAAGGGATTGAATTGCAAGATGTGAAGCTCAGTTATGGAAATAGCGCAGCAAAATCTTCTTGTAAAAATGCAGATGGCACCATTAGTGGCTTTGTCGTGCCGCCCAGTTGCTTATAGAGAAATATGAACTTTTTTCAGTCTCTTCTTTTTTTATTTCTAGGGGGGTCGATGTTTGCATATGTATTCAACTTTTATGTCCGTAGCCAACTGAGTAACAGAATGGTATAAAACTCGAATCCTGACACTATCAGTGGATTATTGTAATTTACTGTACAGAAGAAAAAAAAAAATTAGATGATCAATAGGTCACTAATATAATTGTTGTTTAATGTACAAAAGGATCGAAGAAACTTTGATCATCTCTCAGAAAAGTTCATGTTAATTGGATGGATATATTTGCTGGGAACTAGTATTAAATTCATGGTTGTGCAAAAGGGTCTGTACTTGTATTCACTACAATTGCATATTTGCCGACGAATCCTGCTGATATAGTTTAAATACGTCGCAAAAAATGTGTTTAGCCAATGCATCATAGCGTTAGCAAAACATAATAATATATTGGACAAGTGGTGGATAAAGTCTCATATTTGATTTAACTTCATCCACTGTTTGAGATTAATCATTGATTATCATTAAAAAAAAAACAAACAAACAAACAAACAAAAGTATATCGATTGGCAGCGGTGAAATTAAAATTGGAGTGTAAATTTGAATAGGTTTGAATAAAGTTTAAATTGTATTTTCTATCTTCTTCTCTCTTCTTCTTTGATATAAATTGGGGTATTTTCTTATAGTGAAAGTACAATAAATTTTATTCAAACTTATTTTCTCAAATTTTCACAGAACACTTTGCTAACCAAATACGTATGACTATTTTAATGAACTTAACGTATTCATGATCTTAGAAGAATCATGATCGTAGGATCTAACACCTCATTGAACTATCACTTATTCTAAAGTCAATTGGTGATGGGAACGGCACAACAGTGGTTTTATGGTGAGGGCGAGGACTCGACCACAATTATGACCGCTCAGGAGCGAGGGTGGACGTGCCGCTGCGACTCATGCTGCGCAACTCGCAAAATGAATATCCCGTGACTCGAACAGCTGACCTACCTAGTTTTGATACCACTTGTAGGATCTTACAATACCCCATTGAGCTACCACTTATCCAAAAATCAATTAGTGATAAGAACGGTGAGGGCGAGGGTTTGACCACAATTATAAACCCTCAAGAGGGAGGGTGGATGTTGACTTCAACAACAACTAAAAATAGGAGAATGTACGGTTACTTTTTTATAAAGTGCTCTTTTGTTTTCTTTGTTTTTTCCTTTTCCCTGCACTGTAATGCTTTTTTGCTTTGAATTTCTAAAAATTCTAACCAATATCTTTCATTAGGGTTTAAGATTAAGAGAAAAGAAGAAGAAGAAGAATAAAAAAAAAAAAAGATACAGAGGAGGTGGGTGCCGGCATAAGAAGGTTATTGTGACCTCATCTTCACTCACATTCAAAGAACCTTCAAACATGACTCCCTGATTTCATCTCCATTACACGTACAAGAGGAATGGATTCAAAGTTCAAACCATGGGCTATGGCGTGTTAAGGAGTAAGACGTTTGGATCCCAATTTTCTTCATCAGAGAAAGATTACGTTAGTTATAAAATGCATGAATACTCTAGAGATGAAGTTATGTGTAGTGTAGGCACCGCCCCAACGAATCCTTATCCCCCCCACTAGTAGCTACTGGCCTCATGTCATTCGAAAAACCAATGGCCGTTTGAATTCTGTACAGATTTTCAAGGCCTTAAATGGACAAAAGGCTCTGATAATTAGATGATATATACCTTCTGAAGAGAGAAAGAGCGTTTTTTTTTTTTTTTTTTTTGCTGCCTGTAATGGAGAGGAAAGTCGTTCTTATTTTTCTTATAGCCCATTATTTGGTTGTTTAGTAAGACATGTTTTTCTGATGGAAAAGAAAATAAACTGACAATCTAAGAGGGACAATAATGCATACAAATCTTCTCTCTTGTAGAATTAGCAATATGAGAGAAATATAGAATCCTTTTATTGAACAAACAAGTCCTTAAACAATTTTAAGGCGCCACCCCATCAACAGATATCACCTTTCAAGATTTCACATAGTTAGACAATAGGTCTAGTTTATTGAAAAGTATTTCCGCTGCCTATATTAAAGCCTTCAGATTTTGATAGCAATGGTTAGCTAAAGAAACTTAATATAGTATCAGAGTCAATCGGTTCTGAGTTCGAATATCAGTAGGAACGACTCGTCGCAAAAAATAAAATAAAATAAAATAAAATAAAATAAAATAAAATAAAATAATACATGTCGCCAAAAGTGTGCCAGCCGGATTCCACTTGAGGGGAAAATATTGAAAAGTATTTCCGTTGCCTCTACTAACGCTTCGAAGTTTTGGTAGCAATGGTTAGCTAAAGATACTTAATATGGTATTAGTGCCAACCGGTCGCCAAAAGTGCGTTGACTGAGTTCTACTTAAGGGGGAGTATGCTCAATCCGAAGGGGAATATTGAAAAGTATTTCCCCTGCCTGTACAAATGCCTCTTGGTTTTGATAGCAATAGTTAGCTAAATAAACTTAATATAGTTAGCTCACTTAAAATACAATGATTTCCTAAGTTAGCTTCAATCATAGTTGCGGCTGGTCTCCATTAAAGCAATCTCACAAGACTCTAATACGAAAAGCAAAGGAGATCAAATCTCAGATTTAACTTATATAATCAATCTGATGGTGATGATGGGACCAATTATAATGCAGGGGGGCTATTGTTGAGATGCTTGAATTAGTTAATTAAGAAGGCCCCACTTATAGATTTTCTGGATTGTCCGCTTCGAATTTCTCCACAGTCCGCTCTACAGATTCACCAGCGCGGGTCCATTCTTTTGGTAGGGAGGGATGTTGACTCTTGACTGGTCCCACCCACCTCAAAGTCCAACAAAAGATGAACCATTTTCTTCTTGCATGCACCTGGCCAATCTAAGCCGCCCATTTCAAAAAAAGTGACATCAAGTCACGACTTGTGCCATGTAATTAGTTGATCATGAACTAAAAGTAGGGATGGTAATGAATTTAAATTCAATGAAGTTTATTGATTCTGTTGACCACCAAAACATTATTTTCCACCCATCATAAAACAATGAAAGAAATTAATGTTAAAGAAAGACTATAGAACATGAAATAAATAGACCTTCCAATTGATGATCATATGGATGGTTAGGATGGTGTAATAATTGTAATGCACACGTAATCGGATTGATTATTCTAATTGAACCGATTTTAGTAGAAAAGATATGATGTGTCCATTTGGTTTCCACCGCATTATCCGGTGCCCAGATATGATGTGTTGGAGAGGAAAAATCAAAAAAAGAGGACCCGGACTTACATTGATGGCGCCCACATATATGACCCGAACCGGACTTTCGGGCCGTGGTCCGGATCTTCCGGATATAGCTTCAGACGGGACGGTGATGGCGCCCGATATCTCGCCTCTTTCTTCCGAAGCAAACGGCTAACGGCCACAGCGTAGAACAATCGGGCGCCCGACATTATTTAAGTGTAACGACCAAAATCCCCTTCAAGTCATTTATTAAAAAAAAAAAAAAATTTATTGAATAGTTTTTTTTTTTTTTTCCTTTTTTTTTTTTTTTTTGCTATCGGTGTGTTCCGACTCTTTGAGCTGATTAATTTCTCTGGGCCCAGAGGGAAGCCGGATAAACACCCCTGTAACTCTAAGGTGGTAGCACTAGTGGATTCAACTTTCGATTTTTAAAGAAAGGAGAGCAGGAGTCGATACCAAGACCTCTAACTCCGAAAGAGAAAGAAACCGTGGTCCTGATCACTCGGCTAACCCCTTGGGGTTATTGAATAGCATAGTAGAGCAAAATATACAAAGAATAAAAAAAAAGTATAACAGAAATAGATTGAGTGATTGACTAATTCATTGATACGGTGGGTCCATTTGGTTTGTAAAAACTGATCTTTTGGTTATATTTAACTTGTTCTTTTTATAAATTGTAGAAGTCATTGTACTTTTGTGGGTTTAACCACCAGATGTATCACATGAAACAAGTTGGTGATTATTTAAAATGGACAACTGATTTGAATGCAAGATGGTAGATGCGTGTTAATTAAGAGAGTAAGGGCATTTTTACCTTTACGAATGCTATAATTTGGCACAGTTCAACAGAGCTGAAAATCAGATTTGATCATCGATTAAAACAGTTATGCAAAAAAATAGGAAATAGAGCCTGTTGGTTCAAAAATATTAAAGAAGGAGGTGGCTATGTGTGTGAACTTTCTAAAACAAAACATGTTCTCAAGTTTCAAACCTATGCAATTTATTCATGAGAAAAATGCTTTCAAACTCCTCTTCCATTATTCATGATTCACGTCTAAATCCTATGTTGATATATATAATAATTGTTATAGTCACTATTATCATTAATATTATATATAACTTTATCCATTCATATTTTCATTCATCCCTTTTCTCAGGTGAAGTTATATGTTCCGTCGACAGTCAAACACTTTTTTTCGCATTGTGTCTCTTTTTTATTGGTAAGAATTTGTCTTTGTGTTAACTCTTAACCTCATCTTGGTTATACAATCGTTACATCTATAATTTTCTTATGCCCTTTTACAATGAGAAGCCTTTTTATCATAATTTGGAAAAAGAGAACATATTCTATTGTTAACGTTACATCCTTTTAATCCTAAGTTGCGAATTATTTTTCAATTACAGTTAAAAGAAAAAAAAAAAAAAAAAAAGAAAGCTGCCCATCTCGGACAAAAACTTTCCAATATTTTTAATGTTTAATGAACAAAAACTTATAATCATCATCACCATCGATCATAGCCTCATCTCAACTCTATTGGTCTAGCTACATGTATTCTATTCCACCATTCTAGTTTATTCTAGGCTAAATCTTTGAATAGGTTGTCCTTCATGATCATTCTTACTACTTTGGTCTATATTCTTTTCAGTGTACTCATTTTCCCTGAGGTGTCATCTATATCCAAGAACACCGATACTTGGAATAAACTAGAAATGACTACCCCTCTTTAGTGGTTATATATTCTTAAAGCCATGATTTTACTAACGTCAATGATTCTAAAATGATCTTCTTTGTTCAGATATAGTATGGTATGGATCAAGTTGATAATTACATCAACTCATTAGTTAAATCCCAGCTGCAAAATACAAATAAACATGCATGCTTAATGTACTTTTTATGCATGAGATGCGTGCATTCAAAGCCGATTTTGCCCCACCTTTATCACGAATTACGGAGTTACAGGCCTACGGCTCTCCCATCATTTTTCTACCCCTGTTTCCCTTCGCTCTCATCCATGTTGAAAAACTATCTCCCTTTGAAAAACCATCTTTTGAAAAACCCCTCCCACATCTAGGATTTTCTTCCTCTTCCGCAATCCGAGCCAAACCAACACTATAAATAGACCCAACCGCTCTAACTTCTTCCATCAGCTCTCTCCCTCTCTCTCTACTTCATTTTATTCATCCATCTCTCTCTTTCTCTCTCTCTCTCTCTCTAAGATATGGCAAAGACAATGAATTTTCTGCTCTCAATTGTCCTCATCTTCTTACCATCTGTAGTACTTGGAGTCTACGATGTTGTAGATTTTGGCGCCAAAGCAGATGGAAAGACTGACTCGACCCGGTCGTTTCTAAGTGCTTGGGCCTCAGCTTGCGCAACGAATGGGCCCACTACCATTTATGTGCCCCGTGGATCTTATTTGGTGGGCCAGGCTGTCTTTGAAGGTCCATGTAAAAGTGAGAGGATAATAGTGCAGATTGATGGGACGCTTGTGGCCCCTGCAAACTATGAATCACATGGGTCATCAGGACATTGGCTGTTTTTTCATGATGTTCAGGGTGTCTCGATCCATGGTGGGACCATTGATGGGCAGGGGATGAGCTTGTGGGCCTGCAAGGCATCAGGAAACCATTGTCCAGATGGTGCAGTGGTATGTGTCTGCCCAATTAGCACACTTGGTCTTGTGTCCTGTATACTCAAAACCATTTGAAAGTCCTAGTCTGAAGATACCTAGTATGGACCACCCGGGACCCACCAAAAACCTGACAGTGGAACCTCATTACGCGAGGATTTAGCTCATAAAGAATACGTGCTATCATGGATGCAATTGTATTTTAAATGACAAGTCTGGATCTGCTAAGGTAAAACCCTACGGTGATCTTGAGTGGACTATTTGCAGTCTGCCACCTCACCGTGGGCAGGGCTTGCCGTACCTTGAGTGGTCCGCTCAAGTTCACCGAGCATAGACACACTCAGAGGATCCCGATTCATAAATGACCCATTTACATCCATACCACTACAACTGTTTGAATTATATATTTTTACCAATTGGCTACTTTGCCACACTGATTTTGAAATTGCCAATGCAGTCATTAACCTTCACCAATGCGAAGGACGTCGTGATCAGTGGCCTTACGTCGATGAATAGCCAACTCTTCCACATTGTCATTGACGGTTGCACTAATGTTCTGGTGCAAGGGGTGAAGGTTGTGGCCCCTGGAAACAGCCCAAATACTGATGGCATCCATGTGCAAGGGTCGACTGGAGTCACCATCACCGGCACAGGCATAAAGACGGGCGATGACTGCATCTCAGTCGGGCCGGGCACGACGAACTTGTGGATCGAACAGGTTGCTTGCGGGCCTGGACATGGAATCAGGTGAGGAGAACTAATTCAATCCTGGTTCTTCAATACTGGTATATGTATTATGTGCACTGAATCTATCCTTGTGGACCCTGATTTCGGCTCTACATCATCTCCCACCAAGAAATTGGGATGCCAGATCAATGGTCTGTAGTGCACATCCCAACTCATCAAGATGAGAAATTCCTCAGTAATGACACATGCATATGTCCTTGCTCAGGTGACTTCCAATTGAAGCATCATGAACTGGAAAAGCAAGGATTCAAAATTTGGCCAAAAATGAAAAAGAGTTGAGCTGGTCAAATTGACTCTGTAAGTCTGGATATGGGGGGGACCGGCTTGGGCCCAGCCTGCAGTGGACTGAGTTTGGGCTGTGGTTTTAGGCCTGTAAGCCAAGGCTCATACAGTTCAAAAACCGGCCCTCCCCACACAATTCTTCAGAAAGGGACGCCCAACTTTTGAAAATGAGCCAGCCTGGATCTAGGCCTAAGTATTAGTCACAACAACATCTAAACAGGTTGAAATGAATCATACCAATTAACCTCGTGCCAGGCCAACCAATTAACGGTGGCAATGAGTCTACAAACTCAACTCATTCATTAATTGGGTTAGAGATGTCGACCTGAACCTTGAATTGCCTAGTGTTGGGTATTGCGGCCCTTACGACCAATGATTTGTTATGATTATGAGTACAATCTAACATGTGCATTTTGTACACTTGTGGCAGCATTGGAAGCCTGGGGAAGGAGCGTGAAGAGGCAGGCGTACAGAACGTGACTGTTAAAACAGTGTCGTTTACAGGAACTCAAAATGGGCTTAGAATAAAGTCATGGGGCAGGCCCAGTACAGGGTTTGTGAGAGGAGTCGTTTTTGAGCATGCTACTATGCAAAATGTTCAAAACCCTATAATTGTCGACCAGAATTACTGCCCCCATGAAGAAGATTGCCCTGATCAGGTATTTTTTTATTATTAATCCAAAGTAAACCCACTAATCCAACCAGATAATTTAGATTACGGAGTTCTGTTTTACGTTAAAAATTTACAACCCAGCTAAGAAATAGGACAAGTTTGGGCTGAGTCCCTCTGGATTGAACACCCCCCCACCCCCCCTTCCAACTTTTGGGGGTTCGCTTGGGTTGACATTTCGAACTCAATTAATTAATGGGCCAGGTTCATGTTAAAGGAAAAAAAAAAAACCTATGGTGGTAAAAAAATAACCTGCGGGCCTAAACTGGACTCATTCCAACTCATTATAATATATTAAGTTAGGAGGTTTTTTATTCAATTATGACTATCAGTTATAATTTTGACTGAAAGTTACATCAACTACTTTCTTTATCTCTTTATTAGAACCACTCATAACTGCTCTCCACTAAGACTTTGTTTCAATCCAAACTCTATCATTCATTTTCTACTCCAATTCTCATTTTCTTAATTCTATGATACCAATAATTGGATTACATAAATTCATACTCATAAAAAAAATTTCTTTTGCTTTCTTTATAAAACGCTATGGATTTTTTTTATAAATTAATATTAAAATTGCAATGTTTGCCATATCTGTACTGAGCACGGGTAATTATGCTAGTTGCCGCCTTAAGCATTGCCAAATATCTCTATTTGGAAATAATAGAACTTGCAACTGTTCAACTTTACTCTGATTTCATTTTGCATTTTCTTTTCCCTTTCTACTTGTGTTTTGCAGAATTCCGGCGTAAAAATTAGTCAGGTGACATATAGCGATATTCAAGGAACATCAGCATCTCAGGTCGCCATGAAATTCGACTGTAGTGCCACAAATCCATGCAGTGGAATCGAATTGCAAGACGTGAAGCTCACTTACCAGAATCATCAGCCACAGGCAACTTGTAAAAATGCAGATGGAAGTGCCACTGGTTTAGTAGAGCCGCCAAGTTGTTTCTAAAAGATGATATAAAGCACTAGGTATTGTAGGAAGGTGGTCATTGTTGCAATCACAAGGTTCAATTTTACAAGTTTGAGTCATGTTATAGAAGAAGATAGGGTCCTAGTCATAGTAGAGATTTAGGCAGTCCTTTTTCAACTAGTTCCAAGATATTTTGTATTGCAATAATAAGAAAGATGTGCCTTTAAAAAGCACATCTGAAATAGATAAAAAGTTTTTGAGTGATGTGAGTTGCCTAACATGAAGTTGGTTTTTCAGATGGGATATTTCTTCTAGATTCTTCATCTAAAATTATATGATCTTAAAATATTTCTTCATAAAATAAATATCTAATCACTGTATTGGAAATTATTTGAAAAGTGTCCAGCAACATTGTCATATAACTGTATAGGACAAACATAAAACCAGTAGAGCTGAGCCACATCTGTGGTCAAATAGTATCTTTCTCACACAATATTGAATCAACTTTCTTACTTGGATGATAAATTTATGATGAAGTGTTCCAAGGTGGACTTTCATAAGCATGAGATGAGTTGAAGTTCAATCAAACCTAGAAAAAAAAAAAAAAAAACGGTTTTTTGCTAGCAATTCATAACCATCAAATCTATGATTTTATATTATAAACGAGGTACGTGTCCTATAAAATACAATATATGGGTGTGCATAAGCCATCTTCCAAAGTTGTTGACTCCATCTTATATTTCTAGTTATCTGATCAAAAGGTGATAATAATATATGGTTAACGAATTCTTAATTGATGACGAGAATGATTGATGGTGCTGCGTATTTTTGTTAAAGGTTAGTCTCACTTGCATTTCTGGGGTTCATATGGCCCATAAATTGCCATGTATTCCTTGACATGCCAAGTAAGATTCCTTTCTTTCTTTTTATGATCATGTAAGTATAGAACTTTAAAAGAAAACACGTGGAAATGAAGTATAACATTAACATCAAACATTTGTCCTACCATAATGGAAACATGTTCAAGTCTTAATCCTTGGTGGTTAAAAACATAGAAGTATTAACTCTCATCCCTATATTACCAATGAAGGTTTCTTTAGCAACAACACCAATCTCTACATACATTCATACACTCAATTCTGTCATAAAGGTAATTATATATGGACCGTATGGGTCCAGACATAATTATATAGATGTCAACTGATCCTTTGACCCAAACCCATGCATGCACGTTATCTTTACAGATAGGGACTTGGGTCCTTTAATTAGCTGAGAAAATAGCAGTCCATTGCCATCCGTAGGGATGTTTATGCACCATTTTGGGCATGTTTAAAGCCCAGTCTGGTAGTTATCGGGCCAAATATTTGGACCATGGATCAACCCATGGGCCTGAAGGTGAAGCCCAGATCTAGATCATTTGCTAATTATAAGGATATACACCCTTTATGGCTAGGTCCATGCCTGGCCTATTCCTCTTGATCTAATAGACCAGAAAAGTAGGCCCCAATGTTGGGTTCTGAAACACAGCCCAAATCCAGGTCAATATGAGCCAGGCTCTGGTCGTGCTGGAACTCACCTGGCCAATATATGGAGTCCCCCATCTACCTTTAAGTTTGGCATTTGCAGAAGATATGCCTAGGATCCCAAGTTCTCAATCAAAATGGGCATCAAGAACAGGCCCTATTTTACCATTTTCCACCATTCTAACTGATGCTCACCGACAAAACAAAAACAAAAAAACAAAAGCTGCTGCCCAGTGGAATAATCGAGGGGCTCAAACAAGTATAGATAATTTAATGATGGCTTGGTCATGTAAAGAAAGCATTTGCTCAGAAAGCCATATTTGTGGCCCATACCTTCATGGATTTGAATGCTGAAAAGACTTTTGGCATGGATCAGAGGAAGTTCAAATATCAATATTACTTGACAAAGACAAAATTGAACTTGTTTTATATCCTTTTTCAAATGTTAAAACTTTATTGTATTTTATTTGTTTATTGATGTATTAGAGATTCAAACTCATGCACTCTACAATTTGGAAACAAATTTTGATGCCTTTTGAATAAGTAATTATATTCATTAGAGTGAACTGGCCCTAATCATAGCCACATTGGGCCTACTGTTCCTATTCCATCCCTCTGACTGGCATCCACTTTAGTAGACGTCCAAGTCCCAACAGAAGTTTGCAAATATGAATTCTGCTTGTAATTTATGGGAACAAGTTTTTTTGTGTAACTGCTTGCTGGAATTTGGAGAATTGAAAATCCTATAATTTGGAAAGCTACTCAACTGCGTTTGAATTTCAATTCCTTATTTAATTCGTCATGTAGTTTTATGCCTTAGAATCAATTTGCTCTAAATTCTATGAAAGCATTGTTTGGTAACTAGGAAAAGAATAGGGATGGCAACAAGTGGAGATGAAGGGATGGACTATCCATATCACAGGTGAGTTTGGTAGTAAGTGAGAGTTCATAGATTCTAATTTGAGTGAAGTACACGGTGGTTCAGATTCTTACTACTCCCATCCATCCCACCTCATATGGTGCCTTACTAAGTTCCATAGTTACATGATTTTTAATAGGAAAATATTCTTCTGCCAGCAAACTACATGTTCACTTTAGCTCTATGAGGCCTACTTGGGGCCACCTTTGACCAACATAACTCTTTTCACCTTCTCATCACTCATGACTTTTTTTTAATTAAAAGATCATTAAACTTTAAAATTGTTAAATCAAAGGGCAAGATTATCTGATGGGATTGATTTTTTTTTTTTTTTTGTAAATAAAGAGACACTTCCATTCATTCTATTTTACCCCTAGCAATAAAAAAGCATCCAAGAAGGACGTCCCTACATATAGGATGTCCACATTGTCAAGTTTAGTTTAGTGCCCTAAAATTCAAGAGTGTCCCCTTGTTTGATGGGGCCTCACTTCTTTTACATTTGAATGTTCGCATGTAGATGTCCCGTTAGTGGACTTAGAATTTTCATTTAGGAGGTGCGGGCAATAGTCAAGTTAAGAAGTTAAATTATAAAATAAATTTTTAAAAAAAGTTATTTAAGAAATTTCTTGAATCCCGCAAGTGCGACCGCACTCGTGCCCTAACATGTAGCTCCGCCCTTATGTCCCGTAGATGACATTGTGGAACCTTCTTCAGGATATTTTTTCCTATCAAAATTTAGATCTTGTGGAACGAATCTCTATATAAGGATCTGGCCAAACTTTTCCTTAGTTAGAATTAGTAACAAATTAAACATAAAATTAAACTCACCTCTTCACTAGTTTTACATAATTATACAACATTTTTCTCTGCTCCATGTTTCAATTGATTCAAGGTTGATAATGCTCTGCTATGGGTATCACCCATATCAAAATTTGCTCTGCTTTGCCCAGTAGGAACTAGTAGGTTTGCTGAAAATCTCAGCCTCCGATATTTAAGGGTTTGGAGTTCCCCAGTCATCTTGGAATAAGAGATGAGTCATGTGCTATTAATCAGTTCTTTTGCATACTGATTCACTTGTTGTTTTTCCTCTGCAATGAGGTTTCTTTGTTCCCTCATATGTCTCAGCATTGCAATTATGGCTTGCTTTTTCTCAATCTTAAGACTTCGGGAGAAAGATCGCCATAAATTGTCTGCAATGAGGAGTTCATAGGGGATTTTCTGTGCGAACATATTTTCTCTAGAAATTATGTCAACAAGTTCATTACTTTTTCTAGATACATGTTTAATTTCAAAATCAAATTCATTAAAAAAATGGTGCCAATTAATTAGCCTTTTCTGTGTGAATTTGTAGAGCTGTGCATTTCTGAAATATTGGACAAATTTAGAAGGCCCGCAAATGTCATGATAAAGAAGCAGAGATGGACACTTATCTAGAACAGATAAGAAACCATAATTTGAGACTCTGATTGGAAAGTAATTCTGTAAGATCCTGGTCCCACTGAATATATTTATTATATTTTAATTAGAATATTATTATTATTTTAATTGAATGTATTTTAGTTATTTAAGTAGTTAGGATTAAGTGGGGCACACGTTAGATTAGATGATTGGATTGGTGAGTTGGGTTAATAGGTAAATGACTTGACCCGCAGTACCCAGAGAATATTCCATTTTAACTTAATCCCTAGTTTTAATAACGACACGTATTTATCCCTCCCCACTTATCTCACTTATCTCTGCAACTCGTAACTCCTCCCATAACTTCTTCGTCTTCTTCCTCTCTCAACTTCCCAAGCCATTGCAGCTTTAGGATCCAGCCATCAGAATTCAGATCGGAGGATAACATCATTCTTGGTTCTACTTTCTCATTTCAGGTAACCTTCTCCTCAGATCATTAGGAGTAGATCTGTACTTTTAGGTTATCTTCCTAATCTTTCCAATGTTGGGATTTGGGTAGGAATACTATAGATCTGTTCATCTGAACATTATTATCACATCTTCTTTGTCAGATTGGTATTAGGATTGTAATCGAGCGCCCCAATAATCTCGGATTGGGTATTGGTTAGGATCTATTGCATTTTCTTCAACCCCGTGAAAGGCAAGTACCTAAATATAATTTGTGAATTTAATATATGTGTTTTTTTTTATTGATTCCAGTTTGGTGCATATAGAAACCCTTTGATGCCCTTTTGATGATGTTAATTGTTTTTATGATGAAATTGGAGAACGGATATCATCGCATTGATTTTCTTTTTTTTTTTTTTTTAGCATTACTGTCGACCCGATCTGTCAGATGGAAACCGTGAGGCTCTTTGTTAATGAAAATTGGTTGTGGGGCCATGTGGACCCCACTGATGATTGATCAAGACCGTAGATCTGGTTGTGGACCCACGGGCAACCATAGGGATGGTTGACCCGTGTGAGGTGGGCCCAGTTTGGTCCATCATCCAGCATCTGAAGAGGAGAGGAGGGCTGACGGTATTGAAAATGGTTTGGGTTATTTCCGTTTTTTGGGACTGTGGGACCCATTTGGGCCCATGATTTTAATTCTAGACCATATATCTTGTAGAGAGGGCTTGGGCGACCATCTTAATGGAGGCTGATCGTGTGCTTTTGATCAATGGGACCACTATTCGAGTGGTCTAGTTTCTGTTGGTGCCGAGTTCCATTACAGAACTCAGTTCTGTTTGCAGGAAGGAAGGGGATGACCTGTATAGAATATGTGAGAAAGAGAGAGAATGATGGTGTAAGGGGATAAGGAGTGAGAATGATGTTGACATGTGGGGGATGGGATAAGTTCCTGTAGTGACAGAATGTAGCATGTGGGTTATAATACTTGGCCATTAGTTTCTTGAATTAAAAAAAAAATGACCCTTAACCTTTAATGAATTCAAATTAGCCCCTTGCCCCTTGGCTTATTTTATAAAGAAATGAATTTTGGGAAATTTTTTAGGTGGGGTCCTCGAGTTTTCTAAAATTATAAACTAACATTATTATTATTTGCAAATTAATATTAAATGATATCTTTGGTTTTAATGTGTTACAATTATATTTTTGTATTTTATTATTAGATCTTTTGGATCAAGTAAATACCGTCCGAGCACACGGTATATTCCAAACATAAGGTTTAATACTTTGTATAATCTCGGGAAAATCCTAATGGATTCGAGCTCAACCCATCTCTATTGGAAAACCCTTAACTGGGTCTATGCATCATTAATGAAGAAGGGATGCGTTGATCTTATATTTATTAGAGATTCCTGTGGTTGTTGGGTACGAGACTTTATGTTTGACTTTAGGATCGATTTGTATCTATGTCTTAACCTTCGCATGCATATATATATATATATTGATTTAGGATGTGTATTCCTATAGATGCATACCCTATTGTGGTATGGACTATAAAGTGTCTTGGCAAATTTTATATAATGATTCGATTATGATATAGATTGTGAAATGGTCAGCACTTTACTTTGACTTAGGACTCTTGTGTCGGACCTTTATTATTCAGGTCTATTATGCTTCTATGTTTATGTTTATATTGGTCATTTGTGGACGACTGCAGATCGATATGTCGACGGTTGATCACCGATGTGTCCGGATCACTTATAATCCGCTTTGAATGTTAACATGTTATCCTGATTTGTTTTATTTGATCGGTTTATGACCACCGACGATGTGGACGGGCTTTCCCGATTTATTTGGGGCCGACCACCCACAACGGGGACACTTGTCTTCGTGTGAATTATATTGCTCCATTTGTTTTATTTGGATTTATGTCATACGTTCATTCATGTTATATCTTTGTCTTTATTCCTATATGATCTCACTTATCCTTACTCATATCGTTATCGTATTTAATTTCGAATTATGATTATGTACTTGCTATTTACTTTGTAATATTTGATGCATAGGTGCCGAGCCCTACTTTACAGAAAAAACGGAGGAGGATCAAACATTTCAAACGTTTGAGCCAACTGATGAGCCCGAGTGGGATGCCGGAGATGGTTTTGAAGCCGTCTGAGCCAGTACAAGAGAGAACATCATCTTAGAATTATTTTAAATGAACTATCTTTTAGTGTTTAGACCTCTTTTAGAAATTATTTAATCCGTTCTGCAACTTGAATTATTAATGTTTATCTGATTTTTCTGTT
Source organism: Camphora micrantha (assembly GCA_003546025.1). Lineage (NCBI taxonomy): Eukaryota > Viridiplantae > Streptophyta > Magnoliopsida > Laurales > Lauraceae > Camphora > Camphora micrantha. Next base: position 76,182,925 of record QPKB01000003.1, on the reverse strand, counting down.
GGGTTTCATTCATGAACATTTGCTACTGATTGAATAAAGCTTCCGCTACATTTAATGAAATTTATTTTGACTCACCACAGGTTGAAATTTTATGTGGGTCCACTTGTGAAAGCTTGTGTTGTATTAAACACAGGAATTTGAATTTTGGTTTTAATTTTTCACGTTTTTCCCAATTCTTATTTTGGGGACGTGACAAGTTCATGGGCAGGGTACAATTGCCAAAGCCCAACCCTCAATTAGGCCCAGCGAGTTAGGCCTCTCATCTTCCTCTAGATGGGTCTATGGGTTGGGCTAAGCCAGTTTGAATGTTGGGCCTGAAGAAAAGTGATGGTGATCCCCCATGACCTTGGGCTAGAACCAATACGATGTATATGGGCTCAGAAATGACCACACCATGAACTGCCTTTTCAGTTGGATCATATTTGCATCAAATGGGTATGATTGATACTAACCTATGCATGTGGTTGGCAGCATTGGAAGCCTGGGTAAGGGCCAGAACGAGGCAGGCGTGGTAAACGTTGCCGTCAAAACTGTAGTGTTTACAGGTTCACAGAATGGGTTGAGGATCAAGACGTGGGCCAGGCCCAGTAATGGCTTCGTCAAAGGAGTTGTCTTCGAGCATGCGCTCATGAGAAATGTCGAAAATCCTGTCATTATCGACCAAAATTACTGCCCTGACAATGAAAACTGCCCCGGTCAGGTGAGACATTACAATGTTAAAAGTTAAATCTGCTCTCTCTCTCTCTCTCTCAGCATTGGAAGCCTGGGTAAGGGCCAGAACGAGGTAGGCGTGGTAAACGTTGCCGTCAAAACTGTAGTGTTTACAGGTTCACAGAATGGGTTGAGGATCAAGACGTGGGCCAGGCCCAGTAATGGCTTCGTCAAAGGAGTTGTCTTCGAGCATGCGCTCATGAGAAATGTCGAAAATCCTGTCATTATCGACCAAAATTACTGCCCTGACAATGAAAACTGCCCCGGTCAGGTGAGACATTACAATGTTAAAAGTTAAATCTGCTCTCTCACTCTCTCTCTCTCACACACACATAAAAAAGAGAGAAGAATTTGGGTTAAAGGTATTGGGTCTTTATAAAATATTTATGCTACACTTAAACTTCGATCAATTTATTAATTTAGTTGAAAATGTTAACCCTAACGGAACTTGGCGGGTCAGGTTTGGTTGCTGGTGGATGAAGTCTAACTTGTCAGGCTGGGTTAAGTGTGTGTGTATATATATATATATATATATATATATATATAAATATATTTTAATGAAGGGTAACTTGTCAAAAGCTGGGTCAAGTTGGCAGGTTGAATAGCAAGAATGGAATCAACCCAAACCTGAGCCCTTTAATAGTCCGGTCCGAAGTGTGAACTTGCCCCCAAGAAGCATGGGTCAAATATAACTCTGAATTACGTTATACAATGAATCTAAGCCACTCACAAACTTTATTAGTGGGTTCGCTAACATTACCATAGAGTAATGGGAATTCCACATGAAAGCTACAATCCTAATTGGATTTGCTGAAACTCTGTATACAATTAACTCACTAAAATTATAAAGTAATTAGAATTACAGGTAACTTGAGCATATGGTAACTGCATTAACGATAAGAATCCAAAGGAGGCCTGTGGATGCTGATCAACTTTTCAACCTACCAAAGTTTCAGCCCAAGGGCTACTATTTGGTGTATTACTGAAATGCAACCATTGATTTCCCCATTTTCATTTTCATCTTTTCTTTTCTGCAGGTTTCCGGCGTAAAAATTAGTCAAGTTTCATACAGTGATATCCAAGGAACGTCGGCAACGCAAGTCGCAGTAAAATTCGATTGCAGTGCAGGTAATCCATGCAAAGGGATTGAATTGCAAGATGTGAAGCTCACTTATGGAAATAGCACAGCAAAATCTTCTTGTAAAAATGTAGATGGCACCATTAGTGGCTTTGTCGCGCCACCAGTTGCTTATAGAGAAATATGAGCTTTTTTCAGTCTCTTCTTTCTTTCATTGCTAGCAGGATCGATGTTTGTATCCGTATTCAACTTTTATGTCCATAGCCAGCTGAGTAACAGAATGGTATAAAACTTGAATCCTTTGACACTATCAGTGGATTATTGTAATTTAGTGTACAGAAGAAAAAAACTTAGATGATCAATAGGTCACTAATATAATTGTTGTTTAATGTACAAAAGGATCGAAGAAACTTTGATCATCTCTCAGAAAGTTCATGTTAATTGGATGGATATATTTGCTGGGAACTAGTATTAAATTCATGGTTGTGCAAAAGGGTCTATACTAGTATTCACTACAATTGCATATTTGCCGACGAATCCTGCTGATATAGTTTAAATACGTCGCAAAAAATGTGTTTAGCCAATGCATCATAGCGTTAGCAAAACATAATAATATATTGGACAAGTGGTGGATAAAGTCTCATATTTGATTTAACTTCATCCACTGTTTGAGATTAATCATTGATTATCATTAAAAACAAACAAACAAACAAACAAACAAATGTATATCGATTGGCATGCAGCGGTGAAATTAAAATTAGAGTGTAAATTTGAATAGGTTTGAATAAAGTTTAAATTGTATTTTCTATCTTCTTCTCTCTTCTTCTTTGATATAAATTGGGGTATTTTCTTATAGTGAAAGTACAATAAATTTTATTCAAAGTTATTTTCTCAAATTTTCACAGAACACTTTGCTAACCAAATACGTATGACTGTTTTAATGAACTTAACATATTCATAATCTTAGAAGAATCATGATCGTAGGATCTAACACCTCATTGAGCTACCACTTATTCCAAAGTCAATTGGTGATGGGAACGGCACAACAGTGGTTTTATGGTGAGGGCGAGGACTCGACCACAATTATGACCGCTCAGGAGCGAGGGTGGACGTGCCGCTGCGACTCATGCTGCGCAACTCACAAAATGCATATCCAGTGACTCGAACAGCTGACCTACCTGGTTTTGATACCACTTGTAGGATCTTACAGTACACCATTGAGCTACTACTTATCCAAAAATCAATTAGTGATAAGAACGGTGAGGGCGAGGGTTTGACCACAATTATAAATCTTCAAGAGAGAGGGTGGATGTTGACTTCAACAACAACTAAAAATAGTAGAATGTACTGTTACTTTTTCATAAAGTGCTCTTTTGTTTTCTTTGTTTTTTCCTTTTCCATGCACTGTAATGCTTTTTTGCTTTGAATTTCTAAAAATTCTAACCAATATCTTTCATTAGGGTTTAAGATTAAGAGAAAAGAAGAAGAAGAAGTAAAAAAAAAAAAAAAAAGATACAGAGGAGGTGGGTGCCGGCATAAGAAGGTTATTGTGACCTCATCTTCACTCACATTCAAAGAACCTTCAAACATGACTCCCTGATTTCATCTCCATTACACGTACAAGAGGAATGGATTCAAAGTTCAAACCATGGGCTATGGCGTGTTAAGGAGTAAGACGTATGGATCCCAATTTCCTTCATCAGAGAAAGATTACGTTAGTTATAAAATGCATGAATACTCTAGAGATGAAGTTATGTGTAGTGTAGGCACCGCCCCAACGAATCCTTATCCCCCACACTAGTAGCTACTGGCCTCATGTCATTCGAAAAACCAACGGCCGTTTGAATTCTGTACAGATTTTCAAGGCCTTAAATGGACAAAAGGCTATGATAATTAGATGATATATACCTTCTGAAGAGAGAAAGAGTGTTTTTTTTGCTGTTTGTAATGGAGAGGAAAGTTGTTCTTAGTTTTCTTATAGCACATTATTTGGTTGTTTAGTAAGGTCACATGTTTTTCTGATGGAAAAGAAAACAAACTGACGATCTAAGAGGGACAATAATGCATACAAATCTTCTCTCTTGTAGAATTAGCAATATGAGAGAAATATAGAATCCTTTTATTGAACAAACAAGTCCTTAAACAATTTTAAGGCGCCACCCCATCAACAGATATCACCTTTCAAGATTTCACATAGTTGGACAATAGGTCTAGTTTATTGAAAAGTATTACCGCTGCCTATACTAAAGACTTCAGGTTTTTGTAGCAATGGTTAGCTAAAGAAACTTAATATAGTATCAGAGCCAATTGGTTCTGGGTTCGAATATCAGGAGGAACGACTCGTCACAAAAAATAAAATAAAATAAAATAAAAAAATGCGTGTCGCCAAAAGTGTGCCGGCCGAATTCCACTTGAGGGGAAAATATTGAAAAGTATTTCCGTTGCCTCTACTAACGCTTCAAGGTTTTGATAGCAATGATTAGTTAAAGAAACTTAATATAGTATTAGTGCCAACCGGTCGCCAAAAGTGCGTTGGCTTGGTTCCACTTGAGGGGGAGTATGTTCAACCCGAAGAGGAATATTGAAGAGTATTTCCGCTCCCTCTACTAATGCCTTCAGGTCTTGATAGCAATAGTTAGCTAAATAAACTTAATATAGTTGCTCTCTTGAAATACAATGATTTCCTAAGATTGCTCCAATCATAGTTGCGGCCGGTCTCCATTGAAGCTATCTGACATGACTCTAATACGAAAAGCAAAGGAGATCAAACCTCAGATTTTACTTATATGATCAATCTGATGGTGATGATGGGACCAATTATAATGCAGGGGGCCTATTGTTGAGATGCTTGAATTAGTTAATTAAGAAGGTCCCACTTATAGATTTTTCTGGATTGTCCTCTTCCAATTTCTCCACAGTCCGCTCTACAGATTCATCAGCGCGGGTCCATTCTTTTGGTAGGGAGGGATGTTGGCTGTTGACTGGTCCCACCCACCTCAAAGTCCAACAAAAGATGAACCAGTTTCTTCTTGCATGCACCTGGCCAATCTAAGCCACCCATTTCAAAAAAAGTGACATTCAAGTCACATGACTTTTGCCATGTAATTAGTTGATCATGAACTAAAAGTAGGGATGGTAATGAATTTAAATTCAATGAAGTTTATTGATTCTGTTGACCAACAAAACATTATTTTGCACCCATCATAAAGCAATGAAAGAAATTAATGTTAAAAAAAGAGAGAGTATAGAACATGAAATAAATAGAACTTCCAATTGATGATCATATGGATGGTTAGGATGGTGTAATAATTGTAATGCACACGCAATCTAATTGATTGTTTTAATTGACCTGATTTTGTAGAAAAGAGAGGCTTCCACCGCATTATCTGGTGCCCAGATATGATGTGTTGGAGAGGAAAAATAAAAAAAGAGGACCCGGACTTACATTGATGGCCCCACATATATGACCCGAACCGGACTTTCGGGCCGTGGTCCGGATCTTCCGGGTACAGCTTCAGACGGTGATGGCGCCCGATATCTCGCCTCTTTCTTCCGAAGCAAACGGCTAACGGCGACAGCGCAGGACAATCGGGTGCCCGACATTATTTATGTGTAATGACCAAAATGCCCTCCCAGGCATTTATTCAAAAAAAAAAAATATTGAATAGCTTTTTTTTTTATTTTTTATTTCCTATCGGAGTGTTCTAAACCCTTTGAATTGGATTAATCCCTCTATGTCCAAAGAAAAGTCAGATAAACACTCATGTAGTCCCAAGGTGGTAGTACTGGTGGATTCAATATTCGATTCCTGAAGAAAGGGGAGTAGGGGTCGATACTAAGACCTCTAGTTCCGGAAGAAAGAGCAACCGTGGTCCTGACCACTTGGTAAACCCCTTGGGGTTATTGAATAGCATAGTAGAGAAAAAGATACAAAGAATAAAAAAAAGTATAGCGGAAGTAGATTGAGTGATTGACTAATTCATTGATATCGTGGGTCCATTTGGTTGTAAAAACTGACCTTTTGGTTATATTTAACTTGTTCTTTTTTTAGATTGTAGAAGTCATTGTACTTTTGTGGGTTTAACCACGAGATGTATCACATGAAACAAGTTGGTGATTATTTAAAATGGACAACTGATTTGAATGCAAGATGGTAGATGCATGTTAATTAAGAGAGTAAGGGAATTTTTACCCTTAAGAAAGCTATAATTTGGCACAGTTCATCATAGCTGAAAATCAGATTTGATCATCGATTAAAACCGTTATACAAAAAAAATAGGAAATAGAGTCTGTTGGTTCAAAAATATTAAAGAAGGAGGTGGCTATGTGTGTGAACTTTCGAAAACAAAACATGTTCTCAAGTTTCAAAGGTATCCAATTTATTCATGGTAAAAATGCTTTCAAACTCTTCTCTTCCAGCATTCATGATTCACGTCTAAATCCTATGGTGATATATATAATAGTTGTTATAGTCACTATTATCATTAATATTAAAACTTCATCCATTCATATTTTCATTCATCCCTTTTCTCAGGTGAAGTTATATGTTCCGTCGACAGTCTCACACGTTTTTTCGCATTGTGTCTCTTTTTTATTGGTAAGAATTTGTCTTTGTGTTAACTCTTAACCTCATCTTGGTTATACAATCGTTACATCTATAATTTTCTTATGCCCTTTTACAATGAGAAGCCTTTTTTATCATAATTTGGAAAAAGAGAACATATTCTATTGTTAACGTTACATCCTTTTAATCCTAAGTTGCGAATTATTTTTCAATTACAGTTAAAAAAAAAAAAAGCTGCCCATCTCGGATAAAAACTTTCCAATTTTTTTAATGTTTAATGAACAAAAACTTATAATCATCATCACCATCATAGCCTCATCTCAACGCTATTGGTCTAGCTACATGTATTCTATTCGGCCATTCTTGTATATTTTGCGCTAAATCTTTAAATAGGTTGTACTTCATAGATTATTCTTACTACTTAATTTGGTCTATATTCTTTTCAGTGTACTCATTTTCCTTGTGGTGCCATCTATATCCATGAACACCGATACTTGGAATAAACTAGAAATGCTACCCCTCATTAGTGGTTATTCTTAAAACCATGATTATACTACTCAAGAAACATCAAGGATCTTCTTTGTTCAGATACAGTATGGTATGGATCAAGTTGATAATTACATCAACTCATTAGTTAAATCCCAGCTGCAAAATACAAATCAACATGCATGCTTAATGTACTTTTCATGCATGAGATGCATGCATTCAAAGCCGATTTTGCCCCACCTTTATCACGACTTACGGAGTTACAGGCCTACGGTTCTCCCATCATTTTTCTACCCCTGTTTCCCTTCTCTCTCATCCATGGGGTTGATTTTGAAAAACCATCTCCTTTTGAAAAACCCCTCCCACACCTGGGATTTTCTTCCTCTTTCCGCAATCCGAGCCAATCCAACACTATAAATAGACCCAACCGCTCTAACTTCTTCCATCAGCTCTCTCTCTCTCTCTCTCTCTCTCTCTCTCTCTCTCTACTTCATTTTCATTCATCCATATCTCTCTCTCTCTACTTCATTTTCATTCATCCATATCTCTCTCTCTCTACTTCATTTTCATTCATCCATCTCTCTCTCTCTCTCTCTCTCTCTCTCTCTCAGATATGGCAAAGACAGAGAATTTTCTGCTCTCAATTGTCCTCATCTTCTTACCATCTGTAGTACTTGGAGTCTACGATGTTGCAGATTTTGGCGCCAAAGCAGATGGAAAGACTGACTCGACCCGGTCGTTTCTAAGTGCTTGGGCCTCAGCTTGCGCAACGAATGGGCCCACTACCATTTATGTGCCCCGTGGATCTTATTTGGTGGGCCAGGCTGTCTTTGAAGGTCCATGTAAAAGTGAGAGGATAATAGTGCAGATTGATGGGACGCTTGTGGCCCCTGCAAACTATGAATCACATGGGTCATCAGGACATTGGCTGTTTTTTCATGATGTTCAGGGTGTCTCGATCCATGGTGGGACCATTGATGGGCAGGGGATGAGCTTGTGGGCCTGCAAGGCATCAGGAAACCATTGCCCAGATGGTGCAGAGGTATGTGTCTGCACAATTGGCACACTTGGTCTTGTGTCCTGTATACTCAAAACCATTTGAAAGTTCTAGTCTGAAGATACCTAGTATGGACCACCCGGGACCCAACAAAAACCAGACAGTGGAACCTCATTACGCTAGGATTTAGCTCATAAAGAATACGTGCTATCATGGATCTGCTCAGGTAAAACCCTATGGTCACCTTGAGTGGACCATTTGCAGTCCGCCACGTCACCGCGGGCGGCTGGTGGACCATGAGTGGTCCGCTCAACATCACCGTGAGTAGACCCACTCAGAGGATCCCGATTCATAAATAACCCGTTTACATCCATACAGCTACAACTGTTTGAATTATATATTTTTACCATTTGGCTAATTTGCCACACTGATTTTGTAATTGCCAATGCAGTCATTAACCTTCACCAATGCGAAGGACGTCGTGATCAGTGGCCTGACGTCGATGAATAGCCAGCTCTACCACATTGTCATTGACGGTTGCACTAATGTGCTGGTGCAAGGGGTGAAGGTTGTGGCCCCTGGAAACAGCCCAAATACTGATGGCATCCATGTGCAAGAGTCGACTGGAGTCACCATCACCGGCACAGGCATAAAGACGGGCGATGACTGCATCTCAGTTGGGCCGGGCACGACGAACTTGTGGATCGAACAGGTTGCTTGCGGGCCTGGACATGGAATCAGGTGAGGAGAACTAATTCAGTCCTGGTTCTTCAATAATGGTATATGTATTATGTGCACTGAATCTATCCTCGTGGACCCTGATTTCGGCTCTACATCATCTACTACCAAGAAATTGGGATACCAGATCAATGACACATGCATATATCCTTGCTCAGGTGACTTCCAAGTGAAGCATCATGAACTGGAAAAGCAAGGATTCAAAATTTGGGCCAAAAATAACAAAGAGTTGAGCTGGTCAAGTTGACTCTGTAAGTCTGGATATGGGTGGGACCGGCTTGGGCCCAGCCTGCAGTGGACTGAGTTTGGGCTGTGGTTTTAGGCCTGTAAGCCAAGTCCCATCCAGTTCAAAAACAGGCCCTCCCCACACAATTCTTTAGAAAGGGACACCCAACTTTTGAAAATGAGCCAGCCTGGATCTAGGCCTAAGTATTAGTCACAACATCTAAACAGTTTGACATGAATCATACCAACTAACCTCGTGCCAGGCCAACCAATTAACGGTGGCAATGAGTTTACAAACTCAACTCATTCATTAATCGGGTTAGAGATGTCGACCTGAACTTTGAATTACCCAGTGTTGGGTTTTGTGGCCCTTACAACCAATGATTTGTTATTATTATGAGTACAATCTAACATGTACATTTTGTACACTTGTGGCAGCATTGGAAGCCTGGGGAAGGAGCGTGAAGAGGCAGGCGTACAGAACGTGACTGTTAAAACAGTGTCGTTTACAGGAACTGAAAATGGGCTTAGAATAAAGTCATGGGGCAGGCCCAGTACAGGGTTTGTGAGAGGAGTCGTTTTTGAGCATGCTACTATGCAAAATGTTCAAAACCCCATAATTGTCGACCAGAATTACTGCCCCCATGAAGAAGATTGCCCTGATCAGGTATTTTTTTTTATTAATCCAAAGCAAACCCACTAATCCAACCAGATAATTTAGATTTCGGAGTTCTGTTTTACGTTAAAAATTTACAACCCAGCTAAGATATAGGACAAGTTTGGGCTGAGTCCCTCTGGATTGAAAACCAACACCCCCACCACCCCTACCCCCCTTTCAACTTTTGGGGGTTCCCTTGGGTTGACATTTCGAACTCAATTAATTAATGGGCCAGGTTCATGTTAAAGGAAAAAAAAATACCTATGGTGGTAAAAAAAATAACCTGTGGGCCTAAACTGGACTCATTCCAACTCATTATAATATATTAAGTTAGGAGGTTTTTTATTCAATTATGACTATCAGTTATAATTTTGACTGAAAGTTACATCAACTACTTTCTTTATCTCTTTATTAGAACCACTCATAACTGCTCTCCACTAAGACTTTGTTTCAATCCAAACTCTATCATTCATTTTCTACTCCAATTCTCATTTTCTTAATTCTATGATACCAATAATTGGATTACATAAATTCATACTCATAAAAAAAATTTCTTTTGCTTTCTTTATAAAACGCTATGGATTTTTTTTATAAATTAATATTAAAATTGCAATGTTTGCCATATCTGTACTGAGCACGGGTAATTATGCTAGTTGCCCCCTTAAGCATTGCCAAATATCTCTATTTGGAAATAATAGAACTTGCAACTGTTCAACTTTACTCTGATTTCATTTTGCATTTTCTTTTCCCTTTCTACTTGTGTTTTGCAGAATTCCGGCGTAAAAATTAGTCAGGTGACATATAGTGATATTCAAGGAACATCAGCATCTCAGGTCGCCATGAAATTCGACTGTAGTGCCACAAATCCATGCAGTGGAATCGAATTGCAAGACGTGAAGCTCACTTACCAGAATCATCAGCCACGGGCAACTTGTAAAAATGCAGATGGAAGTGCCACTGGTTTAGTAGAGCCGCCAAGTTGTTTCTAAAAGATGATATAAAGCACTAGGTATTGTAGGAAGGTGGTCATTGTTGCAATCACAAGGTTTAATTTTACAAGTTTGAGTCATGTTATAGAAGAAGATAGGGTCCTGGTCATAGTAGAGATTTAGGCAGTCCCTTTTCAACTAGTTCCAAGATATTCTGTATTGTAATAATAAGAAAGATGTGCCTTTAAAAAGCACATCTGAAATAGATAAAAAGTTTTTAAGTGATGTGAGTTGCCTAACATGAAGTTGGTTTTTCAGATGGGATATTTCTTCTAGATTCTTCATCTAAAATTATATGATCTTAAAATATTTCTTCATAAAATAAATATCTAATCACTGTATTGGAAATTATTTGAAAAGTGTCCAGCAACATTGTCATATAACTGTATAGGACAAACATAAAACCAGTAGAGCTGAGCCACATCTGTGGTCAAATAGTATCTTTCTCACACAATATTGAATCAACTTTCTTACTTGGATGATAAATTTATGATGAAGTGTTCCAAGGTGGACTTTCATAAGCATGAGATGAGTTGAAGTTCAATCAAACCTAGAAAAAAAAAAAAAAAAACGGTTGTTTGCTAGCAATTCATAACCATCAAATCTATGATTTTATATTATAAACGAGGTACGTGTCCTATAAAATACAATATATGGGTGTGCATAAGCCATCTTCCAAAGTTGTTGACTCCATCTTATATTTCTAGTTATCTGATCAAAAGGTGATAATAATATATGGTTAACGAATTCTTAATTGATGGCGAGAATGATTGATGGTGCTGCGTATTTTTGTTAAAGGTTAGTCTCACTTGCATTTCTGGGGTTCATATGGCCCATAAATTGCCATGTATTCCTTGACATGCCAAGTAAGATTCATGTCTTTCTTTTCATGATCATATGAGTATAGAACTTTAAAAGAAAACACGTGGAAATGAAGTATAACATTAACATCAAACATTTATCCTACCATAATGGAAACATGTTCAAGTCTTAATCCTTGGTGGTTAAAAACATAGAAGTATTAACTCTCATCCCTATATTACCAATGAAGGTTTCTTTAGCAACAACACCAATCTCTACATACATTCATACACTCAATTCTGTCATGAAGGTAATTAGATATAGACCGTATGGGTCCAGACATAATTAAATAGATGTCAACTGATCCTTTGACCCAAACCCATGCATGCACGTTATCTTTACAGATAGGGACTTGGGTCCTTTAATTAGCTGAGAAAATAGCAGTCCATTGCCATCCGTAGGGATGTTTATGTGCCATTTTGGGCTTGTTTAAAGCCCAGTCTGTTAGTAACCGGGCCAAATATTCGGACCATGGATCAACCCATGGGCCTGAACGTGAAGCCCAGATCTAGATCATTTGCTAATTATAAGGATATACACCCTTTATAGCTAGGTCCATGCCTGGCCTATTCCTCTTGATCTAATAGACCAGAAAAGTAGGCCCCAATGTTGGGTTCTGAAACACAGCCCAAATCCAGGTCAATATGAGCCAGGCTCTGGTCGTGCTGGAACTCACCTGGCCAATATATGGAGTCCCCCATCTACCTTTAAGTTTGGCATTTGCAGAAGATATGCCTAGGATCCCAAGTTCTCAATCACAATGGGCATCAAGAACAGGCCCTATTTTACCATTTTCCACCATTCTAACTGATGCTCACCGACAAAACAAAAACAAAAAAACACAAAAGCTGCTTCCCAGTGGAATAATCGAGGGGCTCAAACAAGCATGGATTATTTAATGATGGCTTGGTCATGTAAAGAAAGCATTTGCTCAGAAAGTCATATTTGTGGCCCATACCTTCATGGATTTAAATGCTGAAAAGACTTTGGGCATGGATCAGAGGTAGTTCAAACATCAATATTACTTGGCAAAGACAAAATTGAACTTGTTTTATATCCTTTTTCAAATGTTAAAACTTTATTATATTTTATTTATTTATTGATGTATTAGAGATTCAAACTCATGCACTTGTATTCTCCGTATCTCACCAGCGGGCTAAGCTACAATTTGAAAACAAATTTTGATGCCTTTTGAATAAGTAATTATATTCATTAGAGTGAACTGGCCCTAATCATAGCCATATTGGGCCTACTATTCCTATTCCATCCCTCTGACTGGCATCCACTTTAGTAGACGTCCAAGTCCCAACAGAAGTTTGCAAATATGAATTTTGCTTGTAATTTATGGGAACAAGGTTTTTTGTGTAACTGTTTGCCGGAATTTGGAGAATTGAAAATCCTATAATTTGGAAAGCTACTCAACTTTGTCTGAATTTTGATTCCTTGTTTAATTGGTCATGTAGTTTTATGCCTTAGAATCAATTCACTCCGAATTCTATGAATGCATTGTTTGGTAACTAGGAAAAGGATAGGGATGGCAACAAGTGGAGATGAAGGGATGGACCATCCATATCACAGGTGAGTTCGGTAGTAAGTGAGAGCTCATAAATTCTAACTTGAGCGCGGTACAAGGCGGTTCAAATGCTTACTACTCCCATCTATCCCACCTCATATGGTGCCTTACTAAGTTCCATAGTTACATAATTTTTTATAGGAAAAATATTCTCCTGCCAACAAACTACACGTTCGCTCTAGTTCTATGAGGCCTACTTGGGCCCACCTTTGACCAACATGACTCTTTTCACCTTCTCATCTCTCCTGATTTTTTTTTATTAAACTTTAAAATTGTTAAATCAAAGGGCAAGATTATTTGATGAGATTGATTTTTTTGTGTAACCCTTATCTATAAAGAGATACTTCCATTCAATCCATTTTACCCTTAGTAATGAAAAGGCATCCAAGAAGGACGTCCCTACATATAGGATGTCCACATTGTCAAGAATAGTGCCCTAAACTTCAAGAGTGTCTCATTGTTTGATGGGGTCTTACCTCTTTTACATTTGAATGTTCGCATGTAGATTACCTATAGTGGTGGACTTAGAATTTTCATTTAGGAGGTGCGGGCAATAGTCAAATTAAGAAGTTAAATTATAAAATAAATTTTTTTAAGAAGTTATTTAAGAAACTAGCAAGTGCGAACGAACCCGTGCCGTAACATGTAGCTCCGCCCTTATGTCTTGTAGATGACATTGTAGAGCCTTCTTCGAGATATTTTTTCCTATCATCACTTAGATCTTGTGGAACGAATCTCTCTATAAGGATCTGGCCAAACTTTTCCTTACTTAGAATTAGTAACAAATTAAACATAGAATTAAACTCACCTCTTCACTAATTTTACATAATTATACAACACAAGGTGACATTTATTCCTCTATCTTTTTTTTTTCTTTTGCTATTGGAGGGTTGGGTTGGACTAATTACTCCGAATTTAGATGGAAGCCGGATAAACTCTCCCATAGACATTCAGTGTTGTAGTATAATTTTTAACCTACAACCTACGATCTTCGAGTGCAAAACGTGTTCCAGGAAAATTGTTGTTCGCATTGGGGTTAATTTATTCTTAAAACTCAAATCAAGACTTTTAATTAGTGGCTCAAACGAGGTGGTGTCTCCAAGGACCAAGAAAATCTCAACACGTGTCGGGAACCCATAAGCCTTTATAAAGTCAATGAATGCTGTGTAGAAAAAAGCTTTGAACTTGATCGAAGTAGACCCAAGGATTCCCACACCAGTCATACAGCTTGTGATTTCTGAAAACAGAAAAACGAATGGCGACCGCAGGAGAAGCAGAAATCCCCAACAAGCGGATCATACTGAAAGACTACGTTACAGGATTTCCAAAGGAAGATGACATGGTACTCACCTCTTGCACTTCCAAGTCCAAGGTCCCTGAAGGATCAAATGCCGTTCTAGTGAAGAATCTCTACTTGTCTTGTGATCCTTACATGAGGGGTCGGATGTCCAAGCCCATCCCTCAGAGCTATGCTAATTCTTACGTACCTGGGTCGGTAAGTTCTGCTCTTTCCAAACTCCAAAACCCCAAAACGCAAAAACCCATTTCTGTTATTTCAATTTCCTTTTGTTGGTTTCTTCTCTTTTGTTGAATTTTTGTGTATTTAGGAAGAGTTCAAATGGGTTTGGGTTTGGTTTGATGAAAAACCCAATTCGAAAGTTCCATTTTTTTTCCCCTTTCGGGATCATTGAACGGATGGACCCAAGAGATCCTAGAATTCTCCGTGATGGGTGTTGAAGTTGAAGTTGTTTTCTACAATAAAACGATATAAGATTTTGCATGGCATTAAAGAGTTGAGATTTTACTTTAAAACCATCATGAATATCCTATTTCACATTAGAAACATTTGTGTTTTTGAGTATGCATTTTTGTACTCCTATTCAATCTGCAAATGCCTCAGTTCTATGCTACCTAATTGGTGAAAGAAATGATGATAAGTAGATCTGAAACGATCTAATTTATGATTTGGGGCAGATATCAAACCAATTGACCATGTAGCTCTGGTTTGTGTAGCCAGTAAAACGCATCCATCGACCATCTACCTCGATTTCAAATGATATAGTTTCTTCACTGTTTCTTAAATTTGCCGTGTCCTCTTATTAATTATACCTGAATCCCATTCTTTGGGTAGTGAAAATTTGAAGGTTCAGCCTTCTCATCTTGCTTGAACTGCTAAAGGTTTATTTGTGACTTTGTTGCTGCAGGCTATTATTGGTTACGGTGTGGGCAAAGTTGTGGACTCTGGGCATCCGGATTTTAAGGCAGGTGACTTGGTATGGGGGGTTACGGGATGGGAAGAGTTCAGTTTGATATCGATGCCACAACAGCTAATTAAAATCAAATACACTGATGTACCTCTATCTTATTATACAGGCATTCTAGGTATGTATTTGCTGTGGTTTGATTAGTAGACATTCAGATAGTTATTGTATCATAATCAAAAAAATCATTTTCAAATTTGATGAGGGCTTCGGAATCTCAGATTGAATCAACTTGTAACTTGATTGAGTACTTGAATAAGCATTCCGCGCTCGAAATGCTTTTTTATTTCAGTATGATGTTAGCCTTTTCTACTTCTTTTCAAATGCCCTTCATTGGGTTATTGAGAAGAATAAGAAGAAGAGAAAGAGAGTTACCCTCTACCTCAGACCACGTGTTCATTGAGAAGAATAAGAAGAAGAAAAAGAGAGTTACCCTCTACCTCAGACCAAGTGTTAATTGAATCAAATCACCTCTGCGAGGTATCAGCAGGTTACTGGGGCCCTGACTTAGGGAGAGGTAATGGTTCAAAGGGCCCTATGTACGAGTCTATCAGGGGGCATCATGAGAAGCAAAAATGATGCAGATACAAGGCAACAGAAGTGCCATGCTCTTTTTGGGAGTTTCCATGAGGTACAAGGTATCTTCCATCATGGAAGATAGGAAAAACAGGTCAGCTTCATTGACTGTGTATCAGGCGGGAACTCTCTCTTATACATAGGTTTCAAAAGCAGCTGCCTTTCAGTTTGAAAATTTTATTCGACTTTGGATTGTACATATTAGTTTTAGGACACGATTTTATATAGTTTTTATCTTTCGTATAATCAAATTAGCAATCATTCATCTTGACATATTAGGATACTAAATTACATTGCATCACTGGATGAAATACTGTGTAAACAATACTATCATATTTATATACAATTTGATCAGGAGAGTCAAACTCAACCATGACTTGTTTGATTCCTCCTGACATGTGTTGTCTGCAGGAATGCCAGGGCTTACAGCTTATGTTGGGTTTCATGAGATCTGCTCTCCTAAGAAAGGGGAAACTGTCTATGTATCAGCAGCATCTGGGGCAGTTGGGCAGCTTGTCGGGCAGTTTGCTAAATTAATGGGTTGCTATGTCGTTGGAAGTGCTGGATCCAAAGAGAAGGTAATGTTTCTTGGATGTAGCTTATCACCTACTTTAAGTCCTATTGGTAGAATCTGGATGATGATTTGCCTTTCCTGAAGTGATAGAATGTCTCCATGAATTCATGGGTTACAATCAGTTTGCACATGAGTGTTGACTGTTACCCGGGCACTGACAGTCCAGTTTTTTTTTTTTCTCGTTTTTTTTATGATCCTTGTATTTTAGATATTAATTTAATCTTCTCCAACGATATAAAAACTCGTTCAATTGAATGCCTTCACAATGTTGAAATTTTCTGAGTTCTTGGAAGGCTTTAATTTTAATATGCTTATGTTCTAAAGAGGACTCCGCTCACACTTCTTTCTGGTCCCCATGGGAAGTGAAGGTGGATCTGTTGAAGAATAAGTTTGGCTTTGATGATGCTTTCAACTACAAAGAGGAGCATGATCTGAATGCGGCCCTGAAACGGTCAGTATCCATATCTCTTATCATTTGATGGGGTATTTGTTACTGTTTTTTGTCTAAAATATCATGGGTACTGTTTCTTTCTAAATTTGATCATGCTAGAGCAACTTAAAATCAAACTCAACCATCACAAAAAAAGAAGATGAAGAAAGAGAAAGATGAGGATGCTTGTTAAACCACTCCTATGCTAGCTCAATATTTGGGAAGAAGGGCAGGGGTGGAACCAGGATATAGACATTGAGGGGGGCCATTGTGAAAAGAAAATTCTTTTTTTTTTTTATGCAGGGGGAGGGGCAAGTTCCACCCCCGAAGAAGGGTCTTCTAACATGTGGGCCCATTGTAGCAATGCTATGGATCACCAAACCATGGCCTCACCATTGTGTGATGTCCAGGTACACTATGGGTACGACATAGATATGTACAACATGGATTTTTTTACCTAAAATGAAAGTACCGGATGCGATACAAGATACAAGTACCGGATCACCAAACCATTGCCTAATCTGTAGAATTTAGATATCTTGGGTCCAAGATATCCAAGGTTGAGGATTCTAGATGATAGGGTTCCTCCCATTGCTCCAATGTGTTTCCTATCTCCATCATCATCTTCATTGGAATGTTGTTTTCTCAGAATTCAGGTTTGAGTTGTGACAAGTTCTATGTTGCCTGTCACCTAGTGAACGCAACTCTCCTCCTTTTACCTGGCCTTGTGACCGACAGTAAAAACTAGCAAAGTTTAAATTGGCAGTGTGTGTTTCCTATCTCCATGTCTGTATTTTAACTGAGGTTCTGTAAATCTGTGCTGCTTGTGTTTAAATTCTGTGCGGAGCTTCCAAACTAGAGTGACGACATTATCAGATTTGTAGGGTTAAAAATTCACTGTATATGAGGGAATCGTGTCAGTCCTCAAACATATCTTTCGTGAGGTTCATGGGCTGTTCCATAATAAGTGTTTTTACTGTGTTTATTTTTCTTTAAATTATGTTCCTAACAAAAACAAAAAAATAAAATCTTCTCACATGTTTTGTCTTCACAATCTGAAATTGTCCATCATTTTTGCTTTGCAAGGTGTTTTCCTGACGGCATAGACATCTATTTTGAGAATGTGGGTGGCTCCATGCTGGATGCGGTGCTGTTGAACATGAAAGTACATGGCCGGATTGCAGTTTGTGGGTTAATATCTCAATACAATCTTACCCAGCAGGAAGGTGTACACAACTTGTTCTGTGTTGTGACAAAGCGCATTCGTATGCAAGGATTCATTGAACCTGATCACAAACACAAGTACCCGCAGTTCCTTGAGCTCATAATTCAGCACATTAGGGAAGGTAAGATAACCTATGTTGAAGATGTCGCAGAAGGCCTTGAAAGTGCTCCTTCTGCACTGATTGGACTCTTCTCTGGGCGCAATGTGGGCAAGCGAGTAGTACTTGTTTCCCGCGAATGATGTATAAAAATACATCAGCGTATATTGCAGTTTGCTTTTCTGGATGTGTTTTGATTATTGTAACATGACTGCTTATCAGAAATGTGTTGAAAGGGTAGAGAACAACCTAAATTATGTGTAACATTTTGGAACTGTTTGAAGCTCTGGATTGGTTTGTTTTCCCTGAAAATAACAAGGGTTTGTTTGAAGCGTTCAAATCTCTCAACCTTGAGTCATTCATCCAAGGTTTACGTGCCCATTACCTTGGAGATGAGTTGCTAAAAATCCGTTCACTAACCCAATCATGTGGTGATTTCTTCAATCCCTTGCAAAAAGATGTGTATGCTGAACTCTATTAAACAAAAATTTGCGCCATCCTTGGAGTGCATTTACGTCTTAGTGGAAATGAGTATGGCAATTCGGTTTAATAAATGTGGGTTAATGCAATTGGATCAGCCCAGCTACACTTGAAAAAGTGTGGCAGTTGTTTTGTTTTCTGCATGGGCCATCTTTTGTAGTTGATCTGATTAAGGCAACCAAGTTCCAAGGATCCTGATGGGCCGTGGGATTTCTTTTCCAGAAAGTATTGTTTTCCTCTAGCCATTGATGGATTTCTGTACCTATGCTTGTATTATATGGTTCTCATTACATGACAATCTGGGAAATGTTCTACTGGGTATTTTCTGTATAATTGTGGTCAACCATATAAAAAATACTGAAGTAATATTTATTTTGGCACAGAAAAAGGCAGTTTCCCGGGCTTTGTTTTTCCACCCTATTGGGTAATTCACCAGTAAAGTGAATTGAAGTAAAGAGTTGGTTACTCTAAGAGCCAAGAAAAGAAGATGAGTCATATCAAAAAGTAACAAATTTCAGTAACTACCTCCTTTTTTTTGAAGTGAAAAAAACTATTCTCTCATTCCACTAAATTACAAAGAGCCTGTTTTTTACACGAAAGTTAAAAAAGCTACTATCTTATATCACAAAATGACAAAAGGTCAAGAAGTTGAATTTTGAAACTTGGTATTTGTTAATTTGACTCTTTTTCTTTTCATGTCTCTTAATTTAAACCGTCTTTTATGGCTCTAAGTTGTACAACTTCTTTCTATCATCGTTTTCTTTGCTTGTTTCTTTCGTCTTTTCTTATTTTTTGTAATTACTTTCACACCCAAGCACACACTCACCCAAGTCTAAGCATATGCAACTAGGGATCTACAATTAGGAATTGATCCCTAGTTGTTCCATCCGCTTTAATTACCCATTAACAAACATATTGTCAGCCATGAAGTGGTCCCTAGTAGTTTATGTGGGAGGAAGGTGCCTCCCCATTGAGCTACTAGTGGATGAGGCAATCATGACTTTCCATTCACTTTAAATACCCATTAACAAACAAATTATATATAAAGAGAGTTTATTTGATATGATGAACTTAATAGTGCAATGGGTGCAATGATCTCACTTGGGCCTAAATGAGGCTATGATCGTCATGGTGAAGTTGGGGGATAATAAGGCCCCAAATACCTTAAGATTAGCCTATTTCTTTTATCTACTATCTTCGATTTTAATGATTCTACCTGATATAGTTTTTCTAGATCGATTACATTTACAACTATGGATGTAAATGGGTCATTGATTTTTCAATTACCCGGAGGTTCCAACCTATTAAAAATTGGATTTTGGTTCTAGGCCCCAATAAGTAAATGGGTTCGAGTCTGGGTCCTTTTTTGGGACTTGTGACCTAAAGGGGCCCGGGCCTAGTTCCACCTTGGTTGAAACCCCTGGATCAAGACTCAATATATTATCTTAATTTTCGAAAATCTCGCATAAAGCTTAAATTGTTTTCCATATCATTGTCTACTTAGATCTGGACCTGGATGAGTACCCACCTCATATGTAGTTCCACTTCCATCTTCTCACTAATGATTTTGATTCCGTAATTAATGGTTCCGATTCGGATTCCGAGTCCGGTTCCCTTTCTCATTGACTGTTCTGGTTACAAGAGCCGTTTACATCCCAATTTACAACCCGACAGTGATGCAACTTGGTCACAGGAGATCCACCCACTGAGCTATCGGTGGATCGAACGACTCTTCATAATCTTTGAATAATCAAACATACCTCGTGGGGCATGGTACTGTAATCAAACAGTTGAAATCTCTGAGCACCTACGATGAAAAGGAGGTTGATAAACCAAACGTATAAGACGGAACAAGTATGTTGCGCGTGCGTCCACTCCATGTAATAATAATCCAATGAAGTACAATTGTACAAACCCATCTCCTCGAACATCATCCAAACTCATCTTTGTACTACTCCTGAAAATTCTTCTACTGGAATGAACAAATGAGTGTAGTGTACTTCTTCCCAATCGTTTGGTAGCTTTGGTGGCTTGCCCATTCTCCATCATCCACATGTCAGAGAAACATCTCGACTCCCTTATTCTCCTTCCTTTAAATACCCCTCAAAACCCACCTAGAAAGGATCAAGCTTTAGAAGAGAAATAAAACCAACTTGGTGTTTGTTTTCTGAAAGAAAGAGCAAGAAATGGCGAGTGGGCAAGAAGAACAAGTAGAAGCAGGAGTGGTTGAAGTTGAGAATAAGCAGGTCCTGTTTAGGGACTTTGTAACGGGGTATCCGAAAGAATCCGATATGGTATTGAGCAGTTGTAAGATACAGTTGAAGTTACCAGAAGGGTCGAAGGCGGTTCTTCTGAAGAACCTGTATCTCTCTTGCGATCCTTTCATGCGCCATCGGATGAGTCCGGATGGGGCTGGCTACATTGATCCCTTCACTCCTGGATCAGTAATTCCTTCTTCTTTCTGGTTTTATTTCAATATTCCGAAGTCTGTGCTTGATACTTTTCTCTTCTTTTATCAGCTAAACTGAGCCCAAGGAATCCATGTTCCAACGATCCAAACAGGTCTGAAGTCTTGAATTTTTGAAGTGGGGCCATGCAGGGGTGGACCCAAGTACTGCCTTTTGTTGGCGAGCAAATTACCCCATTGGATCCACCCCCACTCAAACGGAAATCCTGGCTCCACCACTTGCCATCTCCCTTAAAAATTTGAGAATACCCCTGTTACTTTGGGGGCATTTATTTTGAAAGTTTCGAATTTCAATAGATAGGCACCACTATGGGTCCGCCACTTGCCATGCACCTTAAAATTTTGAGGATACCCCAGTTACTTCGGGGGCATTTATTTTGAAAGCTTAAGGTTTCTATAGATAGGCCCCACTATGGAGTTCCACTCCTTTTATCTCTAAGTTAAAGCGTCACAGGACCGGAACTCAGCAATGGGTATCCAGTAGTCTACACACTGAGTCAAATCGGGGAGTCTGCGGGTTATAGTTGGCTCCGTGCCGTTCAAGTAGAGTTGACTCGATGGAGCATAATTAAATTTTTAATATTATGTTATATATATAGTATCACTATTTATGTTTTTTTCGACACATGGTAGTTAATCTAAGGTTCAAATATTAAGTGGCGCCTAAAAAATAGGTTTCTAAACTAGAAAAGTTTAATAACAGAACAGAAATAAGTATGACTCGGCCAGAGTCACATGAGTTTGAGGAGTCAGCCGAGTCAAATGCATGAATATTCAGCACTGTTATGATTATTCAGTAGTCTATACGTACATTAAGTAGTTGATTCGGCTGAGTCACAAGAGTCAACTTAGTGAGTTAGCAAATCAAGTGAAGTAGAGTTGGCCCTTCTTTTACTTTAATGTCTGCAACAATGTACATGATCCACAAGGTTGGAGATATTTGTAGGTCCATCAATAAACAATTCAGACCAATGATTCAGCAACGTATTTGATTCATGCCTGCTTGCATCATATAACTTCTACTAGATCTTCCTCATTACATGGACTTTTGAAACTATAAGATTTTCACTCACTATAAATGGAATGGTTTTGGTACTGTAATCTAAAAACATTGGAGTGCAAGATAAGCTGTTCTGATACTCTCTTTGTTCTTTTTTCCCTTTGAGCAGCCTATTATCGGCTTGGGTGTAGCTAAAGTTTTGGATTCTGGAAATCCAGAGTATGAGGAAGGTGACTTGGTGTGGGGGATGACCGGATGGGAAGAGTATAGTCTTATTTCAGAACCAATTCTCTTTAAGATCACATGTATTGATGTACCTCTTTCTTACTATACCGGCATTCTTGGTAAGTTACTTTGATTTAATTATTTTCTATATCAAGTTCAGACTGTTGAAACTATTTGAACCTCCCTCCTCTTGATTTATACTATGAAAAAAAGATTCAAACTCAACCATACACCTGGTCTATTTTGAAACATCAGCTTCCCATGTTAGGATGGCTTGGTGTCTTGGTCTGTGTATACCTATAAAAGAGTCTCCAATTTAAAGACCCTGCATTTTGAGGCCAATGATTTGGTCTGAATTAATAGGCTTAATCTAGCAGAATACTCGAGCCTTGTAGTGTAAATAGATAAGAGAGGAGAAGTAGAATTCACAAAGCAAGCCCCAGCTAGAATGGATGAGGTTTTGATCCATAAGGATGATGATGTCAATGACTATGACGACAGAGATACTGCAGGATTTTTGCATTTTATGATTTTGTCGATGTCTCTATCCACCCTTGTAGATTTTAATATCATGAATTCATCTTGGACTTGTTAGAATTTTGTTTAATCTTTCAATGGAGACTTAGCTGAAATCGCTTTATTGTTATATTTATATTTATTTCTATTCTTTTCAACTAAGTCGCGTCCAAACACTCCATCTAACTGCAGCCCTGCATTACATTTAGGAATGCCTGGTCTTTCAGCTTATGCTGGGTTTCATGAAGTCTGCTCTCCTTCGAAAGGTGAATACGTGTTTGTGTCAGCGGCATCTGGAGCAGTTGGTCAGCTAGTTGGGCAATTTGCTAAGTTAATGGGTTGCTATGTTGTTGGAGCTGCGGGATCCAAAGAAAAGGTGAGTTCCCACTTGCCCTATTGAGTCTTAATTTTGCATTGAAAGAAAACTAACAGCAACATTATACTCCACCTTGCACGGATAATTATTCTATACGAAGATCAGTTCATATATAAGAAGTAGAAAAATGCATTAAGAAAGGCAGATAAAAAGTTTTGTTTTATTTGTCCACAAACAAGAAAGCAAAATACAAAAGGTGTCCTCTTGTATTTTTTTAGTTAGCCAGTGATATTTAGAAGTTAGAACAATCAACTGTTAATATTGTCAATTCAGGTCCATTTATTGAAGAGTAAATTTGGTTTTGATGAAGCTTTCAATTATAAAGAAGAGCCTGACTTGAGCGCAGCCTTGAAAAGGTATGTGTTCTTACTATGCATATATCGTAGTTTCTGAATGTCATCATTTAAACTTTCTTACTGTGGGAGTTGGACTTCAGTTTTCCCTTCTGGAATCCTTTCTTAATATCTTCCTATTCCAAAGCTGCTTAAACTCCTTTTCTACTAGCTAAATAGCAGGTCTCTTGTGCACTTGTACACAAGCTTATATCAGAAATTTACTTCCTAAGTAACTCTCACAGAAGAGTAGTTTATTCACAAGGCAAATTGTGTCTCTGTCTTTAAGCAGAACAAAACCTAAATCAGGCTCCTTTTAGTTCTTAAATTTTCTTCACCATTGATTGCTGCAACTCTTTTATCCAGGTATTTTCCCGAGGGCATTGACGTCTATTTTGAGAATGTGGGTGGTCCAATGACTGATGCAGTTCTCATAAACATGAGAAGACACAGCCGCATCGCTATATGTGGACTGATATCCCAATATAATGTCGAAAAACCAGAAGGCTTATACAACTTAATGTCCATTCTTACAAAGTGCATTAAAATGGAAGGATTCAGTGTATCCAATTACTATCACTTGTATCCTCAGTTCCTTGAGCTAGCCCTGCAGTATATCAAGGAAAAGAAAATAGTATATGTTGAAGACGTAGTGGAAGGTCTTGAAAGTGCTCCGGAGGCTTTAATTGGACTCTTTGCTGGACGCAATGTAGGCAAACAGGTAGTTGTTGTTGCCCGCGAATGACTCTTAAGAGCCCAAGGGGTGTTCAGGGGCCTAAAATTCTGCCATTTCTATTTTAGGTTTTAGTATTTATTTAAGGAGTCCCTTTATTTCTTTGAGAGGAGAGAGAGGGAAGGGGTGGCGGCGCTTCAGTTTTAATGTATCCTTCTTTAATTGGTATTTGTTGTACCTTAATGAAAGGGAATAAACATGTTTTTTTTTTTTTTTTGTTTCATTTTATAACTCTTCAAGACAACCCCAGATTATGGGATAAAGCTAACATGATGATGATGTATAGTGATTTATGCTAAGGATCTTCTGATAAAAGACTAAAACTGGCCCAACTAAAGCCTATGGACGTCGAAACCAGGGGAGTTTTCACATTGTGTAAACATTCTAATTGTTTCTCTTTTGTATTATTAACACAATATACAACAGAGATTCTTCTGTTTTTCTGCTTTCATGTGTGATTATTTTCATGTTAGGCTAGGTTGAGTCTTTAATCATACAGGCTCTGTCTGGCCCGTTTAATTATTGAGTGAGAAAATTAGGCTTGGATTTGGCCCACAGGCTCATAAAGCTGCCCATATCCAGCCCTGAATGAGCGCTGGTTGGGGTATAGGTTGTGCTCGGGTGTGCTGGTCCATGAGCACCTGCTCCCTATTTTGTAGGACTGTATTCCCAGTGTGCTGTGGTACCTTTTGCAGATTAGTCTCTTAACTACATTTGTTCAGCGCCTAATTCCAAGTATATGTAGTCTAAGAACAGTAGTTCGGCGGAGAAAGCACAAACTGCTCCAAAAGGTGCCATGTTGGTGCAATACAAATTACTAGAGGCTGACTGATTCTAGTATAGTTACATAATTATAAAGTTGAATAAAACATAATGTGACTTTAAATTATACGGTAAGTAAACTCATCCATATTAGCTTTACTTTCTTTTCAAGTTTACATACCTTACTCTTATCCAGTGCCATCCTCATTAGCATCAAAGAGACTTCTAAGAAGAAAGAAAGACCTTCTTCAACATGAAAACCATACAGAAACCATTAAACCATTCTTGTTTCTTCCGCAAAATTCATGTAGTTGTATGATGAATTTATGACAATGTTCTTATAAATGACCCACCATATTAATATCCTAATTTAACTACAATTGTTTTACCCAAAAAAAAAACACTACAATTTAAAAGGCAAATAGGTATAAAAAATGCGCTTCCGCTATGAACAGAATGTCCAATCAACGAAACCACTTCTTTCAGGCAAACTGAAGTATAGATTGGGGCAGACATACAATGGAATTGAGTAAAAGATCAGCCCATCCCTTTCTAATTCGAATTCCATATACCTACCTTCGTCATTCCAGTCCAATTGCGTAAACAGACCTTTGATCCTGTCCACCCCATTAAAAGCATAATAGATGCGATTCCTTTCGCAACCTGTTTTGCTGGCACAAACTGAAACTGCACTTGTTCTATTAATGAAGAGCGTCCGATCACCCAAATTTTCTACTTTCACCCACTCCATCTCAGTAAAATCAGCCCGAAAAACATCAAAGCTGAGACCAAGGTTGTAGCAGTGCGTCAGCTTCACCATCAGTATCTCTCCACAAGATTCCACCAAAGCACATACTTCATTGCACCATCGCGAGAGTAGGGGTGGCTGAGAATTCCCTGGTGCAAATTTCAAGTTCTCACTAATAATACTATAATGTGGAAGGAGAAAGTCGACTACGGTAAGACTCCAGTCCTTGTTCATTGCATACAACTTCCCCTCGTGGCAGATGATATTGGAGACAATATCTCTCTCCCAGCAATAATCATCACTATCTAACCAAGAACAACACTGATTGTTGAGTCGATATAGCACGAATGAATTGCTTGATTTCATGACAAGGAGAATGCCATTGGGATCAGATGGAGTTGAAAAGAAAAGGCAATTGCGATATTGGACAATTTTTGTCTTTGGAAGCTGAATGTAATTCTTACCTTTCTCGACGAAGGGATTAAAGAGATGAAATAAGTTGTACTTCTTTCTATCTTCTAACAGCAGCCAACCATGTGAAGAAGAAATGCAGTGACCGAGCTTTGGAGTAAAGTCACCAGGCATTGGTATCTTGTATATTCTCTTCTCTGAGAGACTGAAGAATTTGATGTTTCTTCTATAGAAGTCTATGGGAAGGAGGAGGAAAGGGAGTTGAGAAAGAGGAGGATGAAGAGATTGTTTTTGCGTAATGCGCCATGAGCAGCAAACGGAGCCGAAGCGAATATGATCAGGTAGGATTAGATGCTTCAATACCAATTCAAGAATAGACTGGGGAAGATCTGACCAATCCATTGTCACAACGGGGGTCACTTGCTTTTGTATCATCACAAGGGACTGAAAAGAGAAGGAAAGGAGGATCTATCTATGATTTTCTATCTTTTAAGGTCATTAAATACATAGCAATAGGAAACAGAAGTTTCTATTTTTCAAACAACTCATTGCCTAGTTAGAACTCCTGATAAGGAGGGATTATCGCATTTTAAGGCATGGAAACCAGATATCTCGTGGAGAAAAATTCTAAGTTTTAAGGAATGGAATGCCAAGTGGGGCCCATTTGTTGAAAAATTAACACTCCTTAGCATCTCAAATTTTATTCTCGAAGGCATTGGTCCCACCATAATATTAACGACCTAGTTAAAAGTATCATTGATGAATATGATCAGAATATTGAAGACATCATAGAATAGTCAAGCTTAGGTTTCAATAGTTACTAGCACCTTTCAGGGGCGGACCCAGGAATTCTTCTTTGGTCGCACCGCCACTGGGCGCCTTAGAATTTTATTTATTTATTTATTGGTACCAGCCAAAGGGGTTTTCCAAAATTTTAAAACAGGACTCCCAACCACTGGCAAGCGGTGCCTCATAATACCTAAGCATTCCTTGGCTACACTGACTCAACTCCTTAATTAGCCTAAGGTTAGGGCCAACTCAGTCGACTCACTACGTCAGCTAGGGAAGTCTGCCGGTGTGGTTCGACTTAGTACCTTTCAATTAGGGTTGACTGGTCGAATCAAGTTGAGCTTTTCCTATGGATCCCGTACTTGCACCTGCTCCACAATCGATCACTCTACCCCCAATCTGTTCATTGGGTTGCCTGGGGCTTGGGGAGTTCATGGGTCAGGTACGTCTGAGTACGAGGCATATCCAGGCCCAACCCGCCTTTAGAAACATGGGCCCATGTTGGTCCACGCTCGAGACAGGCCTTAAGTGCGTGCTATTCGAGAAGAATCAAAGGCCTTCCTCAAGTCTCTTCCGGTTGACTCCGCTCTTCCAGTAACACCCAATCCAAAGCTCACTCAATGTTATGAATGCAAAGGCTTCGGTCGTATTGTCAAAAATTGCCGTAAGAAGTTGATTTGCATGTACTGCAAACGCTTTAGTCACCTTATTGATGATGGCCGCAGCGTAGAGCGAAAGAATGAGACACAGCCTAAGAAGCCTCCCTCCAATGTGCCAAGACAGAATATTCCAACTGCATTCCAGCCTCAAGCACCATTATCTGATATAAGAAACACTTCATCTGGAATTGTATCCATGACTCCTGCTCATATTCAAGAACTGATTCAAAAAATACAGTCACCTCAGCATATGCTTTTATGAGCTTTACTGGTGGTCGGTATCAAACTCATTCTCCTAAAGCATTTCATGCCTTCTCCTAAAGCATTTCATGCCTTCCATTCTTCAGCCTCTACTTCTTCTTCTATCACCCCATCCACATGTTTGATAGATCCAGAAGCCTCAAATTACATGATATCAGTAGAACATAGTTTTACATATTCCCACCATTATCTTGAAAAAGAAAAAAATAACCACTGCTAATAGAGATCAACTGCTCATATCTGGAGTTGGTACCATTATTTTATCTCAAAAAAAAAAAAAAAAAAAAAAAAAAAAAAAAAAAAAAAAAACCTACATGTATTACTTATTTGGGCCAGGCCGTGGTAGGGTTTCAAACTTTCTATCTGTTAATCCAAGCCTGGATCTATATTAAATGGGCCAAATATTTAAATGGAGATCAACTACTCATGTATTACTGATTTGGGCCAGGCCGTGGCAGGGGGTTTCAAACTTTCTATTTGTTAATCCGAGCCTAGATCTATATTAAATGGGCCAAATATTTAAATCCAGAATCGGCCCATGAGCACCCCTACCTAGGGCTAAACATTGCTCTAATTAGATATCAAAGATCTTAGGTTTAATTTTACCTAAAAAAGGACCCTCCATGGCCACTAACCAAAAGATCAGGTACCAATAGTATATATGGCACGGAAGTGGTCTCCTTCTGTTTTTTTTATTAATGATTGAAACGTGCGACAACGTCATCGTCACATTCAACCCATAAAACTCCCCCGAAACCCTACTTCACCATTTTCCCTTCTGCTTGTTCTTTCTTTTTGTCCTGTGCTCCCGTAGTGGCTCTTGTGGTGGCAGCCCTGTTGCTCCTTGTTCTTCATTTTTGTCTTGTGCATTTTTGTGGTTGAAAGGCCCTGATTTGCCTTTCTCGTTGCTGTTGGTACTCTTTTAGTTCCACTGCTATGGGTTTTTCTTGGTGACAAGTGTTGTGGAGTTCTTTCTTAAAAATGTCAGTTGGTTGTGTAGTTACTCCCGTTCTCTGTTCCTTCTAGTTTGGGGTGTTTTGTTTTACAACGCTCTCTTTCTAGTTAAAGTCTTGAGAGCAGTTTAGATTTTTATTGCCATTGTTGGGCTAGCCTTTTTATATCCTATTTATGGTCTTCTTTTTCCTCTTTTTTGTCCAATGGCCTTCTTCCCTTTATATGTTATGGAAATTTATGGCAAGATAGAAGCTTGTAATTCCTCTGCATCTTGTAGTGCGTTTGCAAATTAAAATAATACAAACATCATTTTTTTTTTCCGATTGCAATGGTTAGTGACGACGTCGTTGTTTCACAGAAGCTAGTGCAAAAAATTATGTGTGACTGTACAACGACGTCGTTGCTTAACAAAAGCTAATGGAAGAAAATGTGTATGACTATACAACGATGTATATATAGAACATTAGTGACAACGTCGAAACTAACACTCGATATTAAGTGGCGACGTCGTCGCTTGTTTAAAAAAGGCAAAAAAAAATAAAAAAATCCGATAGGAATACCACTTCCGTGCCATATATACTATTTGTACCTCTTTTGATTAGTGGCCATCTAGGGTCCTTTTTTAGGTAAATTTCTCTTCTCTTTTTTTTTTTTTTTTTTTGGGTAAACTCTATAAAGGAATTTTTCACTCATGATAAAAGCTATGGTTTTTCTTCATATATATTTCTGACTGAATACTTGAAGACTCAGATCTTTAGAAATTTTGTGTAAGTTCTAAAAAGCTGATAAGGAAATGATCGTTCAATTCACTTGAGCAATATCACTATAGACTTCGAAATTAACTTAGTTCTCATAAGACTTTTGAAGAAACAAAAACAAAATGAAAACAAAAACCTGAGCTTTGGACCTGATAAATATAAAAATATTGAACTTCAAGACAAACTGCTACAATACTTTTTCTTTTTTCTTTTTTTTTTCCCGGGAGCAGCCCCATTACAGTCTTTGGAATAGATATAGTTTTGGATTTAGGAAATGCAGAGTACTGAGGAAGGTGACTTGGTGTGGGAGATGACCGGATGGGAAGAACGTAATCTTAATTAATTCTAAACCAAATCTTATCAAGATCACATACACCAATGGCAGACTCATGATTTTTATTCGAGGTGGCCAATCAATTGAAAAGGTTAATCATTAATTTGCAGTTTGGAGATGAAGCAAAAGAATTTTTTTTTTTTTTTTTTTTTTTTTTGTGGCGGGGTGCTAGCCCTCCAAAACCTAATACTGGGGTCCGCCCCTACATGCACCGGTACCTCTTGTTAAGTAGTTAGTTTTCTGAACCTTTTGACACGTAGCTATTTTGGGTGGCAACTTGAGATGGGATTAGACATATTAGAGCCAACATATCCTGGGTTAGAATCTAAGCAAGACCAAAAAAAGCCTAACGCTTATGCATTATTTGGTAGAACTTCATCATGGGGCCCACGTAGCGATAATTCAAATTGTAAATGATTGAAAAAGTGACAAGGTGCTAACATGGCATCGTCACGGATGTGGCATTAACAATGTTTTCATCACATGCTCGATCATATTGTGGGACCCACTCCTATTGAGCTGAAATTTAATGATATATTCACAGAGGGGATAAGATTCATCTTAAATGGTTTAGATTATCTCTATATGGGCCCTATGATGGACATGGTTCCTATGTATTAGCCAGCTGCAATATAAGAACCAATTCCTCGGTTGGCAACCTCGCCTCTCACTCAGATGATCAAGGATAGACCCACTCCTCCTCACATGGGCAATTTCTTACTTTATTCAGGGATCCAGTTCCCACGTGTGGAGATTCTCTTTTTTTTTTTCTTTTTTTTTTTTTGTTATCGAAGGGTTCCCAACCCTTTGAGTTGGACTAATCCCTTCGGGCCCAAAGTGAAGCCGGGTAAACACTCCTGTGACTCCAAAGTGATGGCACTAGTGGACTCAACCTTTGATTCATGAAGAAGGAGAAACGGAGTCAATACCAAAACCTCAAACTTCGGAAGAGGGAAGACCCGTGGTCCTGACCACTCGGCCAACTCCTTGAGGTTCTTTGTCCTTGCTTGTGGAAGTCTCTCAGGGTGAGCGGGGATAAAAATAAAATAATAGTAATAATAATAATAATAATAATAAACCTGCAATAGGGGATCCAGACTCCGCATCCAACTCAAAATCACGTTAAACGGTTTAGATTATCAAACAAGTGGCCCCATGGACCAAGATGGAGTTTCACACACCCCACTCAATGGAAGCAGCAGATACTGATGCACAGGTGGGTGAGGGTCTTATGGACGTCACCACATACGTATACTGAAATGAGGTGGATTGAATAGAATAAAATAAAATGAGAGAGGTCATCGTTCTAGACTAGACTGGTCGAATGGAGTTTAAATAGAGCATCTATCACAAACATTTCTCAAAGCAGATAAGAAGTAGTAGAGAAGTGAATAGTTGCAGGCCCTCAATCAATAAAATGGAGTGTGTGCAAGAAGAACAAGCACCAGTAGTTGAGCCTGAGGTCAAGAACAAGCAGATCCTCTTCAGAGATTTCGTAACGGGGTACCCCAAAGAAGCCGATATGGTGTTGAGCACCGGCACGATACGGTTGAAGCTTCCTTCTTGTGAACAAGGATCGGACTCTAAAGCCATTTTGGTGAAGAATCTCTACCTCTCCTGCGACCCATTCATGCGCCATATGATGAGCCCGGAGGGTGGGGGCTACGCCTCTCCCTACACTCCCGGATCGGTAATTTCTCCTTTCCCACACTTTACTTTCCCATATCAATGACAGTAATTAGATTTACAGGTTGTAAGTGCCTAAAATCTTAGTTAAGTGAGATTGCTAAAAAACTTTTGGGAAATACAGGAACTCCTGAAAGATCACGTACCCTGGCTGCAGTAAGCCGAAGGTACTCCGATGCCTAAGTGCAACATTAAACAAAGGATGAGTGAGTGGAGAAAGAAGGAAGAGCTATGTGTATATTGCGTTTGTATACCATGAGACCGTATCTTTTGTGGAGGTAGGTTGAGGCACTGTCTCATTATATCATACCTTATATCCTTAGTGGGGTAGGTAGAGGTATTGTCCCATCAGACCATAATCTTTTATATGGTTGCGGCTGCGGCTATCAGATAAGATTGTCCCATTATTTACGTCTAGTGCCCATGCCGCCGTACTTTCATAGAAGTATAATTATGACTCTAACCCTGGGTGTTCATCTCGGCCAAATAGACCAAACCTAAGAAGGTACCGAGGTCAGATGTAGATGCGCCCTGGAACCGTTGCCGAGTGCGAACATCAGGCACTATTGCCAAGCTGCGTCAGGCCGAGACCAAGGCGAGCTTAGATGGTACCATTACCGAAGCTAGCTCATGCTCGGTTAAGCTGATACTGTTACCGAACTACATGAAACTGAGATCAAATCAAACATAATTGGTACTCTTACCGAAACTAGGGATCATCTCGGTATTTATGAAAATACCCCACACACAAGTAATGTGTGGGTTTTCTAAGGATCCAAACATGGTCTATTTTTTTTTTTTTTTTTTCAAGTCAACCATAATAGTGGGTTATCTTAATCTTCGATATTAGATGATGATATGTGCTATTGCCGCTAATAAAATCATGTATATAGGACATCCTGTGGTGGGGATTGGGGGACCTGTTTGCTTGCATTAGAATATGTAGGAATTAAATACGTAGGATTCTATCCAGATTAAAGGTGATGGAAGATGGCATCAAATAATCTTTCTTTTTATGGAAATGGAATCAAAGGAAGATGGGAAATGAATACCAAGATATCACCCCAGTAGTTCAATGCATGAGAAAGTGAAGGTCTCATCTACATTTTCACCTTATATCCTTCACCTCTTTGACTCTTTAATAGTATCCTTTGGTAGAGTTCATTCCACCACAAATTCCTATCTATCTTAATGCAAACTCACAGGCCCCTAGTTCTAACCAAAATTATGAAATTTTTATTCATGAATCATGACATAAGGCAAGGTTTAATTTCCCTTTCTTGAAGTTTGGGTATTTTTTCCATTTTTCTTAAGTATAAATGACAAAAAAAAAAAAAAAATTAAATATTGTTCAGTTCACTTGATCAAGGCCCCTGTAGAGTTTGTAATTGACTTGGCTGCAATGGGACTTGCAGTACTGAAAGTTTTAAAATTTTGGAGTTCAATCAATGTGAGCTTTTAATTTAGAATCTTATCTGTAGCCAATTCAGACTCAGATTGTTCATGGTAAGTCCTGTATGCATATCTGATACTTTCTCTTTTGTTGAGCAGCCCATTGTAGGCTATGGCGTAGCTAAAGTTATTGATTCCAGACATCCGGACTTCAAGGAAGGTGACTTCTTGTGGGGGATCACTGGATGGGAAGAGTACAGCCTCATTTCAGAACCTACTGTCCTCTTTAAAATCACAGACATTGATGTGCCTCTTTCCTACTACACAGGTCTTCTTGGTAGGTTATTTCTGGCTGATCTCAATTCTGTCGAAAGTTTCGACTTCAAACTCGTTTGAAGCTTCAGTTTGTTGACAGTTAATGCATAAGCTGATGCATTTTATCCTTGGTTATACTATGAAAAAAATAAAGAAATAAGTACAAACTCAAATATGCACTGCATGAGATTTGAAACCTCGTCTTTTCTTTTACTTCCCTTGACATGGATGGCTCGTTATCTGGGCGCGTGTACACTGATTAATCTAATTTAAAGACACTTCATGTTAAGAGCCATATTTAGTCCTGTTTTTGTGATTTCATAGGCTTGATCCTAACAGAAAACTTAAATCCTGTAGTGTAAGAGAAATAGATTAATGGAACTCGAGAGGCTACATTTTCCGTAGAAATTTCACCGGACTTTCGTCATGAGAAAATACCCTAATTTAGACGAGAGAAGAAGATAGAAAATAAAATTCAAACCCATTCAAAATTCAAACTTTTTTAACCCTATTCAAACTTAAATTGAAAATTGAATATCATTTCCTAAAATCTCTAACAAGCCTAATATCCATCTCCTAATGTCTCTTACAGGGATAAGGGCATAAGGCTCTAATAATGATGACACCAACCTGGAAACTGCAGAACTTTAGGCAATTTGTGGCTCTGTCTATGTCTGGCAATTTGTGGGTCTGTCTATGTCTCTAGCCAACTTGTAGATTGTTACATCATTAGTTCAAATTGGAGTCTTTTAAAGTTTTATTGGATTTTTCAATAGCGTGGCAGCTTAATCCTGTCAATAACCTGTGTTTTGTAAGATCTGTTCGTTAGCTTATAAAAATATAAAATATAACAACTGGAATTTGGCATTGCTTTTCTTGAAGATGGAATGCATGTATCAAGAACGTGAAGCACCATCCTTTGAAGGTAGACTGAGTCTAAAAATTTTATTTTTTTAGAAAAAAACAGAGTCACAACAATCCTTTTTGATCTATAGGAGCTGCAGCCACATTTTCTTATTTCCTTTCTATATTGTGGATCGTTTCTGTATTGTTTGACAGACTAATTAAAGTGCCAAACCACTCCATCTAATTGCAATGCTTAGATATTTGTAG
Source organism: Camphora micrantha (assembly GCA_003546025.1). Taxonomy (NCBI): domain Eukaryota; kingdom Viridiplantae; phylum Streptophyta; class Magnoliopsida; order Laurales; family Lauraceae; genus Camphora; species Camphora micrantha. The sequence continues at coordinate 76,148,571 of QPKB01000003.1, read as the reverse complement.
GTATGCCTGGACTTACAGCTTATGCTGGGTTTTATGAAGTGTGCTCTCCTAAGAAAGGCGAATATGTGTTTGTCTCAGCAGCATCTGGAGCCGTTGGTCAGCTAGTTGGGCAATTTGCCAAGTTGATGGGTTGCTACGTTGTTGGAACTGCTGGCTCCAATGAAAAGGTGGGTCACCACTTACCTATGAGTGTTACTTGCATTGAACAATAACAAACAACAGCATTATACTCCAACTTGCACAGTTTATCTGTATAAAAGTCAGCTTAAGCATTTTATATAAAAATGCTACTTTTAGATTTAAGTGTTCAATGAAAAAGAAAAGGCTAAATCATAAAAAGAACCCCTGTGGAATTTTTATAAATGGTGCATTATTGTTTTGTACTTTACTAGTGATAGTGTAGAGAAACCAACTGATGCTGCTGTAAACTCAGGTTCATCTATTGAAGAACAAGTTTGGTTTTGATGATGCTTTCAACTACAAAGAAGAGCCTGACTTGAATATGGCCTTGAAAAGGTGTGCTTTTATTGTGCATATAATAAATTTGAATGCAATTATTTAAATGTTTGTCAGATTATGGTTTTCCCTTGTATGGAATACTGTCTTATGTTCACCTAGGCTGTATGCCTATTTCGTAGGTTACGTACCTATCCTCATGGCACCATATTTCTCCTTCACACTTGTTCTCACACAGAGACAGACAGATAGACCTTACTTAGAAAGTTGGATGCAAGATGGCAAAGCCTTTTCTCTTGTCAAGTTTGCTTTTTTAAATATCGATAAGATAAGAGAAACCTGTTTGAGATAGTTTGGACAAGTCCAACACCGGCCAGCAACAATGCCGTTGAAGACAAGTTTTTCTATGCATGTTGATGGCCCACAAATGGGAAAGGGCAGGCCAAAGAGGATATGAATAGAAGTAGTAAGGTTAGATATTAAGAAGTGCAACCTACCTAAGGATTTGGCACTGGATAGATCAGAATGGATAAATTGAAATCATCCAGCCAACCCCAACATAGTTGGGACAAGGCTTTGAATTTCACAAACGTATGAGGACAAAGTAAATGTAGTAGTAGAATGCAGGTTCCTGCTGTTTTTCAATTTCCATTAGCAACAAATTTTATTTCATTATTGGTAAAATCTGGGAGTTTTTGAAATCTTGAGTTTCCTTTTGAGGTAATTGGGAAAGGGGTTTTGCAGGAGATAACTAATTTAGAAAGAAAATGGTATTAGCACATCATCAGTAGTTTGAAAATCAGCTCATAACTTTGGAATTCTCTTATTCAATCTTTTCTCAAAAACTTCTGCCATTCTGCAAAGCAAAGCCTAAGTGGCTAAATCAGGCTCATTTTATCAGATGACTTGTTCTTTTTATTTCTCGTATTTTCTCTACCTTCATTTGACTATTGTAGTTCTTATCTTCAGGTGTTTTCCCGAAGGCATTGACATCTACTTTGATAATGTGGGTGGTCCAATGCTTGATGCAGTAATCCTGAACATGAGAAGTCATGGCCGCATCGGATTATATGTGGGCTGATATCACAATACAATCGCGAAAAACCTGAAGGCATATACAACTTAATGCCCCTTCTTGTCAAGTGTGTCCGAATGGAAGGATTCAGAGTTCCTCATTACTATCACATGTACCCTCAGTTCCTCGAGCTGGCACTGAAGTATATCAGAGAAAAGAAAATTATTTATGTCGAAGACACAGTCGAAGGTCTCGAAAGTGCTCCTGCAGCCTTAATTGGACTCTTTGCTGGACGAAATGTAGGCAAACAGGTTGTTGTAGTTGCACGCGAATGATTGATTCAAAGGTCCCTAGGGGTGTTCTCACCTGAAAGTCAGGGGCCAGTCATGCATAGCTTGGGTTGGCCTGGCGCTTGAACAGGGCTGTAATGCCTTTTTGTAGATCAGTCTGTAACTTATTGTGTTAAGAGGCTGACTGTGTGTTTTTGTAGATCAGTTTTCCCTTCATTGGCGGCACTCGTGTTCTGGGCATGAAGGTTTAATAAATTTATCCCATGTAAAATATAGAGTTTGTTTTTTAAGCTTCTTGTGAAATCTGATGATGTATGGAACATTTGATAGGAGAGAAATATGTGTCAGTTCCTTTTGTTGTATAGGTATCTGTGTAATTGGGTGAATTCGATCCATTTTGTGCCCTGGGTATAGCATTCTAAAATTCGGAAACACAAGCAAATCTCTACCAAGTTAATCAACCATGTAGGAACTAGGAAAAACCAATGACTTGATTGTCAATGAGTTCTAATAAGACTGAGCTTAACTCATCCTGACTTGGTTGGCTTCGCCAAAGCTCGATAAAGGCCCAATTGGCTTGGCCACGTGACTTGCTCAAAATTTAAGAAAAGTTAGTAGTTATATTTAATATACATTAAGATCTTTCTGAGTTATTTGATTCGGTCAAGAGTCTCCTTTTGAGTGAACCAAACTGACCCAAGAACAGACATGAGAATGCTGATCTGAGCCAGAAACTACTCAGATAGACCCAAATTTCTGGCAAACTCAAGAGCCAAATATATATTAGCAACTCGGCCAAACTAGTGGGCAACAAGAAAGAAGGTCCATACCCAGATTCTCTGTATTAGGTCTCCCATTGGAAACCTACCACAAAGAGAGAAATTGAAATGAGAAAGTAGAGTAGAATTCGAAAAAATGGTCACGGGTGGAAGTTAGGAGATTCATTCCTTGTGCACTATCATGCTTATTTCCATAGTTACCTAACCGCCCACAAGCCAAGTGTGCACCCACACACCCAGAACCTAACTGCTTTTACAGCCTGCAGATCCCCACAAACCCTACAAAACACTTCCCTCTATGCACAAAACCTCACCAAAGTCTTCCAAGGACCACTCCCTTTATACACTTCACACCTGTAGAAGACAAAGCTATCCTCACTGTTTTGTATTGCATGAGGCCGAATCTGATGGTCCACCTAAGGGAAGGATAACCAGCTTTTTTTAAGTCCCTCTAGAGAATGTAGAAATTGCCATTACCCATACAGTTATTCCTCCACTCTCACATTGGAAGGAAAGTTCTTTCTTTTACTTTCTTTGTAAGATTGACTATAAATACAAAGTCTAGTAATCAAGGTCAGGACATATTAGTCTGGTGAGAGGCATGGGTGCATCTAACTTTGTCTCTTGGTGTCTCATTTCCCTTAGTGTTGGTCTCTTTTGCAGTACTTGCATTGTAGTTGTGGAAGGTAAGGAAGGGAGGCGTGTGGATCTTGATAAATACGGGATGGGGTATCAGCACCAACCTAGTCAGGGTCAAGGGACAGAATATGGAGGTTTTACAAAAGGTAGCAAAGGGTATGGTGGCGGTGAAGTAATAGGCCATGGGGGTCATGAATATGGCCCAGGAAGTGGTTCAAGAGGCAGCTTTGGCGGAGGTGGAGGGTTTGGTGGTGGGTCAGGAGGCGAAGGTGGTTATGGTTCTGGCTCTGGCTCTGGCTCTGAACTAGGCCATGATGGGGGCTATGGCTCCGGCGGCTATGGCGGCAGCAGTGGTTTCGGTGGCAAATGGAACGGAGTTGGACATGGGGTAGGCAGTGGCAATGGAGGTGGTTATAGGTCGGGTTCAAATGGTGGAACAGGCTACGGTTCAGGTTCTGGCTCAGGCTATAGCAGCAGTGGTGTTGGTGGCAGCGAAGGTGGCAGTCAAGGAGGCAGGTCAGGTTATGGCTCGGGAGGTGTTTATGGTTCAGGAGGTGTTTATGGCCATGAAGGTGGATCCGCTGATGGTCATGTAAGGGGTTCATATGAAACTCCAGGCACCAGTTAGAACAACTTTGTTTGTTCTAAGTTTTTAGGATTTGAAATAAGCATATGGATGTGCTGGTTTTATAGTTTAGGTTCTCTTGAACGAGACATCCTATATAATAATAGTATTGGATGATACCTATATAATAATAGTATTGGATCCAAATTAGAAAGGTAATTGTGGTTTTCTGACCAGAGGATTGTTTGCTAGAATACAGTCCTATTATAGCTTGGCTAGCCATGGACATTGTATTTTGGATCTCAATCAATCATTTAGTTCCACCTAACAATGTGGCATATAATAAATATCAAATTACTTCAACAATCCACACCATTCTGCAGTTCTCCAAGTTCATATGGACTCATAAATATCCTATAAATAAAAGTTTAAGGGGAAAATTGGATCACATAAATTTCCTCAAAAAGATCGCTGTATAAGGATTTGGTTTTCTAGAGCCAAACATTGTGTGGGTTTGCTCAATTGCTCCCCGCGTCTTGTGTTTGAAAATGCCCCAAATTTACCTGCTTGGGAGATTAGTCATGTTGGGTCAAGTATACCCATGCTATGAAAAAAAAAAAAAAAAGAATTTCAATGATTCAAATTAAGTGAGATCTATATGGTTTTAAATTAAAAGAAGCAATTGAACTTGCGTTGCTTGAAGGATTAGTCTTGTAAGGTCGGAGACCTCAGGGATACCCGCGTCATAAAGAAATTAAAAAAAAATAAAAATTGATGATTTAAATTAAATGAGATCTATCTGGTCTTAAATTAAAAGAACTGAGCTTGCATTCTCTCCTACCTTTTCTATGAACAACAAGATGTGACTCAAGCACTCTTTTATCTCGGGTGTAGACCTCGACTATGAATCATATGGTGAGAATCCAGTCCTCAGTGGAAGCCATGTACTTTAGGTCCCTTGCATTTCTGGAGAAGTTGCCCCTGAGGCGAGCCTTGTTGGCTTAAGCTCCAAACTCATTTGAAAACAAAGGTCCTAAACTGGGATGTGAACAAGCCAAACAAGGTCCAAGCTCCCATCTCAAATTAAGTATCTTGGGCTCGAGCTTAAGAAGCCTACCTCGAGCATGGTTCGAAATACATTTATCTAGCTAAAGCTGAATCATAGACAAACTGAGCAAAGTTGAGCATGGTTCAATTAGCACACAAGCCTAGCTCGAGCTTGAGCCCAGTTAAGCTAAGTTAAGTTGGGTTGACTAGTGAACATCCATAGTCTTAATTGACCTCTAAGCATAAAGCATTTATGTTTACTGCGGAATGATCTATGCGTAGGCCACAATATTAGAAAATGGGGCACACTCATAATGGAAATGGCTTATCTTTCGTGGCTATCCTTTATAAAATGATCCCAATAAACCACCTTTAATGGCTCGATAAGCTCGAATCAAGTACCCTGATGAGAGGCACAATTCAAGGTTTTAACGTGTTCGGGGGGCATTCAAGTACGGGAACCCCAAACCTACACACCCCAAACCACCCTACTGGTTACACACTCAAGCGAAACTTGAGCGCTTTGACACCACTTGTTGGATCGCACGACCAAAACCGACTGATGAGAGAAGAGGCACAACTCAAGATTTTAAGGTGTAAGAAAGGCATTCAAGCACGGCCCCGACATTGACCCACAAGGATTGTACGAGGGAACTAACAAGTGCTACAAGGCCTACCAAGTAGCATGTGAAAGTGCCCCCTCCCACATGGGACATCTCACCTCAATTTCACTTGAGAAAATGAACAAATTGCAAAAATTTTACAGCAGCAGTCATCCCCTCAAAGTTAATTTATGAGTTCAAGACACATCTCCAGAGACCATGGCAGTGGGTCCCACTACATAAATGAAAGAACAAAATCAGCCTACTGAAGGTATCCAGTTTGTGTAATTGATAATCTTCTCTCATCCTGAACTAATGGCTTCCCAGGACACTTTCAAAAATGGCCAGGATAATACATGTGTGGCTGTGCTCCCATACTCCCCCATAGCTATGTGTTTGTAGCGTACTCGTGGAAGCATGAGAACAACACGCAAAAGCAGCGTGCAAGTAGCCAACTGCTACGTGCCACCCCTTGCCATCCACTCTTTCAACCCAAACCATCCAAATTTTAAGACCAGGCCAAAGTACTTGTAACAATCACTTTTCAGTGACTACCCCAATATCATTTTCAAATGGTGAAAATGAAGATCCTGACCGTCCAATTAAAGGTGATAATTTTCCAACTTTCACTAATTTCCACCAGTCCATGGCCCCACCTCTGAATGATCAGAAATCTACAAACCATCCTCCAATAAGGCCAAAACTAATATTGACCCTAATCACTTGATAATTTTGCCCAATGGTGGCATTTCTCCTTCTGGGGTTCGAACAAACCGGGTTGATAATAGCCAGTCGATCCGCAATAAATACCTATGTTCTCATCAAATATTCTCCTCCACGTAAAAGATTGCATGGTCTCAAAGGAATGATGAAGGCCCTCTAGTGTAGAGCTCAGAATCTTTTCCTGTTACTCTGCTACAATAAGGAAAAGAAGAGTCTCCACCAGATCTCTCCCTCCACCAGACTGAATTCCTTACAGCTGAGCGCAATGCTCAGGCTCCAGATCTGTGGCCAGCGGATCCTAGGCGGAGTGGCCAAGACCCACGGCAAAAAGAACTTATGGGTTCTTCAGTTCAGGAGCTTACCGCAACGGTCGCCGCAGATTCGAGTCAAGGCATTGAGAGATGAAAGAGGAGGTGCAAGTCGATTCCCCGGGCAGAATTGGGACCCAGGCCTTGAAATTGAGGTCCCATTCGAGCAAAGGCCAGTATGTTCATTGCCTGATCCGTAATAGATCTCCTTGGGTATCAAACTGAAAGTCATAGAAATAACTGTAAAGTGAGATAAACAAACATACTTTATACTAATATACTGAGAACATCAATACTAGGGATCCGTTTGTTTTTGACTAAATAATTTGACTTTCTACAAATGGTAGAAAGACTTAACACCATCTGGGGATTTTATTTTCAAATTGCATAGTAAATCATATCAAGCGCCTGTATTTTAGATTCATTTATATAGGATACAGTAAAATCAATTATTGTAATGGCACAGCAGATGCAGTATAGCCTGAAAAATATTGATCATATTGACTATTATGAAAAATTGGAAACTAAGATTAAAGTGCATAGGAAGTTTTCACATAGCTATCAAACAGTTAACTGGTTTTGGGGCAAACCCAGGACCCATGATTTTCATGTGGGTTTTGGAAGCAGACTCGGGCCTTTTCATGCATGTTTTGAAAGCGGACCCAGGTCTGATGGGGTGACCGCCCCCAAAACGATATATATAGGTCCACCCTTGGCTATACGTTCCATGCACACTAACAGGGTTTAGGGTTTAGGGTTTAGAGTTGGTTTCTTATGCCTATATGTAGCAACTTACTGACTGTTTTTGTGATAGGTAAATGAATACTCATCTCTGAAGAATGGCCTCCTATACTCATGGGGTGAACTGAGTCCTGGGCCCCTTTTTGCACGTCTTGGAAGTCTCTGGTTAGTAGCATTCACAGTTCTTGGAGCACCAATTGCAGCTGCAAGCTTTAATCCTTCTAGGGTATGTGGATAATATGGGTTTTATTATGAATATAACAAATTCATTAGCTTTAAGAATCAAATAATGATGATCTGTGAGATGATATACATTCAAATCTGAAATGATCAGCTATCATTCCTTGATTAAACTGGGAAGTTAGGTCTACTAGGATGCTTCTAGATGTACAAGCTGCAAAAATTATGAATATTATGAAATAATGGATGGTCACCTGTTGTCCTGTTCTAATAGGCATTTTTGGGTGGTGGAGATCAAAAGCCACATAAGATGAGACATTGCTATGTCTGTTTTCTCTGGCTCAGTCATTGTCAGTGCTGATCACTGATATCATTAAACAGAAAAAAGAAGGAAAAAGAAGGGGAAAGAAGGGCTAACATATTTTTCTGATTTGCCCCAAATGCACACAATACCATCCGGTTTTCCATAATACTCTAGCTTATTGCAACAAGAAAGATTTCTCATCAATATTTGGTGAAAACATCGGCATGATGGTACTAGGACACAACAAAAGATCACCAATCAGTTTTTATTTTTATTTTTCTGATAACGGAGGGTGTTCCAGTCCTTAGGTCTGGACTAATCCCTACAGGCCCAGGGGGAGCCGGGTAAATCCCCTGTAGCCCCAGTGTGGTAGCTCAATTTTGAACCATGCAGATTTTTTGGGCTTTAGGGTCAAAGGGATGGAATACCGATTTTTGCTTTGTTATTTTCTTGATGTTCAAATCATGCAATTTTTTGGCAAAAATAAAAATAAAAAATGATGCAGATTGACTGTATCATGATTTATTTAGTTTTATGTTTCCTAAAGTTTAGAAAATTTTCTCACACATCATAAAAAGATGCGGGTGAAACCAGTGTAGCACCACCACAATTTAGTTAAGTGCAGCTCCCCACCTATATCAAAGAAAGGGACCCACCTTCCCGAAATCCAAACTGCTCACAAACTCTAACCAACATTGCCCAATTTAGATTGATCATATGTTTTCCCCTCCATGTGATGAACTTCATTCGCTTTTCTGAAGGGGAGAAAAGTGAATGGAATAATTATGCGTGAGTCGTGTGGAAGAAAACAATAGTATGCCTAATACTGATTTGGGCTAAACTGTAGCTGTAATCAAACACAAGGAGAATAAAGGTTCTTTTTTTTTTGAGAGGAGCGGTTTTGGATTTTGGAAAGGTGAGTATCATTAATGAATTTAGCTGGGGAGTTGTACTTTATTAAAATGAGCAGTGCAGTACTGTAGTTTCAGCCCAAGAAATACAGGAAAAATGCAATGAAACATCATACAACAACAATCGTTTAGATTGGAATGACTTTTGTTAGAGGTCTAGTGATGGTCTATAACTCTAACTAACATTCTGAAGAATTGAACCGTTTTTTTTTTTTTTTTTTAAACAACGGAGGGCGTCCCAGCCCTCTGGGGAGCCGGGTAAATCCCCTGTGGCCCAGCGGAACAGAGCTTAGAAAAGGAAATTTAAGTAAACATCAGCAGTTGGATCCAGGTCATGAATTCCAAGAAATCCTGTGTTGTGTCTTCATTCTCTACATCTTAGTTCATATGCATATCCACATTTGGACATCAGTAGACGTATCTATTTAAAGCAATAGCAGCAGACGCGAAAGTTTTTGAGTCCCAGCCATGTCCATGATGTGTAAACCTTGAAGATGGAGAGCTTAATGGCAATTCTAAATGATTGCATGATTATAAACTGAAAGACTTTCCTTACTTATCAGCAAAAAAAAAAAAAAAAAGGGAAACCAAAGCTTTTAGTCCCCTTCTGATAAAGACTAGAATTCATTGTCCGTCACTAGTTGTCATAGAAGATCTTTTGAAGCAATAGAGTGCAATGATGATTTATGAGCAAGACAACTGGAAGCTTGATGCATAGAATAGACTAAGGATCTCACCATGAAGATGTCCCCATGGAAGACCCAATCTCTCACTGAACCACACTTGCAAGCTTCCAGACTCTTTCCTTCTTTAACTCAGATGTGTTTCATGTATTGATACCTTAATACTTGGATTGATGCAACACTTAAGGACAAAAATTCCCGGAAGCTAATAATAAAATGTATATCCAGAAACAACAGCCTTCAACTAATCATCAGATTGGGGCATATGAGATATGATTAAAGCAGAATGACGAGACACATGCCAATGGCAAATCAATAGGATGAGATGTCCCAGAATAGTTTGTTGTCTGATTTTTTATATTATTATTATTATTATTATTATTATTATTATTATTATTATATCTTTGACAGAGCCCACTTTTGAAAGTTATAGAGTTGTAAGGTATTTATCAGGCATACAAATTTTGTTTTGGAAAAGGAGGTATAGTTAAAAGTATGCACTTGATTGGCTCCACATGAATTCTCTTAATTTTTCGATCATGAACTAGCTGTTGGTAGCTGAAGATACTTTTAGATTGGTTATTTCAAGCAAATCAAGCACACGAGAAGCTTGATGAGTGGGGTTCAAACTTGAGGTGGAGAAACGACACAGTATCTTCTCTGGGACAAGAATTGGATAAAGGAATATGCCCGTAGCATTGAAAATCCCTAGGATTCACTTGGCTAGCTGGACACAGTACTCTCTGGTCAATTGAATATTAACTCTTGTAAGTGATGGAAAAGTAGTTTCAGACATTAGTATGGGGATAAATCCTTTTGTCCATGAGATCTCTATATTATATTGAATGACATGGTGGCCCTGTCAAACAAGGTGAGCTTGGGTTTTTTGATGGAAAGACCTTGAAAATGATAGTCGACTGGTGATCTCACATCAAAATCATCAGCTTTTCAAGTGACTACTAAGCTTTATCATCCGCCCACTCCATGTGCGAAGGTCTGTTGTGGGGATTCTCATCCCAAGGTGGAACCTTTTGTTGGGTACCCACTTACAAATAATGTCACCTCAAAACTAGGAGCGGGTGCCTGCTTACAACTTGAACCCTGGCTTGAAACAGTCACATTCTCCATGCAACAATATTTATAAAGAACAAAGAAGTTTTCTGTCAGAAGAAGTATGCCTAAAGAGTTCCTTTATGAGCACAACAGAGGGAACGGGAACTTGTATCGGTTCAAATTCGTATTCTTACTGAAGAGAAGGAATCAAGAAAACTAAAATTATACCACTGGAACAATAGATGTTCTAACAGAAAGACATAAAATCAAAATTCAAACTTCCAAATATGTGCATTATGTGTAGAGGAATAAGAAGAACAGACCACCTTGCCTCGACTGTTAGGAGACATTGGGAAAAAGACATGGTACCTTGTTGGATTCAATCAAAATGATTAAGCAGATGAGTCCCCAAAATTTGAAGATTTACCGACTTACTCTAGCTGATATCACGAGAGTTTTGCATGTCCTTTCTCCGCATGCTCCGATTGCAGTCTGCCTGCAGCTCTGGTGACTTGTGTCATTTTAGCCTTTTCTTAAGCGTTGTGGCATATTTTCTTCTTCTTTAATAAAAACATCAGCTATATCACAAAGTTCATATAAACCCTTGGGAGGGAAATGTAAACTTAGTTCTATACAATCTGAGTTTCAAAATTCAGTCGAATTTTGAGAGGATCTTAAAGAGAAGAGAGGGAGGAAGAATAGAAGGTGAACAGTTAGAGGGAAAAAAGAGATGATTTTTTTTTTTTTTTTAAAACACAGGGTTCCTAGCCCTTTGGGTCAGAATAATCCCTACGGGCCCAAGAGAGAAAGCTGGGTAAAATTCCCCTGTGACCCCAATGAACAAGTGATGATTTTCACTGCAGTAGCCATCTATATTGATGAGTATTGTCTTTACTAAACGTAGAAAATCATATCCCACCATCAACTCCAATCATAGTTCAATTACACACATCAAATCACAACTGATCCTATTTACAAGCTTTGTAAAGAGTAAACTTTTGGTACTCTTGAGGTTTATGGTGAAAGGGACCATTCTCTCTAAGTTTTTTACTCTTGACTTTACATGATATATGAGGTTCTATCTCTTGTTTGTCTTCAATTTTCTCTTCCATGTTTACCGTCATCAATGGGAGTAGGTGTCAGTGTTCACCTCAGATATATGGTGTTAGATATAAAAGGAAACCGAGAATGCTTTTGAGATTTTTTACAATGATGTAGAAAGACATATCAATATCCATTTTAGCTCATAAATACACAAATTGTAGAAATACTTGTTTACTTGAATAGATATGTGTAAGATAAAAATTAATACTACTTAAATACCGACAGAAGAATAAAAAAATGCATCCATTTTTTCTTGACAGCAATGTCAACATTTTGTTGTAACATGAGTTGGATATGTAAATTTTATGAACAAAAATTGGACTCAAATTAAAAAATTGGTATCAGATATGGTACCTGCTAAGAAATTTATGGTGACTTCATGGTGAACAAACGCATCCTGCCAATCAAGAAAAATAAAAAAAAGTATCCCATTGATAAAAATAAAAAAAAATTGTAGTGTAAAACTTGTATATTTTTTGTGGTGTGCCTTCAGCCATTATAAGAAATTTCTGAATACCTGTTTGTAATAATGCAGGACCCTCTAAGATTTATGCTAGCTGCTGGGACTGGAACTCTTTTTCTGGTGTCATTAGTTGTCCTGCGGATATATTTGGTATGCTCATTTCTATATTAAGCTAAGCATCATCATCTTATCCTCATCTAATCAATCTGAGTTGGCTCTTTTTTCATCTAACTATTGGAAAAAAAAAATTTACTATAGTCAGTGCATGTAACAAATCTCTTCAAATGGAAAGGTTTCCAGATTGAAATACTTTCACCATCTAATCAAGCAAGCAGTCAAAATCATGTATCTGTTCTACTTGATAGATCAATTGTAGAAAAGAAACAATGAGTTCTAAGACCATCATGTACAAATTTCAATATGTACAAATAAATATAGGAATAGATTTTCTTGTCAATGTGCAACTGTTTCCACTTCAACAAGCTTTCTAATTTCTGCTGTTGATTACATAGAATAAATAATGGATTTACACTTTTCCTGTTTCTCAAAATATGTTTGTGCCTTCATTGTGTTTAAGTAAGCAACCATATATGTGTGGATAAATTTATGGATACATTTTCATGTAGCTAAAACTTCTGAATATATATATACCTGTTTGCATTCAACACTAAAGCTCTAAATGACAAAGTAGAAAACCCACATTTTCATTTATTTTAAAATGGCAGACCGCCAAAGCAATCTGCAGATGATTCTGCCAGGAAAAAAAAAAAGCAAACAAATAGTATCAGGTTATTTTTAGAGAAAGGGTATCAACAAGATCCTGCAATATCCATATTCAGCATGAGAAACACTAGACATGAAAGGTAAGTATCTTCAGTCTAATTTGATAGATGACAATATTCAATGGCGGGGGGCCCTATTATCAAATTCCCAAAAGTCCTGATGACAGAACAAAGGGTACACAAGTTTAAACTCAAGGCCCATGGAATGGATACAGTGCTACTTGGTTGAAGATAGTAGAATCAAGCCTTCAATTTTAATGACAGCCAGACATTTTATCCTAAACTAACTTACTTTCTACAGAATGGAATATAGTTGTCATTTACAGTTATATTAGTGTATTCAATTCACTATGCCACCTCAGTTTTTACATGTCTGGTTCTGCTGGTAAAGCTATTTATCCTTTCTCTATTGTTCATGTGGTAGGGCTGGAGTTATGTTGGTGACAGACTTTTATCTGCAGTCATACCATATGAAGAGAGTGGATGGTATGATGGACAGATGTGGGTAAAGCCCCCCGAGGTACAAAATGTCATCATCATCTTCTTCTTCCTTTTCCTTTTTTTCATGTGTGACGGTGGTGTTGGGCTTTGGTTTTTTGTCATGAAATATATTAAAGCAAATATAAGGAACTATACAATGAAATATATTAAATAAAATAAAAGGAACTATACAATGAAATATATTAAAGCAAATAAAAGGAACTATACATCAGACTATGCGTTCCATTAAGGGAATATATTGCTATTGACGAAAACCACAATTAACAAGGAAAAAAGGTTGCTTCTATAATTAGTCCTAGACACTCTTTCTTTTGCTAAAGCATCGCCTCTTCATTCATCTTTGGAATGTGTGGAAAGGTAACATAAATCAAATGAAGCATACTTCTAATCTCCTAGATTAAATTAGCCAATCTCCATGAAGGACATGAGAAACCCTGAGCCCAGGTTAATGAATTAATAGACTCCACTTTTATCATTTTTAATTGTTCTTTTATCCTAGCTGACCAGGACTTCATAGCGAGCGCCCACCCATATTAAAGATTCAATTGGTCGGGCTGGAGCGATAATAGGAATGTGACAGTGGATTTGTTTTGCGTTATGAAAAGAATGTGATCGTAATATAGGAAAAAAACTAGGAAAAGTTCGTCCGTTAGGGACGCATTTTTACTATTTCAGGAGTCTTTCAAAGGCATAATTATTGTGAAAGGAGATTCAGGTAATACAATTGAATAGGCAAATGGGTTAAGAAAGACCCTTGGAAGTTGGCACTCATTTTCAACAAAATCCTATCTACTTGTGCAAATGTTATGGCTGTTTGTAGGTGTACGCAAATGAACTGCCAAACATTTTGGGTGAACAAGGTTAACAATGTTGAGACTTTGTTGGTAATTCCCGTCACTTTCTTCATTAAGAGTCTTTAAGGGTCACTGCTAAGATGTTAAATTCTGAATTATATTATGCTCTCTAAAACAGTTGGAGGAAGTGTTGTTTAGTGCTGTAGAGTTGTCTTCTCTTATCAACCAACAAATTGGTTCACCATTCTTTCATGAATAAGATTATACTTTGTTCCATACTAAAAGAAAAAGAAAAAAAATCATCTAAAATGAGTAATAGTACATCAGCATAAACTAAATAGTCGAAACATCTTAATGATGAAAAAATCTGGATGCATTAAACAAGAGGATATTAATTCTTGACATCTCTTATATTATTTTCTTTGGAACACCACGCCGCATAAGAATCATTCACTATTGTCTTTGCAATAACAATATATTGTATTTTTCTAATATTAGGTCCTGGCTCGTGATAGGCTACTGGGATCCTACAAGGTACTTGCTGCTGTGCACTTTCTTTCTTTTTTACTTGATATGCATATGATTTCTGCATTTCATTGTATTTCCATATATGAGTGAAGACATGTGATATTTCAATTTAATAATATTCTTCCTAATACTTAAGATGAAATAAAGCAAACATGATAATCAAGGGTAGGACGAGAAAATTCTTCAGGGGAGCAACATGTTAAAAAAATAGAGGGCCTATATGTAAAAGTACCTGAGAATTATAAAAAAAAAATGTCCAAGTTCCACCTCTGGCTATAATTGCACTTATCTAGCTTTCAAACAAAGAATATTGACCTGATTTGTTTGAATATTGATAAGGTTGAATGTTAAAATGGAAATACCCAGAAAATATTCCTGGTAGTGATTATTGGACCTTTTGGCTGTTGCTTTTTCATTTTTCTCTGTCTTTCTTTTTCTTTCTTTCTTTTTTTTTTTTTTTTTTTTTTTTTCTTTTTTTTTTTTTGAATGAGTTTTTTTGGATGCTCTCTCTCACACACTTTTTTTAATGGTCCAATAAAAATCTATATTGTCAGGAACGTTCTTACTAATGTTCTACATGAAAACCAATCCCCATGAATTGTGACCACCCAAGTATCACTCAGATCAGATAGATATTCACTAGTGGATTCAAATTTCAAAGTGATTTTGTCAGATGCAATCTTGCATTATTGATACAAAATGGGGAAAATGCAATTAAAAATTTTAGTTTTGGAATGATGTTCACTTCAATGCCACCATGAATACTGCCCGAGGTATTGTGATATATGGGATCATCATGGAGGCTACTATTGATCCAAACTAACTCAATGTCAAGTGGACTGGACAATGCTAATTACTACAGGGAAAAAAATAGAATGAAGGTGCAATTGGGACCATCACCACCTAGGGGTAACTCAAAATTATTTAGTCCAATTATGAGTATCACTTGATCAAGTGTAAATTCAGAAGCACACCAACAAGGGAGAGAAAAATTACGGGCATGGGGTCCTTACATTTTACAATAGTCATACATCAATCCTCGAAAAGGTCAAAAAGTGCTACACATGCTCGCTGGAGCTCCAGGTGCAAATGTGCATATCTGTCTATATGTATGCATGTATGATTTAGAATGGACAAGAATGACAATCTAAGTTGCAAGAGCAAGTGTGTCGGCATTTGATACCAATAGAAAGTGATAATTTGGCAAACCACAAAACATAGGAATCGTGGAATTAGCAAAATATTCAAATAAATTTAAATAAATGCTAATTTAAAAAAAGAAATAATATGCAAAACTACCATCAGTCACATCTTACTTTAAATAATCAAGTGATAAATATATCAATTTCTTAGTTCAATATGATAAAGAACAAAACTTGTAATCACATCTTATCAACTACAGAAGAGCTTAAATTAGTAACAAAATCATGACCAAAAAATCTGACACAATGTAGTGTTTGTGACGTGTCCAACATGGGTTTTGCTCATTAAAGAACCCAAGCAATATGGACAGCAATCCCTACTTGATTTGGTTTGCATTCAAAGATACCAGACGATATTATATTAACTCATTTCAGCATAATAGTTCTCTACCTTTCTTTCTTTTTTCTTTTTCTTTTTCTTTTTGGTATTATTTCTGCTTCGTGTTCTTTTCTTTTGAGGAAAATAAACATCACTTTATTAAACTGTTGAAAAATATAAGATCCATATCTCTAAATCCATAACTTCACTATTTAATCATTAGTAGGCCATGAAGTAAATACGCTAGTCGAGATACTTGGAGATTTGTTGAGATCCTCTGATGAGTGTTGGAGACTTGTTTATCCAGGTAAAGCCAGTGATCAAGTTGTTGAAACAAACGCTAGTCGGAACAGGAGTGCTCCTTGTTACAGCTGTATCATTGTTCATCTTTGCTACACCAGTTGAAGATTTCTTACATACTGTTTTCATTACAAATAATTCAAACATGGCAACTCCAAAGATCAAGGGGAATATGAGGTATAAATTTGTTTACTGTTTTAACTTCTGAGAGGCATTGAGATTCAAATTCACCAACTCTCTTTCTAGTGATTAAACTTATCTTTTTTATCCTCTCTCTTAACCCCAGAAAGGAGGAGTTGCTAAGATTGCCTGTTGAAGTAATGGATGATGATGACCTAGCAGCAGCTGCCGCTGAAGCAGCTGATGGAAGGCCCGTCTACTGTAGGGATCGATTTTATCGGGCATTAGCAGGTGGCCAATATTGCAAATGGGATGATCTAGTTAACTAATGCATGAATAACCGAAAGTTAATTTTCCTTGTCAGAATATAAATGCTTTGCTGTGTAGTGAAATGGGGGAGTTTTGCAATCAATATCTTTATCCCTTTATTCTCCGTTCTGGTCGTTGTGCTGTTCAATAAAAGGTGGAAAACTGACCTCATCATGATTCATGAGTATTTCTAGAACTAGATGGATAGCAAATAATAAAAGTGAAAGACAAAGGAATAACATATGAAATGGAAAATTCACTTCAGAAAAATACGAAATGGAAAGAAAACAAATAAGAGATCACTATAAAAAGAAATAAACATTGCAGTTCACATTGCTTCTACATTTACAATGATCGGAAAATAAAAAATATGAAATGGAAAGGTTTTCGAAGGGGCCTTTGAACCTATTACATCAACAAAGAGAAAAGCAAAATTGTACGAACAGAAACATTATGCTAAAGGTTCCACAGCTGAGCATGTTGCTAGAAAAGAAATGGGAACTTGGAACGAATATTGCAAACTGCTCCAATTTTCATCGACGTTTGGTACATGGTATACCTGATTTTTGCTGTTAATGTCTCATATAATAAGGATTTGAAATTCCATGAGCAATATCCATTTGACTAGTCAAGGAAATTTCATCAGAAGAGGGACCAATAATATTACAAGAGATGAGCTAAATTCACATCGCACACATGGTGCAGCAGAGGTTTTGAAGTTAAGTCATTATGAAACTAATCGACACTGCTGAGCTGTAAAGAGCCTTCACGGTTCAAAAAAGAATCCTGCCAGAGATATTCTCCTGAAAACAGTGTAGAGGGAATATTAGCAACACAAGTTCCAATTGTTGCAATAGAGTACAAAATCCAAGCCAACCATCAGGTAGGGGAAATCATAAACATCTGCTGCCAATGTTATACCCAGCAAGGTGGGCTGCACACATATAGTAAAAAGAAACTGTTGGTTATCTTTCCCAACTGTTCATTGGCCTTAGTAACATTTGACCAACCTTCTCATGTTCATGGTGGGCCTCATGTGGCGAGTGATCTAGATCTTGATTGTGTTCCACATGCTGTATTTGCTGCAAAGAGCCTCAATTGTCTTCATTTGCTTATTTTCACATTGGTCTTCATAAAAAGGGCCTTTGCCGGACAGTAGTCTCAGTCATCGATCTAGAGTCATCTTCAAGAAATCTTGTAGGAGATGAATATATGATAAGGAATCACAAGAGATCTTCTGGGGGGTCTTTAGTTGCATTCCATCTTCCTTGTAGAAGATAATTTCACAGAAAAAAGGTAGAAGCATATGTTTTATTCCCAAATCTAAAGCACTGCTCATATTCTATTCACACTGGTAGGCAGTAAGGTTATCCCAGTCATAGAAGTTTCTTGCACCACTGTAGGAGAGTAAATAGTTTTGGTTCCAGAATATCCCTTACTGTATGCTTCCTTCTTTTTGCATCTTCAAGGTCTAGAGTTCTATATGCAAGAGCCAGTAAATACATAGCAGGATGAAGTCTCCTACACGAACAAAAATAATAAATAAATAACACAGATACCTTATCATTTCAATAAAAGATCTAGCTTTTACCAAAAATAAAAAAAATAAAAGATATAGCATCCCAGAGTTTCTATCAGCAATCTTAGAAAGATTAATCATGGATGGCATGACAAGATTTCTCAAAATGATTACAACTCAGCTAATATCATCTCCAGTTCACAAGGTTATGGTTGTGGAAATTACTTTGCTAAAATATTGTGGACAAGAACAACAGATGAATTGGCCTCTGCATGGCTCAGGCTGAGTCCAAGTTCGAGTCAGCCTTTTTAAACCATGATATAAATACTGCAAAAATACTACAGTCTTTGCTAATTAACATGCCAGGAGTTAAGATGTGTCCAACAAATAACATGCGAGTCAGACATGGAAAGTTTTTCATAAAGGAGAGTTCTTGTCAAAATTCAAATAGAATGAAAGCAGCCATAAATGAAATGGACTTTTGGTATGCAGTAAGAAGTAACAGGATCGAAAAATGTTCAATCTCTCCCTTGTTTCCCTACAGCCAATGCAGAGGCAGATGTGCTTGCAAAGCAAGAAGAATTTCATGCTGCAAATTTTGATACCAGCATAGTACCAAATCGCTTAAATCAGTTAACTATGGCCAAGACACATTGTGCAACACATTGGTTATAACCATTTTTTTTTTGGGGGGGCTGGGAAGGCCATTGATTGTAACTTTAATTGTAAAACCATAAAAGAAAAGGTCACCTTAGTTAAACGAATAAATTGTCAAATAATGCATTATTTTTTTAAAGGTCCAAGAGACTGGTATATATGGACATCCTATATATTAACAAAATCAACTTACTTTTCTGAGTAATCGGTTGGATAGGTACCATCCCATTGCCTCTGGGATGGGATTGTCCTGCCTTTCTTGTCACGGCCAAATGTTTCAACATACCAACCACCTATATCATGCATGCTACAACGAGGTTCAAAGAGCCAAAATCTGCAAATTAAACGGTAACAGATACAGTGTAAGGATGTCATAAAAACAGAAACATTGCGTACGATTACCATACAAGGGGAAGATGCCATATCCAAGGGTTTGTCATGAAACACAGAAGAACAACTTGGAGGGCAAACACATAAACTAAATAAATCCCAGCATAGAGTACAACTATGAGATGCACAATGTGTGAATGTTCTTCTTTTTTTTTATCAATAAAGCACACTTAATTAAGAAAAGAAAAAAGAAGACTACAAACAAGCAGCCAAAGGCACAAAGGGACATAGGTATGAGAACCTTATACCAAAAACACAAAAACTACAAAGCAACACTAAAATCTGAAACTATATCCACTTCTTGCTTGGCTAAAGCATCTGCCAGTGCCATCCCATTTGTTGACCTTCCCACATGTATATTAGACATTAATTATCTTTTTTTTTTCATTTAAGAAATGGATCTTACAGTGAACAGTAATCCTCCCAAAAATATCAGTGTATCAAGTTATTCAAACCCAGCTTCCAGTTACCAGCAATTACAATCAGAGAAACAGGTATCTAATTTTATTTTATGTTTCAATGCAATTAACAGGTTTTTACTTTTTGATGTCAAGACAGTACGTAACATTTGTCAAATATGGCAAAAGAGTATATAATGATGATTAAAGATTAGTTGGATGATAGAATTACATAAGGGTGCCCTCATTTTCAAATATAGTGAGTTTCAGAAGGTGTTGTTTCTCTTTTGTCCAACCTTATATTTGTCCCTTTCTTATAGTTTATAAACCATCATTTTTTATCGTAGAAATAAATAGAAACGTATTAAGTTCTTACAGAAATAAATAAGATGGAACTGATAAGTCATTGTCATGTTCAAGTTCAACTCTATTTCCATTTTTCTCTCCAATTCATAAGATAAAAATAACTTTGTCAACTATTAACTCATAATATTAAGTTGAATTGTGAATCATTCTCTTTAAAGATCTCAACAAATGAGAAACATGATAAGCTTGGAATCTCATTTGCGTGAAATATAAAAGTGAATATATAATTGGTTACAAACCCATATATCAAAATAGCTATTGATGAAACAGCTCAGCCTACTTGCTGGAAGGTAGCCGGGCTCTACTGCATCTGCATTCACAGGGTGAAACTTCATCTCCAGCTCGATACCAATGCATGTGCTTCACCTGAAATTAAGGCAACAGCATCATCCAGTCACATAGGTGATAATCAAACCAAAAAACTCAAAGAAATCTATAAAAAAATTAAAATAATAATAATAAACTCTCTCTCTCTCTCTCTCTCTCTCTCTCTCTCTCTCTCTCTCTCTCTCTCTCTCTCTCTCTCTCTCTCTCTCTCTCTCTCTCTCTCTCTCTCTCTCTCCACACACGCACATCAGTTACTAGCAGGAATATTCAAGTCAACGATAATTTCTAGCACCAGATACAAACATCCTTATACTCTATATCATCAACTATTATTTCCAAGGTTCCACTAAGACCACCTAGTAACACTTCCCCACCATGACTGCACTAGATCACCTTTAAATCAATCAATTAGATTTAATTAGAATTTGTCCGTTTTCTTTCAATTTCAAACCTCTTTTTTTTAGAATTATATACCTTTATAAGGTGTAGGTTAAAAAGGACGTGGATGGAAATAGTAACAATAGATTTGAAGAAGCGCAACCTATATGAGGATTTGGCTCAAGATAGATTAGAATGGAGAAACAGAATTCATGTAGCTGACCCCAAAATAGTTGGGACAGGCTTTGAAGATGATGATAAATGATATACCTTATGACGAGTCTTTCCTTCAAATCATACATTCTAACAAGTGCAAGTAATCTATAAAAAAATGACAAGTTAATTTATAAACTCTTAGTAGTTTGTGCTCACGTAAAATTAATCAATTCATATTGTGTATGGAAATAAATAAAATGTTCCAACTCTGTTATATTTTCGGGACTTCTAGCAATACTGCTCCTCTATTGTTCCAGAGAATGAGTAAGATGGAAGATGACCGCAAACTAGCAAATTCTTAGTGCAGAATAACAGGTATGGGAGTTTAAAAACAATGATTGTTCCAGGGACAGGGATTTTACAGATGCATGGTGCCAGTTTACACGCTGATAAAGCTAATGGTAAAAGAAGTTGGGAAGCTCTGATATTTAGCATCTGACTTAAACAAGTTCATATCATGATATATTTTGAATGCATGAGATGCTACAATTAATCAGGAAAAGCTGGAAGGGTAATTCAATAATTAAAAATAATCAATTTGTTTTTTATTCAAATTAAAATTAAAACAAGTTCATATCATTACATATTTTGAATGCATGAGATGCAAACGTTTAATAAAGGAACATAGGCAAATGAGCAGCATATCCTGAAAAAGATAAAGCTATTGTTATTGGAGAGAAGATATGCAAACCAGCAATGTCCTATGCTTCATTAGCACATGAGTTTTTGTTCCACAGTTATTGTAGACAAAGCAAGAGCTTTCTTCTGGATTGGTTCTGAGTCCAGATATGGTCCCCATGAAAATCCTTGATCCATCCGAAGAACCCAAAATGGGTTTTGGGAAACGTGAATGGCCGGTGAATATTCCATCTTCATCCAAATTCAGAAAAACATGTATGTGGTCTTGAGAATCTTGATTTTGAATCCCATTGAAATTTCTTTTGGGAGGAATTCTAGTTGCCACAGCAACTACTGTCCCAGATATATGCAATTCCAAATCTTTATAAGCATCCGACCCAAAGTCCTTATAATCTCTGACTTGCGTCTGCTGAATCTCTGCATGCTTTAGAACTTCAGACTTCATGCCCATCATGGATGTGAAATGAGTCAGTTTCTCAAAGGAAGCATGTGACAATTCAGGAGCCTTATCCACTAGACAAACAATTCCAAAGAGATCCCGCCCAGAAACCAAGTGTAACACCTCAGGAATATCATAAGCAGACCTTTCCTCAGCTTCAAAACGGTCTGGTAGAAGATCCATAGACTCAATGAGCGGACCATAATAAGCTCTATGTATGGCTGAATAAAATTCACTCTCAAGTATATCAAAATAGCCTGATCCAACAACAACCTTCTCCTGTGAAATAATATCATTTATCGCACATCTATACCATTTTAGCCATTCTACTACTTCAATCTGCTCTGTTTTTGTTACATGGGACATGTATCTGTACATTCCTGAACCTTGTTTGGATTGCTTTTGTACAATCTTCTTCTGAGTGAATAAATACTGATCATAGTGGGCTCTTTTCTCTGAATCTGAGAGAATCTGTAACCCAATACAGATGAGAGTTTTTCAGTTAGATCTCTCTCTCTTTTTTTCTTTTTTTTAATATGCAACTGACATGGATGAGATCTTTCAAGTAAAAATTTTGCTTCTAAGCCCAAAGAAATCAACAGTCACTATGATTCCCATCCACACATTCCTACTAAAATCATGGGTCACTATAATTCACTAAGAAATTCAAATTCTTACAATCAGCTTTAACCAATCTTAACAATCCACATGAAATATGAAATCCCCACAAATTGAATCATCAAGAAACGAAGAAAAAAAAAATTTCTAGAAGTGACATCGTACCTCGTAAGCTGCGAGGATTTGGACGAACCGTTGAGAGGCAGTGGAGTCTGATGCAGCTGCAACGTCTGGGTGAGTTTCTTTGGCCAATTTGAGGAAAGAGGCCTTGATTTCGGCCAAGGAGCTGCTCTCGGAAACCCCCAACACGTCGTAGGCGTTTTTGCCTGGGAAATCATCGACCCCTGAGTTGGACTCGGTGCTGAATCGTTCGCAAGTCCGGCTCGGAAGAGTCAGAGGCGAGTAGTAGTAGTAGAAGAGAGAGAAGCAGCAAAAGGGTTTGGGAAAAAGGGGGAGAGTTTTGCAGAAATACAAGCGATGAGGTTCGATTGCTCCGATGGCCAACGCCATCTGCTTTCTTCTTCTTCTTCTGAAATTGTACGTATGGACTGTGGGAACCAGTGATTTTGTAACATTACCAAGTCCTTTTTCTTTCCATGTGTTACGAGGGGAGAAATGCAGTCTTCATATTGCTGATCGTGGCACAGCCTGCCCAGAATCGATGGCCTCTGATAAGCGCAGGACAGACCTGGAACGTAAGTGCCTGGCTCAACCGTACCCCCGCCTAAAAATCAAAATGGCTAAGCCCAATGAGGGTTCGTGGTCCAAAAACTAGCGCACGCACGCTCTGGCTCCAAATCGTAGTTGGCGGTACATCGCATTGCGAAATTTTATTTAACCATTAAAGAATTCAAAAAATATATATATTTAAAAAAATAATAATATTAAAAAATAATTTTATTTTCATTAGTAAGCACTCTAAAACAAAATAACATTGATGAGGTCAATTTTATGTTTTATCCATCTTTAATCAATAGGTAAAAACTGTTAAATAGTCCTGAGTTAATTAAATTCTTGGGGAAATACTCTAGTTAAGTTTCCGTGTCATTGCCATGGAAGTGAAATTGTCAAAAGAAATTGGTATTTTTCTCGATGGTCTATCTCTAGCAAGGTCTAAATTTTGAAGTAAAGAAATTAGTGACAATTGGTTTTTTTTTTTTTTTTTTTTTTGGTGGTGGGGCGTGGGGGAGGGGATTGTAGACTTAAAAAAAACCAATTGTGGTGTATTTTTCCTTATCTATCTTGGTAAAACTAATTTCCACTTAAATTCAGAGTAAGCAATTGAGATCGAGCTCCAATCCAAGAAGGTAGTACTCTTGAATGATTATTGTGGCTGAGTTGTATTGAGGAATGGACTCCACCCAAGGGGAAATATTGAAAAGTATTTTCGCTGCCTCTACTAAAGCATTGAGGTTTTGGTAGCAATGGCTAGCTAAAGAAACTTAATATGGTATCAGAACCAATCGGTCATGGGGTTCCACCTGAGGGGGAGTATTGAGAAATGGGCTCCACCCGATGAAGAATATTGAAAAGTATTTCCGCTGCCTCTACTAAAACCTTGAGGTTTTGGTAGGAATGGCTAGCTAAAGAAATTTAAGAAGTTGCAACCAATTGACAGAACTAAATATGATGGGAGGCACACCGTCAAAGATTATTATATGATAAATCCAAAATAAGAAGATCTTGAAAGTCCTTAAAAACACAAGGAAGTTGCCTATTAAATTATTTATTGAGAGATCTAAAATCCAAAATATTATCTAATTATAACATATCAAAGAGGGAATACCACGGTGTAAATATATCATTAGAAAGGAATAGGAACCGTATACATCCAAAGCTCATGTTAATTGGTCCTCAAAGAAAATTAATGGAGAGAGCCAAAGAATATATCTATAACCAATTTTATGTCAAAGTACCCACAAATCGATTTGAACTTAAATCAACAAATGCCCCGAAATCGAAACCAAAACCAAAACCGTAACCGAAGTTTAATGAAGATGAAATCTTAGTTTAATGAAGATGAAATCTTAGCATGAATGAGGTAATCTGTGAAGACAAATACCAAAACCAAATAGATAGGAGTTTGGACACTTGAAATTTGGAAATGGGAGAGGTACAACACGGAATGGTTGTACTTGGGAAAGGAAGTCAGGACACCGGGTGGGAAATAGCTGCGTAGTGTAGTTATATGGTAAGAAGGGCTTATGATTTCACCAAAGAAAAAGAGATAATTAGTCAAAGGTCCCTAGAATTTAATGTTTCCAGCCTCCAGTCCATAGGAATTCTTTTTAAGGGCTCTGGTCCAAACAGCTAGACTGTTTGCAGCCAGAAGTCCCTCGATACAATTCTCTTGACTGATTTACCCTTTCAACCATTTTAGGCATAAAATTTTGAAAATTTAAAATTTCAAATCTTCCGTTTCCCCTCCTCATTGCTAGGCAAAGTCTGAACCAAAGATCGTCTTCGTCACAGATCTGATCTCTGAGTCTCTGCAAAAACATCTAATCCAAACTAATCGTCCAGAACAGAGGAACCCGTTTCTGCCATTGCAGACGAAGAAACGGGTTGTTGTTGTTTGGTGTGAGCGGAGGAGAACCGTTGAATCGGACTTCGAAAGTGCCGCTGATCATGCGAAGATCGATAGATCGATTGGTGGGTCACGATCGCGGAACAGAGACTGGTTTCAGAGCTCTCTGTTCTGGTCACAGAAGATCGCCGCAGGACCAGTGCA
Organism: Camphora micrantha; assembly: GCA_003546025.1. Classification (NCBI taxonomy): domain Eukaryota; kingdom Viridiplantae; phylum Streptophyta; class Magnoliopsida; order Laurales; family Lauraceae; genus Camphora; species Camphora micrantha. The sequence continues at coordinate 76,123,175 of QPKB01000003.1, read as the reverse complement.
GGCAAAAAAACCGCAAGGGTTTTTTGTTACTGTCGCTATCGGAGAAGAGGATTGCGTGTCACCGAAAGAGGGAAACAGAGAGTGGGGATCGACCGTAGAACGTTTTTCGCTGGGCCCCACCTCCGGCGTCTTCGTTGCCGCCGCTGCGTGCCGCCCCCGTCGCCGGAGAATAAGCGATGTTGCACCGTTACCGTCGAAGGAAAAGGAGACCGAAAGAGGAATGATTCTGGTTCCTGTTGCAGAGAAACAAAGGAGGAAGAAGACCCTTTTCGGTCGGTTCCAGCACAGGTCAGGTTGGATCAAGCCCGACCCGTTTGCAGAAAAAGCCTAGTAGCCAGCCAGTCAAGTTTGGGTCAAGCCCAGGTTGACCTAATTCGTGAAAAATTTATCTGAGTCTTTTGACAAATCTATATGAGTTTTAATGAAATTTATCTGAGTATTTGTAAAATTTATCTAAGTTTTTTTCAAGTTTATCTGAGATTTAACAAATTTATATGAGTTTCTGTCAAATTTATCTGAGTATTTCATATAGATTATCAAATTTATTTGAGTTTTATGCAAATTTATCTGAGTTCTGAACAAATTTATTTGAGTTTTTGGCTAATTTATCTGAGTTCTGGACAAATCAGTCTGAGTTCTAGATGAATTTATCTGAGTTTTGGATGAATTTATCTAAGTTCTGGACAAATCTGTTCGAGTTCTGGATGAATTTATCTGAGTTCTGGATGAATTTATTTGAGTCCTGGACAAATCTATCCGAGTTTTACGCTATTTATCTGAGTTCTGGAACAAATCTATCTGAGTTATAAACAAGTCTATATGAGTTTTTGGCATATTTATTGGTGTTTTTGAATTTTATTTCTGTCTTTTGAAATTTATTTGTATTTTTCGAAATAAATTTAACTTAGTTTTTGACAAAAAGACTTGAGTTTTTTGCCACATTATTCGCTAATTTGGAAATCCGGCGATGTCTTAGTTTTAGCAAATGTATTTGCGTTTTTTAATTTTATTTACTTCTTTTGAAATTTATTTGAGCCTTTTGAAATTTATTTATATTTTTTTTTAAATTTATTTAGATCTTTTGAAATGTATTTGGATCTTTTAAAATTGATTTTCATCTTTTGAAACTTATTTATATTTTTGGAAATTTATTTGTGTCTTTTTCAATTTATCTGCGTTCTTTTGAAATTTATTGATTTTTTTTAAATTTATTATTATTTTTTTAAATTTATTTCGCTTCTTGAAATTTATTTGCTTTCTTTTGAAATTTATTTGGGGTTTTTAAATTCATTTTATTTTTTGAAATTTATTTGAGTTCTTTTGAATTTTATGTGCATTTTTTAAATTTATTTCATTTTTAGAAATTTGTTTCCTGTTTTTTGAAACTTATTTGTGTTTTTTTGAAATTTATTTGAAAATCTCATTAGTGAAATTTTATTAATCATGCCTAATTTAATGGTAGTTGACCATTATTAATGGCTTATCCCACTAATCATGGGATATGATTTGAAGAAAGGGTAAATTAGACATTTTAGGTTTCCAAATGTGGAAAAAGGACTTATCGCACTATAAGAAAAGATTGTGGACCTAAGGCAATAAAGTGAAATGTTCAGGGACTCGTCGCCGAATCCCCCAAAGAAAAAAGAAGGGCTCATGAATAACCGTAACCATACGGCAGTCTCACATGGTCCCACACCCTTTTTTATTCGCGTGACAGGCTCACACGGTAAGAACACGAAAGACCCGTTTGGCCCTTTACTAATATAACCAAAGTCAAGTAAGATCTTTATTTTTTAGATTAGATGTTACATCAAATGCACTTTATTCAAAACTCTTTTAATTTTTTCATACAAAAAGTAAAAAAATAACTATCTTTATTCACTAAAATAAATAAAAAAAATTCAATTTTTTATATAAAAAATCCAAAAAATTTCATAACAAACAACTAAAAATAAAATACTAACATTACTCAATTATATTATATATTTTTTTTAAAAACAACTTTACTTGAATTCACTATAACAATAGAGTTACCAAAATTACCCAAATGGTTTCTTTGAAAGTACAGTTTGACCGTTTCTCCTTCAATGCTTCTGGAGTCGGAATGGGACAGTGAAAAACTGGGAGGGGAGGAGAAGAAAAGGTCTACTTGGAAATAACATCGGGACCGGATTTTATACCGATCCCAATATTCCGATCTAATATCCGATATTGGATCGGAATATTAGGATCGGTCCAAAATCCGATCCCAATGTTACATACAAGCAGCAGGATTGGGAGGAGAAAGGGAGGTGCGGCATTGGTGGGGCCCGCCCTTTCAGATGTTAAATCGGGTAGTTACCGCTGTCCGTATGCGGTGACGTCAGCAGAGGATCCTCTCTCATTGGACTCGAGCATCTCCTGTTTCTGGTAGGTTTCGCTTTCTCGTTTCGTTTTCTTCCGTTACATATCTTCACAATATCTCTTCGTCTCTCAAGCAATCGAAGAATTCATCGCAAGGTAAGCAATCGATGGCCTGAATTGGGGTTTTTCCCTTTTTAGGGTTTCGATTCTTGCAACGGATGACGTTTCGATCCTCTCTTTTTTTTTTTCTACTGTTTTGTTTCTTCGATCGAATGTCGAAATGCAAAACTTGTTGATGTTCAGATTAGGGTTTTCTCATCATGATTATGGTTTTGATTTCAAGGTTTCTCCTTTCGATTATGTTACGAGACTCTTTTCTTCTTAGCAATTTTGGGCAGACAGTGACTACTTCGAGGGTAGCCAACCTCCTTAGACAGTGAAATTAACCCAAGGGAAAAACACACTTGTTTCATTCATTCAAATGCAAACCTTAAATACACCCCCATCACTTCCTAAAGGTTAACAACAGCACACTGATTCCTCCCACTACCACTAACTGCAGAAACACAAACACTTACAACACACACCATAACTACATACCATACCATAACCTAACCTCCATAACAAACAGAGCAAAAGACGGAAAGTAATTAACATAACTGCAGCAGAAACAGAACGTGGGATCATGGATGTCCCTTGCCTGGGTTATGGGTACATAACATTCCGTCCCCCTTAGCACAGACCTTGTCCTCAAGGTTCAAATCTGGAAACTGTTCCTGCAATTAATGGTAGGATTCCCATGTGGCATCATCAGCTTCCAACCCTTGCCATTTGACTAAGACTTCGGGATCAGCTCGATGTCCTTTCTTTACCAGTCGACGGTCTAGAATAATCTCGGGTTCAGGCTGAATAATTCCATCAATGTCCACTTTTGGCAGAGCAGATTGCGTATGAACTTTCGCTCCCAATTTCCTTTTTAAACATGAGATGTGAAAAATGGGGTGTATTTTTGCACCGTGAGGGAGTTGCAAACGATAAGCAACTTCCCCTATTTTCTGAAGCACTTGGAAAGGCCCATAGTACCTTGGAGATAATTTAAGATTGCTTTGCAATGTCACTGATTGTTGATGGTACAGTTGTAGTCGGAGGAAGACCCAATCCCCAATTTCAAAGGAATGTTCCGTACGATGGCGATCAGCCACTTGCTTCATCCGATGTTGTGCCTGGTGGAGATGCTCTTTGAGTAGGTGCAAGATCTTCTCTCTACTTTTCAAAACTTGGTCCACTGCTCGAACCTTAGTAGTGCCTTTAACATATGATAATAAACGAAGTGGAGGAACCCTGTATATTACCTCAAAAGGAGTAAGACCTGTAGCTGAGTGGGTATTGGTATTATACCAATATTCTGCCAATGAGACCCATCTGGTCCATTCTTTGGGTCGAGGACTACAGAAGCTTCACAAGCAATGTTCAAGACACTTATTGACAATTTCTGTTTGGCCATCTGTTTGCGGATGGTAGGCTGAACTAAGGCCTAGAGTAGTACCCTGCAACTTGAAGAATTCCGCCCAAAATGCGTTGGTGAAAGTAGGGTCACGATCACTTACTATAGATGTAGGCATGCCATGTAGCTTGAAGACATGATCAAGGAAGAGTCTTGCAACCATAGCAGCGGTATACGGATGTGACAGGGGAATGAAGTGTGCATAGTTGGACAGCCTGTCCACAACAACCATTATGGCAGTTCTCCCATGAGAGGAAGGGAGTCCATCAATGAAATATGGACAGTCCATATATGGTTAGGACTCGGGAGAGGTTGAAGTAAACCCACGGGTGAGGTGTTCTCCCCCTTATGACGTTGGCAATTGTCACACTCCCGCACATATTTTTGGACATCACTTTTCATGCCTTGCCAATAAAAATCAGCTTTTAATCTTCTCAAAGTCTTGTGGAATCCCGAATGTCCACCCATTGGGCTATCATGGTATTGATGAACTATCTTATCTTTAAGCGAAGAGTTGGGACTGAGATAAAATCGTCCCTTATAAAATAAGAGTCCACCATGCTCCGTAAACCGAGTTGGGTCCAGTGACCCAGATTTGAGTCTTTGGAGCTTTCCATGAACATCCTGATCATGATGATGTTCGGCTTAAACTTCATTGATCCACGTGGCAATCGGGCTAGAAATAGCTGATAGCGTGCCATCTTCATCCTTACGTGAGAGTGCATCAGCCACTATATTAGATTTACCACTTCTGCACTCAACTTGGAAATCGTATCCAAGGAGTTTTGACATCCAATGTTGTTGAGATGGTGTCCCAATTCGTCGTTCAAGGAGAAACTTCAAACTTTGCTGATCAGTTTCGACAATGAAACTCCGTCCAAAGAGATAAGGCCACCATTTCTTCACTGTCATTTCTTTCTCATAAGTTGAAAAGAAGAGTGCCTTTTCTTTCAATGCCTGGCTGAAAAAAGCAATGGGCTTTCCACCTTGAGTTAAAACTGCACCAATGCCTGACCCGGAAGCATCACATTCAATAATAAATTGCTTGGTGAAATCTGGAAGGGAAAGTACTGGCGGATTCGCCATGGCCTGTTTCAACATGTCAAAGGCTTCCTTAGATTCATCAGTCCACTGGAAAGAATCTTTTTTTAACATAGATGTGAGAGGCCTTGCTATCAACCCATAATTCTTCACAAATTTGCAATAGTAGCCTGTAAGCCCCAAAAATCCCTGCAAGGATTTTACAGTCTTTGGAATAAGCCAGTCAAGCATACTTGAAATTTTGCTCGGGTCAGCAGACACTCCATTTTCAGATATTACATGTCCGGGGTATTCGACCTGAGAACACCCAAACTTGCACTTGGATTCCTTGACATATAACTTGTTTGTACGGAGTACACTCAATACAGTATAGAGATGTTGGATGTGATCATTCCATGACTTGCTGTAAACTAAAATATTGTCAAAGAAAACTAAGACAAACCTTCTTAGGAAAGGACGAAGGATATCATTCATGAGGCTTTGAAAGGTGGAGGGTGCATTGGTTAACCCAAATGGCATCACCTTAAACTCATAGCGTCCTTCATGAGTTCTGAAGGCTGTTTTGTGTATGTCTTCGGGGCACACTCTTATCTGGTGATAACCAGCCCTTAGGTCCAGTTTAGAGAAAAATTTTACACCACAAAGTTCATCCAAGAGCTCATCAATTACAGGCATTGGGAATTTGTCCTTGATGGTTTCCCGATTTAAGGCTCTATAATCAACACACAATTGCCATGTTCCATCCTTTTTCTGAACTAACAAAACAGGTGACAAATATGGGCTTTGGCTTGGGCAGATTATCCCGGACTTCAACATATCATGAACCAGTTTTTCAATCTTATTTTTCTGGTAGTGTGGTTACCTATAAGGTCGCCCACTAATGGATTTGGTACCAGGTATTAAAGGAATGCCATGGTCATGTTGTCTAGGAGGGGGAAGACCACGTGGCTCTTCAAAGACATCTTCAAATTCCCTTAAAATTTGATTGATCACCGGGTGAGAACATGTGGCCTCAACATTCCCAACAATACTACAAATCTGTAGGAGAAGATTGCACTTCCCTGCAAGACTGGTTTTCTTAACATCCTTGCTTTCCAAGAATTTCATATCCTCCAAAGACTCGCCAACAAACTTGCAAGGTTTCCCATCAACAGTGAATTCCATTATGAGATTCTTAAAATCCCATGTGATAGGACCCAATTTTTGTAACCATTGGGCCCCTAAGACTGCATCACACCCTCCTAGTTTTAGTAGATAAAAGTCGGCCAAGATAAGAACCTTTTGGAGATTAATTTTCACATTATCACAACATCCCAAGCAAGGAATTCTATCCCCATTTGCCACAGCCACTTCAAATTTACCTACTCTCATTATCGATAGACCTGCCTTGTAGGCAAGACTAGGATCTAGAAAATTATGAGTTCTCCCAGAATCCACTAATACCACCACGGCTGCCTTGGCTAGGCGACCTATGATTTCATTGTTTGAGGTGTGTTGGTGCCAACTATAGCATGTAAAGAAATTTCTGGTGAATCTAAGTGATAATCTTCACTTACCTCGTCACCCTCTGCCTTGATAATTTCACCCTCATCTTCGTTAGAAGTATCTGCGGGCCAATTCCCTTCCATGAGGAATAGCTTATGCACTTTGCATTTATGTCCGGGCATGAATTTCTCATCATAGTTGTAGCATAGTCCCTTGTCACACCTCTCCTTAGCTTCTACCAGCATTAACCTCTTAATGGGCGGCATGGAGAATTTGCTAGTCCCCGGCAATGTTGCAGATATAAACCGACTACTCTCTGGTCGGGTTTGTTGCCTTCGAACCGCTACCTTTTCTTCTTGCATAGATGCTAAGCCAATGGCATCTGTGAGAGACATAGGTTTTAGCGTCTGGACACTCAACCGAATTTCTTCTTTTAAACCACCCACAAAGCAACTCACCATGAACGATTCGTTAAGGCCAATTGTTCGATTGGTGAGTTCTTCAAACTGGGTTTGGTAGTGCTCCACAGTTGAGGTTTGACGCAATTTGGATAACAAGGCTGTGGGATCCTCATATTGCGATGGCCCAAACCTCACTAAAAGAGATTTAGAGAAGTCTTCCCAACTTGCAATGGCGCCTGATCTTTCCATCCATCTAAACCACTGAAGAGCTTTTCCTTTCATGTGAAAGGATGCCATGAGCAATTTCTGAGAAATAGGAGTTTGTTGATGCACGAAGAACTGTTCAGCTCGATACAACCACCTGGATGGATCAGACCCACCAAACCGTGGAAAGTCCAGACATGTAGTCCTGGTCTGGATTGTTCGATCCGAGTCAGTGGCAGATGAGCCCCTAATCAGTATTGATTTGTCACTTGAACTCTCCCTTTTCTCAAAATTTTTACCGTGAGAGAGTTGTTCAATCTTGGAATCCATTGCCAAAATCCTCTCCATCAATTCGTGAAGCATTTTCCATGCATCTCAGTGGTCTCCTTCAATAACCCCATCATCTCATCAAGCTTAGCATTCTTGGTTCCTTCGGCCATGGCAGAATCGTTGGCTCTGATACCAATGTTACGAGACTGCTTTTTCTTAGCAATTTTGGGCAGACAATGACTACTTCGAGGGTAGCCAACCTCCTTAGACAGTGAAATTAACATAAGGTAAAAACACACTTGTTTCATTCATTCAAATGCAAACCTTAAATACACCCCCATCACTTCCTAAAGGTTAACAACAACACACTGACTCCTCCCACTACCACTACTGCACAAACACAAATGCTTACAACACACACACCATAACTACATACCATACCATAACCTAACCTCCATAACAAACAGAGCAAAAAAGGGAAAATGGTTAACATAACTGCAGCAGAAACAAAACGTGGGAGCATGCATGTCCTTTGCCTGGGTTATGGGTACATAACAGATTATAATTTGATGTTTCATGTATTGAGATCGGTTTCTTCGAATTAGGGTTTTGAACCTTACATATCTTCTATGATTCTGTATGGTTATTATTATTATTTTTTCTTCTTTGATCGAACAATTTTAGATGTATTTGATTTTTTTTAATATTTTTCACAAGTTTCTCAAAATTTACGAAGAGTTAAAATATGAAATTATGCATCTAATAATATTTACCATTAATAAGAGAATATTGAACGGTTCAATTCATGAATTGGGGGGATCACACAAGCGCAAAAACAAAAACAAAAAAAAAAAAAAAAAAGGTTTAATGGTTGAGACCTTATTCATACTTTTTTGTTTAAATTTTCCAAAATTTAAGAAGAATTAAGTTATGAAATTTTATATCTTTTAGTTTCTTAATCTCATAATGAAGATCAACGGTTTGAATCATAAATTTGGGGCCCGCAAAGTGAGAAAAAAATGTGATTAATAGGGTTTAAATTTATTTGAGAATTTGGCTAACGATACATCAGAATGGAGAAGCATAATTTGAATGTCCGATCCAACATAGTTGGGACAAGGCTTTGACGATGACGATGGTGGTTCAAACCCACCACACCTCTTTACACATCCTCTCTACACTACCAAACAATTAAGAAGAGTGGTTGTGATGTTGGGATTAGTTGGATCGTCCTAATGATTTGATTGCCAATGGGCCATACTTTTTTGAAATTGGCCCACCGTAACGATGGCTGTTATTTGCCTGACGTGGATCTTTGCTTATCGTAACAATCTCCATTTTCTTCCCCTCCAGGAGATAATTCTTGTCAATTTCTCAAATTGACGGTGGCAATGGCGAGTCTGAGGAGAGCTCTGTTTCATCTCAACCAAACCCTAAATTCCCCTGTGCTCACCAATCCAAACCTCCCAAAAACCCTAATGCATCAAAGGTAGAAAAAATCTCTCTCTCTCTCTCTCTCTCTCTCTCTCTCTCTCTCTCTCTCTCTCTCTCTATTTGTTTTGATTGAACATCGATTCTCTTTTTTTTTTTTTTTATGTCTGTTCTAGATCTGTTGTTGGTTCAGTTTCTCGATTTAATTCTGATAGAGGATCGATTGACCTTGATCTTTCGAATGAAGAAAGCAAAAGGCTCCTCTTTAACAGGTATCTGAAATCTAGGGCTCTCTCTCTCTATATATATCTTGTTTGGAATTTACGTTTAGGTCAGATGTCTGTAATTTCTGTTGGTAATGTTTGGTTGTGTAGATTGTTGTATAGGAGCAAGCAACGAGGGTTTCTTGAGTTGGATTTGGTTTTTGGGGAAATGGGTGGAGGATCATATCCGGGTGATGGATGAGGCGGGAATTAAAGCGCTTGTGGACGTTCTCGATCTGGTAAGATTTGGGTGCAGCGTTAGAGGTTGTTTTCAGTTGTTGAATTGTTTTTGATGGATTGGATGATATGAGAGATGGTTTAATAGTAGAGAAAGATGTTCACTGATTGTATGTGGGTCCTTTCCAACATTTATACAGATTAGCCATCCCCTTATGGTATCTTAATTAGAGATTACAATTCTCACTATGATCCTATAAGATTTTGGTTAGTTAACTTAAAATATATTATAATTAAATGGATTCTTTAAGAACAAACTTCCTAAAGTACAAAGATTGCAATTGCCGGGCATGTGACATGATCATATTCTTAATGCTCTCATTTAACATGTAACTAATTAATACATAAATTACGGGCCTTTCTAGTGGACTAGGCCTAGCTTGGTCTTCTTAAATATTAGGCTTTGTTTTATGATTTTTCAAGGATGCATTTGACCTATGGCCTGCAATATCTCTCCTCAGCTCCCATGGGCTAAATGTCTGATATCACCCATACAAGTCCAGATTGAGCCGCTGAAACTCAAAAGATTTTATCCTGCTGCAGTTAAAATATGGTTGACCTTTTCACTTTATTAAGAGTAGCCTCCATTACTTGTCGGAACTCGAAACCAATTGATTATCCAACACCTCCTCAATCGCTTCCATCACCTTTGGATTGGTCATAATTACGGTGTTTGTTCCTTTTACGACCCATCCTTTTAATGTCCACAATAAAGAGTCCAGTCTTCAACATTGATTGTAGGACTTGGCTCCAATCTCTGGGCAAGTCAAGCAGGTAAGCATTAACATTAATTTTCTTGATGATTTTAAGGGGACCTGTGTGTTTGTACTGCACTTTTTTTCTTGTATTTTCCTGTTGAAAATCTTTATGGACAAAGTTACACCATAACTAGAGGCCACCTTCATCAAAGCTTACAAAGCAACAATGTCCGTGTCACTCTTTTACTTCTTATTGCTCAATGATCTTTTGTTGAACTTCGTCATGGATGTCATGCATATGTTGAGCAAAAGCTTTAGCATCTTCACTTGGATGTGCTTCAAGAGGAAGTGGTATTAAATCAATTAGTTGGCACAGATGAATTGCCATGACCACATCAAATGTGATTGTCTTGTCGAACAGTTAACCGAGCTGTTATAAGCAAACTCAGCCATAGGCAATATGAGATCCCATGTAGTGACACTCATCATCATCATCATCCCCAAAGCCTTGTCCCAACTATGTTGGGGTCGGCTATATGAATTCTTTTTCTCCATTCCGTTCTATCTTGAGCCAAATCCTCAGATCCCATGTAGTCACCCCATCACCCTCTAAGTCGCGTAGAAGATTACCAAGTGCTTCTGTTGATAATCTTGGTTTGACCATTTGTCTTTGGATGCTATATTCGAGAGAATTGCAACTTAGTCTTCATTGGTTTGACAATGAGGGCTAAAAATAGCTCATAGACTTCACGTTCCTATCAAAATAATTTGTTTTGGGCACCACATGTTGGGCATTTTGGGGGTGTGGTCTACATGACCACTCACCCATAACATGAGTCCCATTGGACGACAAAGACTTAAGGACTCCTTATTGCATGTGGTTTCTTAAAAGTAAACATTAACATCGAGGAAAGTTGTTCATCAGTGAAGATCCTTACTAGCTAATACTTGAGGAATTTTCTTAGATTTTTTAAGAAAAGGATTATATGATCGAAAGGGAATCATTAGAGAATACCTATACCTATATATATATATATGTGGGAGAGAATACCTATATATATGAGGTTTGAGGGTTACTCTCCTCACTTCAGTGACAATTTGGATCATCCTATTGGTAGATCGCTCCAAGGAAGAAGGGGAAGAGTTTTATAATTCCCCAATGAAAGGAAGCCGTTGATTGTGGGAATCAAGCAGATTAAAAAACTATTCGATTATTAAGTAGGTACACGCTTTAGATTTAATTTTATTGTCGTGTTGTTTAGATCTATTCTAAATTGTCGATCCTATTATCGTACGTTGATCATAGATTCAATAACAAACCACATGTTGAATCTATGATCAACATACAATAATAGGGTTTCTTTACTATCACCTAGTATCATATGTTGATCAAAGATCAATAATAGACCACATGTTGCATCTATGATTAGTATTCAATAATAGGATCGAAAATAATATGACAGATCTGAACAACACAACAATAATATTAAATTAAAAATGCATACTTCTCTCTATGGTCAAATACTTTATCTTCTCGATTCTCATGATCAACAACTCCATTTGATTAGGGAATTATAACACTCCTATCCGTTCTTGAAGTGTGATCTATTGATGGGTGACAAGTTGTCACTTAAGCAAGGAGGGTAACCCTAAAATCTCATATATGTATATGTACATTTTTGGCGGACTAATTTGATTGGTATTCCAAACATGAAAGGCAATGTTCATATTTGGCGGCGGAGTTTGGAAGAAAGAATGGAGCAGATTCGTAGTCCCATTCTCACTTGGGATAACATGAAGATGTGCTTTCATGAGAATTACCTCCCTTTTAACTACGAGGTCACCATCTTCGATCAGCTCATTGCACTGCACTAAGAAACTCTTTCCATTGAAGAATGCATGGAGAAGTTCAATGGCTTGATTATCAAGTGTCATGTTAATGAGGATCAGTGCAAGATCTCTCTTGGTTTTAAAAACAGGTTGCATGTTGAAATTCAATCGAAGATGACATTGTTTAAGATAGAGCATTTGGAGGAAGCTTACCAACTAGCTTCAAAGATTTGAGTAGCTGCAATGTCAGGGGGATGATTTGACTCAAGCACAGGAGTCACATGGCCGTAGATCATATAGACTTGCTTGGAATACATCTAGTAACTCCCATGTATCCAGGCTTTCTCAGTCACAGTAGCAGCCAAGGCAGTAATTGAGAAAGGCAAGGCCCCAATCGCAAGCTAGTGGACTGTTTCAGATATGTTAGCAAGGGTCAGCCATTGAATGTCCGACAAAGAACTTATATTATTTTGAGGATGAAAAGGATGATGACCTAGAGGTTGACCATTCTTTATAGATGGAGCCAGATCCCCTCAAATGATAATGGTGATGATGGCTCCGATGATTTGGTGTATAGAGAAGGCCTTCTATTAGTCATTCAACACTTGCTTGCCGCTAGAGAGGAAGAAAAGGATGATTGGTTGGGCACCAACATCTTCTAAACTCGTGTATGGTGAAAGGGCAAAGTATGTAACCTAATCATTAATGGAGGAAGTAGTGGCGGACCCAGGATTTTCGTTTGAGGGGTGCGAACCTTAATAGGTAGTTTTGTTTGGGGGCAAACTGAGGATTTTCTTATGAATTTTGAAGGTAGAGCCCTAATTTTTATTGAATTTTTTGAAGCACATATTGGTTTAACGGGTGCGGTTGCACCCGCATGGTAGTGCCTAAGTCCGCCCCTGGGAGGAAGAGCCATGAAAGTTCTGGCGAAGCGATTGAAAAATTGCAACTGCCAATGGAGAGACACCCAACTCCATATAGGATTGCTTGGGTGAATGATATGGTGATTCGGTCAATAAAATTTGTTTGTTGACTTTCCACATTGAACGCTACAAGGACTTCAAATGATGTGACATCATCAGTTCATCACCATGAACATTGCCACAGTCTAAATGGCCAACCATTTTCTATATGATTGGGATCTACAGAATCATTGGAAGGCCAACAACTATTCCTTTACTTTAAGAGGCCACAAGTTTAATTTGAAGCCAATGAAGCAACCAGGTTTGTAACCTAAGAAGAAAGATGAGGCTCCAAGGGAAATCAATATTCTCACCATGTGACAGTTTGGGAATGAGAGTAAAGGAGAGAGCATCATGTAGTTGTGGCTAAAGAAGTAACAAGGGAAAAAGAGCTACCTAGAGGTATGAGGCCCAGAGATTAAGGAGCTTTTAGAGGATTTCTTTAATTTGGTCCTGGAAGAGTTGCCGAACCTAACTCCCTCCCATGCACGACATTTTGCATGCTATCAATCTGGTGCTAAGATTGATGCTCCCCAATCTATCAGTATATTGAATGAATCTGATAAAGCATGCCAAATTGCGATGGCAAGTAAATGAGTTTCTGCATAAGGGTTTCATTCTATGGAGCCTCTCACTTTGTGCAATATCAGCTTTACTTACTCGAAAGAAAGATGGAAGTTGGTGTTTGTGTGTTGATAGTCAAGATATCAACAAGATTACTGTGAAGTATTGATTTTCGCTACTGCAGTTGGATGACATGCTTGACATGATGGCCAAATCGGTTATCTTTCCTAAGATCAACTATAGGATTGACTATCATCAAATCATGATTTGAGACGTTAAAATAAATGGAAGACATCCTTTAAGACAAGTGATAGCTTAGAAGAATGGTTGATGATGCTGTTCATGAGTGATGAGATGATTCATATTCATATTAGAAGAATGGTTGATGATGCTGATGATTAGTCCATAACTCGAGTGAGTTGTTGATTGGTTCTTGGCTCTGCCAAAGGCAATATAGAAAGTTGATTCAATTTTCATAGTGGCTAACCAATTATTTAAAGTGGTGCACTTTATACTTTGCGATGAGAATCATGATGCCATAAAGATAACATATCTATTCTTCAAGGAGATTATTCATGAGCTACTTTTGGCTATCTCTTTGGAAGATGATGAAGACCAAGCTGCAATATTCTAGCGTGTACCATCTCAGGACAAATACTCAAACCGAGGTTGTCAATTGAAGTGATGCAGGCTAGACCCATGGTCTGCTAACTAATTGGGCCCAATCCACTAGCCCAATAGGACATCCATTTAGTTAGAGTTTTAATTACTTAAGAGTCTTATTTAGAGAGTCGTTATTTATTTAAAAGTCATTAAAATTAGGATTTTTATTTTATTTGGATTGTTAAGCAAGTTATTTCATTTATTTTTTAGGAAAGCAGAGTCCTATTAGGAAAGTGGATGTCCAACGCTTCCTATAAATATGTAATCCCTCCATTAGGAGAGTAGTTCATGATTATTCAATAATAAAGATTGGTTTATTTGGTTTTCACTTTCTCTTCGATGGAAGAGTGCTATTGAGTTCCAAGAGGAATTCGGCCAATTCCCATTTGCGGAGTTGGTCCTCACTGGAATCCATCTCAAATTCAATGAACTCTCTTGTAGGGTTTTTCTACACCTATTCCATCACCACGCGATCATCACTTGTGAATCCAAGGCCAAGGCTCTAATACCAATTGATGCAGCCTTGAAGTTTAATTGTTAATTGACCACAAAAGATTTTTATTCGCATCTCATGTTACTTCAAGAGGTTTTAGGCCCTCTAGTTCCATTTTTTTTCAAGTTTGAACACCCCTGACAAAGGCAAAACATCTCAGAAAGATTACCTGATGACACACGTTTGATTATGAGATTGTCCTACCCCATAGCCTCTATAGAGTCAATGATGCAAAACACCAGTATTAAACCAACTACAACCATTAGATTCCATTTCAGGCTGAGCAATCGCAATGCATGGATGTAGTAGAACCCACTTTTCTTTACATAATATTGGAAATACGTTTTTTTTTTACAAGCAAGATACTTTGCCACATACCATTCAAAAGACAAATAATAAAGATTCTTTGGCATGATTTCTGCACTTCCATTTCACAGAAAATCTTAACTCAGAAAGTGAAACATTATTGGTCTGCAGCTGGAAATTCTGAATTGCAAGAGCCACCAATATCTCTAACTTAACTTCTTTCATGGAAACCTTTCTTCTCATCTTTTGCTTGCAATGAAAGAGGACTGATAAGTGATAACTCAAAAGTGAAAAAGAAGAGAAGTGTGTTTTCATGCTAAAGAATGGAAATATTTTTTTTTTATGAATTTTTCTTAATACATCAGTTCACAGAAGCTTCTGTCTGATTCACAGGAAAACCCAGACTTGTGGAAGTGGCTCACTGGCCAGGAGCAGCCACCAGAAGCTGTGAATGGCAACCCCGTAAGTGTTTGAAGGACTGGATGCCATCATGGTTTTCTTCTACATGCTTCGGTTTTTATCCCATTACTCTATTTGCAGGTATTTTCTGCTGTTCGTGCCAAGGTTATGGGAAATCTGAACAGCCATGCTGCTCCCGAGACGAGGGCACACCTGGGCAACCATGGGTAAGAGGATGGGACGATAAGAGAGGACAAGAGGGACCACGATATGGAAATCAGTAGCATCAAGTCATTTATATAAGGTTTGAGAAAGGCATTATTTCGTTTAAAGTAATGAGGAAGATCCTGACATATAAGAAAGAAAGGACCTTCATACCATCTAGCGATGATATCCATGCCTAACTATGGTGCTCTTGTTTTATACATGTCCAATAAAATGGCAAGTTGGTTCCTTTTTCTTACTTTTGCACTAAGGATTAGCAAACTCATACAAAAATAATTTAAAGGTGGTGTTGCCCCTATGCAATATGTGCTCGATCCCTTGCACAATCTATTGACATACCCTTGTCCGAAACCATGTGCTACAGGTTAGGGATATGTGTCCAATCCTTGTTGGCAATCAATATTTTTGGATATTTTGTTGATTGGGCAACAGGACTGAGTTAACAGATAAGCACATTTCTTCTTGAACAATCACTACAAATTCTTGTGATTGATCATTTTCATCAGCAACAATGCCTTAAGCCATTTAATTTTATGTGATTTTTTTTTTATGTAGCTTTGAAGGGGTAAACAAGATTAAGACCCCCTTACCATTTACCAAAACTCACTCTGTTGGTAATTGTTAGCCGTCTTGTGCAAGATATTTAATCAAATACATTAAAAATAAAAAAACATTGAGCTGCTAGGTATTTGCTTGAAGGGGGGATGAAGCCAAGATGTGTATTATTCGAAAGATTAGAAAAAAGCGAAGATGTAATCGAGGCTTCAAATTACAAATTTATCAAAAATAAACCATGTTTGTAATTGTTAGCCATCAAGAAGGCTTAGGATGGGTCAGTCTAGGAAGATCATTATATCACCCCCATTGCTCCCAGCCTGCTTTGGGCTGTGCTTGGATTAAGTGATATAAAGCCCAAAGCTCAGCCTGAATAATGAGTGCGTGTCATTTTTTTTATTTTTTTATTTCACTGTCCAAACGTGCCATACAACTTTGAAAAGCTCGGTTTTGCCAACCCTAGCTCAGCCCATTTCCTTGGGCCTGACATTCCCGGGCCCTGTTGGGCTTATAGGCTGGATATCCAGAAACAACAGCCTTCAACTAATCATCAGATTGGGGCGTATGAGATATGATTAAAGCAGAATGACAAGACACATGCCAATGGCAAATCAATAGGATGAGATGTCCCAGAATAGTTGGTTGGCTGATTTTTTATATTATTATTATGATATCTTTGACAGAGCTCACTTTTGAAAGTTATATAGAGTTGTAAGGTATTTATCAGGCATACAAATTTTGTTTTGGAAAAGGAGGTATAGTTAAAAGTATGCACTTGATTGGCCCCACATGAATTATCTTAATTTTTTGATCATGAACTAGCTGTTGGTAGCTGAAGATATTTTTAGATTGGTTATTTCAAGCAAATCGAGCATACAATAGGCTTGATGAGGGAGTTCAAACTTGAGGTGGAGAAACAACGCAGTATCTTCTCTGGGATAAGAATTGGATAATGGAATGTGGCCATAGCATTGAAAATCCCTAGGATTCACTTGGCTAGCTGGACACAGTACTCTCTGGTCAATTGAATATTAACTAGCCAGTTTGGCAACTCTACTAATAGAGTCAAGTGAAGTAAAGTTGATTTTGAAGAAAGAATAAAATATAAGAGGGTTATGATGGTATTTTATTTTTAGTTGTTTGGTATGGAATTTTTTTTTTACTTTTTTTTAATGGGAAAGTGGAGTTTTTTTGTATTTTAGTGGATAAAGGTAGTTGCTTTTTTTACTTTTTTGGAAAAAGATGGAGGGAGTTTTGAATTAAAGTGCTTTTGACATGACTTCTTGTCTAAAAAATAGAGGCTTTACTTGACTTTTACTATATTAGTAAAGTACCAAACTAGCCGAAAAAGTTGTTTCAGACATTAATCCCTTATTATTTCCTAAGCAACAACTTAATAATGAAAATGCATGAATAAACCAAAAGACACATAAAATACCCAAGATACAATGACGCTACATAGAGCCAAGAGACATGTCTACATGGAGCAGTGAGGAACATTAAATTCCTGCAGCTGCATTGGACAGTAAACCAACTGCATTGAGCTGTGAACAAAACATAGAATCTAGCTTACTTCTAACAAGATTTCCTGGGCATTTTTCACCCGATTTACAGTGCGTGCATGTAGTCAACTGGAGCCCAAACAAGAAACGAATGACAATGCAGGTATTCTTCTCATCACATTTCAGTTTCTGTGAATTCCCATAGTTACTGTGAGTGTATTGTGTTCTTTCCTCCAGTTCTGATATCAGTGGTGGTTCTTGTCATTTGATCATCTCAAACACAACGAAAGGTCTTTCCTGACCAATGGAATTTTCCCACAGCCTTGTCATCCATAGTAAAATTTCCTGCCTTTTTGGGCTTTGATTTGCCTGTGATTTTAGCTCAGTGATTTGGGCTTGGACTTGGGCTTATGCCTTATGATGTCTGAAGGAGACTTGCTATTAGGGTTGTGATGGTCACGTTCAGTTTGGGTTGTTTGCAAAGGATTCTTGACCAGCACAATACGTGTTTATTAATCAGGTTAGAAATGTAATTTGAAGTTTTTGAACCCAGGCTTGTGGTGTTGGCTTCTAGTACCTATTTATTAATCAGGTTGGAAATGCAATTTGAACTTTGAACCTAGGCGTACGGTGTTGGGTTCCGGTACCTGTTCAACAATCGTGTCGGGACTTGGGAATGTAATTTGATCCCAGGCTTGTGGTGTTGGCTGGGTGAATCTATATGCACTCATTCATTTTGCTGAGCACACCCACATCCCTTTATGAACTGTGAATTTTTTTTTTTTTTTAAAGGTGGGTGTGCTCAGTAAAATAAAGGGTGCATTTAGAATTACCCCGTGTTGGCTTCTGGTTCAGTGCGTTCAATCAGTTTACATACTTGGTATGGACCCTACCATAATAACCCTGACCTCTTCATTTTTTGTGCTGAAATGTTAGCCTGGGTCACGAATTGCCGCCCCGATTGACTGTACACCTGGCCCATTATGTTTAACATGGACACACACACTGTCCAAATAGACTGAACCTGGGGCTAACTTCCAGGCCCAGATTGCGGATCTTGACTCGAAGATCAGAGCTGATGATTAAATTGGCTTGTGCTTTGAAATGATTGAGCTCAGCCCGTTCACAGTCTAGTGAGTAGTATGCTATATCCATTCTAGGTGGTTGGGAAGTAACATAGATTGTCCATTCCTCTAGCTGATTAGCCTGTCCCAACTGTTTTCTCATCTGTCATATTATCAATATCTTTAAACCACTAGCATTATTTGTTATTGTTAGCTTGCTGCTAATTACACTAAAACACCATTGTCAATGTTAAAAGAAAGTAAAGTCTGTTTTGGAATCCTAGTTCAGAGTAACACAATGGAACTCGGGGTACCTACAATAATGTTAAGGAAAAAAAAAAAAAAACTCACACTTTTAAGTATTTATGGCTAACTTTCCTACCCAGCCTTGGGTTGTTCCTAGGGCCCAATTTTGCTGAACCCAAGTTTTGATGGACATAACTTAAGACCCCATTAATGTCCTCATGATATATTTTTATGGTAAAGTTTTGTAATATCTTCATAGAGAAATGGTTAAATTATTAATTGTATTGATGAGCTGATTATACATGTGTAACTCTTCTTTGTTTGGTCTGATTTGCTCATATTTCATGACCCTTCCCTCTAAACATCTCTTTGATGCTGCTTCTTCTCATAAGGTGCCCAGATAACAAATTGTACAGTAATCTTTTGCCTTAAGATGTAAAAAGTATTATTAGCTTGTGAATCTTGTGTTCCAGACAGTACAGAGTACTCGATTTACTTAAAACGCTTATCATATACATGATGTTGGTTTGGCTGTTTTCTATTTAGAATATTGCCTGGCCAAATGAGCCCCAAGGATTCCTGATACTTCTGTTTAGATAGTTCATAATTCACATTAAATAGAGCTAGCAGTTGGCATCAATGAACTGTACACATCCCCTGTATCCCCTAATTGAGTATCATTCATATCTCTCTCTCTCTCTCTCTCTCAAGTAATGTTATTGGATGGGCTCAACTGTTTAATTGAAGGAATCATGGGGTGGGCCCACGCACCGAATAATACTGTGCTTGATGCTTCCAGATTTAAATAATCATGATGGAACCTATGATGTCTCAACTAATGTTATTGGATGGGCTCAACTGTTTAATTAATGGAATCATGGGGTGGGCCCACTCACCAAATAATATTGTGCGAGATTTTTCCAGATTTAAATAATCATGATGAAACCTAAGATGCACGGATACTTCAAAATGTGCAGTATCGTATCCGATACTTCATTTTTTACATATAAAATTTGTGTCCTTGTCATGTCTACGACATGTCTCTACCGTATCTATGTCGTATCTGGGCATCCTAGGATGGAACTAGACATTAGTATCACCTAATGGAAATCTTGGATCCTCTTGCTGTTACCGTACTGAGGGGATTGGAACTCTACTGTGGGGCTTAGTATTATATATGCAAATAGCTCAAAGTGAACGCTCTCTTTCTTTATGGAATATGTCAAATTTTGCGTGTGTAGGAGCTGTCCCGCCATAAATTAAGTATATGATCAATGATGTGATAGAGTCCGGACCCTCTGAGGATTTCTCCCACGGTGACCGTGAGTGGACCAATCAAGGTCTGCCACATCACCGCGGGCAGCCTACCATGCATGCGGGCAGCTTGGCATACATCCGGGCAGGGGCTGCCCACGATGACGTGACGGACCATGATTTGTCCACTTACGGTCACCGTGGGGGAAATCCTTAGATGATCCAGATTCTGATGTGATAAGGGCCCATTTTATAAAAGGGAGAGCATTCAATTTGAGTTGTTGAGACACTTGGACGATGGGGACTTTCCAACAATTCTCCCCTATCAGTACCAAGACGTTTGAATCATGGTGGCTCCACTCATTAATGGAGAAATGTTAGACTGCTCAAAATCTGGCCTTTTCATCATTCAGCGGTGCTAGTTATGATTGGTGCATTTTGTTGGCTCTTGGTGATCACATTATTGGACAGGTGTGTCCCATGGATGATTTCATCATTGGACAGGTATGGCCCCATCATAATTTCAGGTTCTGAGAGATGCACATACCTTGATTATCACAAAGAGTTGAATGGGCCAAGGATGATTGCATCATTGCTTAGTTTGGAGGGGTCCATCATTGGGCTGACATGATTGCATCTGAGGGCATTGTCACAACTTGGTCAAGGAAATATCCAGAAAATATGAAAAATCTCTTCTTTATCCGTCATATGCTAGTTTAATGGCTGTCAGAAGCCCAAAACTGTTCACACACTTATCAATCACATTCCATACTACAGTTATATAAGTGGACCAATAATTGTAGACAGCTAATGGATCCAAAAGATTCCATTCAAACTATATGACCTGCTAAAAACCTCTGGTGGGGGTCCAATCTCAACTATCAATCCATTTCATTCTCAGACAAGAAATGGCGACTATTGAACACGAATCACAATCTACACCAAGCCATTGACAGTTAACTTCTGTTATAAAGTGGATCCAATAATTTTGGAAGGTATCCTCTCTTTTGGTCTAATTAGGATTTAGGCATTTTCACACTTCAGGATCTCATTTTCCGAGTTTCTGGCATCCAGATGATGTTAGGACTCAGGAGATTCTCAAACTTTTGGATTTTCAATGGGTTCTTACCAGAAAACTCCCTTACGAAAGAAAGCAACTAAAGTTTAGGAAAATGTAAATTGAAAGATATAGGAATAGCGACTAAGATACTAAATTTAAGTGAACAATTTTTAAATTCTTGTGTTTTTTCTCAAGTGAGGGAAGTAGACATCGGGTGAGTTAAGAGACCCGTTAGGTGAGGGAAGGAAACCTCGAATGAGGTGAAGAGCTCATGGGTGAGGGAAGGTGGCATGTCCAGGATCGATTCCTATGTAGCGGGTGATAACCAACACAACTTACCATTGCTTTAAGATGGGGTTCTCTTGATTTCCTGAATTTGAACATCAGAAATTGCCACTGTATCTTACTGAAGATCCTCTTTTTTTCTTTTTTCCTTCAAGTTGACAGAACTGTTCTTTTACTTAACAAAGATGCAACAAGAAATTACAAACATAACATCTATAAACAAAGAGACAACAGGATAAACACCTCAACTAGAGAAAAAGATAGGGATCAAAGAGGCAAGAAAAAAGTCCCTGGGTACCAATGTGACTTGAAATGAATTTTGTCGGCCACAAAAATGAATGGTTAGTGAAAAGGAAGACTAATGTTAGTGGGCAAATGTCCTTTCAAATGATGCCTAGGTTGGGAAGTAAAGGATACTTCCAAAGCCGTGGCTACCATTAAATGAAAGGTCTGTATCCTGTACTGTACAAAGCAACCAAGAAAAAGAGAAACAAAAAGTAACAATAATAACAATCACACCAAGTAAAGGCTCCATGCATGCAATCCTTTTTCAGTTTCAGCAGCACCCCATTTCAAAGTAAATCACTGTAAACAAGGAAAAGCCCAATAAATCACTTTAAAACACAGAGTTGCAGAGTTGTAACTGTCCAGTTGGTTCCCACCAAATGAACAGCTACACATATTTTTAAAATCATTTTGGAGAATCCTAAGCACTGGAAAGTATCAGATGATTGAAGAAAACAACTGCTTGAAAGTCAATAGTAGCTATCTTAATAAAATTCTATAAATAAAATATGAAAAGTTAAAAGAGATGCTTTGGCTCATATTCTTTTCTTAACTCATAGCCATAGGTGATTCATTTGATAAGAGTTTTAACTTGTAACTGTGGCATTTACCAAAAAAAGAAAAATCTTGTAACTGTGGCAGTTAGGGAATTATTTCCTTGTTCTAGCACACTGGTCCCACCATTGCCTATATGTACACCAGCTTAAGTTCTTATCACCATCATATACTTCTGAACCTTTTGTGCAGTTTGTAATACACCCAGTCTTCTGAGTAATTATTATAAATTTATCGTTTCCCACAGAGCGTTCAAAAGTACTGTCAGAATGTGATGATACATCCTCCCATTAGCGTTAGACTAAAATTGGGTGCCCTCTTCTAGAAAAACACTACGCTGTAAAAAAGCTGAGAGGTCTTATCTTCGGCAATTGGCACTTACTCTTATTTCCAACCTCCCATAATTTTACCTGGTGTATGTGGATAGGAGGGTTTGCATCTGTCCCTAGTAATTAGTTTTCGGCAGTCTCAAATCAAGTATTCCTTAGGCTCAGGGCCAAAAATCTTGAGTTGGGTTAAGTAGGAGATATCCTGGGTCATTAAAAAAGGAAAAAAAGAAAACTACCGAGTATAAAGAAGCGTACTTTGCTAAGATCCTAGAATATGGGTCTCACATGTACACAAAGTTCCGCTTAGGATCAAGATGAGTCGGTGCCCTCGGACCATTTGCTCGAGCTAATATCGCCGTGCTGGTCTTAAAAATCCTATCTCACTTAGTGTAATTGCCGGTCTTAAAATCTCTATCTCACTTAGGGTTTTGTGTTGTATTAAAAGTTGACCAGATTGGTTTATTGAATTACCCAATTATCAAATTCAAAATCATTGGTACTTTAGTAATTGTACTGGGACTTTCTTAAAAAAAAAAAAAGATTATATATTGATGTGATTTAGATAAGAAAAATGAAAAGACATGAAACGAGGTAAAGAGATTTGAAGAATAAAGGGATTTGAAAGGTTTTGGAAGAGAAATAAGGTGACTGCTAGGACTCTTCACTCTAGTACAAAAGGGAAGATAAAAGAAATGGGAAGAAATGCTTTTTATCATTTAGAAAAGAGTCCTGCTACTTGGACGGACTTTTGGGACCGATCCTTGGGACTTTGGGACCGGTCCACGGATCGGTCCCAAAAGTCTGTCCAAGTAGAATTTATCTTTAGAAAAAGAGTAAGGGTTGTACCAAACGATTCAATCGAGTCGACTGGATCAATTTGACCAACTCACCTAATACATCGTTGTGCCGGTTAAGACTTCACTAGTACCAGGCCTAATAGGCCTCCGAGTCCTGGTGGGTTAACTCGATTAGAGACCCAATGATACTGAGTTGTCTCGGTTTTGACCGGGATTTATAACCATGACTTACAATACAGACAGACCATGCAACTTCTTTTTCCTATGTACTTACTCATGACAATAATCCTCCGCTCACGAGAGGACTCAAGCACAAGCATGTGAGTGTAGTTGCACCTGTTAAACCGTGGTGCGTTTAAAAAAAATCCAATAAAAATCATGAGTTTACCCTCAAAATCGACATTAGAATCTCTAGTTGTGTTTAAAAGAATTCAATAAAAATAATGAATTTACCCTAAAAATCGACATTAGAATCTCTGGTTTGCTACCCCACAAAACAAAACAAAACAAAACAAAACAAAAAAAAAAAAAAAAAAAAAAACAAAAAACGAACTACCTATTAAGATCTACACCTTTTAAACGAAAATCCCTACGGCCTCTCCTAACAAAAATAAAGAAGAGTTGGATGTCCAAGGAGATGTGGTTAACCCATGATAAGATTCCCATGATGAACAATTCAGATTCGTGTAAATATGTACAAAGAATTGCTGACATATTAATGATAAAAAGTATAGAGCACTCTTCCATTATCCTTTTATAATTAATTCAATTTGAGATGAGGCCTTGCAACCTCCTCACCCTCCAAGTAAAACCTTTCAAAATAGTGTACTACACCCTACCACTGTTATTAATATTATAATTCAATTTGAAATGAAGTTTTATAGTCTCTCTCAGAAGCAGAGACGTTAGGGCAAAATCTCTTCTTCCTTGCTATGAGGCCTCTCTCACATAGCAAGAAATGTGGGGTGGTTTTAAGAGGGTGACATCTCACCTAAGCAGACACACTAGAACTTCTCACCCACCCACTTTTATGGATGATGTTTATGCTTTATGTAGTTACATGGAACATATCAGCTAAATTCCTAATGTAATTCACTTATGAGTCAGTTTGGCTTTTACACATGTAATAGGCAAATGTTCATATATACTACATATGCAAATATTATACACGAAATACATTATCAAGTTTGTCAAGATCACCATTTTCACATTACTATTTGAGTACATCCACCAGCGTTAAAATATGTTTGGACTTTTTTGGAAGTTTTTCTTAAATTCTTTAAAATCCATAAATAATTAAGATCTAAAGCTGGCTTTTCCTAATATTTTCATTCATGAAATAATATTGAATGGTTCGGATCATGATTTGGGGCCCCAAAGAAGTGAAGAAAATTGGTTTCAAAAGTTAGGACTTTTTTATTATTAATTACTCAAAAGTCTACGAAGACTGAACATAGTCAACTTCAAGGTGTTGAGGTTTATTAATTCAAAAGAAAAACGAACAGTTTGGATTACATTTATGTGGACCACGTGAATGGAAAAAGAAATAAAGGTCTTAGCTATGGCCCACAGGAGAAAAAAATCATTGTATGGTAACTGCACTAGCACCTTTGGCAAGAGAGGCACATAAATGATTTTACCACCTATTTAAGTGCATAAATTTTGGTGTGTAAATGGCCTTATTTACACACTATTTTCGCACCATTTGCAAGCAAATGTGATGTTTTGTATCCATTATAAATGTAAATGATTGTAAATTAACAACCCTTCTAGTTGAGATCTTGTTTAAGCCACTCCGGTTCCAGTTAGGTTCCAATTGATAAACAAGTTTGGTTTTGGATCCATGTAAGTTCTAATCCATGGACCCGAGACGCGACATTCGAGTCTTTAATGTAGTAAATTATAGCTCAAAAACAACTTTGGTTTATCAATTTTATATTTAGTCTTGAAGAAAGTAGACTTAATGCATTATTATATATATGAAAAAGAAGTCGGAACAATTTTTGGAACTGGATTCTAGTCCTCTAGTCGAAATTAAATTCGAGTCCTCTTATTGGAACTCGGTCTGGAACCAATACAACAGGTTCCGAGTCAAAACTAAAATTGTAATTTAGAAATGAATCCGTTTCAAATCCAATATAATTCTGATCCGGAAACGGCCTGTTCCATCCCTACTGCGATGTGACCCACAAACAAGAAGAACACACAGATCCTCCATGATATTCCATTTTGTAATGCATGTGCATTCCATCTATCATTTTTCTAATTTCTTCTTCAGTCGTTTTCTTTCATTTCCAATCAAACGAACAATCAGGCCCACGATTTCGATAGTATAATATATGCCATTTGCCAATTGCCATGCATGTGGTAGACGAACGTCATAGGTCAGCAAAGAATGCAACACTCGTATGGGCCACTGGAATTTGTGTCTATGCTGCTTTTATCTATAGAGAGAGCTAATCATCTAATCGACCTGCATAAAGCCCACCTTTGCCTGATCTTAAATGGGTACCGACATTGAATTTCCCTCCAACTGTATTGGCATGCATTGTGGATCAATCGTATGTAAAACACATAAATATATATATATATATATGAATGGAGCCTACTTTTGCTTGATCCAAATAGATAATCATACATTATGGATCAATAGGAAGATTTAAGAGCACGCATATGATAGACGTATGTGACACGAGAGCAAATTGAGTAAAGCAAAGGTCCAAAGTTTTAAAATGAAATGTTGACATAAAAAAATCACCTACCATCTACGTATAATTCATTTTATAGTCTTACATCAGACGTGTTTGACAACGTAAGGACAAGTCCAATGGACCCACGGAACCCAGCATGTGTGATATTATCTTAGTTTGCAAAGTGATAAAGAGTGGTACATTTTCCACACGTATGCCAAAAGGCATGGACGGGACCATGTATCATGCATGATTTGAGCAATAGTGCCATTTTCCTATTTCCAACTTTTCTGTCACGGATTACGTTTCAGGAATCTTTCTCAAAAAAACTACTACACATAAAATATATAATGGGGTAAACCATACTCATGTAAAATACTAATAAAAACCATCTTGTGTGGAGAAGATTCCTTCACAATCTAGATAAGATTTTGTGGAAATCCAGATCAATCCAAAACCATTCCAGGTGGGCCACCTCATTCATATATATAAATATACTGATTACAATATTATTTAATCACAGATATGATGTGTTTGTCGCCGCCCTTGTTTATTTATAGCTTAGGCCTGCTGTGATGCTCAATTAGTGAGCTTACTTCGTTCCAAACTGTCCAAATCATGGACCCAGTGGTGTATGATCCACAGCAGAAATTTAGGTGGCTATCATTGCCATCTAAATTTAGGCAGCAATGAAATCAATGATCAGGATAGAAATGTCGAGAATCGGGATTAAACAAAGCTATTAAGAAAAACAAGCAACAACAACAACAACAACAAAGTTAATATATCTCACTAGGGTGACTGTTGGGGCATGATCATGGGCCCATGGCTTGGATGGTTCTTGAGGATCGGCTCATGTTAGCGTTGGCACATACTATTTAGCATATAATGTAATATAAATACACAAAGGAGATTCAACCTGAAATGAAATTTTCCATGACTTTGAAAAGATACAGAGAGTCTTCCCACTAGAGTTTATAGTTATCCCGTGACTGGCGAAGTTAGGTTTGAAAGCCATGTATTTTTCTGACCTGCTTTATCTCTGCTTTCTCCCACCGAAAAAGTTGGTATCAGTTCTGTGGTGTTTGAGTTATTACACCTGACCACTACCTTTTTCCAACTAGCATGAGCCAGACTCCAATGCTTGTCTTTCACCATTTGCAGGAACAATTTGCCAATTTATCCTCCATATGTATGGTGCCATCCATCATAGATGGACACAGATCACATAGATGCAGATTGTTCAATCACAGCCCCACTGTGAATAGGGCCTCCTCGCTAACCATCATTCTAATTGGGAAGTCAAACTCACCCCCAAATGGAGCAGACTCACTGTTCTGTCAATCACAAGTTAAACTCCACATTTAATTTATGAAGCGAACCACGTATTTAGCACATGACCAATCCAATGGTAGGACTACAGAGCTGGAATGATTTTGGGTCTATGCCCACACGTGTAGGGCAGTGTTTGGTGAAAGGTTTCAATTTGAAATGGCCAAGCACTCTTAACCAACAAGGGTGACAATGGTTTTGTAATTGAGGTGTGGGAAGAGGTACCGTGCTCTTGTACCTTATTATTCTTTCTTATTTTTCCTCTTTGCATTGGTTTCTCCTTTTAATGAATTAGTTTGTCACCGATCAAAAAAAAAAAAAAAAAAAGAAAGAAGAAAAAAGGGTGACAACTATAATGCAGTCATCCCCTCATTGGACCAGCTCCAACCCACCAATTGGATGGTTCAGATCATCAACTGAAAGTAATTTCCTTCCAGAGCCAGGGCCAAGATATGGGCAGTCTGGATTCTGGCATTTACATATACCAAGAGCAAATTGGTTTGTGGAAGATGCACATGGGAGGCTAGCCCAACCAAACTAATAAACAGTAGCCCACACTCAAAAATGGTGATAAAGAAGTTAAAAGCCGAAATGAAACACGCATATGATGATGAAAGCATCAGCCCGCCCCTCTCTCTCTCTCTCTAGCTGGCTTGTTTTTGTCCAAAAGCAATCATCCAAGAATTAGACAGCGACTGGTTCCCTGTATTTCTTATCCTCCCACCGTGATTTCACACCAAACGGGGCTCTTTATTAAAAAGGAAGAGTACTAGCTTCGTTCACACACAACACAATTCCCTTGCCTCAGTAACAGTAGTAGAAGAAAGAACATGGACATGGAGAAGAAGAGACTTCTCCTATCAGCCATTCTTCTCCTCCTATGCTGCTTGCAAACATCTAAAGCAGCAGCAACAGAGAAGCAGCAACGGCAGAACAAGAAGACTTACATCGTCCATATGTCAAAATCTCATATGCCTGCAGATTTTGTTGAACACAAACAATGGTATGATGCGTCTCTCAGATCGGTGTCCGACTCCGCTGAGATTATGTATACCTACGACACAGTCATCCATGGATTCTCAACACAATTGACAGAAGAGGAAGCTGAGGCACTCGAAAAACAGCATGGGATTGTCTCCATCATGCCGGAGACCCGATATGAGCTCCACACAACTCGAACGCCAATGTTCCTGGGGTTAGACATGGCAAACAATATGTTTCCAGCATCCACTTCCGAGGGGGATCTCACTGTCGGAGTATTGGACACAGGAGTGTGGCCGGAGAGCAAGAGCTTTGATGACACCGGGCTCGGGCCAGTGCCCAGCAGCTGGAAAGGCCAATGCGAGGAGGGGAAGAACTTCAACGCCGCCACATGTAACCGGAAGCTGATAGGTGCAAGATTCTTCTCTAAGGGTTATGAGGCCATCCAGGGCCCAATTGATGAGAGCAAGGAATCAAAGTCTCCTCGCGATGATGATGGACATGGGACCCACACATCAACAACAGCTGCTGGCTCAGCAGTGTCTGATGCGAACCTGTTTGGGTATGCTTCGGGCACGGCACGGGGGATGGCAGCGCGAGCCAGGGTCGCTATGTACAAAGTCTGTTGGATTGGTGGGTGTTTCAGCACTGATATACTAGCTGCAATGGAGAAGGCAATTGATGACGGAGTCAATGTCCTTTCACTCTCACTTGGGGGTGGGTCACCAGATTATTACAGGGACAGCGTCGCAATTGGCGCCTTTGGGGCAATGGAGAAAGGAATTTTTGTATCATGCTCGGCTGGGAACGCCGGACCTAGCTCATACAGCTTGTCTAACGAAGCGCCCTGGATAACAACTGTTGGGGCTGGAACACTAGACCGTGACTTCCCAGCATATGTTAACCTTGGGAATGGGATGAATTTTACTGGTGTCTCC
This sequence comes from Camphora micrantha, assembly GCA_003546025.1. Lineage (NCBI taxonomy): Eukaryota > Viridiplantae > Streptophyta > Magnoliopsida > Laurales > Lauraceae > Camphora > Camphora micrantha. Next base: position 76,093,983 of record QPKB01000003.1, on the reverse strand, counting down.
CTCTACAATGGGACAGCGCTACCAGATACCTTACTGCCATTTGTCTATGCTGGCAATGCAAGCAATTCCACCAGTGGAAATCTATGCATGTCAGGGACTTTGGTGCCGGAAAAAGTTGCTGGAAAGATTGTCTTATGTGACCGGGGAGTAACTGCTAGAGTTCAGAAAGGAGAGGTGGTGAAGGAAGCCGGTGGTGCAGGAATGATTCTAGCAAACACCGACTCAAATGGAGAAGAGTTGGTGGCTGATGCACACCTCTTGCCTGCAACAGCTGTAGGTCAGAAATCCGGAGATGGAATAAAGAAGTACCTTTTCTCCGATCCTAATCCGACAGCCACAATTATCCTTGGAGGCACGAAAGTTGGAATCCAACCATCCCCAGTGGTGGCCGCATTTTCTTCAAGGGGCCCGAGCTCAATCACAACAGAGATTCTAAAGCCAGATCTAATCGCCCCAGGTGTCAACATCCTAGCTGGGTGGTCGGGCGCAGTGGGCCCAACCGGACTATCAGTCGACAATCGGCGGGTGGGGTTCAACATCATTTCCGGGACATCAATGTCATGTCCACATGTGAGTGGACTGGCAACACTTCTCAAGGGTGCCCACCCAGAGTGGAGTCCAGCAGCCATCCGCTCTGCACTCATGACCACTGCCTACACTGCCTACAAGAATGGAGAGCAGCTACAGGATATAGCAACGGGTAAAGCATCCACACCATTTGATTATGGAGCTGGCCATGTAGACCCACAGAAAGCACTCGATCCTGGCCTTATATATGACCTCACCACTGATGACTACTTGAATTTCCTCTGCGCCTTAAATTACACCCCTTCGCAGATTACTGTTGTCTCAAATAGGAACTTCACTTGCAATGACAGTGTTAAATACTCCGTTGCTGATCTCAACTACCCTTCCTTTGCTGTCCCTTTCACAACCGGCCTGGGAAGCGGGGGTAATAAAGTAACTGTACTAAAGTATACAAGAACTCTAACTAATGTCGGTGCTTCAGGGACGTATAAGGTTTCAGTATCTTTTCCATCAGAGTCAGTAAAGATTGCAGTAGAACCGGCAGCTCTGAGTTTCAGCCAGATGAATGAGAAGAAGATGTATACAGTGAGCTTCTCAGCAAACTCAATGCCATCTGGTACAAAAGACTTTGGGAGGTTGCAATGGTCAGATGGAAATCATGTTGTTGGGAGCCCAATCGCAATCACTTGGACGTGATCCCAAGAAGAAAGGAAAGAAGCAAGAAAGCTTTGTCAATCAGCTCCAAGAGCGCTTTGTATGTTGTTAAGTTGTGTATTTGTCTTCCGGCAAAAGTCGGTCATAGTGTGATTAATAGGGAAGGGTAAACACATGAAGAATCAAGAAATGGGATGTTTTATCTTTCTCGGTATAAAATGTAAAAGAAATCAAGGAATGATTCAGATGGAAGTTAAAAGGATCAATGATATGAGTCATTTCTGATTGTTGTTTATGTTGTTGTTGTGTGTCTGCATTCTTTTCTCAAGGTCTGTTTCACTAGTCTGCACGACTCTCTTAAAAAAAGGAAGAAAAAAGGAAAAAAAAAAGAAGTCTGCACTCATGGACCCTGCCTTGGCTAGTGGAGAACAATTTTGGGACACTGCCAAGAGTTTCACAATCACTAGTCTGCACAGCTATCAGAAGAAAGCAGCCATCCCACCGTAACCATGGACCCATTCCTTGACCAGCAAAGACTAACTATGACAATGTCAAGAGAGAAGAAATGAGAAACAGTGCAGCAACCATTAATGAGCACATTAAGTGGAACCACCACCAATTGGGAGCCAAAAAACAAATAATAGTAGACATTATACAGGAGGCAAGTTGTAAGTAACTTTATCATCTCAACCACATTCAAAGCCAATATGTTCTAAATAGTTAACAAAACTACAGTAGTGACTGTGGCCAGCACATTGAAGACAATGTATTCCATATTGGTTTAACATTAATGGAACTAAGAATGTTCAAGAATAGAAAGACACCCATTTAATTGAATCAGAAGCCGGTCGTATGCATGTCAGCAGGCTCTGTTTCTATTCCTGTTTTACTCTACTCTGACAAAAAAAAGTATGTTAAAAAGTAATACAAGATTTTCAAAAAATGATAAAGAAAAGATACTCTTTTTTTTCTTTTTCATATTTTTAATTTCACTTGGATGATAACCTAAGACAATGATTAAAGAAAATTTATATTTAAGATGGAAGAACAAATCCTTGATACAAGGCACTGTCTACATACCCCCTCTTTAGACAATACCTCATTCATTGGCTACTTTACTAATGTAGGTAAAGAAAGAGTTCAATCCTCTGTAGTTCAGCTGATTAGGGACATGTGTCGTGTGTGGATGCGTGAGTCCGAGTCCCTTGTAAAGCATATCTCGTGTGTGTGGAAAGAGTTTACCCCAGAAGACTCCTAAAGACTTTGATACAGGCCCATATGGCTCGGACTTAATATGGACACTAAAGAACTTAGATTTCTTAGCTCACCTTCTACCATTATATTCATAGCGAAACATGTTGAAAAGATCCTCAACACTTCCATAAAAAATTTCCAGCCCCGTCCAGCTGCCTACCTTAACTCGTGACCTTCCCCAATTTACCTATGAAAGAAACATTAAAATTTCATAGTTCACTAGGGGGTACTTTTACTTCATACACTTTTCACCTCGCATTAACTACTATCTATATCCTTTGCCAAAAAAAAAAGAAGTAATTATATCTTCCACGTTTTCACTATGTCCATCACCATAACTTTGGAACTCTTCCTTGCATAAGGTTCACTTAAGGCATATTGATTCTATGGAATATTAAATCCAATGGAGCCCTCAGTGTTCAATTTGCCATTGTTTCTTTCTTTCCATACTTCTCTAAGAAAGGTAAAGGGAATCATAGGCCTATGGAACCCCTAACTTAGGACTCCCTATGGAAGTTGAAATGCCCATTTTATCTGGACAGACCTAAGCATATAATTCAACCTTTTTAATTCCTTCCATTTTGCACATGAAGAATATATTTGCCTACTTTGCAACAGATAACAGAAGGACCACCATTTCTTCAACCTTTTTTATGCATCCATTTCTTCCATTTTTAATAATTTCTTTGTCAAGTTGATATAGAGTGATGATTTTGTTTCCCATCTTCCAATTTCATCCATACAAGCCTAAGCGTGCAACTATTCTTTTCTCGGTTCCTCTACTCTTGCACATGAAGAATATATCCACCCACTTGCAACTGAAAGAAGAAAGGACCAGCATTTGTTCCACCTTATCTTACATGAAGCACGTATTGCTGATTTCCAGCATTTCTTGGTTCAAGTTGATTTAGTGTGATGGAGTTTGTTTCCCATCTTTCATCTGGACAAACCAAAGAATGTAATTCCACCAGTACTGCACATGAAGAATATATTCACCTACTTGCAAATGATAAAAGAAAGGACTGTCATTTCTTTCACCTTTTCACATGAAGCACATATTGCCCATTCCATTGTTTCTTAGTTCAGTATATAGATTACAGAATGATGAATTCATTTCTGAATTCCAAATGTCCCATAGCCTCTCAAGTCTCAACCCTAGATGATCCCCCTACTGAACACACAAACACATGACTAAGCTCCATTGAGGCATCATGGATCAAACCTGGGCCAAAACAAAGTCAACCAGACTCACTCTTAAGTCTTAACCTACTCAAGTATACAATCGGATAGTTATTAATGCATAACTTCGTCGAACACAGCTGGACTTCATAAGGACGATTCCTGACTGTATCATGTATCAACTTGAAACCAGACCAAGTTTTAATCCCCCGAAAGTTTTGAGTGAAAGCTTTCTTGGTTATTAACAAAAGACGCATATGAATCGGCAACAAAAGAGAGTCAGCCTGGTTTCAACCTTTTTCTTTATCTGTTGATAACAACTTCACTAAACGTGAAATTTACTCAATCGAGGTTCAAGCCCAAACCATGAATGGTATAAACCAAAGGTTGGATCATATTTTACAAAAGGTGAGATGAATTGGAGCATTGGACAAACTCTGAGGACAGGAATAAGTGTTTTTGATGCAGATCCAACAGGCTTGGTCGGGAGGCAAGCCCCTTCATAATTCAATCAACAGGAGGCTCAAATTGATGGTTGCAGCAATTAGTTCCTCTGTTATCTGATGATGCACAATAACAATTATAGATCATTTGGGCAATAATTTTATTAATAAAGATAGCCAAATCGTAAAAAAGCAGTACACTGAAGATCCAAAAAACCAGCCAAAACTGAAAACAGAAGCAACCAACAAAATCAAAGGATAGTAGAATCAACGTACGATATCATCAAGCAAAGATTTGAAACTGGTGGATCCAAAATCTGTGCAAACAATTGACAAAGAGGTTGAGAAGTGAAATGGTGGTTCAAATAAATTTCTCTGTTCTTAGAAGAAAAGGTCATGCCCATGGTCATATATGATCGAATGGTTTCCTAGGAACCAGTCTAGATTGCTTATAAAACCACAGAACTAACCAAATGGACAGACGTGTGAAAAGGAACCCATAGGAAACAGTATTTAGCTAGTTAAGACCATTTTATCAGTTAACTGTTTTTTTTTTTAACGGTAACTTTCATTAAAAGGAAAAACAGTACAAAAGTCTTCTACTGAACAGGAAAGGAAGACAGAACGAAGAACGAGGAAGCCCTACATGAGACCACCTACACAGAGAAAACCCCCAAAGAAAAAGAAACATAGACTACACCATGCCCTGCGAACCCCAGCTTATGAGAAAGCCAACTCCTTCCAATTGAAATTGAACACAATCTGATCAGTAGAATAGTCTTTGAATAGAGTATTGATCTTCACCCACTGTGCAACTGAATATTTTATCCTGTCACATAAAATCTCTTCCTTTGTTCTTTTTCCTTCAAAACACCTTGCATTTCTCTCCTTCCATATATGCCATAATGCTGAGAGGAACGAAAGTTTCCACAGCTCCTTTCCTTTCTTGGAGCCAATAGGATATTTCCACGCTTCAAAAAGTTGTTGAAGAAGCTCTGGTAAAGCCCATTTGCAGCCAAACCAGCTTATGACAGAGTTCCAGATTTTTACAGCGCACTTGCAGCTTAATAAAAGACGATCTACAGTTTCCTCTTCCTCCAACCACATTGGGCAAGCGTTCACTATAATCTTGCCTCTTTTCCTAAGATTATCTAAGGTTAGAATTCTTCTTCCGAGGGCAATCCAGCCAAAAGCTACTACTCTCGCTGGTCCCTTGAACCTCCATATACTTGCCAAGCTACTTTTGCCCCCTCCCTCGTAGTTATAGCTGAATAAAAGGAAGAGACAGTGAAAGATCCTCTCCTAGATGCTTTCCATTTCCTTTTATCCTCCCTTTCACGGGGGACTGGAATATCCCTTAAAAGGTTTAGGAGAGACAATATTTGATTCTCCTCATGCTACTTCAAATTTCTTTTGAAAATCGGTCTCCAAACAGTCTGTCCTCCCGTGCTAGATCGATCAATGTATCTTTCCACCTTCGCTTGCTTCTCCAGGCTGCACCTGAACAAATCTGAAAACTTTGAAGCTAGAGGGCCATCACCTATCCATGAGTCTTGCCAGAATAGAATTTTCTTTCCTGAGCCAACCTGGTATCTAATATTTAAATTGAACTCCTCCTGGATAGAAATTATGCCTTTCCAGACTGGTGATTACTTGTAAGCAGCACCCCCAACATGCCAGCCATCCCTTTGATTGCCATATTTTTCCAAGATCGTTATCTCCAGAGGCCTTCCGACTCATCTCCTAGCCTCCAAAGCCTTCCTAGCAGCGCTTCATTCATCTGTCTTAGGGATCTTATGCCTAGGCCTCCCTCAAGTTTGGATGAGCACACTGTTACCCAATCCACTAAGTGAAATTTCCTTTCAACACTACTTCCATGCCATAGAAACTCTCTCTGAAGTTTCTCTATTCTGTTGATCACCGAAATTGGGCATTTTAGAATCGACAAGATTATCAATTAACTATTATCAGTTCAATTTTGTAAGTACCAGTTAACTAAGTAAGTGGAGCTAATAAAATAGGAAGTTTCCAGTTATTAATATGTTTGGGAACTGGGTGTACTCTGTAGCTTAAGAGTGCTGCCCATAGAAAGGACTATTTCATTTTAGGAATAATTTGGGTTGCTTCAATTGGATGGGTATAAATTTGGGCAATGAAGAAACAAAAAGAAGTTGAGGGTGTCTTTGTGCAGCAAGAGGATTCAGCTTTCCTTGGATTTCTATTTGCATGGGAGAGAGGAAACCTGAATTCCTACCCTCCACGTAGGAAATTGAAATCCTCTCTATCAAGGAAAATCAGTTCATTTTTTTCTCTTTTCAGCAAGGAAAAGTGTCGCACCAAATGACTGAAGAACAGGTTGCAACGAAACTCAGAACAATTTTCCTCTCTGACGCAATTCCTCTCGTCACACAAACGCACCCCAAGTAATTTGGCTGAAATGCGCGCATGCTAAGAATGATTTGTGGAGTTACAAGAAAGGACATAATTAGGAACAGAAGAAAACTAATGGTAGCTGCAATAGCAGAAAAAAAAATCGAGGAATATCTTTTAAGATGGTTTAGGCATGTTTATAGAAGGCCAGAATCAGCCCCTGCAGGATGGATTGAAGGATTACATGTTGAAGGTGTCAAGACATGGAAAAGACAAGAATAATTACTTGTATGAATGAAATGAATGTCCTTCGAAAGAACTGTATTAACAGATGCCCTTGATTTGGGCTGTCAGTCTGTTTACGAACTAAGTCTCTAGAATGTGTTGCACCATAATGAATCTCTTGGATATGATACACCATAATCTTGGGAATGATACACCATATGCTACACTTTAGTAGCACATATAAAGGATGTTCCCTGTCTGGTTTTGTACTATGCAGAACACAAGGAACTAGGAGAGGGGGGTGACCGATAATGACCCTAGGTTAAGTAGTGAGCAAAGGCATTGGGCAAAAGCCTGTGTCACGGTGGATGGTGGGCAAAAGCCTGTGTCACGGTGGATGGTGTTCACAATTGCATCCTTGAGGTTGTGCGTTCAAGGAATGTTAATAATAAAAAGAAAATGTACAGTTACTGGGGATGCCTTTAACAGGGTCATGTGGAAGATTAGAATTCACAAAGCCGAAGTAGAACTGCTAACGTGAGGATGAGAATAATGATGGATCTATGTAAAGAATTAACATGTCTAAGGGAAACAGCCACAACAAAAATTGGTGCTTCAAGACAAAACCCATACTCTTCCATAGATAGGGATTTTGATCATAGCCTGTTTAGAATTTTAGAGTAAACTCTTTTAGCTGATGCTAAATGAAAGGGATAACGTCCCAATGATGATGATAACTTAAGTCGCTTACTAGTTACAAATCATTACTGAATAGACTTGCATGGGAATTTTAAAGGAAAGAGTTTGACATCCAATAGTCAATGTGGAATATGGAATATCTAATCATGTGTGGCATGAAGAGACATTACATGCCTTGAAGTGAGCGCTTTTGAACCAATCAAGATTTAAATGATATAAGTAACACTCTGATGTTCAGAAAAATAAAATGCAAAAAAGCATGAGGTCACACATTACAATAAAGATATAGGCAAAACCTTGTAGCAAAACGAACACTAAAGAATAGGCATATCATTAGTTTTTTTCTTTATCATTATGTTTAAAAGGCATACCATTAGTTTAGGCCAAGCACTTGCAAAGTCTTCTCTGTACTAGAAGATCCTTAATCTCCATCAGTAGGCTTCCCTAAAAATGTGTTCCTCTCCATTGAGAAGGCAAATCCACCTGTTAACTGAAACAAGACCAGTCATGACAGCATTCTGAAGCAGTTGGATTGTCCAAGAATGGAGGCATTCCTTGGCAGTAGCCAACCCTGCCCCTCAGTGAGGGAAAAGAACCCTAACAAGATGAATGTCATAGAGTTTAAGGAAAACAACTGCACTAAGGCAGCAAATAAAAATATTTAAATCAAATATCCAAACCAATCATTCTATAACAACCAAAACATCCTTTGTCATTCAAGCCAACAGAAGGTAAATTTAACTTTTTCTGGATGATAACTTTCATTAAAAAAAAAAAAGATTTCTACAGTATAAGAGAGATACTGAGCAGCCAACACCAACAAAAATGTTAATTAAACATAAATGTCAAAAATAAAACAACACATTCAAGAGCAAAACTCCTTCCTTGGCTAGCGCGTTCACTGCTTCATTAGATGAGCCTTATGTCAGAGATGGAAACATTAAGCTTTCAAGCCATATCTACAACCTCTTCCACTTCATCCAATAGCATCCATAACAAATTGCAATGATCAAATAGCCATCTAATAATGCACTGCGAGTCCCCTTCCACCATCAGACCACATAGATTGAGCCTCTCACAAACCAGTCCTTGAAGCAAGTAGCTCCACCTTATTTCTAAAGCAAAAACCCACTGGGTTTGAAAACATAGCAAAATAGCAGCAGAAATATCCTGGACGATGGCGTTGACAATTGCCTGATCCAAATTACCCAAAGCATTTCCACACAAAGAGCCTTATTCTCCCTGAAGTAGGGGACCAAGAAGGCTTGATTTGGTGAGAGCATAGTTGTGAAATTTGTTTCATCTCGGATGAAAACCCTGAGAAATTTCATTTCAGTCTACACTCTACATACCAAAACGAAACGGTCCTATACAACTTTTCAGCTAACTATTCAGCCGCTTTTGGTCAATTTCGGAAATTTTGGCAGATTTTGGTCAATTTTGGTGGATTTCGGAATCTTCAACCAAAACGATGATTTTTTAAAGGACTTGCTTCAATTTTTTTTTACTTCTTCTTTTTCCTATGCCAGGCTATTGGTCAAGTGAGGCCCACCGCCCATCTCATTGAAATTTGATCGATTCAGTAGGCCTCACAATATTTGAGCCCTAAACTAAAATGAAAATGTCATTTAAAATAAAATTCTAATCAAATTTCTGCCTATATATATATTTAAATTTCTATTTCTTTTTTCCGAAACATAAGTCTGAAAAGTTACACTAAAATTTCTTAATCGGCCAAAAAATTCGTTCGGAGGCCAAACCAAACCGGTTGTTGAAACGAATTTCACAACTATGGGTGAGAGACCAACGATGAGAAAGCCAATGTCCTCCAATTTGAGATAATTTCCGAAATGGCAAAATCATTAGAAGGGAAAGGTGAGAGATATCCAAGATTCAGAAACATATCTGACCTTATCAATTAGGGTTTCCATAAAGGAAGATTTACCTTCAAAACACCTAAGGCCCCGTTTGGCATTGTTTCTGCCTTGTTCCCAACTATCAGTTGGAAATTTGCAGCAGCTACCAAACAACACAAGAAATAGTAAATTGCAATTTACAATACACATAACGTAACGCGTTTGTGCGCCAATATGTAGATGATCTGTGATCTATCCCCTAAATATGCAACAGGCCGTAAGCAACATTTCAAAAAAGATGTGCTAGCAATGTGAGCAATGCTTCAAGTAATTGATATCTAGTGAGACACACTGCAGATGCCCAAATGAAGATGATGGTGATGGTGATGATGAATTAGAGGCCTTTAGCCTTTCATCATCAGTAATGTCTACTCAGAGAAGTCAAGATTTTCAGAAAGTTAGTATTTTTACCATGTGAGCTTGATGATGACTGGGTCTCTTTGGCGCATTTGGACAAAAGCCTAAAATCCCAGCATCTTTCAATTCTTTAACGTTGTCATCTGCTGCCGCGGAAACCCTACAATACTTTGGAATTCTGAAATCCCATTGTGTGATAGGAACAACTATAGAACCCCCCCAAATTCTCTCGGTGTAACAAAAGAGACATGAAAAGGAAAAGGAATAACACATTCACAACCTCGATAATCGCGTCTGGAATGGAACATGGAATCGGAAAAAGCCGATAAGATCCGGAGAAGTCCCGTTTGGATGTGCAAGCTTCGATGAGATGGATACGAGGCTTGCATGGGTTTATGATCAAATGTTTCGGTTGAAGTCGAATTCGGATGCATCATACGAATTCTTTGGTTATAGAAATAGAGACGTGCAAAAATAATGAGATTTAGAGAGAGATTTTAAAGAGAGCCCGTTGAAGATTAGAGAGAGATAATGATCGTTACTGATAAAGAGAGTTTGAAAATTGAATTAAGGGAAGGGGCAATTCAAAATAGATATGAATTTCTATTCAAGTTTAGGGGGTTGATTAAAACTTACATATGATTTTTTTTTTATTTGCTTACTTTGGTTAGTAGTCAAGTTGGAGAGGAGTAGAGCCACCCTGGTCATCCCTTGAGGCTTGAGGGTGGGGTGGGAGTGGAAACCTTTACTACTAATTTGTCATTTGAGGCTTGAGGGCCGTTTGATGATGTTATCGCATCTAAGATAATATAATATATAAGGAGATTATGATGATATTGTATCTTTAGTGGATTGGTAGGGAATGCTTTTGAGTTTTTGAAGTGATTTTTTTTTTTTTTTTGTCATTTTTAGTGGATGTAGGAGGTCCTTTTTTTATTTTATTTTAAAAAATTATGAAAATATATACTTTTGACGTGACACCTTAGTCCCCATGAGGTCGCACTGCGACAAGTCTTGTATTTCAAAACCAAGAGCTCCTAGCCTCACACTCCTGTTGCATTAATATAATATAATATAATGAAATGGGGGCAAGTAGTTTGATTGGCCTAGATTTCTCACATGGGCGACCTACAATTGAATTTTAAAAATTCAATGTTAATTATTATTAAATCCAAAAACTCAAAATAAATAGATAATGAAAATGAAAGAAGATGCTTTAATTGCTCACTCTCTTGTAGAGATTGATTGATGATTAATAGAGATGGAAGAGATAGAACCAAGATTGCATGGAAGGGAACATATACAAAGGATGTATATAAAAAATTGTGCTTTACCTACACTTATCCTCTCCAACCCAAACCCCAAGGGGTAGCTTAGAGCATCCGAAGGTTGTAGGTTCGAAACTGCCCTACCACACTGGGGCTACAAGGAAATTTTATCCGATTTTTTCTCTTGGGCCTATAGGAATTATTTTGGCCCAAAAGATAGGCAACCTGCGTTACCTTAGCAGGTTGGGTCAAATTTATTTTTGTTTAAATTTGTTTAATAATTAAAAAAAAAAAAAAAAAAACTCTACAACCCCCAGTTCCTTTATCTATTTATTTTTGTTTTAAAGATACACAGTTGGGTCAAATTTGTAAGTAGTTTTTCTTAACTTTTCCTAAAATGAGAAATTCTGTTCAAGTTCGAAAGAAGTCAACCTCACATTATCAAATGAGACTTATAAAAGGAATGAAATCAATCCCTACTTAATATGTTGCTTTAAGTGAAAACGATCTTAAATCTTGAAAAATCAGTCTCTCTTCTTCTTAAGATATATCTTTCTCTTTCTTCTTTCTGGACATATCTACCTCTTTGCCGATACCTTAGCAAATGAGATTTATAAAAAGGAATGAAACCAGTGATTACTTAATACGCATATTTGAAAGTGAAGACCTGGTGGCCAACATTGTGGGATTATAAGAAAAATAGATGACAGTTTTGATCTGGCTATCATGAAATCTGAGGTTTGCATCTCTTCAGAAGCCAGTATTAGCACTTGGATTGTAAGACATATGGCTATTCTTGATGTTTTGTAATTAGGTTATTTTTTGTTTTATTATAATATATATTTATTATTTATAATTAATTGCAATATCTTATATCAACATGGCCCGCATTTGCTAAATACATGGGCCCCATGTTAATCTCTTATTCTTAATACATGGGCCCCATTTAGTAGTGAGATTTATATATAAGAGGAACAAAGTACCATCCTCCTACTACGAACGGAAAGTTACAAAAAGTTGAACAGAGATAGGAAACATGGAAAAATTATAGGAAGATGATCAGAAAGAGGAAGCTGCATGCATGGGAATCAAACATTGTACACCTATTTACTCTCTTCGCCGACCATGGCTCCCAAACATCCAAAAGTCCAAAAAGAGAACCTTTGTTATTTCACAGCTATCTTTATAGCTCCTACCTCTGCTTCTCTTATGCAGCGGCAAGATAGCCAGCCATGATAGTGGAAGAGGACGCAGGGACGAATAAGGTACGCAGTTCTCTATTTGTTTCTCTCATCATGTTTTTTTTTAGGTGTTTTTTTTTTTTTTTTTTTTAAGTGATGGGGGACGGACCTAACGGCATTTTGTGGGGGCGGTCGCACCCATTGGACCTCGGTCCACTTTTAAAACCATAATAAAAACTCTAGTTTAGCTTTGAAAACTCATATAAAAATTCCGTGTCCACCCCAAAAATCCACATGAAAATTCTAGGTTTGTTCCCAAGGCCCAATTACCTGCTTGCGTCTGCACCCCTCAATAAAAAATCCTAGGTCTGTCTGTTATCAACAAGTAATGATGTTATTTTCCAATTTCCAATTTTTTTTCTCATTGAAACTTGTTATTTTTTATTTTTTTGGATTGAAGAAGAAGAAACAAGCAGGTCAATCTTCACAAGGAAGTGTAGATTTGATCAGCAATCTACCTCAAGATGTTATGATTTTGATCCTCGTGCATTTGCCAATGAGAGAGGCTGTAAGGACGAGCATATTGTCAAAAAAATGGAGGTGCAAGTGGATTTCCATCCCTGATATAGTTTTTGATGAGAATTGCTTGATGGAAGGTGCATCAGTGATGGAGCATGCTTATGTTGTGCATCAAGTTCTCTTTAATCACGGTGGCTCAATTTGCAAGTTTTCATGCATGTTTTATGTCCCAAGCTGTCGTAACATTGATTGTTGGATCTTGTTCCTATCATGGAATGTGATTAGCACATTCATCCTCAAGATAAAAGTAAAAGATGATCACTATGATCCGCCTTTTATCTCAAAACAGGTTTCTATGATGTGCCTTGTAGTGTCTTCTTATACTATCAAGAGTTTTGTCATTTGGAGTTGCTCCATTGCACATTGAAAGTACCTCCCACATTCAAAGGCTTCCGCAGTCTAGAGTCCTGAATCTTGAATCTTTTAAGATTTCAGAAGTTGATATTGCATGGCTTATTTCAAAATGCCCTCTTTTGGAGAGGCTGACATTGAAAAGGTTATGTATTTATGGGTGTCTCAACATCCATGCTCCGAATCTCCGTTATCTGGAAGTCAACGAAAAATTCGAAGATCTTTTACTTGAATGTAGTCCACATTTGACTCATATGTCTATTTATTTGTGTTGGAGTGTTCTTGAGCAAGATTACACTTGTAGTTTGATCCATTTTATTGGATGTTTGCATGGGATTGAAAGATTTGCATCAAAGGGTTCTTTCCTGAAGGTAATGGTAATGCATTTTGTTTGTTTTTAGTTATTGAAGAATGATCCAATACATAACTCTCTTTTTTTAATGATTCACTAATTACTGTTATAGTACACAAAAGCTGTTATACTGTGGAGTGGGCATAAGGTCTTATTCACAGGGCTCTTCGCATGTAAGGTTCCATCATGGATCTCATTCTCTAGGCTTCCACTCTATCAATTTATTGAGATGGTCCTAATAGTCATCAAGAACTTGAAAGCCTGACAGTCGCGATAGTTTTTGTAGAATAGTTCATTTTGCAACCTCATGATGGCAGGCAATGGCTATCACATAAAGTTGATAAAGTGGGGGCAATCTAGAGATCCAAAGTTTACTTAACCATCAAGGAGAATCCAAGACATTGGTGGCCCACCTGGCCCTTGATGGCCCGTGCAATCTAGAGATCCTAAGTCTACTTAACCATCAAGGAGAATCCAAGACATTGGTGGCCCACCTGGCCCTTGGTGGCCTGTGCATAGTTTGAAATTTTAGTCGATTCCATGCAAGTAGGAGATGATTTGACTTTAGAGAGATATGGTCAATTGGCAGGGGCAGATCCAGGAAATTTAATTTGGGGGGCTCTGTATAAAAGAAATATTGGAAATGGAGGCAAATGTAAAAAAGAAGAAACATAAAATTTTCAGAATTTGCATGGGTGTTTTAAGAACTTTAAAATTTTCTCAGATTTGGGTGGGGTTTTCGGCCCCGGTCCTTGTACCTGGGTCAAGTGGAATGCATTTACTCTTAATATAACTTAAACTCATGGATCATCTAGAATGCTTGAGACAATTTTTCAAGGTTACAAACAAGGTTTTGCAGTGCATTCTTCCTCCTCGTAATATTATTTCAATCTATTCTCTTTTTTGCAAGTTTTTATCAGTTAGTGATGTACCATGTGTGGTTATCATGGGTTTTAATCTCGTTATGGTTTAGAAGTGTTCAATACTGATGGGCCTGTACTTGTTATTTATCTAGTATTGTTTAGATCCTGAAGATGTGAGACCTGATCTATCTGAAAAAGAGGCCGAATGCTGGGGTGTAAAAGCACAGTTTGATTGTCTGTTAAGTCACCTCCATGCGGAGATCATTGGACTTGCCGTGTTGTTGGATTTGGAATTTGTAAAATTTATACTATCCAAAGCCCCTGTGCTCAAGACAACGAAAATTCATACACACGAGTTTGCTGAAGTTGAAGAAGTTTCAAGTATTCTAATGGAGCTGTTGCGATTTCAATGGATTTATGCACGAACTGAAATTATATTCGTAGGCCCTTACAAAGAAAGTGAGTGAGGTCTTAAAGTAAAATTTCTCTCTTTTCATGTTTTTTCTTCCTCTTTTGGTGTCTTGAAGAGGGAATATGAACATTAGATTACATTTTTATTTGTGCTCTTTCATTTAATCATCATCATCATTATTAGGGCTGTCAATCGGGTCGGATTAACGAATTCGGGTTGCGGGTCAAACGAATTCGGGTTAGAATCACCTCAACCCGAACACGACCCATTAAGAAAACGGGTCAAAAAACCAAACCCGAACCCAATTCGTTTATTTAACGGGTCATACGACACGACCCGTTAACCCGTTAATTTTGAAAAAAAATTTTTATTAAACTTAAAAAGTATCTCTTTTCTAAATCATGGAGTCATACTTTATGTTTGGAGGCTAGGCCCATTTTCTAAGTTACTATTGTATCTCTTCTGATTAAGTAAAACTTCCACTGAACAAAAGTTGTTTTACCCACACTTTGATTTGTTGCAAGGTAATGTGATGCACACTTGGTAGCATGGCTTTTTGACGGGTTGTATCGGGTCATAATGGGTTACCGGATTTATTCGTTAACAACCCATTAATTTAACGGGTTAACGGGTCTGACCCATTAATGACCCAAACCCATTAAGGGGTTACCCAAACCCGTTAATATCGTGTGGGTTCGTGTCGTGTTAACGGGTCGTGTGACATTTTGACAGCCCTAATCATTATCATCTAATATTAATCTTTACTGCATCCATGTGGGTGGACTTTGCATTATAATCAAATTATGAAACAAGCTAAGACATACGTCCCCTGTTTCTTAGTAGGGCTGCAGTGGGGAGTAGTAGTTTTAGCCAGTTGATCCTATTTTAAGAAAATGTTAAGTAACTACGCTCTGAGATGTGTGTGTCTTTTCTCACTACCTCCGGTGTTTTAACTGGTTTTTCTATTCTTTTCTTTAAGATAGTCATCCATAATTTAACTCGTTTTGCTTTATTTATTTATTAATATTATTATATTATAACCCCCAATCAAGGGTTGGGACCCAAGACAGCCCACATAAGTGATTAGAAAGGTCCACAAAAAGGAAATGATAACCCACACATGTGGGACGTGTGGCATATCTAGGGATTGGTCTGTGGCAGAGGAGTGACATGCAAGGTTGTCAACCAATTGAGCAAACTCTCATTTAGCGGTCCTTTGGCTTACTGTACACTATATTGGAAATATTAGATTGGACTTAAAACCTGGAACCTAAAATAGGTTTAGACTCGAATTTTTGCGTTTGAAATTTCCGGGTAAGCAGACAATCGGATACCCATTTACAACTTAGGTAGGACCTTCCCAAAAATGGGAGAATGAGGAACCATAGTTGTTAATATCATTTCGCACTTTCTTTTGTTCTGGCATTCAAAATGAAAAATTTCGGTCGATTCAGAATTTCGGTGAAATTTTTCGGAATTACATTTCGGAAAAAATATAACATAATATATATACATATATAAGTAAAAAATTAAAAAAGTAATAAATATAGATTTAATCCATTATAATAATATTTTAGGAATTATATTTTGTAAAAATATAAAAAATACAATATATATATATGTATTAAAAAAGTAAAAAAAATTAATTATAAAAAATTTAATTTCGACGGAAAAGTCATATTTCAACCGAAATTTCGGCTACTTAACCGAAATGTAAAATTTTGTCCATTTTGACCAAGGAAACGAAATTAATTACTACGTGAGGAACCCATTCACATCCCTATTGAACGCGGGAGCCACATGTGACCGCGTTGGTTACATCATTAAACCAATTTTGTTGAACCCATCTCCCATCGCATCCATCTGCCCGTAGAACCCTAAACCCTAGAGAGAGAGATGGAGAAGAAGGCGGAGGAGCTGCTGTGCGAAGCGGCTCGGTCCGGCGACTGCGACAAGGTGGTCGAGCTGGTGGAATCGGGCGGCGCCGACGTCTCCTACTTCGACGAGCACGGCCTCACCCCACTCATGCACGCCGCACGCGCGGGTCACGCCGCCATCATCAAGACCCTGCTGGAAGCAGGCGCCCCTTGGAACGCCCTCTCTCCCTCCAATCTCTCCGCTGGCGATTTCGCCATGGAACATTCCCATCAGGACGCCTTCGACCTCCTCCTCAATGCAGGTCCATACCCTTCTTTTCTTCTTCTTCAATTCCATGGAAAATGAGACATCTTTCCTGTTTGTTTGTTTGTTTGTGCAGGGATTCAAGCGGAATTGGTATTGGGGACGATAGAGAGGGTGAAAAACAAAGATGGCCGTGATGTTGATGGTGATTATTTGGAAGAGAGGGTTTCTTTCAGCGAGGACAAGCTGATGGATTCCAATTCAAAGGCGATCATGATGGCGTGGGAGAAACCACTGATGGAAGCTCA
This sequence comes from Camphora micrantha, assembly GCA_003546025.1. Classification (NCBI taxonomy): domain Eukaryota; kingdom Viridiplantae; phylum Streptophyta; class Magnoliopsida; order Laurales; family Lauraceae; genus Camphora; species Camphora micrantha. Next base: position 76,076,923 of record QPKB01000003.1, on the reverse strand, counting down.
TGCGAAGGCGATCTGCTGCGGAGGCGGTGGGCACATTTTGAATGTTGGGTTTGGGATGGGGCTTGTGGACATGGCAATTCAACAGTATGGACCTGTTAAGCATTCTATTGTTGAGGCTCATCCTGATGTTTATGAGCGGATGCTTCAGTCGGGTTGGGGGGAGAAGGAGAATGTTAAGATCATATTTGGGCGCTGGCAAGATGTCATTTCTCAACTTGAATCTTATGATGGTAACTCTAATTGAAAAACTCAGTTTCGTTATTTTTAAAATTAATGATCTATTTTGGCTGCATTTGTGTGCTTACATTTACTAAAAGAGAAAAACCATGGAGAGTAGAGCTTATTTTATGATCTGGAAATGTGCATGATATTTGTTTTTAACTATCAAAAGTTGTTAATTGATCTGTCTTTAGCTATGTGGTGGGCTAGGCTGGTGCCTGATTTCTGCTAGTTTACTTTTCATAGTTAATTAACAACTTCATCAAGAGCCTGAGATAGGATGTATGGTTAATATATGAATAAGTTGGATAAATGTCGGCTGTATGAATGTGATCCTTCTGAAACATGATTTCTTAGTATGTCTCGAGATTCTTCACTTTTTTCAACTATTCATGAAATATTCATAGCAAGTTCACTGGAGTAGCTATTGCAAACTTGAGGTTGTGGGTCAAAGTTTGCAAGCAAATGAAAAGAAAACTTTGTCAATTGCTCTCTCTCTCTCTCTCTCTCTCTCTCTGTGTGTGTGTGTGTGTGTGTTTGACCCACATTTTTCTAGGCCATCCCAGATATTCATAATGACAATTAATTGTATTACCATCTTTTTCTTCAATCCAATTTTTTTTTCATAGGTAACATATTTGAACCCACAACTTTGTGGTTATGACAATAAGCACCTTTGTGATGCAAGCTATTGTCCCCAGATTCAGAATCTGTACATAACACTGATTGGTAGAAGCTTGTTGTTGATACTCCCTTTTCCACTATTTTGCTCTAATTTGTTTCTTCTTAGTAACGAAGTTGGTGATATTGATATGCAGTTTCAGAAATAATTTTGTGAAACAATTATTCACAGTTTGGAAAGAAAGGGGGAGAAACATGGTGGGTGTTTATATAATAAAAAAGGGACAGTTTTTTTTTTTTTTCGGTTTGCATAATTTCTTTCGGTTTTTCAATTACTGATTGATTAATGATATTTCATGAATTGTTTGTGAATAATTCATGTTTCATTCATGAATAATTGGAGGAGTTGGCCCGAGATAAATTGGAATGAAGAATCAGATTTCATGTAGCTGACCCTAACATGGTTGGAACAACGCTTTGATGATGATGATTTATGAATGATTTCAAGGTGTTTCAGTGAGTCGGTGATTTTTCTTTTTGAAGAATTCTTTTTTTCCCCTTTATGAGATCCATGAGTGATTGGAGATGCACTTTTCATAATAGATTCCTTAAGAGTTTCCTAACTACAGTTGGGATTTGAATTGTCAGACCTTCACCAATTTTATTGAAGATGATGAGTCTTCAACAGTTTCCTGTGGGTTTTTAGCAGTGCCCTATTTCTATGGATGGATTTTCACTTAATTCAAAACATCTTTGGTTATTAATCTTTGGCCGCTGCACCTCTTTAATTCATCTGATTGTCTTCGACTTGTTGTCTTATGATAAATTTATTTCATTTGTGCAGGGATATTCTTTGACACCTATGGGGAGTACTATGAAGATTTGAGAGATTTTCACCAGCATCTTCCCAAGTTGTTGAAGCCTGGAGGAATCTATTCGTTCTTTAATGGTCTTTGCGGAGGTAATGCCTTCTTCCATGTGGTGTATTGTCAGTTGGTTTCTCTAGAACTTGGGAATTTGGGTTACTCGACACAGTTCATTCCCTTGCCTGTGAAAGATTGTTTGCCTGAAGAAGTATGGGAGGGTGTCAAACACAAGTATTGGCAGCTAGACACATACTACCTTCCTGTTTGTCAAGCAGGATCTGATTCTGAATGAAGTTATGATTGAAATATCTCAGCTTTCGTCCTTAAACGAACTCATTCATTGGATTAAATGGTTTTTCCAAGACTTGGTAAGTTTGACTTCCAGATAAGGCGGTCCTAACTCATAACAATGGGGACAATTAGGCAAAAAGAAAATCCAACTTTCTGCTTTAGAAACTGATTGAACCAGGCAGCCAGTACCAACTACATGAAGATTAGACCAGGCAGACCAGCACAATGGAGTTTTTAACTACATCTTCAAAACAAAGGGTCATAGTTCTGTGAAAATAATCTTTTCCATTTCACAAACACTGATTGTTACAGGCAGGCATTCCATACAGATCGTGGCTGTAAAGGCCACCATTCAGAATGCAGAGACAGCCATCTAGTGGGGACCCACTTGGATAGGTTATGAAGAAAAGAACCCCATTTCTCTTCTGCTAGCCAATGGATCGGCCATATTCAAGGGGGGAAAATCACCAGTTAGATGGGGATGGTTCAATGGAGGATATCACCACTCCATTACCTATCTAGAGAGAGAGAGATTCACCCATCTTGAGAGCATATTTGACATTTCTTTATTATTTATATCGGCATTGTTCTAGAGTGGATGAAAAGCTACACCTCGGCCTTCTTCAGTAGGAGAATGGAATATGTCACCTAAGTTGATTGCATGTGATTGCATGTGCTCATAGATAATTTTGACCATCCAAATTGTGATCCAGTGTGAGTGTAGTCTTAACCGACTGCTGCTATTATTATTGTTGTTGTTGTTGCTGCTGCCCCTATTGAATATGGATCTAGTTATTTCTTGATCACCATTTACAGTGTAGTTGCTACAAACACCATTTGAATGGCTAGATAGTTGGATCAGTGTGGTTTTTGGGTTATTCCCCATCTGCGATTGAGCCTGCTATCCGGATTGACAGTGTTGGCACTGTGTTGAGTGCATGGTGGATCCAACCCAAACCGGATTTGTATATAAATTGGCTTAAAAATGTCAACCAAACTCAACAAGGAAGTAAATGGTCAACTGGAGTGCTGGTGGGCAGGCTGATGTGCACTGGATCGTGTGCCATGCGACTTTATTGTATAATAGCAATATGGACCATATTCCAACCTGACCTGTTTATAATTGGGTTAAAATGCCAAAATCCTAATCCAGCTCACAGTTAAAAGGGATCGATCTGTGTGGAATTATCGGTCTGGATCCGGTCAGGTCGATGGTCTGGTCAGCGATTCCCATCCCTAGTTGAGGATGGGATCTGCTAGTTGGATGATCTGGAATCTGGATTACCTATGGATTAACAATGGCAAGAGTATGACCGAGACAAGTGACTTCCACATTCATCCACGGTCAACAGGTGAATGAAGGTGAGAACCATCTTTCCCATCACAGAAAGGAGTGTGTTGGATGGATCCGGATCCCCTACAGCTTCAGTGGTAGTCCATTTTGCTGCTATTCAAAATAGGAAGGTTTGGCCTATCAAATTGGCTCAGAGATCTTGCCAATAAAAAAAATAAAAATAAAAGAAGGGTATGTAAGAATTAAGATGTTGATAACCATCTAGATTAATATCATAAAATATATAATAAATAAATAAGGGGTGACTCTTTTTTTAAACTGTCCATTTTATGCCCTTGGATCTTTATCAACATTTCTTAGATCCCTTTTTTTGTGGTGAGGGAGCTTCCCAATTTCTGCCATGTTTCATATTTTGAAAAGCCATAGAGGACTCAGACCCTTGTTGTATTAACTAATGAAAAATTAGCCCTATCAATATTGTTTGCTGCACGCCTAGATGCAAACCATTTAGTTGGGCTGAATTTTTACTTATTGGCAAATTCAACCAACTGGGGACTATTAAGTGATGATTAGAAGAAAGAGAAACACAAATGAGAAAAAAAAAATTGAGAAACTGGGGACTATTAAAATATCAATACAGTGAGCATGGGAGGAATTGACACGAGACCACAAGGTACACACCAGTTTCTTATTACCAACTGAACAAGGGTGAACCAGAATATTTTCCTTGGAGGGCCTTTATGTAATAGAGAAAATCTTGGGGTCGCTAACAAATCATATACAAATCCTTCACTTCAAATAATGATAAATGAGGCCAGGGCAATAAAACCCTGAACCCAACTCAGTCCATGAAACATACCTATTTTGAACCGAAAACAACAATACCAAACCCACCCATAATAGGAGCCGTTTTTCGGACGAGGGGCACCCATTTAACGTGGACTCTTACCCATCCCTAAGAAAACTCGAACCTTAAATCTTCAATTTCCTCAGTCCATCATGTGCATAAGGTGGCCCCATAAAAAAAATAAAAAAATAAAAAAAGATATCCAGATTGTACAAGGAGAGAATTGTATAGGAAGTGAATCATGGTGGGTTCAAAAAAGGGACCAGCAGTGTCTTTCCGAAATCAGAATGGGTGGGTGGGTTTAGAATTTATCCAAATCTCTGTGGGGGTGGGTGTCTATTTGAAAAGACCTTTCCTAGTTTATCATCGGACGCCAGTAACTGAATGCAATTTATCTATGGGTGATTCTATTGGCACCCACATGTAATGCTGAACACACCCCTTTGCTGAACCCACCTCCAGCAGTTATTTTTTCAAAATATTTCTGCTGAGCCCACCCACAGTATTACCCAAACTACCCACCAAGGTCATTCTCCTCCTCTGGCTTTCCCTCGTCGACGATTTTGAAAAATCGAGCAAAGGCAGCAGCACATCGCCCCTTCTTCTTCTTGGTCGTTCTCCCTCCAAACAGCAGCAGGGCACATCGTTTGTCCTCCTCCTTCTTCTTCTTCCTCTTCTTCACACGACGCTCAGGGTATTCTTCTTCTTTTTCTTTTTCTTCTTGTTCATATGTTTATCATTTTCAAATTCTCTTTTTCTTCTTCCTCTTCTTTTTCTTCGTTAGATAGTAGAGACGTTTATTAAGATTTCATGGGGCTAATTCATGTGCATTCGTTCATCTTTCCAAAACCGTTTTCGCGAGCTGCTCGGCACTGAAATGTTGGGCAATTTCCATCTGCACGGCACACATGTGCTGTGCAAAAAAATTTTGCACGGCACACATGTGCCGTGCAAAACTATTCTGCACGGCCTACATGCGCCGTGCAGAAATGCATTGCACGGCCTACATGCGCCGTGCAGGATTTTTTTTTTTTTTTTTTTTTTTTTTTTTTTTTTACTTTTTAGGAATACATAATGGCCAAATATGAATTTTCCATGACCTTATGAAAACCCAGTGACGGGCTAATTATTGCACCCAGATAGCTCAAAATACGCAACATATCCACAAATAGTGACGGGCGGAACTTGAGGGAGGGGGTGGTCCCTCTCAAAACTTTTTTCAAAACCTGAGGTGTTTTTTCCCATATGGCTCCAATCTTTTTTTTTCTTTTTTTTTTTCTTTTTTAAAAAAGAGCACTCCCAAATAGAAAATCTTCCTGGGTCCACCCTTTCATATCCAGGTCATATCCTTGCCATATGCTGCCATATCTGAGCAACAAAGGTCAGGACACAAAATGGAACACATCAATGTAGAATAGAGCAAAACATAACAGGATGCCATATGCTAGGCTTCTCTTCTACTAGTCTTCTTTTCTTTCTTTCTTTTTTCGCTTTCCCCTCTGTTGTATAGGTAGCCTTCCCTTCTGCAAGTTACTTTGTTATATTCTCTGTTGTTCTTTTATTCTTTTTGGAGCCCTTCCTCCCTTGACTAGCCCATTGCAGGTCTCCATATGCTTTGCTGAACTGGTCAGTGGTCAGCTTACCGGGCCTGTCTAGGGATGTGGGTGTCCATTTGTACAACAGTTCCACTTGTATAGTGGGTTCTTCCTCCTCTTTGAAAGTTTTTAATTCCACTAACACCAAACCCCAACACCCCCACCCCCACCCCTCCCCACCCACCCAACACACACACACCCACCCACACAAACACACACAAAAAAAAAAAAAAAAAAACACCCCCCTCCTTTCCCTTCTCTCTCTCTCTCTCTCTCTCTCTCTCTCTCTCTCTCTCCAAAACCAAAAAAAAAAAAAGGATGGACTGAAATCAAAGGACTGAATTTCTACTTTAAAAGTATACAAGAATGAATTCAACCTCTAAAATACATGTTGAGCTGTTACATGTTGAAACAAATGAGAAAAAGAACTCACATGATCCTCAAACTCAGGGCTAGACAGATTCATTGAGAGATTTCTCATCAACAACAAGATCTGGACAGCCACCAAAGTAAATGAATTAGTTGCAACAACATACTTGAAACATTATATGCTCACAGACATAGATGAAGAATATTATTAAACACATTCTAATTTTTTTTATATTAATTTACTTTTGACAATATTTTGAAGTTAGGCACCTCTTTAGAGCACGAATTGACAAATTCCAAAAGGAAAATGTAGGCATAACTTCTTAGAAAAGTTCCCTCCAATGAATAACAATAATGATAACTTGATTGTTTTTGCCCAGATTTCATCCAAAGTGATGGCCCACCAGATTATTGGACTGTGAATGTTTCTGGTAAATTGTATATACATCCCACATCCCTTTATGAAAAGTGAGTGTTTTTTAAAATTCACTTTTCACAAAGGGATGTGGGTGTGCTCATCATAATGCGAGGGTGCATATAGAATTCCATTTTCTTCTATTACGCTTTATCTATTCTCTTCATGATTTTTATTTTTAACAGGTTTGAAGAAATGCCGAGGAGACCATCACGCCGTATTGGTGGCACCTCACGTCCGACAGGTGAAGACGCTAGTACTTCTAGCGAACCACCGAGAGTGCGGACGAAGATTGGCGTTGCTAGACCTCCTCGCCGAGGTGTGCATGCCAGTTCTTCGACAAGCATCCGTCAACGGCCAACAGCGTCTGAACGAAGACGCAAAATGGTTCAGGATCCACTGCCCGAGCCAGTTGACGAGGATATAGAGAGCTCTTCAGAGGATGATTCCTCAGGGGATGAAGCAGGGCCGTCTAGTCCTCCACAACTGGCTAGTCATACTATAGAGGCAACAGGGGAGGATGATGGATCAGATGAGGATGCACAGCCATCTAGTCCACAAGCAGCGGCAGCAGGTGACGGTCCTATTCCCGGCGGTCCCGCCGACCTATCCGTCCTTGTGAGTATTAGGACGCACGTGGCCATTTCCATATGGGACGGAGAGGTAAAAGTTAATTATTTTAATGTTTTAAGTAATTGTTTTCCAAATAAGTAATCGTGTTCCTCGGACTACATCGAGTGGTACACTAGGACATCACACACCCGTGTACAGAACCCCGCCCGCCATTCCCACTATGACCCCAATGAGGGTAGAAATGACATGACTCCAAGAACTGTAAGTACATTTTTACCTATCATAATCCTTTGACATTGATGCATCATATTCATTTGACACATTGTATTGTTTGTTATAGATCCATCGAGCGAAGGACCATATTCGTGCCACGCTTGCACGAACGGATGAGCCATCTGACTTCTATATTCGGGCATTGCAGACTACCCTCGAGATTCTGGAAGGCTTGCCAGTGACATACCGCCGGCGTTCGTAGCAGCGTTGATAGTCATATCTTTGGATTGTTCACACTGAGTTTTTTTTTATGAAATGTATAAGAAACTTCATGGAGGAATACGGTTACATTTTTTTTTTGAATCGATGTGTATTCCGAAAAATTAAATGTATTACAAACTTTAATGTGTCAATCGAAGAATTTTGTCATTTTGTACGGACTTCTATTCTCTTTGTCTTCTTATATGAGATGGTTGTTGTCTTCATTTTTTAGATGAAAAATAATAGATCTGCTCGGCACATGTTGGCTGTGCAGAATTGCTTTGCACGGAACATGTTGGCTGTGCAGAATTGCTTTGCACGGAACATGTTGGCTGTGCAGAATCGTTTTGCACGGAACATGTTGGCTGTGCAGAATTGCTTTGCACGGAACATGTTGGCTGTGCAGAATCGTTTTGCACGGAACATGTTGGCTGTGCAGAATTGTTTTGTACGAAACATATTGGCTGTGCAATACACAGATTCATTCTCTTGTGCCATATAGAAAACATTGCTCACAAGGGTCTTCACTAATATTGTTCACAACATAATAGCATACAAAAATTAATGACACAATAACATAATAACATACAAGTTTACATCACATTGAATGTGCAATAATTTAATCACTGTCAATGTTAACCGACTCCTGGGTTGCAACACTCTCTCCAATAATTTCTTTGAATCGATCGATGCTATAAGCATATGGTATTTGCCATCCATCTGCATTTGGGTGGTGGTGTATATGCCAATTTGTAGCAATGGGAGGCATGGGAGCCCCGGGGGTCATAAAGACCTGTACGAAATGGTTTCCATTGACAAAACCAATGGCGATAATTTTGTGAGAGCAAGGTGGAATCGGGGATGACTTCAAAGGCAGGAAAGTAAGGCATTGCTGCACGGAAAGGTGGACCAATACAACGTTATAATATGAAGCAATCAGGTGACCCATGTCTGGCATTGTCATCCAACGATCATATGAAGGATTGCTATCATAATACGCCAATGCATAATACAGCTCCCCAACCCTCTCATCTCCTCCATATACCAATGAATAATAGTGCTGATACCTCTGCAGTTCATTGCTCAAATCCAGTCTAACCTGCTTCCAACTATCCTCACCCATGCCCAGAAGACCAGCTATGGCTCTGAATCCACAATTACCATCCGCAACAACATCCTTAACAGTCTCTATATAAGGTCCTAGAGACTTAGGAAGCAAATGCTCTAACGTGCATGATCGAGAGCGGCGGACACTCAGTTTTTTAGGTTGCTTCTCCGTTACACCCAGACGATTTGATCCAGGTAGAACGCTATCTTCGATCGAGAGTGCATACTCAAAAGCCGATGGCTCCCGACGCGTAGACGAATCCAACTTCTTCTTCTTTGAGGATGAACGACCCCGAGTATTGAATTTAACATCTGGCTCAAGAAGAGAAGTAGACGAAGGACACCCCAATTCTCTGAGTTTTTTCAATATTTGTATTTTTCCAGCGTCATCAGTACTCTGAAATTTCTTATTGATCAACTCGAATTCGGAAGTTGTGGTCAACTCGATGGCTTCATTCACTTTAGTGGAGTCTAAATTGAGCTTTCTCCAGTACTGATGGACACAACTCAGTGGTATTTGAGTGCCTTCCCTTATGTATTCGGCAATTTCGTGTGCACATGGTAATCCATGGGTCCGTCGAATTACACACCCACATGTCGCCGAATCAGGACCAATATAACCAGCTCTTATCGACTCATTCAGGATTATATCCAAAGCATTCCTTGATATAAATCCTCTCAACTCACGAAACCATGCCGGTTTGAACTTATGTTGCACGGTGTTCATGCTCTTTTCAAAAGAAGCCTTTATCTCCGTAAAGAGCAACTCCAGCAATGCATGTATTACCTTCCAGGACGCATCAAAGCTACAGTTCGATGTGCCAAGGTGTCTTTTCAATTTTGCATGTGCGCTCTCAGCCCTGTTCGTAGTTACGTTTCCAAAGTGCATATGCCGATCCGTCCAAGCAGCCACAAAATGTTCCTTGTGGTTATTCAACCACGAGTTCTTCACATAATCAACAGCATGTGGATACCCACAAAAATTCCTTTCCAAGGAGCTTAGAAGTTGACTGTAGTCATTTTCCGTGGGAGAGACTACCAACATGTTCCAACAAGTTATAAACGCATCCCATCTGTCGTTGGTCTCAAAATACTTCTTACAATTTGCCAAGATGTTCCTTGAAATATGCCACCTGCATAATAAGTTTGCTGCATTCGGAAAAACAATGTTAATTGCATTAATCAGAGCTAACTCTCTGTCGGTGACAATCACACGGGGCATAATGCATCCATCCATTAATTCTTTCAGCCTCTCCAAAGCCCATCTGTAATTGGCCTCCCTCTCTGATTGAAGGTACACAAAAGCAACGGAGAAAGTCAATTGAGTAGATGTGACACCAACAATCTCAAGCAAGGGAAGTCGATATCTATTAGTCTTGTATGTGGAATCCATTATCAAAACTTCTGGAAACGCACGTAACAACTGAATAGATGATGGATGTGCCCAGAATAGGTCCATCATAGCATCCGTAGCGTCTTTGCTAGTGTGATACTCAATGTAGTTATTCTGATCCAAATGCATCATGAGTTGCTGCATCTGTGATCGACCGGCCAATTCAGTCACCCTCCACTTCTGACGAGCATTGTAGATACTCTTCATCGTAGTGGTGTTGTGTACGTCCCTTTCCTGTAATGTTCGAAGGATGTTCCTCGGCTTCACCAAACTCTTCGACATATCAATCAAAACATTGATTTCGTCTCCAGAAAGCCTCCCGGCGAACGAGTGCCCCTCGAGATGTTGTGCATTTGGATGATTATGCACTCCACAAACCACTGTTAACATCCAATCATCGTCATTTGCCAACTTCCGGCCCTTCAAAGCAAAAGGGCAACTACATTTCTTCGTTCCCGTTACCTTATTAGGATTTTTCTTGTGGCAGACATTCGAAGGACCCTTATAACTTCCGCTTCTCTCACAAGATAAAACTATTCTCGGCTTCCTACCATCTCCACCAGCATCTGAAGTTTTGATTACAATTACCAAGCCATGTTTCTTTCCAACTTCCCTTGTCCATTGGATTAGGTCTTCTCGGCTTCTGAATATTGTGTCAGTGGTGAAAACATTAGTAAAATCCAAAGAGCACTCACTGGCACCGGTTGATTGAATCTCCTGAAAATATGAATGCACAAGACTTAGTACATTAATGCACAAGACTATATGCCATCCTTGTGAAATGTGCTCGGTTTACTTCTGCTGTGCAAAATTAGTTTGCACGGCAGACTTCTGCTGTGCAAAATTAGTTTGCACGGCAGACTTCTGCTGTGCAAAATTAGTTTGCACAGCAGACTTCTGCCGTGCAAACTAATTTTGCACAGCAGAAGTCTGCCGTGCAATCTAATTTTGCACAGCATAAGTGTGCCGTGCAAAATATATTTGCACGGAAAAGAGTTGCCGTGCAAATGCAAGATGTTTGACACTTTTTGGCCGTGCAGTATGCATTTGCATGGCTCTGGAGTACCGAGCACGACGCGCGAATTTTAAATTAAGCGTTGGAAAGGAAGTCAAGATGTATACCTCCTCTTCATGGATCGTCAGTTGCTTGTCCATATTGAAAAATGCCTACTTCAAATCGAAAATGTGGTGTAGGGAGATGAGTACCTCTAATATCTTTGAACAAATGGAGGAGACTTGAATAAACTTTTTAATAGTTGGAGAAAGATGATGAGGAAGGAGAAGAAATTCAATGAAGATGAGTGCAGATGAATAGTTTCGAAACAGTGGATAAATGTGATAATGAAGGATAAGAAGAAGAAGAGGAGGAGGAGGAGATGAGTAGAACCAAGGGCAGGGCAACGAGACGATGCTAAACAGCCAAAGGAAGCAGAGGATGATGGAGAAGGGTTGTTTCGTCATTTCACATGGGGGCATTTTGGTAATAAAAAAAAAATTAAAATGTGGGTGTGTACAGCATTACATGTGGGTGCCAATGGAATCACCCTTTATCTATTTCTCTCTCTTTTTCAAAAGTTCGCTTTTTTAAGCGGGAGGTTCCCCGAGAGTGCAGAACCGTTGGCAGAGAGGGAGGGAGGGAGAGAGAGAGAGAGCCTGCCTATTCATTCCAAGTCCAACCCAACCTTAGAAAAGATCTAACCGTTCCATTTCGTCGTCCCCAACCTCCTCTCATTCTCCTTCTGAGAGTCCTGAGGAGGGAGAAATCGAAAACATCCAATTGAATCCGCTCGAATTCATTTTCCTGAAAAACTTTGATTTCCTCTATCTCTGTCTTTAATTCCTAGGATGGCTTCCAATTTGGATCAATGGGAGAAGGACCCTTTCTTCTCCGCTGCAGAAGAAGTCCAGGATTCCGCAGACAGGTATTGCTACTATCAACTCCCTTTTTCTTTCCTTTTCTTCTATATGGGGTTTCAAGAGGCATTTCCGCCTCCCTCTCTCACTTAGGATTGGAGATTTTAGATTTTTTTTTTTTTGTGTATGTTTGCTTTGGAAGAATGGAATCCAAGTATCGGAGATGGATTCACGTGAAGGGAGACGCGGTTGATTCTTCTGCTGACGACCTTCGCAGAGAGCTCCAAACAACCCTCGGCACCACAAAATGGCAGGTCACTTTTTTATTTATATATCGTGTATAATTTATTTTTTTTTGGGGGTGTTTAATATTGGTGGAAATTGGGGTTCTTTTTAAATTTTTTTAGATTGTTCAATTGGATTTGTTTCGGGGTGGTTGATGCAGCTCGAGGAATTTGAACAGGCGGTCCAATCAAGCTACGCTGGCCTCTCGGCCGATGAAGCAAAAACCAGGCACCGCCAATTTGCGGTTGCAATTGAGAGCCAAGTCTCAAAGATTGAGAGTTCATTACGGGATGCAATCATTGAGGATGGACAGAAGGAGCTTCCTTGGGTGCAATTGGATGAAGGGGAAAGAGATGAGCTGGCAATGTTTCTTATAGGTTCGACAACGGAAGGAGTCCAGGTTGGGACAGGTGCTGGGAAGGGTGGACAGGGAAGGGATTTGGGGCTGGTGATGGAGGAAGGAAAGCTGGAGTCTTCCAAGGATTTGCGCCATTCAGATGAATTGGGTTTACATGAGAAGAGAGAAGAGAAGGGGCAAGGGCATATGAGGTCAGTGAGCGCTGGCGGGGACCTTTGCGCATTGAAGATTGTGGTGGCCAATGATGGTTCACGAGCCCATGGGGTCTCATCTGATGGTAGGAAGGGCCTGGCCTTTCCGAGGATCGCGAGCTTCTCCGATTTCATCAAGAGCATGGAATCTACATCCCAACCGAAGAGGTCGAAGAATGGTTTCAAGAAAGAAAAGAGTAGGGACTGTCTTAAAGCGATGGATATGGAACCATTACAACCTCATCACCTGAGTCAGGTGACAGATTCCATACCTCTTCTTCTTCTTCTTCTTCTTCTTCTTCTTCTTTTTCTTCTATATTTTTTCAATCATTGCTTGTTGATGGAGGATTCCATGCCAAACTTGTGCTGTTTGAATTTTGGGCTAGATTGATCTAGTGGATCTGTTGGGGCCCCACAGTGAGTGGGCAATGCCGCATGAGGAGATCACAGGCAATCCTAGCAATCCATTGCTGGCCCGCAATTGATTGATTAAACGAAGTGTAGATTGTAGTCGATGTGTAGTGCCCAAAAAAAGAAAAAGTCCCACCTCCCATCCCTTGGATTATTTTAATGAAGGACATTTACAGCTTGTTTGTTTGCAATAAAATACATACAAGGCCAAATGAGCCCCCACTAAAGGATTATTAAAGAGGTGAGGTTTGAATGATAGGAGGTGGGTGTGAAGGATATAAGGTAGCAAGCAATGTAGATGGAACCTTGACTTTCCTGGGATTTGAATTGTTTGGGTGATGGCTTGGTATTCATTTCCTATGTTCCCTTGATTCAGTTTCCATTAAATGAGAGGTTATTTGATGTCATTTTTTTTAATATTCACCTTTTATTTTCATTTAAACCACTTATGGCATGAATTCCTATATATTTTTTTGCAAACAATATGGTCCGTCCTTTATTGGCTTAGGTTGATTGTCTCTATCACTAAAAACAAAGGATCACCAGTCCTCAGCATTTTATTATACCTTTGTATAATGTAGTTTTTGCAAGCACTTTTGCTTATTATGAAAAGAGCCCGTGCCATAGCAGAAGGTGCTCACAAATGCAACATTGAGGTTGTGGGTTCAAGTCATCTTACCAATAAAAAAAAATGAACACTTCTGCTTACTATGTCTATCTGTTGACCTTGAAGGGCATTAATGCATGCTTTGAAAGGACCAAGACCTGCCTTAAGACCTGTGATGGGTCTTATGATAAGCAGCTCTATGGATGGCTTGGTGCATTCCAAAGACAGATTCAGAGGTCTCAGTACCAATTCCAATACAGTCGAGCTTATCACAAGATGATGTTTTGGGTTGTCCTCATCATTTTCCTAATTGGTAAGCTACTCTAAATCGGGTGTCATTTATTAATTTTCTGATATTTCTCTCTCTTTCATGTGCAGAATATGTTGTTAATTGAGTGAAGTTTCCTCATCACAGTCTGACTTTCACTATCTTCAAAGTTTTTACTCTTATCAAACCATTCACTCTGGAACTGAAAAGGAGGCCTTTTTTGTTATTTATGAACTTGATTTAGTGCTTTTGTAGGTAGCCCTTGCTTGTCTGTATTTTCATAATACACACCAAAGTGTATTGGAGCATGCTTTTCACATGGTTTCAAACCGATCTGTTGTTTTTTGTTGATTTTTTCCCCTGAAAGATACTGATACCAATGACAAGAATAAGAGCATGGGAGAATGGAACAGGCTGGAAGAAGCCATGGTTGAGCTGGGGAGACTAGAATTAGAGTGAGAAATCTGTTGTATTGTGCTTGTGGATAATGTCTCGATGGGTGCTTTACTAAGGGGTAGTGTATGGTTTGCTAAAGAAAATGTACTTCAGAGATGTCTTTATTCTGAGGAAGAGGAAGTAGTGCAATGGTTCTGATCTGCTTTAAGTCTGCTGGTTTGCTTTAGGTCTTCTTCAAGGATGAGGATGAATGGAATTTTAGGATTTGAAGTTTGTATTGAAAATGGAAACTTACGGTTGCAATAGGAAGAAGGGAAGGGCAGAGGTGATGGGTGGATAGCAGCTACAGGCATGTTGAAATGGAAAAACAGGTAAAGAATTTTGGTATGGAGATTTTCAGAGAACCGATAGGGAAAGTTTTGATGAACTTAAGAGTGATTAAAAATCAAAAGGAGAAGTTTGTGCCATAGTGTCCCAGTCGGGTATCCAACGAGACGGTAGATTACAATACCAATCGAAGGCAAGCCCTTCTAGCGAGACTGGGAATTGCTTTAGACAAAGCGCGGAATTTTGAGCTGTTGTTCCGCATCTTTGTAAGAATTGCTCTAAGTGTGCGGCGGGATCCCCGAAGCCTCTAACTATTTTGAAGCTGGGTAACTGGTACCCTTATCGGAAAGGGTTCTTCATCTACCTCCCCAGCGTATGGCGGGCTTATAGGGCGCAGGTCTCCGTTAGGCGGAGTATAGCGATGGTTGGGGAAGGGACAAATGGTGAAGGGAAGAAGGTTACTGGCATCAGGTACTGATTGGCTAAAGGTGAGTGTCTCGGGGTGATTTGTATTAATCCTTGGGTCATAGGTCTATGCTGCTGGAGTCTTCAGAAGAAGGTGCTGCAAATAAGCTGTTGTGGGTAATGTTGATGCCTGGATTGGAACGAAGTGTTTTCTATAGTGTGTGAGGAGAGGCATATGATCTGGGTTCAGTTCTTTACAGTTCCACTTCATGTCTGGGATTACTGAACCTTCAATTTATTTATTTTTCCAACTTTTTGAAGGTTGAAAACTAAGAATATTGGGGGAACGATGAGGGATTTCATCTTGATTGATCTTATGGCAGCCAAAGTGAAGGTATAGGTTCACTAGATTGCTTAACAAAGCTGACTAGTGGATTCTTTTTTTCAGACCTTCAAGTTCTTGAAGGTCGCTGGTGGCTTTCTTAGTCTTCTTGATGGAGCCATGAATGCCCAACCGGAAAAGGGACTTGTGTGAAACCTAGCCCACTTATGTTAATGCCAATAAGAGTCCCAAGAATTTATGAAATTCTCACAGTTTGGTTTTTATGAGAGAGAAATGTTTCTTTATGAGAATTTACGAAATCCTCCAATAGTAAAGGTGATGTTTTGATTTTGTTTCTAGAAATGTGGGATTGGAGATTCTAATAGAGTGGAGTTTGTTTGTCCCGGTTAGAATGGTTTGTATTTACTTTTATTTTCCTGGTTTTAGCTTGTCTTGGTCATTAGGCCTGCTAAGACTGGTTTTTGTCTTCTGTGTCTTTTTTTTATTGGTGTTGTTCGGAATTTGTATTCAGGAATTTTTTTTTTTTTTCTAATTTGTAATAAATTAACTACCCTTCATGAGCGATGCCCAATGAGTGACATCATAGTTACTATAAGCATCACATCTTGAACTTTATGCAATATTCTAATAATTTATATAGCTTCAACATGGCTTAAGATAGAGTTGAATGGGAAATAGGAGCTTACAAAGCTGTCCCTGGATAGATGGGATAAGGCTTCAATTTGATTGTGATTTTAAACATTTCTATTGTTTCCCTTCCATGATTTTAATAGAAGGCCAAGTGCGAGAAGTGCCCAAAGCGCCATCCCTTGACAAATAGTGTGATTGAATGTTGTTGACAATATCTTGGATGGATTTTTTATTTTCCCAAGCTAAAAACAAAAGATTAGATGCAAATTAGATCCTTTTTTCTTGTCCTTTTTTTGTTAAAGACTTTATAAATACATAAAGGCATTTTCCCTTGTTGTTATATTGGCACATACTACACTGGTAAATGCTAACATTTCATCGATTCTCAATTGCAGAGCATCTTATCCAATCTACTTGTCTTTGCAGTTGTACTTGCATTAAGTCTGAAGGAGCTATAATGTTTTCATTCATCATAGGGTTGTTGCTACATGGGGGCAGGAGTCACGAAGCCTTCATTTTGGTGGATGATTGAGGTAATGTGGGTTTTGTGTTCCAAAATATTTTGATATTGTAAGAAAATGTAAACAAATGCCATTCTGGCCCGTATGCATCGCCCACCCATGTGTAGCCACATGAGGAAAGCGCCTAGTTATTTGACAATTACAATGCAGTTTTAGGACTCATTGCGAAATATAAACTTAATGCCATTGGAATGTTTTGAAACCTTTATTTTGCTAGCTACCATTTAAAATATATGAAGTATGATATAATAATAACTCTGACTTGAGAACTAGCTATTGATATATATAATCAGAAAAGAAAACAGAAATAATGTGAAGAATTAAAGAAGTAGAAGTCTTAATGTGCATGAAACCATTCTATTTCCCCAACCCGCCCCATCTTTTGGAATAAAGCAGTCTTCTGGTTCCATCTAGAGTCTATCTTCAACTTGATAATATCCTATGGAGGGTTTGATGCCGGAAGTGATATGAATTCGATCCACCTTGAAGGGGGTGCCTCCTTCTGCAACTCCATCTAAGTGGTTGCTGAGCATCAATTTCAAGATGTTTTTAAGTTTGTGACACTGATAGGAGTGTTTTGTCAAATTTTCAATGACAAATATTTGGTGTTTATCATCCCTAATATTTTCAAGTAACTTTCTTTCTGTTGTTGATGACAGGGTGCTGTGCAGATGGCAGTGAGTTTATGGAAGCATAGCAGAAACAATCTTCTTTGCCATTTGGTAAATTGAAGTGACACTTGAACCCCCATTTGTATATTGTTCTTGCGTCGTTTATTGTTACATGTAAAGTTTTTCTTGTATTTATGCCACCAAGAGAAGCCATTGATTAAAGAGGTTAGCAGATATGCCTGTTTTTCAAATGACAAAACTTTCCAAGGTGTCAAAACATCCAGATTGAATAGGTAAACTTGTTTCATAGCTGAAATGCTTCGGGGACGATGTGCGTTTGTGCACATAGATGCAGAATATGCCTGCAGCCGGCTATCCTCTATTCAGAAAGAGGTCAGGCCTGTACCATCCACTAATGTTGAGCTGAGTTTTTCTTAGCCTACAGAAATTATAGTGATGCTGTAAAGATGGTAGGATGCCAGATGCCTGTAGTTTTAAGCTTATTTCCTTCACCTCAGTTTCTTTCTTCTTTTTTTTCAGTGTTAGTTTTAAGCTGCTGTTCTGAGTCTGACACTTTATTCCAAATTTCTTACCTGAGGCACATAATTATGTGAGTCATGCTACAAATGGGCCTCATGATCATAGCAAGATTGTGGATCCAAATCAACAAAACTGTCAGTGAAAATAGTATCAGTTAATGATGTGTAATCACCACCTTCTATCACAAACCTAAAATTTCCGATCAATCTGATCTTTAGTAAATTCTTAATCCACAAATGACAATAGCAGCTTCTATCCGGTGGGATCATGTTTACCTTATCACCATAAGGCTCTAGCTTGAAAAATCGGGTATGGACATATTACTTCTCTACGAATTGTCCAGGCAGATATCTTATCTTGAAAACCATCTGATCAGGGCCGCCAGCTGAGATGGCTAAAAAAAAAATGTTTCTACCTAATCAATTTTTCTCTATCTCATTCAACAGATTATCAAATGAAACAAAAGATTTTAGGCTATATGTAACATATCATATGCCCTTTTCTATCCTGTTATTCACCATTCAAGCAAACAAGGGGCTGAAGGAAGCAGGCTATAGTAGCAATCTAGTTGGTTTTTTGGACAACAACCGATTCACAAGCCTATCTAGGTGCTTTTGCTGTTTAAGTAACTGAAAAGCCCCCATATCAAAGAATTCAACAATCTAGACGTTGGTGATGGTTACTACAATTTGTTTACCATCCATCATCTCTGTTCCCTTTCAAATCAATGAAATAGATTGATTGGGGCCGTTTGGCTGGCTTGTGAAAAGTGAAATGAAATCATTTGAATAGGGGGCAAAATAAATTAATAGGAGCCACCCCAAATTAGGTTTAAAGTAATGCAACTTACACTTGTAATTGAAATTAAAATGTCAACGGACGACTGATTCAGCCAAAAGATGATAGGCTGAAAGGACTAGCAGCTGCAGGGACAATTGTCAAAAGATGAGGTAGCTCCTACTCTTACACCTTTTTTTATTATTTTTGTTCTGATTAGGTTTTAAGCTATCTGTAACGCTTTCCTTCCATGATTGTGTTTGTGCTATATCTGCTAATTAATTATGTTAAAAGAAAACCAGCCATATGACTTGAGGAATCTGGGGCTAGGGCTAGGGCTAGGGCTGGACCTGGCTCGATTGAGTTTAGCCTTTGTTAAGGCGTGGGGGGTGTGGTCTGGAGCCTGTTTGTTTTGTTTTTATAAGATGATGGCTAAAGTAGTCAGGGATTAATGTTGGAGTCGTAATAAGATTCTTTATTTGGCTTGGCCTGGTTGTTCAGGTCTAGCCTGCTTTGAACTGGATGCGACCCTGAGCTTCAGAGTTCAGACCCATGGGCCTGTACCATGTCAAATTTGCCTCCCAGTAACTGAATTGGTGCGTTTAGGGCGTGTTTGTGTGGCCGCATTTCTTTAAAACAGTACATGCGTATAAAATTTGGCTCCCTTTTCTGCAAGTCAAAAACAAGCCTAAAAAATAACTGAATTTTACTCAATTTATTTGAACAGCTTTTCTATGGAGGCAGAAAATCTTTTTTCTTTTTAACATGGAAGTGGAAAAATTCCAGGGAACCAATTTTCTGCGGATGTATACATATGGTCTATTGGGGCTTACCTATTAGTGAAGGATTTGATTTGGCTCTCCAATTCAGAGTCATGTTCCAAAACCAAGCTTTAACTAATATAAACAGAATAATTCCGAAGGGTAGCTCAATTGGTTTAGGACTACGGTTTGCACTAAGAAATTGTGGATTCGAAACTGCACTATTACACTAGGGCCGTAGGAAAATTTTATTCGGAGGTTGTGGATTTGAAATTGCACTATCATACTGAAGCTACAGGAGAACTGTACCCGACTTTCTCCTCTCGCCCGTAGAGATTATTCTTGCACAAGTAATAGAGAAACTCAGCGTTATTAAAATAAAAAATAAATAATAAAAAAAAAAGAAATGAAAAAGAGGATGTTTGTAGGGCACACATCAATCAAGTTCCATAATTTTTTTTAGACTAATCTAAACGGTAAGGCCCCTGAAAGTGGACGATCTGACAAGTGGAACCATGGTTTGGAAAAGAAGCCTCCTCTCTTCCTCCCAAGTCCCAATATTTGTGGCAATTGGCAGGCAACCAATAAAAAGTAAACAGACAAATTGATTCAAATACGAGTCACGACTAGGACCCACTCCTTTGACCTCCCTCTCTCCTTCTTCCACGTCTGATTCTGACCCGTCTCCAAAAACCACAGTAACATCCATTCATCTTCCCTTCCCTTCTTTCACAAACCCCTTTTTCAATCCCACCTTCTCTTCTTCTTCTTCTTCTTCTTGTATTTCTTCTCCTGCTGGTGCTGCTGGTGGTAAAAAAACAAAGAACAAGACATGTTGCAGAGATTTTTTAGGCCGCTGGGTCTGTGCTGTGCAGATGTTGGAGACCCTCTTCTTTGGCACGTGGACCTCAAATCTCACGTGCGAGGCGATTTCTCTCTCGCCGTCGTCCAAGCCAACTCTCGCCTGGAAGACCAGGCGCAGGTCCTCACCTCCCCCTCCGCCACCTACATCGGCGTCTACGACGGCCACGGCGGCCCCGACACCTCCCTCTTCCTCAACTACCACATCTTCAACCACCTACAAAGTAATCATCCTCCTCCTCCTTTTTCATTTCCATGGAATTCCGTTTCCTAGCCATGTTTTACTTGAGATTCTCTTTATTGTTAAGGAAAAATGCCAAACAAGATTGATCCTTTTTGTATGGATCGATGGAATTGTTTAGGAGACTGAGATTCCATGGAATCTGTGCCTCTGCAGTCTCAATTTCTAATTCAGTTGTTTCAACACAAATAAAAATCTGATTTTTTTTGTAATTTAGAGTATGCTATGGAGCAAGGGGGATTGTCAATTGATGTGATTAGGAAGGCATTTGAGGCAGCAGAGCAGGAATTCTTTCAATTGGTGAAGCGATCATGGCTCACCAGACCGCAGATCGCTGCGGTGGGGTCATGTTGCTTGGTGGGGGTCATCTCTGATGGTGTTCTGTATGTGGCGAATCTGGGGGACTCGAGGGCGGTGCTTGGGCGAGGAGTTGGGGATGGGCGGAGGAAGGATGTGGTCGCGGAGAGGCTTTCTACGGATCATAATGTGGCGGTGGAGGAGGTGAGGAAGGAGGTTAAGGCTCTTCATCCAGATGATTCGCATATTGTTGTTTATACGCGTGGGGTGTGGAGGATTAAGGGGATTATACAGGTATTATGAACTTTCTTTGATTTTGGTTAATGATGCCTTTTGGGGTACTATGTAGTAGATTGGTATTCTTTAACTTAATTGCTAGCTGTTTCATTCCCTTCTTGTCATGATTTTGGGGATGGAAAATGAATCATGTTTTGAGGAACTCCAATTGGCTAACAGAAACAAATGTGTAATCTCAGCATTCAATGTGCAATTTTTTCTTTTCTTTTCCTTATCAATTAATGATCCATGACTCCTTTAGTATGTGTTGGTGTATGGGAAGAACGTCGAAAATTGGAGAAAGAGAATTATGATCCCCTTTCATAGAAGTAAAGGAGATATTCAAAATTGTGAAAATTACCATGTTGTCAAACTCAATAATAAGACAACAGAACTTTGGGAGAGAGTAATGAAGCAATGTCTGAGAAAAAAATATGATATTTTTAGAACCAGTTTGGATTTACTCTAGGTAGATCCACAATAAAAGCAAGTTCTTATTGAGACAACTTGTTAGAAAAGCTTAAATCCCAATGTAGTTGTGACTTGTGTGTAGCTTTAAGAAATCCTTCCATTCATTGTAACATTATGGGATGTTCTAGGATTAGGTAGTAGGGACCCAGTGGGACCCTTGCATGGTTTCATCATACATCCCAACTTTCATTGCCCTCCTATAAACATTTGTACGGGCTGAGACCAGGAATGAAAATTGCTCTTATTATTACATGGTGTGATCTGGAGGCTTAGTTTCTCTACTTGATTGAAAATCTTAAGACTGCCTCACTAGATCTTTCACATTGGGCAGAGGATTCACTAGTTTCAGCCATATTGATGATACTAATAGCACAACATAGCCACAGGTTTAGAATGAAAGTAGTCCCTAGATAGTACTGATCTCAAAACAGCCACCAATTATAGCTTTTCAAACCAGGTTCAAATGTTTCAAAACAAGGAGAGAGAGAGAGAGAGAGACCTAATATCTATTTTAATTTCATTAAGATGCAGCCACCTAATTATCAATCTATTCATGAAAATTTGTGCGAAGGATCTGACTCTGAACACCAAGAGCTGAAACATGAAAATTAGTGTGAAGGGTCTGACTCTAAAACGCCAAGAGCTGAAACATGAACTGGAGCTGCCAACTTGCATCACTGTATTATATTAGCTTTAAGATCATTGCAGGAAAGATGCAATTTCTAACGTTTTCCTCTTTTAGGTGTCAAGATCTATTGGAGATGTTTACCTGAAGAAACCTGAGTTCAGCCGGGACCCCCTTTTCCAGCAGTTTGGCTCTTTAGTTCCACTGAAACGACCTGTGATGAGTGCAGAACCATCAATACAGACTAGAAAGATCAAGCCACATGACTTATTTCTTATTTTTGCATCAGATGGCCTCTGGGAACAACTGAGTGATGAAGAAGCAGTACAAATTGTCTTCAAAAACCCAAGAGTGGTAACTGCCGTCCTCCTAAGTTTCTACCTTATTTTTCTAGGTTTGTTTGGATATCCTCCGCATTCGTTTATGGTAGGATATCCATCTAACATGCTTCTATGTGAAAATTTGAACAGGTTCACCGTTCACCCAGCCTGTGAGTTATTCAGGCCTAGCTCATCACAATTTTGGTCAGCCTCTTTGGCGTCTGATGGGCTGTGGCTTAGGTCCACATCCTCAGGCCCAATGACTAATCTGGCCTGGTGTTGGTAGCTTGGGTGGACTGGATGTGTGCAAATAATTGACATCAACCTGTGTTTTGGCATGGGAAATCTTTTGGAGCTAGTGCCTACCATGGGGTCTAGGCCTGGCCTTGTACTATCTGATTGTGCTTGGCTAGTTCTGGCACTTAATATGTAAAAAGGTGCCTTCTGTGCTTTTCTCCTTTCCACTCCCTGTTTGGAGGTATATGTTTTTGGACATATATCTTGAGGTGTGTTTCTGAACTTCCTCTTCCAAAATTCCCTGTCCAGAAAGATGGGTTGGATCTGTTCTGCTTCTGGTTGAGATTTGGTGGAAAAATATTTACCAAAAAGTAGTGTTATTGGACTTCAAAATGTGTACCCAATTAATTGTTGCTATGTGTGGGCAAGGCAGCCAAGGCGCAAACTTCAGTTGGAGCCTATGGTGCAAGGCATGCGCCAAGATATTAGGCACCCTGCATAAGAAAAATAGTTTTAGAAAAAAATAAAAAAAAATATATATATAAGATAAAATATTAGGATTTATAAGGGTAATGCAGCCAATAATGATCCTATAAAATTATATTATTTCAATCAATAATCCCATATGTAAAAATATTGTATATATATGTGCAAATTCATAAAATTTGTGTAATTCATTTTGAACAACAAGAGTCTCAGTCCATGCTTAAAATTCAAAAGTACATGCAAATCTATGACAGACATCAACTGTCAGCCATCAACTCATGCAACTGCAATATAATTACAGAGGAGTGGTTGAAATTCATTTTTTACAGTGAATACAGAAGGAAGCATAGGTTATGAGCATACAATTGTATGCATAAACATGACATAGTTAATTCCTTCATTACATAAGGAGTTCTAGCACGGAATGTTTGGACTGAGGTGATTCTTGCAAAGGTTTTTTTTTTTATTTTTTTTTATTTTTTGTATTGGATAACCTGAGTTACGGGTAAGTCACCGCATGGTCAAAAAGGAATTTTAAGATATGCCCTTTGATCCTTCTCCATTGCTCTTGTTTTAGGTATACCACTAGTTGTAAGTTAATATGAGAAACAAAACCAGCATTCAATCATTCAGTGCAGACATTATCTCAATATGCATCCTTTTCAGTTTTATGTTGTTGTCCTTTCTTTTCTTATGTTGTTGTTGTTGTTTTGGAATGGTGGTTCTTTTAATTTCCTGGTCACAAATATAAAGCAAACACAAAATAAGATTGTAAAAACACTGCTTCAAAATCACAACCAAACTCATAATCATTCTTTCAAAACGACAAGCATAAAGCAATGTAAGGGGAAAAAAGAAGTGCGTATATTTATATATATATATATATATATTTATATGGAGATGCTCTTATGAGAGTAACTCTCACGGTACCGTGAGAGTAAGGGGTGAGAGGTTGTTGGCATTGGATATAGATGTGAGGGCCCTCACGCTTACTCTCACAGTATCGTGAGAGTTATTCTCATAGGAACATCTCCCATGTATATATACATGGAGAGAGAGAGAGAGAGAGAGAGAGAGAGAGAGAGAGCTGAACAAGTAGCTGCAGTGGCTGCAACAACCCTATGAAGAAGGGAAGAAAGTGTGCTTGGGGTTGGGGGAGTGAGCTGGTCTTCTTTCTCCTTTTCTTCTGTCTTCTGATTTTTCGTGTCTCTTCGCCCTCTTCTTTCCACCCTTTTTTCCTCTTCCATCCTCTTAACTAAAAAAGGAGCTAAATCTTAATTATGTCAGAATTCAGATGAATGGTTTTAGGATATAAAAATATAAAAATGTAACCTATAAAAACCATCTGTAATTCTCTCTTAAATCCCCCATTTTAGACATTACATTGGGCACCTTTGTATGCATCATCTGCCTAGGACACATCTTTTCATAGTGTGCTCGCCTAGGCACAGT
Organism: Camphora micrantha; assembly: GCA_003546025.1. Classification (NCBI taxonomy): domain Eukaryota; kingdom Viridiplantae; phylum Streptophyta; class Magnoliopsida; order Laurales; family Lauraceae; genus Camphora; species Camphora micrantha. The sequence continues at coordinate 76,052,308 of QPKB01000003.1, read as the reverse complement.
TCTAGTCACAAAGGGCAGGTGCACCTAGCGGTACTCAAAAAATAAATAAATAAATAAAATATTCTTGTGGGTTATTTGTTAAAGTTTCTTTATTGTCGCCAACAAAAATGTCTGGTGAATTTTGCAGGGAATAGCAAAGAGGCTAGTGAGAGCCGCTCTAACTGAGGCTGCAAAGAGAAGGGAAATGAGATACAAGGACATAAAAAAGATTGAGAAGGGTGTAAGGCGCCATTTCCATGATGACATCACTGTAATTGTGGTGTATCTTGATCACCAAGGGTCCTCGAAATTTAGAGGGACTCCTGTTGACTGCACGAGGACGCCCATAGACATATTCTCGCATAATACAGATGAACAGGAATACCCTCTTAGCCCCATATCCTGACCAAGCACATTACATATCTACCAAAGAATACACACTGATTGCTTCCATGTGAATAAATATTGTCTTATTTATATATACGTGCATATATTGGATAGACTGCTGTTGGGTGGATAGGAGCTTCATCTAAGGTGATGAGAGCAAAATGTAGAACATGGTATACACGACTATAGGTAATTCGGCTCAGGGATATACTGAAACTTCCATTAGCTTATTTCCAGATTTCACTTTCTGACTTGTTTTCAGTTACCTTTGTTCCTTATGTAGAGTTCGTTCTGATTCATGTTTTGAAGTCTTGAGAGGAGAATTAGAAGAAATTATTATTCACAGTTTCTTGTAAAGACTAGCATGCCATTTTGGAAGCTAACAGGGTCCCAGTTCCCCTGTTGTTTTACTTCATGTTTATCTAGACCGTAGTTCTCTAAATTTGAATGTTCTTTTGGGCTTTTCTGAGTAGCTCCAATCCGTTGATCGGGTGAGGATTCTGTGACAGCGAGGAAAATTATTTAGATTTTTCGTACATTTTTCTTGTGAAAAAGATATAAGATGAATTGATTTTTCTGAACATAGAGGATTTCAATTTTCCATGAAAGGAGTAAGAATGCAGGATTCCTATCTACCGTGGAAGTAGTAGTATGCGAAATGCAGAAACTACTTGTTGCACCAACGAGTCTTGAGATCGAAGGGGTCCACTTTCTGCATTTTCAAAGAACTTTTTTGCATCTTCTTCTAACGATCTATTGTTAGGTCACTGATTGAAGGGTTTGTGACTTATAACCGACCTTCCTATTTGGTGCAAAATTGGGACATTATGAATGGAGGATCTTCTTCTCTCTCTCATTTTTTTTTTTTTTTTTCTTACTTGGGTTTTGGTGGGGACTCAGATCGGACCATGTATTGATCAATCATCGATCCAAATCCTTGGACCCAATTATATTTTACTTAGTTCATGTTCAGGTCCATATAAATTACAAAAGTAGGAAAACATGATATAGCATTGTTGTTATATGGATTTGAGCGGGGTTCATTCATCAAAGTACGCAGGCTGTCCCTTTGTTTGAAGAGTACTGCCTCTTTAACGTCCGGATCAAGTCATCAACGTGGAGAAAATTTGGCTGTAACACTAGCACTAGACTGGACTGCTGCCATCCAACAAAGATGTAAGGAATGTGTGCAGTACAGTCACTTAGAAGGGTGGGATTTTATGGTCTCAAAAGAGTTTCAAAGGTAGGCGATTTTGTAACCCAGGGGCATGTTTCTTTCTTAGAATTCCAAGAATTCATGTCCGGGAGAATTTCAAATTCTCCAAAAGTTTTCTTCTTAGGTGGAATTTCAAATCCCTCTTTTTTTATGGAGGATTTGAAATTCCAATAAATGGTATAGAGAGTGGAATTCCAAGAATTTCAAAAGTTCTTTTGGGTTGTTGGAATTTGAAAAAAGCACAGCAATTTCAAATGTCAGGGGACAATATGTCACATCATGTCCAAAAAAACCTCAACCTCCCAAATTTTATTTATAAATTCCGGTAAAGATACAGGCCTTGCCCCAAAATTTAAGAGTTATCTAGCTCAAACCATTAAAGGTTGGGAAATTTTCAATATTTTCTAAATCTCTTGAAATGATTATTTATCTAAAAAGGTTGAAAAGTTTTCCTTCAAAGAGATTACTTCCGGTGGTCAATTCTTGTAGTTGGCAAGTGTTTTCCTAACTTTTTCATAATGACAAAACTATCATTCTTTATCACATAGAATTAAATTCCAAATTATCAATTAATCAAAGCAGATAACCATTCATCCAACAGAGAACTAAATCCCATAAAACCTATAAATATACAGGTAAAAGGAAAATTGAAAATTTTGACCTCCTTCCAAACACCACAATAGAGTATTCAACTAATAGAAAATAGAGACAATTACTGTATGGAATGTGTTAAAGCTGCAGAACTGTTCGATCTGTAGGATATCTCGAGCTGCGATATCCTAGGGATGTAGGATATCCCACAATCACTTGAACAGTTCGTTTTTTTTTTCCCCTTAACTGTGGAACTGCCAAACAACCATCCAAACCGTTGGATAGCTGTATGAGTGTAAGAACTAATATCGCACCAAATTTGAACCGTTGATCTATCACGGTTATCAAGAAATTTGCCAAAAAAAATAAATGTGGCTTATAATTTGTTCTTATAATTTACAAAACAACGTGACTTTTTTGAAAATTTATCAATAACCGTGATAGATCAACGGTTCAAATTTGATGCGATACTAGTTCTTACACTCATACAACTATTCAACGGTTTTGATAGTGGTTTGGTGGTCCCACAGTCAAGGACAAAAAGAAAAAAAAAAAAAGGACTATTTAGGTCTTTTCGCTTCTGATTGTGGGATATCTTACATCCCTAGGATATCGCACCTATGATCGAACAGTTCTGCGGTAAATATGCATTTTCCAGCTGTTCTGGAGTTATTGTCAGCTTTAATGCCTTTCGTACGGTAATTGTCCCTAGAAAATATTCTCCTATGGGCCCACTTCAACGCACATTTGGTCAGTGTAGCCCCTTTGATAATCTGTTCATTTAATGATCTGATATCGGGTTCAATTTTAGACTCATTAATGAACCTTCACTCGTCATTGGATTGAATTTTAAAAAATATATGAGGTTAGAAAAATCTGTTGTGGTTGGTTTTTTTTTTTTTTTCCTTTTTGATCCCTCCTGCTCTCAAAATGAAACCTTTCTGTCTGCAGTCCTCCCATTGATGGATACGCATCAAAGTGGCCCCTTCGTAGTGAGTCCAGAACTGTGCAGTGGGTCATCCATTGAAAATCCAAGCGGCTTTCTTTGTTCAAAAGGTTCTTCTTTAAATTTTATTCTACTGCAAGTTGGGCCTCATAATATTAATTATTAATATAATTATTACGTTACATTAAAGTTATTTTAATCACGTCATGATTCAATCTGCAATGGGTTGAAGCTCAACTCCAATTGAACTAAAATTTTTAAATATACTATATTATTATATAGTGTGAGGAAATTAATCGTTAATGCCGAGGTCATGAATTTTTAAAGGGGGGTTCTATTTCAACTCATGATCTCTGGGACGGGCCTGTCTCGTTGTGAACTTAACAAAGTATGATAGTCTGTCTCTAAGGTATCGTTTGGGAATGAGGTAAAATGGGAGGAAGGAAAAAAAAAAAAAAAAGGAGAAAATTGAGAGAAAGTGGAAATTGAGGGTGTTTGGGAAGAGGGGAGGGAAAGTGGGGGAGGGGAATTTGGGGGGAAAATGAGTGTGGGTCCCACTCTAAAATTTTCCAGTCAAAAGTTTGGGGGAAAATGAGGGGCAAAGAGGGGAATTTATTTCAAATTACTAAACTGCCTTTTTATCCAATTGAAACTTTTGCCAAATAAAGGATAAAATGGTCTTTTATCTCTCTACCTCACAAACAGACAAAATTATACTTTTTCAGTAATCTCCCCCCTACATTTTTATTAAAGAAGGTAAAATTAATTTTCCTCCCCTCCCTCCCCCCCTTCCAAACTTAGTGTAAATAGTACATATGATGATATGAAGGTCAGTAACAGCGGAGCAGTAAAAATAATAATAATATTGTTGTTATTATTATAGTATAAAGGAGGAAAAAACGTAGATTTGTGAGCTGAAATGTAAAAAGAAAAAAAAACAATTAAATGATTGGTTTGTGCCTCAGCATGATTGATGGGTGCCGTTCAGGTTTCTGAATGAGGAAGGATACTGTGGAGGGTTCGAGGCAGAAGATCTGAGTCAGCTGTTCGAGGCCATAAAATCTAACTGCGAGTCATGGGTGGATGGGTTCGCCCCTCTGACCGTGGGTGGGGACATGGAGTCGGTGGCAGTGCAGGAGTTTAGCCGCCCGCATCCTCTTCAACATGCGGCCAGACATAGCCCTGAGTGTGGCCCAGACCATCTTCTCCAAAGCGACATGCGGCCCCTCCTGAGCCACGTGAAGGTCCCCTGCCACATTATCCAGAGCAACAGGGACATGGCCGTTCCTGTCGTGGTATCCGAGTAGCTGCACAAGAACCTTGGGGGTGAATCCATGGTTGAGATCATGCCTACAGATGGACATTTGCCACAGCTCAGCTCCCCTGACATTGTCATCCCCATTTTGCTCAGGCACATCCGGTTTGAAATTGCTTCGCTTACTAGTCTTAATACTAGTGAAACCGATAATGTATGCCATTATATATGTGTGGGGTTATTTTCGTAATACAGAGATAAGCCTGATTTCGGTAAGAATACCAATTAGGCTTGTCTTGACCTTAGTCTCCTAGAACTCGGTAACAGTACTGCTCCATCCCAGACTTGAGCTAGCTTCGGTAAAAATACTAGCTGGTCTCGTCTCGAGCCTACAAAGCTCGGTAATAGTACTGACCCTGCGCAGTTCGGCAATAGTGCCAAAATGCGTCAACGAGGTTGTACTTGACTTCGGTATCTCTCTCAGCTCAGTTAACCGAAATGGGTACTAGATGTCAATCAGCATTAATGGAATTACGACTACATGCTGACAGATAAAATGGGCGTCGGATATAGATAAGGGGTAGACCTTATCCAACGATCACATCAGCAATCATGGAGAAGGTCTAGGTATGGTCCGATGGGACAGTACCTTCACCTATCCCCACTAAGGGATGATCTAAGGTGACCAGCGCCTATATATATGCGTGAGGTAAAACCAACAAAGGTATGAAAACACAATTCACTCATAGCTTTCTTCTCCTTTCCACTCATTCACCCTTTATTAAGTTGTTGAACTAACTTAGGCGTCGGAGTGCTTTCGGCTGGCTACAGTCAGGGCCTATAACATTCTTCTTTCATTTTCAAGCCTCGGGAGCTATAATCTTTCCCAAAAGCTTTATAACAAATCATATCTTAACTAAGTCCGTAATTTTTAGGCACTTACAATATATATTACTCTCCTCCTTGTTTCTTCTTTTTTTTTTTTTTTCAGTGGGCCCAATGGTCAGGAAGTGGTACGGTAACCTGCGTACACAAGGATTGATCCCTAAATGGAAGCTGTGGAGCTACGGGAGCGAGCCTATGGCGGCAGCCCTGTGATTTCCATGTATGCTATGCTGTTTGTTTGACTTTCTGTCTTTTTTTTTCTCTCTCTCTCTCTCTTTAGAGTACCACTTGACACTTCTTGCTCCGGTTTTTTAATATAACTGCAGAGTATGTTGTAGATCCTTTTATGTTTATATTTAGTCTAAAAATGTAATAATATTATAGGTTAATTGGTAATTGTTTGGGTCATGAGTCATGACTCATTACCCAGGCGTAAAGTTTTGGGGGCAGTCGCCCTCGTGGGACCTGTAAAAAAAGCCTCATAATCTTTTTTGATCTCGTCTTTAAATAACAAAATAATGATTGAGTTTTTCAATTGACTATTATCCACTCTCTCAAATGAAAATCCCAAATTCGCTATTTTGAGGGGCCCGAAATGTAAATTTTAATGTACTTGTAAAATGACTAAAATTGGGGGACTTCATAAAAAAAAAATAGACAGTTAAGATTTTTATTAAAGAAACACCAAAGAACAAAGAAGCCAGTCAAACAAACAAGGGGATTTAACCAGAAAAATATATGACCAGGTCAAACGCATAGTCGCTAGGGACCCTTAACATTAAAAAAAATAAAATTTGATAGGGACTTTAGTAGAAAATGTTAAAAAAAAATTATGTTTTCAAGTAAAATGACTGATTTAGTATAAAGGCACTTAAAATTATATTTTCGGTATGGTGGTCAACTAGTCTGTTTTTTTCGATAAAATCCTCAACAAACAATTGGCAAAGAAGGTGTAGAATTTATTTTAGGCCTTCAAAATCAATGGCTATGATCATTAATTACATCCCTGCAATTTTGTACACAACCTTGATAGATGTTATATGACCCCACACTATTAGGATGAGCCCCAAAAACCAGGCTATATAGAAAGCCCAAAAATCTACTTACAGCTGCCAGCACTGATAGATCAGTTGTGTTGGTGTTGCCACCTCCCTTTCGTAGTATAAGTCTCATAAGTCACAACACAACCATTACCCCTCGCTCAACGTAAAAAAATAATAACAGAATAAAAAACATCTACGTGCAGGACTGCAGCTGGCATCTCTGAACTAGTTGCATCCATGACACACAGACACATGGCTTATTTGAGTTTTTCTCAAAAATTTTTATTGGAAAACGGCTTCTTTGAGTTGAATATCAGAAGGGCAAGATTTCATACTGATATCATTCATACTCTATTTGCCTAATTAATAACTCATGTTGAGATTTTTTCGGACATGATTTACAACTTTATCTTCTAAATTTGAAAATGTCATATTGAAAATTTTAAAATTGCAGCCCTTTAAAAGGGTCTCAAATGACTTTTGGGATTCGTAGAATTTTTTGTGGGATTCTCATATGCTCAAGTAGTAGCGGAAACCCATTATATTTTGGAATTAAAAAATTCGAGCTAGTTTTTTTGATGGAATTTAAAAAATGAAATTCTTAATGTTTACTTTCTGAATTAAGTAAGATCACTGTGAAAATAGAATTCTATAGACACGCTTGAGTTAACCACAACCTGACTTGGCCATATCCATTAGGGGTGCACAGAAAATCCGTTGATCCGTAAAACCGATCCGATCCGATCCACAGATTTTTAACTGATCCGAAAATAAACGGATTGGTGACGGATTAAAAATCTTGTAATCCGTTAGCAACGTATCGGTGACGGATTTTACTCTCAATCCGCGGATTCAATCCGATTCAATCCATTGACATTAAATATAAATAAAAAAATTAAGGGACCTAAATATAAGATAAGATGTCTAAATATAAAATAAGAAAAAATAATTTAAGGGGTCAAATATGAATTTTTTTACAATATGTTTGATATATTTCTTTTAACATTAGTTTAAACGGATTAATACGATCTGATCCAGTCCTCCACTAATCGGATCGAGTCAATTTTAACAGTTACGGATTGGTAACAGATTCCAAATTCATCAATCCATATGTAACGGATTGGTGACGGAATTGACCCAATCTGATCTATGTACACCCATAATATCCATGGACACCCAGTGTTAATACAAGTGAAACTGATCATCCTCAGTTAAAGTAGTGTATGCCATTATATATATTACTCTCCTCCTCCTCTTCTTCTTTTCTTCTTTCTGTCTTTTTTTTTTTTTTTTTTTCGTTCCTCTCTTTTTAGAGTATCACTTGACATTTCTTGCTCCGGTTTTTGTATTTAATGGACTGGAGAGTATGTTGTAGATCCTTTTATGTATATATTTAGTCTAGATATGTAATGATATTATAGGGTTTTTTTTTTTTTTGTCATAGGAGGATTCTCAACCCTTTGAATTAGACTAATCCCTCTGGGCTTATAGGGAAGCCGGGTAAACTCCCATGAAACTCCAATGTGGTAGTGCAGTCTCGAACCTACAACATCCAGGTGCAAACCGTGGTCTTAGGCCAACGAAGCTACCCATTGAGATCTAATAATATTATAGGTTAATTTGTTATTGTTTGGGTCATGACTCATGACCCAGGTGTAGAGTTTTGGGGGCAGCCACCGTCGTGGGACTTGGAAAAAAATAGCCCGAAAGGGGTTAAAAAAAAAAGCCTCGTAATCTTTTTTAATCTCGTCTTTAAATAGCAAAATAATGATTTGAGTTTTCCAATTGACTATTGTCCACCCCCTCAAACGAAAATTCCAAGTCCACTATTTGAGAGCCCCAAAATGTAAATATTAATGTACTTACAAAATGCCTAAGCTTTACGGGGTGGGGGGGGTGTGCTTCATAAAAAATTTAGACAATAACAAAGATTTTTATTAAGGAAACACCAAAGAACAAAAAAGCCAATCAAACAAACAATTGGCAAAGAAGGTATAAAATTTATTTCAGGCCTTCAAAATCAATGGTTATGATCATTACATCCCTGCAATTTTGTACAAAACCTCGATAGAGGTTATATGACCCCACATTATTAGGATGAGGCCCAAAAATCTACTTATAGCTGCCTACACTGATAGATCAGTTGTGTTGGTGTTGCCACCTCCCTTTTCGCAGTAGATTCACAAGTCACAACAACTCACAGCCCCCGCTCAACGTGAAAAAAAAAAAAAATAAGAAAGCAAAAAAAACATCTACATATATATCTACAGCTGGCATCTCGAGTCCGGATCCTCTTGTTTGGACTAATTAAGGGGTGACGCATTGTTTCGTATTTAAAAGACAGAGTTGGCTTTTAAACACAACGCCGGTTTTTAAATTCAATAAGTTCATGTGTCACCCTTTGATGGGTCCAATCATGGTTTTCCTGTTTGGTCCAAACAATGGATCTAGATCCCTCTGCACTACTTGCGATACATGACATAGAGACACATGGCTTATTTGAGTGTTTTTTTCACTTTTTGTGTTGGAAAACGGCTTATTTGAGTTGAATATCAGAAGGGCAAGATTTCATTCTGATATCATTCATACTCTACTTGCCTAATTAATACCCTATTGATTTGTCATGTTGGATTCTTTTTAGGCATGATGTACATCTTATCCCCCTAAATTTGAAAATGTCATATGGAAAATTTCAAATTTTCAGCTATTTAAAAGGGTCTCAAATGACTTTTGGAACTCGTAGAATTCTTGTCCTTTAAATCTTTTTTGTGAAATTTGCATATGCTCAAGTACAAGGTAGCCTTAAGAAATCCATTATATCTTGGAGTTCGAGCTTGTTTCTTTGATGGAATTTAAAAAATGAAATTCTTAATTTTTACTTTCTGTATTAAGTAAGATTCCTGTGAAAATGGAACTCTGCAGACAGTGGCAAACACAATATGCCCCCATTGATTGATACTTCTCACCAATACCACACTGTTTTCCTAGATTTAAATTACCCCCACGCCAGTTAAAATTTTTAGCCTCATCAAATGTGGTGGATTCAAACTCCATGGCAGTTTGCACTTGCCACGCTTGGGTTAGCCACAGCCTGACTTGGCCATATCCATAGACACCCCAAGATTGACCCAAGAATGTGCGGATGATCTCACCTTAAAATTATTGCCACTCCGCTTAAAGGTGGTCCTGGAATGACAGTTGAATAATTCCACTAGTCCCCAAGAAAGGTCAAACGTGTGCAGCAGACAAGATAATTAGGAGTTTTTGGTTGATTGGATCTGGATCCACTCATTTCACAGGTTGATATGAGTATATGACACATGTTCGCCACTTTTAACAAGCGTGCACAGCCTTGCAGCAAGCCTAAGAGAGAAGGCCATATCTAATCTTTCAATGCAAATCCCCTGTTTATTTGGCCATAGTGACAAATCCTACAGTTCAATCTCAACTACTGCAGAATATTTGCTATATTGTCCATTCAAAGTTCAGTTGATGTAGGTTACGCTACTAAAAAATTATAAGATTTAATTTTGATGCGTCCTACCAATCTCGTGGAGATTTTAATGAATTGGTTACATACATAATATTTAGTATCAGAGACAATTTTCTATGTTTCGGGTTCGGATCATGGCAATGGCTTTCTGAAGTAGAGTGGGAGCCATCTAAAAAAATAGAGAAAATGGTTACTTACTGCCAAAGTGAGTGCCACCGAGGATGTCAGCTGGAGTCCTAAATGATTATAAGACTTAATTTGATGCGTTACATAATAATATATGGTGAACGATTATTTTGTACAAGTACCTGTTCTCTCAATTGATATGTGATGTTTTATCCTTGGAAAAAGAAAAGTATGCATTCAACATTTAAACTTATTTAGTTTGGATGATGGCAGAGTCTTTGGATCGGATCTTATTTATTATCATTAAAACTTTATTTAGTTTGGATGATGGCTGAGTCTTTTTTCTTGCCTTGGATTCCAGCCAGTAGTTAATCATTTACAAAACATTATTTCACTAATGAATACAAACAATGGTCCCCTTTGTTTTTTTTTTTTTTGCTGGTGCTTGATTGGCATGGGGATGGGACTCCAACTGTGAGAGCAGGGGATGATCCCAGCCTCCCTTCGAGTGGTATGCCATTACCACTAAGCTATTTACCAGTAGTCACCATTGACATCTAATTCATGTGTCATATTCTTCTTGCTGGTCTAAGTGATGAGGGATTCTTTTACAGTAGACTTATCTTGCATGTAGTGCTGCAGTTCTCTCTCTCTCTCTCTCTCTCTCTCTCTCTCATTATTTCATTCTTGGTAAAGTTTTTTTTTTTTTTTTTTTTTTCAAGTCAAGATATTGTGTCTTTTGGCATAAAAAAAAAAAAGTCAAGATATTGCGGAATAAGGTTCTGTTGGGGTCAACTTTCACCATTGTTCCTGAGCGGTCATGATTATGGTCGAGCCCTCACATTTACCATAAAACTATTATTGCGTCATTTCCTATCACCAAGACCTTACAAGTGATATCAGAGCCTAATAGGTCGGGTGTTCGAGTTACAAGAATCTCTCTCTCTTATATTCATTCTATCTAAAAATGTTTTTTCCAAGTCAATACTTTTGAAACCCAAAAAATGAACTTGAATCTTCTAGATAGTCACCCAAGGACTCCCAAACCCTTAAATAGGCAATCCCAAAGAGTCACACTTAAATCCAGTTTCAGACCTCCAAAGCCAAAACTTCTAAATTGTATTAGAAAGTAAACTTCTTTTTTTTTCGTCACTAACGATGCGTTGATTTAGTGACTCTAAGACTAAAAATGAAAATGACAATACATTTGAAGAACGCTACTTGGGCTGTGAAGCATGGCATATATGTGGTGGTAGGAGCTGCCACGATACTAGAAACATTGATGATCTTAGACATAATTAAATGATTCAGACTATAAAACGTTGTTGTCATTGTTGTTGTTATATATTTATTTAGATGCAAGTCATATATAGCATTGGGTCTTTAAGCCGTGCCAGAGCCCGGGACAAAATTCCCGGCTCTGTAGACTTTTTGTAGGTCTTTTGCGTGTATGAACAAACTGAGATGACAGTTTCTAAAGTGGCGAGCCCAAACTTGAAATTTAATTATTTTACTTGACTGTAATGTCCATTTGGGAACCCATTGTGACTATGGCCTCTGACTTGCCACTTCTTCAACACAATTGAACAACATCTACAATAAATTGATTTTAAGATACACTAGAAAGGAAAGCTGTAGGTGTCAGTTTCCACTTTCAACACCTGCTGGGGTCGGGGTCCACTCAGAGTCAATACCGGTGGGCCAAGTCTCGATCAATGTCTCACTTCATAAACATAAGGTTTTGACTCATTACAATTATTGTCCTTTTTTTTTTTTTTTTTTCTTGGTGATTTTGGAATTTTATTGTTTAACTGTCTGTTTTCCGTGCATTGTTCATCATGTCAGCAGCCAGAGAGAGACCCTTTGGACTTTGGAGCCGTGTAAAACGTTCCCGCTGTTGGAGCTTTACAGGTGGAGTTGGGCGAGATAAATGTTTTATTGATAAAGTAATAAAATATAAGTAGATTATGATGATATTTTATTTTTAATTACTTGTGATGAAATTCTTTTAAATTCTTTTATTGGAAAATGAAGTTGTTTTGTCTTTTTGTAGAAAAATGATGCTATTTTTTTTTTTTTTAAATATGGTGAAAAACTTAAATTTAAGTATTTTGATAAAAAAAAATTTTATAAAAATTAAAACTTTACCTTACTTTACTCTACTAGTAAATTTCTCAAACACATTCCCAATGGGTGAGTAACGTATGATTATAGTCCAGTATAAAAGTTACAAAAGAGTACCTTCAGCGACGGTAGGACCCTAAATGCAGAGGTAGGACCCACTTCAAAGCCCATTGAAATGACACCGGATCGGATCTGGGTAAAAACTGTCAGTTCTGGATTTTCAGCTTTCAAGGAGGATGGAGGCTTATAAATTTCCCATGTGCGAGGGCACTGTTACTGTCTGGATTGTCTCCCGCAGATATTAGTCAGTGTGAATACATGAATGAGTCTTCCACTGCTGAGAGCTGCATCGGTAAAGTTGGGTGAAAAGTGAAAAAGAATTCCCATTTCCCACCAATCTCACCCTCTAAAGCAAAGTAAAAAACAAAAAATTGCCTGAATAAATCTTTTTGGACAGAATTTTGGACAAACTTATGATTTGTCCAAGATTCTGTCCAAAAAAGTTTGTTCATGTAGCACTGCTCAGTAAAAAACCACAAAATTCAGAGAGGGGAGATCGATCTCCTTGGACCAACAAACTGTGACAGCCAGTATGCAATCTAGCTTGTGCGGTCCATTTAAATACAAATTTAATCAATGAGAAGAGTATATATGAAAATGTATCATCTTATAGATAGGAGGAGATCTAAAAAGATCAGCCCTACCATATTATTTTGGTCCTTGATTTAATAGTTTTAAAATTTAATTATATCTTAACAACCGATATTTTTATAGATTCAATTCAATGGTGACTTCAATGAGCCCAAAATTGAATTTGATAATAGGTAATGAGATGAAAATAGTACTAAAGAGTGTCGTATTAATCAAAGGTGGGCTTGAGTGCGCCCATAATACCAGTTACATTTTTTTTTTCATCCAATGTGGTGGGTTCTATTCAAGAGTTATACCTTCGAACGGAGAACCCAGGGATCTCTTACATGTGGCGCCAACCCCCATTAGTCAACTATGAGTGTGATGGACTGCACTTGCATATTTTTGTAGGTGAACATTTTCCACTAGATAACCATATGATATTTATCATAAAGATACCTAATAACAGTCATTGATTAGAGAAGGTTTACTCCATTTTAAACACATCCCCATCCCTAACTTTATAAAATTCATCATTCCCATTTGGCGTATGAGATAAACTAAATTACCCTATTCCATGATACTTTACCCCAAAATAAAATAATAATAAACATCTTCCATGATAGAGATGCTCGTGTGGAAGACGCATATGATAGGCCCCAGTCCTCTTCTAAGCTTATCGACAAACATGTGGTGTTCAATGGATCCACACCTTCTCCTTCCTTCCATTTCGGAATCAAAAACCAACCCCATTCACACCATAACCCAAGAACCGAAACCAAAGTAGAAGAAAAGAAAAGAAAAGATTCCCTTCTTTTCTAGGTCGAGAACAAGTCCTATCTCTCTGCGTGTGGGGACTGTGGAGATGGGCATCGTCGAAGAGGCGCACAACGTGCGAGTGTTGGGTTCGGGCGAGCAGACGATCGTGCTCGGCCATGGATTCGGGACCGACCAGTCCGTGTGGAAGCACCTGGTGCCTCACCTGGTAAATGACCATCGCATCATCCTCTTCGATAACATTGGCGCGGGTCCAACCAATCCGGACTACTTCGACTTCGATCGCTACTCGACCTTAGATGGCTACGCCTACGACGTGCTCGCAATACTCGAGGAGCTCCGGGTCCAGTCGTGCATCTTCGTTGGTCATTCCGTCTCTGCAATGGTCGCTTCTCTCGCGTCCATCTCTCGACCCGATCTCTTCTCTAAGATCGTCATGATCTCAGCTTCCCCGAGGTTGGTTGGTTTTAATATCACTGCTGCTATCGTAAAGTAATTACTGTTACGATGTAGGAATGTGAGGGCCCCCGAAATGCAAAGCGTATTTTATTTACTCGGGTTTTGTGCGGTGCTTGGTAAAAGAAGTTGAAACTTGAACAAGTCCTTCCGGTTTTTGGATATTTCAAAAGGAATGCATTTTCAAGATCTAATCTTTTTTTTTTTTCTCTGGTAAATACTGACACCCATCATGATCTAATAAGATCTAATTGAATTGAATTTGTGCGAAGATTTTGGAATTGATGATACCTTTTTTTTTTTTTTTTTGGAATTACCCACACTCACACCTTGTTTTACTTCAAGATTTTTAGTTAGTTGTGTGTGGGTTGGAGAGGGTTTTGTTGTTTGGAGGAGCTTATGCCAGAAATAACATATGTTAGAGAATTTTATGACAGCCCGTGGAGTATTTGGAATTTTTCTATTCTGATTAGGTAAGATTTAGAAGGTCTAGTGTTGTGAATTTTCACTTTGGGCTTTCTAAATCCTCCAAAATTCAGATTTTCGAAGGGGGTGGGGTTTGGATTTGGTATAATTGTTTTTGAGCACCTGAAAAACTTGGGGACAGCATTCTGAGAACGTTGTGTATCTCAGTACAAGTTCTTAGAATTTCTGCACACAAAGAGGCCTAATCATTTCCAAATTCCAATTCTTTCAGTGGGTTTTCTCTTCTTTTTTTTTCTAATTTCACCACTCATCAGAAGGAGAATTTAATTGGTTTTACTTTTTGTGCAGCTGATGAACATCCAAATACCTTTTTTTTTTTTTTTTTCTTCTGAAAACTTGATCCATGAACTTCTTGTTAAAAAAACCCTTTGGAATGAAGTTTACTTTCCTTGCTTTTGCTGCGAAACCATTTTACATGTTTTCTCTTAGAATGATACTTTATTATCGGCTTACTTGGTTGCATGGACATACGATTTGGATTTAGTATCCTAGAATTGACAATATTTAAGTAGTGGATGAGCTACTTCCAAACATCTTTTTCATTTTTTGGGCAAAGTACTACCATATATATATATATATATATATATATATACTTTAAAATGTACATTTTCAACCTGTTCGATCGTCAGCCTTGGGAGGTTGGATATCTCGATTGTGAGATTTCAACAGAACTGATTTTTATAAAATCCTCCCAAGTCTATGTCTGAGACTCCTACCTAGAAAAGAAATTAAAAAAGTCTTAAGTTGAAGTTGAAACAGTCAAGCAAAAACCATCATAACGGCCTAACCCAACATATCAATTCCTATGATCTCATTTTTGTTTTTAGACAATAAAATGTTTTGAAAATGCAATTTTAAGAATATTTTAGTTGTTCTTCTACATGTAAATAAAATCTTAAAGCCTCATGTAGGGTACCATTTACCTTAGATCACGTCTAGGAATCAAAGCCAAGGGAATTCTTCACCACTTGGTCCTGTAAAATCTATGTTTGACAATCGTGGAACCTCAAAGATTTGGATTATGAAAATTAGATTTGACCTCTTCCCATGAGATTTGATGATCCTTATTTTTTGTCAATTTATGCATTGGTACCCAAAAAAACTCCTGTTATATGTATGCCTCGAGGTGAAATCATCAGCTATACGAATCTTTAGTGTGAAATCGCATTTCTACGGCATCCAGAGGAATGCTTAAATTTATGGATTCCTTTTGAATTCCTTGCTATTACCAAATGCGCTTAGTGTGTATAATATTTCAGCTCTCCTTTTTTTTTTTTTTCTTTTTTGTGTTTTTAAGTTTCTACTTGTTATATTCATTTTACCTAATAGTCAATTATTATTATTATAGTTTGTTTCTGAAGTAGTACGATCGAACCTAAGTAATAATAGTAGAGTTGTAGTAGTGGAAAAGACAAGCAAGCTTAACAAGGATAAATGGTTGGTGGATGTTCAGGTATCTGAACGACGTGGACTACTTTGGAGGGTTCGAGCACGAAGAGCTGGAGCAGCTCTTCGAAGCCATGAGATCCAACTACAAGGCATGGGTCTCCGGCTTCGCCCCTCTTGCGGTTGGAGGCGACATGGACTCGGTAGCGGTCCAGGAGTTCAGCCGCACCCTCTTCAACATCCGCCCAGACATTGCCCTCAGCGTCGCCCAGACCATCTTCCAGAGCGATATGCGCCAGTTTCTCAGCCTTGTCACCGTCCCATGCCACATTCTCCAGAGCAGCAAGGACCTCGCCGTCCCGGTCGTCGTCTCCGAGTACCTCCACAGGAACCTCGGGGGCCAGTCGATCGTCGAGGTTATGAGTTCCGACGGCCATTTGCCCCAGCTCAGCTGTCCCGACATCGTCATCCCTGTTCTTCTCAGGCACATCCGATACGACATCGTCTCTTGATGCTCCAACTCGTCGGCGTCATCATTTGCTGAAATGTATGTCATGTGTTTTATTTTGTTGTCTGTCCATTTGCATTTGATGGTCTCACCAAACGGGTGGTAGATTGATGTGGTGGGGACCTGGGTTGTATGTATTTCTTTCTAAGGGCTCATTTGGATGGAGGTGAAAAGATGAGGAAAGAAGGATTTGACTGTAGTATAAATTTGAGCGGTGGACCGTTTATTCATCCCCCTCTTTTCTCCACATCCAGAATATTCCAATAAAAGACTTTGGATTTGGCTCTTTGGAACTCTACCCTGGTACCCCACCTAGTAACTCGAGTTGTGCAAGCAACTTTGGTAAGGTGCAAGTGCTCTCAGTTGTAAGGTTGTAACTTCGATTTCCATTTATATATGTAAGTGTCTAAAAGTTACGGACTTAGTTAAGTAGGATTTGCTATAAAGTTTTTGAAAAAGATAACAGTTCAACAACTCAACAAAGGGTGAATGAGTGGAGAAGAAAGAAAAGCTACGAGTGAATGGTGTTTTCATTACCTCATGCATATATATATATATATATATATATAAGCGCTGGTCACGTTAGACCCTTCCTCAGTGGATGTATGTAAAGGTATTGTTTCATCGGACCATACATCGATCCCTCAGTGGAGAAAGGTGGAGGTATTGTCCCATCGGACCACATCCTTGATCTTTTTCATGATTGCTAATGTGATCGTCGAATAAGGACAATCCCTTACCGATATTCGGCACCCATTTCATTTGTCAACATGTATTTGTAATTCTATTAATGCTGATTGAAATCTAGTACCCATCGATCGTCCGAGCTGAGGGAGATACCGAGATCAAGCACAGCTTTGTTTGATGACGCATCTTGGCACTGTTGCCGAACTACGCATGATTGGTATTATTATCGAGCTGTGTTAGACCAAGATGAGTCTAACAGGTATTTTTACCGAAGCTAGGCTGAGTCTGGCATGAAGTGGTACTATTACCGAGCTTTAGGAAACCGAGATCAAGATAAGCCTAATTGGTACATTTACCGAAATTATAACTTATCTCGGCATTACGGAAGTTCCCCCACACAATATATATGTAACTTTGATTCAAGGGGTAGGTCAAATAACCAATGAATGAAGGGTCTAGATCTGATCATCATGGTCTCAGGAGTCTGAATTATGGGTCTTGATTTATATATTGTAGTTCTAACGCGTTCCAATCGTGGCATTGTGTGAGTGGTGAGTTGACCCAGCCTATTGTATCAGAACCCTCAGCGTGGCAATGAGTTGGTTGGGTTTGGCTGGTCGAGTGGCAAGTCAACCTAAAGTTTAGGTCAACCAGGAAATTACCCTGTTGGACTGGCAGGTTGCATGTCAGTCATTGTGAGTGAGCTGTATTATTCTTTGGATGTTTGAGTACATCTCATAGACAGCCTTTCCTATCTGTATATCTATCAAATTGGAAATGTTGACTTGAGCTCTCCACCTTAAAAACAGGACTTTATCCAAACCCTATTAGCAGGCAGGGATGGAAACTACTACCCTATGATGAACTTATGAAAGTGGCAGTCACCAACTGTGGAACATCGATTAGTCTGTTTACTTGACCCAGTCTCATTGATTAAAAAGGTTAATATGTTGAAGTATACACAGGATTCATATACACTTGGATATCTGATCTTGCTGATCAGTTGGTGATGGATATGTTGTATTGAACATATGAGCGTGTGAGCTTGGAAGCGGGAGAGAGAGATATTGCCTTGAGTTGAAATTGTCTAGTTTTGAGTCTATTAAATCAAGGACTAAGGCACTAAGGTGATTAGATGATCTTTTATTGTGCTCTTGACATGGTTGGCATGCATCCAAGAGATCCTCGTGCGGCCTTAAAAACTTTCTTTTATTTAATTTTTTTTAATGGTTAAACTCATTAAAAAAACTAGCAGTACAAGATGACTATACTAAGAAGCTTCAAACACCCATAAATAAAAATTGGAAAAGCAGCACAAAAAAAAATAAAATTCAAACACCAAAGAGTAAGAAAGCCCGCCAGTCAACCAAGAACAAGAAAACTAAAAACCCATCATGCATGTGTAGGCAACCTCCTTCCAACTTAACATAATTTGGTCCATCAAAATGCCAAGAAAGGTCCGAAAAAGTTTTAAGTGTTAACAATAGCATTGCTTGGGGTCAGCTGATTTAGGACACACGTATGAGTGTTGGAGTGTCTGTTTAAGCTTCCACGGTAAATGAAAAAAAAAAAAACATGGGGATATGACCTATATTTCTTTAAAAAAAAATTCTCATTCTTTTAAGGGCCAATTGCATGCCTTTATCCATGAATATTATTGACTTGATGAACCTTATTTATAGAGTCCTGTGCATCAACCTGAACATGGGAATGGGATGTCTTTTTTCAGGCACCAATCTGTCCATCTATCTAGTTTGGAACTTCTTCTCTTTTTTTTTTTGTTCTCTCTGGTTTTTTTAGAACTAAAGATATTCCTTAATTCTTGTGTTCCAAGTATCAATTTGTACATGTGGTAAGGTACGCCTTTTCCATGCATGGAACCTGTACAAAGGAATATAACAAAGAACTAGAGATATTTCTTAATTGGTACTGAATGCCACTGACTCAAACCCATTGGTGGAAGTTCCATGCACCGACCTTTTCCTTCTATCCCGACATGAACTTTGGCGATTCAATCCAAGTGTATTTTAGATACTCCCCGGCATATACCCATGATCTCAACGTCCTTCCAAGAAGATTTTCACCAACGGGCTACAGCTGCATGCTGTGTGTTTTAGGTGCAGCTCGTAGGGCTACCTGAATGCATTTTCGATATAAGCGGTTGGAACTTATAGTTGGATTTAAGAGAATTTTGGATGGGGATGTACATCCATGCATATTTTGATTGGACCATTCAAAAACAAAACCAAATTTTAGGGGCTATCTCTTTACAAAAATTCATGACAGTAATTTTGGATGTTGGTTTTTTTTTTCTTTTTTTCTTTTTCTTTTTCTTATATAATGTGATGGTTTGTCCTTGGTATTTGACATGTCATTTTTCTTTCACCAGAATTTCAAATTTTGTCCAACTAAAAAGTCTCAAATAAACTTTTGGAATTCCTAAAATTTCACTTTATATATTTTGTTGGAATTTCAAATGCTCTACCAAAAGGAGGCATTTGCAAATGCTTCTTCATAAGTATTTCAAAGTATTAGCTACTTGAAGGGTCTCAAATGACATTTGAGACTCTATATATATTCCAACCCCTTTGCCTTTTTGGGTGGAAATTTTCAATGCTTAAGTACAAATAAGCATTCAAAAATTATACAATGTATGAGAAGTTTAAAATTCTACAGATAGGAATTCTTTGAATTCTAGTAGGAAAAAAAAAAACAGACTCTTAAAAGGACATGAGTTTGAAGTTCCCTCGTATATGAATTCTAGTAAAAAAAAAAGAAGAAAAGCCCTTAATATGTTCCGGCTTTTGATTTAAAGTTCTAGGTACATGATGATTACATTTACATATAAAAAAAAAAATTCTGTAAGTTACAAGGTCCTATATAGCTTGAGTTATATAGGCCTGTTTAGTTAGAGGAATTCCTAACAAGGAATCGAAGTTGTTGGGGTTTTATGACAAGATGTGACGTTTATTATTGCCCCTTTGGACATTCCAAATACTTCATTTGTTGTTAGACCTTTGAATTTCAAATGGCATGAAAACACACTTTTAACCTTATTAATTATCATAAAACTAGCATTTCAAATGCTATAAGGAGGTTGAGCATTTGAAAATTTCTACTTAACGAGGCATCATTTCGAAGTTTTAGAATTCTATCTCACAAGAATTCTCACAATTCTCGAAAACAAGGACCCATATGCTTACCCTAAGGGTCTACTTAATTTTAATGTAATACGATTTGCTAGTGATGCTTCTAATAACTCTTCAAAGGCTGAACACTTGGGGAGGGTGGGTCACCCGCATCCAGTGCGGGGCTCAGCTATCCACGTCACATTAGCGGTCTCCAAAAAGAAAAGATACCAAAACCCTTACCCACTTCACTCCCCCATCCATTCCATTAACCTTTTTCACTTTGTCAGTCTCGAACGATCCTTCTTTCTCATTTCCTCTCCCCGTCCTTGTACTTTTTTATTTGTAACAAAACCCTATCCCTAAAACGAAAACCAAACCCTCTCTACATCTCCAGCAATCTAAATCCAATTCGTTCTTGTTCTTCTCGGCCTCCATGGCCGATCGGAAAGAGCTAGCGAAGCTCTGCAGCTCTCGGGATTGGTCTAAGGCCATACGCGTTCTCGATTCTCTCCTCTCCCAATCATGCTCCATTCAAGACATCTGGTAATTCTGTTGTTTTTTTTCTGTCTCTCCCTGTGTGAATATTGATTTAGTTTGATTGCATGTTTCTTAATTAGATTCTTTTGAGCTGGATCTCGATTTTTTCTTCTACTGATTGAAATTGAGGTTTTGGGGTTTGATAATTTGTGTTGTTCTTTGGTTTGATTGATGTTTTGTTGGGTTTCCAGCAATCGGGCCTTCTGCTACAGTCAGTTGGAGCTGCACAAGCATGTGATCAAGGACTGTGACAAGGCGCTGCAGCTTGACCCCAACCTTCTGCAGGCTTATATCCTTAAAGGTTTGTTTGATTGAACACTTAATCGCGTTTGCTTCTTCTTCTTCCTTTTTTTTCTATTTTTTTTGGGTGAAACAATTGCAATGCTGAAATGTTCATCTCCAGCCTGAATGTGTCCGAATTGCGAGTTAGCGGTTTCTGAACTTTCGGGTCGTCAATTGATTTTCATTTTTTTTCTCCGATTGATCAGATGGTTACAATCTTATAACTGTGTGTGTGTGTGTGTGTGTTTTTTTTTTTTTTTATATATATAATTTTTTAATCTGTTTGTGGTGATTATGGACAATCTGAGGTGGGGTTGGCTGGATGGATGGGTTGGATTGATTTTATTACGTCTATGTGATATGAATGATTGGGATAATCCGAATTTCAATATATATATATATGATAGTCCAAATATGCATGCTTTGGTAGGCTATGGAAAAAAGTTTTAATATTGATATGGTGCACAGATTTCTCAACAATTTGGAATGAGTAGAAACATGAGATTAGAAAGTTTAGAACTACAATAAGTTTCAATCCCAGCAGTGTTAGTGCTCCAATTGTTATTTGCAAAGGGTCACTTTGTTTGTTCCCTGTTTCCATCCAAGGATTTTGGCAAGGAGGCATTATGGTTTTCTTGTATGAATTTTAGAAATGGAGAAATTTGGTCAGACAATTTCAGACACAGAGGTGGTTTTGTAAAGGCTGATGATAATTGGAAATATATATATATATATATATAAATATAAGTGTTGATGAATTTGGAGGGGATCCTAAAATCCAGCTGCAACCATGTTTGTTGTGACATATCTTGCATTTGGAGTTTTTCCTTGCTGAAGAAGCAGAGAAGGATGCCAAAGAGTACAGGAAGCTTTAGGAGAAGGTTTTGGCTGATTTTCTACGAGCCAAACCTCCCCAAACCTTATCCAAATAAAAAATCGAACGGCCATTTGGGGAACAAGTGTAGATGCTTTCCATGGGCACAGTAAAAGCAGGGGTAGTCTTTATGGCTGCCACAATGCTGGATGTGTCATTGTAGATTCATAGACATATAACAAATAGTGAAATTGTTAAATAATTTATTTGACAGTGCAAATGGAGCAATGTTGAAAAATACTCTTATGATTTATCTGATTCATTTCATCACTAACATGTACTAGCACTTTTTTCCAGGTCGTTCCTTGTCAGCTTTGGGCAAAAAAGATGATGGCATTCTTGTGTGGGAGCAAGGTTATAAGATTGCCGTTCGCCACTCAACAGACTTGAAGCAATTGCTGGAGCTTGAAGAACTACTGGCCAGCGCCAAACCAAAAGGAACTATTGGTCATGAAGACCATGTCATGGATTCCTCAAGTGCAGCTTCATTTGCTTCTGAGTCAGGGTCTGAAATTTGCAGTGCATCAACACCTGAAATCCACAACAAAAAGAAGGATGCATCTGAAGTACACATAAGACCGAATAATGGTGCTATTGTGAACCAAAGACCGAATAATGGTGCTATTGTGAACCAAAGACCGAATAATGGTGCTATTATGAACCAAAAGGTTTTTGTTACAGGTATTTCAAAGAGCAAGTCAATAAGCTTGGATTTCCGATTATCACGAGGAATTGCGCAGGTATAAGTTGGCTCTTGTAATTGCTAATATGGAGGCTGGACTTTGTAGTGATTTTATATTATTTTCAAGATTGAGAATTTTACTTATTCAGGAGTTGGCTCATAGGTTCTTCATATATCATTCCAAAGGTAATATAAGCGCTAATGGTATGCTCGCCGAAAAATTCATTAAAATAACTGTACTAGAAATTTTTTATTATTTATTTATTTTTTATTATTATTTTTTCACTTCCTGGAGTTGTTTGCATCAAATCATCATGTGCCATTCATAGGTAACAATCCCATGAGTGTCTTAGAAATCCTCGTCTGTTTAACCTTAGGAATAGAGTTTGCAGTGGCGGAGTTTTTTTTTGGCGGGGGGTGATTAACTGTCAATTGATAAATAAGTCATATTAGCCATACATCATGAGATTCATTGCAGCAAATTCGAACTTAATTTACTGATGAGGAAAGAGCCTTACAACAAGTTTCAAGGTTCAAACCAATATAAATAAAGTTTTATATATTATTGTGACACAGATCGCTATGAACTGGGAGCTCATTCTCAATGTGGTCCACTGTTTTAAAAAATATTCTATTTATATGTCTTTCATTATTTTTCTATCTGCAAAAAACACATTAAAATTTGATAATTTTAAATAACCCCTACCTTTACTTTAAATGCTCAGCAGAGGAGAATTTCTTATGAGGTATTTTGAAAGAGAGATACTGTTGTTTATTTCTTAAAGTGTAGGTAAGTATTGAATTTTTTTTTTTTTAAAAACTATTTCAAAAACGAACATTAAACAACTATTCAAATTAATGCATGTCACATTCTGGTTGGGGCCAAATTATTAAAATTGCAATGGGCCAAATATTGTGGGGTCCACCAAAATGCTTAAACAACATAAAAAGCACAGCAGAGCCCACTTACAACTTGCCGCACTTTCCACTCCAGATCACATAATCAAACACAACTGTGTTATGTGGAATGGATGGCAGCAATGAATTTTTAGTGGGTCCCACTTGTTTATTTCTTAAAGCATTTTAGCTGGCCCACTTAAAGTGATATCTAAAGTGAAACTTTTAGAAATAAAAATATTTTAGAAAGTACTTATAAAATTTTAAAATAAATATAAAATTTTTGGTCTTATAGAAAGAAAATGATTTAAAACTCATTAAAATCAAAGGAAAAAGAAATTCATGAATGGTTTTGGAACATTTCAACAAGGTTCTTACTTGCTTCTTCAATTATATATATATTATATATATAATTTTTTACCACTACCAATTTGGCCAACTGCCTTTATATTCCTTTTTGTGTCTGACTTGAGCAAAATAGAGGGGAATTCTAGCCGCCCCTGGTTACATGTGCATTGCAATGACTTTGCAACATCTACTAGCACCTTTCTTCATATCATTTTCACAGTATGCATTTGCTGATTTTCACGGGAACATATAAATTGATTTTTCACATTCAAATATTTATAGAGGAAAATTACAGATTGTAAATATTCTTTACATATGTCGAGGGAATTACAACATTTTCTCTACCAACTCCATTTAATACCATTTTCATGCTTAATTTATTTTACCATGTTTGATTAACTAAATGTGTAGACATTTTTATTTTATTTTATTTTTTGGATGTTAACTAAATGTGTAGATGTACCATATTACTCTATATTATTGTCATCCTTACCTTCTGGACTAGGATTGCATACTTTAGGAACTCGGACAGTTGGCAACATCCTGCAAATGGAATTAGCGAGTTTATCTCTCCTAACTGTATAACTAATTACCATTTGAAATGATAACTGATTAATTCATTCAAACAATCTAACAGAACAAAAAAGTGCTAACCAAATAATAGACCAAATTGCAAAATAGAAAATGATCCCAATTATGTTGATGAGGTGAACCCATAACACTTTCTCCCATACGTCCACAAATCCTATGCTGAAATGCCAGTAAACTCATTTGTAAAAGACTTCTACAATATAACCTTTGCCCTAACTTTTGCAGCAACACCATTTCGGCATAGCCATCTTATTTTGGAAATGTGATCATATCTCTCCTGCCAAGCATACCGCAAGAAACAAAATGTAGCAGCTTCATAAACAAGAACCTGGTCTATTATCTAATCATCCAATGGGAATTCATTTGCAGAAATATCAAGCTTAATTTTTTTTTTTTGAGATTGGTAATGTGACTTGAACCCACAACCTCAAGGTTGCAATAATGGGCACCTTTTACTATGCACAGGCTTTTGTCAAGCTTATGAAGTTCTTCTATACCATTTTTGAAAAAAAGGTCACTGGATAAGCAAATGATGCATGTCGTATGTATCTCGAAGACATAGAATCATCATCAAAGCCTTGGCCCAAGTCCCAACTATGTTGGGGTCGGCTCTTGAAGACATAAATACTTTGAAAATGATAAATGGTCAGAGACTTAGCTGAAACTGCAGCACGTGAAAACGTTAGCACCCTCGAAGGTGCTTTTATTTTTCATATTAATAGAAAATCATTAGGTCACTCTCTGAGTTAACAGCCTATCATGACATGACATGACATCAAAATTAACTTCAAAGTCTGGCCATCAAATATATTCATCGGCACTCTCTTGGGGATAATAGTTCCCTATATGTTTGCCAAATTAATCACCCAGAGAAATAATCTCCTTGTCCTTATCATGAAAATGCCAATGAAATATTGGAGTCCACACAACTGATTCTCCTAAAATTTCATAAAGGCAGTTAACTTAGCAGATATATTTGTAGAGATAGAGAGAAAAAAAAAAAAAGGGATGGCATTACCTGTCTCCAGTATCCACAGCATGTTTTCCCAAAATCAAATGCTCACCCAATCACCAAGGTTATACCGAATACTCTTACAATGAGAATTTCTAACTGAGGTTGTTGCTCTCCATTTCCTTGAAGTTTGCATAGGTGCTTATTCAGGAACACACTATCCAGCAGCACCAACATTGTTATCTTTCAAAAAAAGAAGAAGAAAAAATACTAAATTACTAATCTTATGCTTAAGATGAGAACAGAACAAGATAAACCATTTACCGAACAATGGCCTGTCAACTCTTCTCATTAATCAAATACCCAAACCTCCTCCTATGATAGGTCTACAAAACTTTCTTCTATCTCACAAAGTGGAACTTTTAATGGTCTTCGGTATTGTTCTAACCATCATGATCCTTTTAATCCTTTTTGCCACATTAATGTTACAACAAAAAAGTCAAAAGAAAATAAATAGCTAAATTAATACAAATCTTATAACTATTCTCATAAAATACAATAATGGAGCTGAAAATCTATCTAGTTAAGCCCCAAGATACTTTATGATGCAATGTGGACAAAATGGATTTTTTAAGTTGCATTAAGTGCAGATGAAGTACTTATAAATGGGATAAGGAGCTAATGAAGATGATGGTGGTGGTGCAAATGAATCTGGGACTGTATACAAGCTCTCAAAGTTCTTTGTTACTACTCATTACTTATTGTGGAACCATTTAGTCGGGAGCTTCAAAATATATGTATTATCTTGAGGTACCTAAGCAATAACAATATAGAGTGGCCAGGGTTGCTGATAAGCAATTAACAGCCTGGGCTGTGCATCCACTTGGGCCACCTATGATCAATCCCATCACTTCAATCTCCCTACTCCCTTTCCCACCTCAAAACAAAACCCCCACCCCCAACATCCAAAACCCCAAAAAGAACTGTCGCTTACCTGACCTTTATTAATTGGTGGATTAGTTGTGCAAAAAAGGGAGAAAATATGCACTTCATTTAAGGTATATATATTTTCTAACTTTGGGGCCTGAAATTGAGGACTATCATGACTCGATGCCCCATTTTTAGCAGAACCTTAGGGGGCCTAGATATACCATTCTATCCCCTTGCCCCCTTGCTCGGCATGCATATAAGCGCCCCTCACAGGCCAGGCCGTTAATTAGATGCAAAACACCCCCACCCCCACGCCCCCAACCCTTTGATTGATCAGCTTGTCATTTGCAAATGTAGGCATCCAAAGTACAATGCTCTTTAAGAAACTGTAGATGTCTTGAGGCTGGAAATATGATATTTCATCCTAGTTATCAGGTCATTCATGTGCAGTAGTACTAGTTGTCTTATATTGCAGTATATATTTATACTATCCATTATCATTTGTTATGGTAACTAATTTTTATTGAGAGGAGCTTAAATGAAAACCTAACAAGCAAACAGCTGAAGTCAAAACAAGTATTCATTTTCAAGTTTTATGCTTCAATAGCAAATGTTTAACTAACTCCTCTAAGATTTGATTCTCTTGCAGGTAAATGAAGGAAAGTATGATCAAGCTGTCTCTATTTTTGATCAGGTATGTTTTTTAGCTAATGCAGTCCATTTTCTTGATGGTGCATGAACTGCTGGCATGACCTAAGTTTTGTTTTTTTTTGTTTTTTTTTTGTTTTTGTTTTTGTGTGTGTGTGTGTGTGCGTGTGTGGAAACACAGATATTGAGAGAAAATCCTAGTTACCCTGAGGCATTGATTGGAAGGGGAACAGCTTATGCCTTTCAAAGAGAACTAGATGCTGCTATTGCTGACTTTACCAAGGTATACATGTAGTTCTCAATTCTACACTTACGCAGACTTTCCTGCTTTTCCTGTTGTTGGATTTTCTGTAAATTAAACGGAGCATGCTTTGAATTTTTCTTGCAGGCCATACAATCAAATCCATTAGCTGGAGAGGCATGGAAGCGGCGGGGGCAGGCCCGTGCTGCCTTAGGAGAATCTGTCGAGGCAATACTCTCAGTCTTTCACTTTGAGTCCAATATTTACTAGTTATGCCGCAGCAATAATCTTATGTGCATGTGATGATATTATTAACCAAACATGTTTTCGCACATGCATGACAAGAGCCTGGAGCAGAGTTGGAGATGCTCACTGTCACGGGCAAAAGGCTTCGGGTTTGAGTCATGTTACCTCTATATATAAAAAAAAACTTAATGCATATACATGCTAATATCTTTCTGTATGCATGAAAGTGAGATTTGGTATTTGTTATTAAAAAAAAGTGAGATTTGGTATCTAACTTTGTAATTGTGTCTGTTCATATCTGTGCATGGTTGGTTTTCTTTACCTAGGCTGCGTAGCCACCCATGCACGTCTTTTGTGCTGTTGGTATATGACTCAGATCTATAGGGTTAGTGTCTTTGATTACTTTTTAGTCATTATTCAGACAAGAAAGTGAGTAAATGGTGTGGCACTTTTTAGTAAACGACAAGCTTGATCTTTGCAGAAAAGGACCAATTGCCTCGGTTTAAGCACAAGCTTGGTTTGCTATCTCATGAATAAAGCTCAAGATAGGTTCAACATAGCGCTGAACCTTGGCTTGGTTTGTGCTTAACTTGTTAAGAGGCTTGACTATTGATCAAACTCGGCCTGTGAAGAGATTTGGTCTGGCTTGTTGTGTGCATATCATAAGTAAATTTTTAATGAAAATATACACTTGGTGGACATCATGTAATATTAGTCTTTTTTTTTTTTTCTAAATGAATTCAATTGGGATATACCACTAAATAAAATTGTTCTTGAATTAACTTTCCCAAAAATTCTCCCTAAAGGGATGGCCAAAGAAGTTCAACCACATTCTCTTGATTATCAAAGTCTCGAAACATCCACTGCTCAACTAAATTCTTTTCTTCCACTCCATAAACTTTCCTTTAAGGAGCCTTAATTTTTTGGCGTTACTGTATTTCATCCATCTGTTAACATCAAAGAACTTCTACCAAATGTTGGTCAACTCTTCCAACCACAGTTGCGTCCACTCCTTGTGAGTCCAACCTTTATATGAAGTCCTTGTGAGTTGTGACTTTAAGATTGAAGAACAACTCAAGATCCAGCATTTGACATTAAGAAAGGTTGGTGTGACAATGTAGATTTCAAAGGGCTACATTGAACTTTTTGATGTAGTTATAAGTTTTACTCTTCCAATATTCCTTAGCTGTAGACATGAGGTTCATCTTACTTGTAGGTGTAAGTGTATTGCTACCCATGTCATTAAAAGAGAAGGGTGCAGTCTGTTTTTTCTTTTTCCTAAATTTAAAGACAAACGGCTGTCTCCCAAATAGCATGTAAGCATGCTCACGTGCATTCACTTTCAAACTTACCATGTGGGGCTGATTTGTATCTCAATTCATTGTTATCTAGGCCATTGAAGATTTGAGCAAGGCATTAGAGTTTGAGCCAAATTCATCAGACATTTTACATGAAAGAGGTAAGATCACTATAGGCTCAATTTTCCTTTTGTGGTATCCTCATGAAGTGTTGTGTGTGACATGTGTTTGTGCATATTTCACCGAAAAATCTATACTTCAGTTTATATGGAAAAAAATTTGTGCTAACAAACACAATAGAAAGAAAGGGTAAAATAGGTGACATGATTCTAAAAATTGCAGGAATTGTTAATTTCAAGTTCAAGGATTATAATGCTGCTGTAGAAGACTTGTCCTCATGTGTGAGACTTGACAAGGATAACAAATCTGCATACACATATTTAGTAAGTATTAAAAAAAATTTCCATATGACTCTAATTTCATGCTTTTGTTTCTCAACGGAATGCTAATATTTGTATAGAGAGATAAAATACTTTTGGTTTCGATTGTAGGGTCTGGCATTATCATCAATTGGTGAGTATGGAAGAGCTGAAGAAGCACTAGAGAAATCAATACAACTTGATCCAAATTTCCTTG
Organism: Camphora micrantha; assembly: GCA_003546025.1. Classification (NCBI taxonomy): domain Eukaryota; kingdom Viridiplantae; phylum Streptophyta; class Magnoliopsida; order Laurales; family Lauraceae; genus Camphora; species Camphora micrantha. The sequence goes on along the minus strand of QPKB01000003.1, from coordinate 76,023,040 downwards.
AGGGGTGGACCCATCTAGTGCAGGTAGCCATGTGAACTGTTCAGTTACTATACATGTAGTTTCATATTCTTTTCCTCCCTATGTGCATCTTGTGGCAAACTGAGTACTTGTTTTCTTGTTGTTGAATCATTTTGACTCTCTCTAAGTTGCGAACTTGAGGTGACACATTTTAACCTCCTTATTTTGATGAGCCATTTTTTGAAGGATGCCCATAGCTTTCGTCATGCAAATCAGAACTTCAGCCAGTTTATATGAAGCCATTGCATAAATAGAATTTAAGTTCAGATTTTATTCCCCCTAGTTTGGTTAATCCAAATGCAACAATAAATTTAGGAAAAAGCATGAACAGTAAATTGGTGGAGGTGGAGGTGACGGTGATAACTGTTGAACATCTGTGGGAGTGTGATAGAGGATATTGCGAGATTTCTAATTGACTACTATTTACGACTATACTAGAAATGTTAATAGCTTTTTTATTCCAAAGAAAGAGTTAAAGCTTCACAGGATTGTTTCATTGTTTTAAAATGATCAACCTTGTTAGTTATTCCAAAGTTGGGAAGTTCTCGAAAGTATAGCTTACTTTAGCTTGATGTTGCTATCTTTCCTCCATGTTTGCGCATTGAGTTGGAAATTGATTGTGTTAGGCGGGAGCAGATTCTCGAAAGTGACATTTCTGATAATACACAAGCTGGGAGCACCAAGAAAGTGCTTGCATTAATTTTTTTTATAGCATTTCTGAAGCAATCTTACGGCTTGGAGCCTGGTGTTTGAAAGAAACCTCCCAGAGACAGGAATCCAATCCCAGAATCTCCTAATAGTGGTCTACTTGCTCTATGTCTTGGAAGGTCATAATGAAAGGATGGTGTAGGAGGGTAGTTTTTCTGGGCACTTTTCTTTCTCTTCTTATAGGAGATTAAGAGGTGAGGTCCCTCTTGCTAACTCGTGGCTTATATGGGCAATTGTGGTGGATCATTCTTCCATGTGTAAAATTTCCATACGCAACATTCACATTATCACATATGCAAATGGCATTTTCACATCTGTTCCATAGATAAATGACCCCCAGAAATAATTATTTGAACATGGTTTGCTTTATTTCAGAGTTAGGTATTGTATCTCTCATTGGGCTGTCATTGAAGTGCTTAAGGGTGTCCCAATGGGTTTTATCTAGTGATACTGGGGGGTGGTGATTGGTTGTCGGTTTAACTGTGTGGTTGGAGGTTAGGGGTTGGGTGTGGTCGGGGGTTTGAACTCCAATGGCATTGTGGAAACCCCTGGCAGGTGATTAAGAGAGGTTGATTAGAGACAATGAGTTGCCACTTGCCAATTATCTGAAGCTCGGTCCAGTTGTTGGATGAACAGTTAATGATGCAGATTTGAAGACATTGTGGTTTGGTCTTGTTGCACCACTTATTGGGCTAGTGGAAACATTGTTGCCCCTTGGAGGCTTTTGGATGTTGTGGTGGTGGTCCTCGATATGACCCACCGGCTTCAAGCCTGCCTTATTGACGCAGTATGCGGAAGAACAATCTGATTGATTGTGAGCCCCAATAAACCAAACACTCAATAGTCCAGCAAACAGTAGATTATGCAGAAAACTATAAAATTCCAAAGAAATAAACAAGCAAGGAACAACTAAAGTCAACCCAAGTACTGACCTTAAAGACTTCTCAATCACCTTAGTATCCACATGACACAAGGGAGAGGGATAAAACAAAGAGCAACTGCTACTTTTGCAAAATACTATTCACGGCATGGATACTATAGCAGAATGTGACTGTCGACCATATGATGCAGATGGCCCAATTCAGATTGAAAACCATGCAAATGAGAAGGGCTTGGTGTTCATGGAGGCTTTAGATTGAGCACATGGGGTCTGGACCCATCTGAGATTGATTGATTTGATAAAAGAACCCAAACAGCCCAAGGAATTGTCAATCAGGGGCTGTTTAAATATTTCAAAACATACAGGGGTATTCTGCAATTCATGAGAACCCATTTGAAAAAAAAAAAGAAAAAAAAGGGGAGACATAGGCAGCACGTGCTTTCTCTTTGGAGCATTATTTCGTAGGCCATACCAGGTCCAAATCACTCAGGACCTGAACCGAAAGGGTCGCCCAAGACCCCTCTTCAATTTAGTTGAGATAGGCTCATCAGAAGGTGGGCCATGTGGGGCCTTTAATCAACTTCATGGAATTGGTCTGGAATGACCATGCTTTAGAAAATCTCTGATTTCTTGCATATTTACTTCAATTTAGATACTAATGTCTTTCCATTAGAGTCTCTTTGGATGGAAGGAAGTGATTAGGAGCAAGAGTTTTGGATTTGATTGCTTGTAAGTTGTAATGGAGGGTTATTGGGGATTTATGCATGTCGACTGTGTCATCCCTATGCACAGTCAACAGTAGCAGCCAGCAGTTTCCTTTTTTAACTCTTTTCCGTTAAGCAATTTGATTTAGGGTTTAGCCTTATTTAATAATATATCAGTCGATCGATGAAGTTTTGGTAGTTGACATGACATATTCAAGACAGAATAACATTGTGTTATTTTCTGAATTTTCTGCATCTCTTCATTGCCTTACATCTGCCCTTTACATTCTTGGTGTTATAATGAAGATCCAAATAGTGTGATTTGATGTCCTTCCCAAGAAGTCAAATTATAGTGTTAGTGTACCAGTCCTGTTACATGGTTACTCTAGTCCTTAGGAACTCCAGTATACTGTTCTTGGATCCTTTTGATATCCGTGACTGCATCACCATATCATGGCATATATAATGCATAAACTCTCATAAAAACCCTAGAAACCATAAATAGCAACTTCCTACTACCGTTAGGAATCTATACTAATGCTTCCTAATAAAAAAAAATCCAAAAATTACGAAAGATTTGAAGAAATATAGAATTTCCAGAACTTAAGTCGTCACTGCCTCTTGTTTCAAATCTGGTGTGGGGCCCATGTGGCCCACTTGATCATAAAGAGACCTTCGGGCGACCCTTTTTGTGTAGAGTTCATGTGGGTTTGGCTGGTTTTTACCCACGAAACTGTTGCTCACAGCTACAGCACATGAGACATTTTTAATGTGCAAGATTTTCAGGAAATTTCAAATTAGATGCTGCTCTTCTTTATTTCTCCAAAGTGTCTGATGCAAGCCCTAGGGTTAGGGCTTGCGTGGAAGTGTTGAAGCACATGTCCGCAGATACAATAAGAAGTCTCCCTAGAGACAGTAACACGAGGACGCACCTCAAGGGATAAAACCCAATCCTATTAGTCAACTCTCTGAATTATAATCTCTGTAATGTGCATATAAATAGGAAAAAAACTTAGGGGCTAAGTCACCAAATGCAACTAGGAAACTAACTAATAATTAACTTATTAAATGAAATAAGAATCCTAATGAAATTGGAAACCACATCCTAATTACAATTCTCTAATAAAATTAGAAAGTATTAAAAATTAGAAATAATATCTAAATAATCTTGCACGTGAGGTCATGGGTTTATTCTGCATCAAAATCTCTGAAATTCAGGCATAAAAAATGGACTGTTTGGCCCCTAATGCCACTCTAATTTGTAATTAGATGCTTGTGGACCTTCTTGCAATGCTCAATCCACTCCAAGTAGGCTTCTGCAACTTCAAAATCATACTCTAAAATTAATTCTGCATCACTCGGTCATAATCCTACAGTGCTGATGAGGAAGTGGATTCCTTGTCTAGAAGTAGTGTTTGGCAAGGGTGCCTCTGCCTTTCAAGCCTCCCTTGTTTGTATTCTTCAACCTAGTGATTTGGTTTCTAGGTTGCCTTTTTGATGGCCCTTTGTGCATTGGGTGGGGACAGCTTTAGATCCTCATTTCTGGTTTGCTTCCCACGTTTCGCTTGCATTGCATAAATATTTTTTGCTCACATACTGTATAACTGTACTTTCCCTTTTATATTGAAGTTTCTACCACCACCACCACCTACTCACCTGAAAGTATGCTTTTCTTTTGCTTTAGCATGGAGAAGTGGGAAGGAAATCAGACCTTGGATACTACAGTTTAAAGCAATGTTAAGAACTTGGGACAAGAACTTGGCCCATCTTGATTGGGGTTTGGTCCAACGTGATCAACCCACGACTTGCCTATGAGTTTTTATTATTTTATATATAAGTTAAACTAGTGCCTTTTGCGGTTTTGCCTCCATCTTGAAGAAAACATTAGATCTATGTGAGTCCCAATTTTTGAGAAGTTCAATCCGTGGAATTTGGAGAAGGTACCTTTCCTTGGTAGTAGCATTATTTCATCAAGTCGTCGTTCTACTTCTAACCTTCATATTTACTCCTGATTCCAAATCACAGGAGTCGTGGCTAGTAGATACTATTGGAAATTTATGTTAAAAACATACTTTATGTATTTGTCTATGACTGATTCATTTTTAGTATATTTTGTTTTCTCATCTAACTAAGATTATATATGGGCAAATGGTTGCATTATTAATTATTATGCATGTGAGTGTCTTTTATTCTATGAAGTAGACAAGTTGGTGTATAAAGTTTTACTTATACACGGAAGACTTATTTGTCGGTTCTTATAGAATATAAGTTGTTCACAATCTAGATGGATTTGGACACACCATCGGTACGATTGTAGCATGATGTTTCAGCAGGCCTGTCTTGGCTGCAGGAAACGGTATAGTTTCGACTCATTATGCTAGTACACTATGTGTGTATTGAACAGGACCGTGTTTTTGGGTTTATTATCTTTATACTGACTATATAAGATGATGAACACCCAAATGGTTATTATGAGTGCTTGTACTCTTAATCCCAACATAAATAATAGACACATACATTTAGTGTTTGGCATTTTGATTTACGAAGGAGTGAGATCTTTTATGGGTCAATAATCTCAGTAAATTGGATGACTACACTACGTGTACGGTGGATATTAGTTTATTGACGGAATCCACGTCCTGTAATAGGGATTGATGATATCCCCTTGAGGAAGTTTTTAAGTTTTGATTATGTCAAATCCTGCAGGTGGACTTTGTGTTCGACATATCAAATAAATTAAGTATAAGGTCTCAAGGAATTATAAAGATATCGATTAAATATGGATATTAGTAATTATTTAATCGATGGATATCTGAAATCTTAACGTGGGGAGATTAATAAGCATTTAATAAGAAGAAGCTCTAAATATTATTTTGAGAATAAGGACAGGAGTGGAATTACAATTCTTTACTGGACTGAATTGTAATTTATGGAACTAGGATTCTAATTTAGGCCAAATTAGGGTTTCCTATTTCCATAAGGAGCCTATCTTTATTTCCTTCTTAAGGTCTCTATTGTAGCCTATAAATATGCGATGTTGCTCTCTAAGTTAACATACAAGCATAACAAGAGAGAAATCTCGGTTTTAGAGAGTAGAAGAGAATTCGCAGAAGAGGCCCACTCCCTGGTGCGAGTTCGAGCATATAGGAATACAGTAGAAGATGTTGAGGTTTTCGAGTTGCGGCAAGATTGAGATCAAATCAGAGAGATCTCGTAGGTATGATCTAATCATATTAGTTGAAAATTATTTCCGCAGTAATCTGTACGCAATGTCGAGAGATCTTGGTTTCTACTTGTTTCTATCAGATACAATAGGATTTTATTTAGGGCGAGAAAAGGAAATAAGAAAAAATTCCATCTGATCAAATGAGATGATGTAGAACTATCGGTGGAAATGTCAGTTTCTTTAAATTCTAAAATTGCAGGCCAACTCAGCCCTTTCGATCTTGGCTTGGGTCTGGTCCAGTCTGGCCTACTTCACCAACATCCCTTAATATACTATGTCCTTTTATTTGTGACTCCCCTAATCACCATGGGTATTTTATTTGTTATGGATCTTTATATTTTAGTTGGGAGCTTCTTGGTTATCTAATGCATGTATTGTCAATTCTGTGGCAGTTTTACCACGAGTTGGCAGACTCAGAGAAAGCTTTTGAGTGTCTTAAGCAGCTTCATTTTGTTGATTCAAGGTATTTTGGCAGATCTATTTGCATTTCCAGTATATTCTAGCTCAGGCAAATCATTTTGGAGCTTGAATCTGATTATCTGATTGCGATGCTCATATTTATCTGGTCTGTAATTTGGTTCTCTAGGTTTGCCAAAGCATATCACCTACGTGGGTTACTTCACCATGGGATGGGAGAGCATCGGTAACCTAACACTTTTATTTTCCCCTCTTGTTATTATGTTGGTTTTGGCTACGTCATTATATCAATTAATCATGTCATTTTAGACTTGATGCAAATGCTTCTCCATTTCATTTTGGGGGCAAATATTGATGTCTATCATATTTTGCTGAATCAATATCTATCCAAGATATTTGTGTTTGTTAGTTAGTCTTTTTTGTGTCAATAGTGTCTAGCTTGCAAACCATCTTTCCATCTCATATTATTGATGATCTGTTTCTTTTTGGAAATAATTGTGTTCTGCTATTGTTGTGGAAGTGAAAGTGTGGTTTTAAAACTCAACCGATTCTCAGATTTCTAGGTCGAGTCGACTCAGACTTGGTTGCCCTTTGTCCAGTCACCCTTGAGTCAAGTCTGGCTGAGTCCCATTGAGGAAAGGCTGAAAATGGTATTTTCCCCCTATTTACTTATTGTGTGTGGTTTTAAAACTCAACCGAGTCTCAGATTTCTAGGTCGAGTCGACTCAGACTTGGTCACCCATTATCTAGTCACCCTTGAGTCAAGTTTGGCTGAGTCCCGTTGAGGAAAGGCTGAAAATCCCTATTTACTTATTGTGAGATGATGTTGGCAGCTTTTGGCATTCTAAGAAAGGAAGTAATGTTCATTTGACTGAATGAAAGCCAAATGCAACCACCTATAGGACATCATTTTTCTGTTTTTAAACTTTTTAATCATTTTTTCACTTTTTTTTAATAGTTCTGAGGTCTCCATGGTGCGACTCTCGACTCGACTCGAAGAGGGGCGGGTTGCCCCCTGAATCTGAGTTTTTAAACCCTAAGGCAATGTTTGTTTTTCAAGTGGTAAAGTAATCCCATCTGCTAAAGATTTTACTTTACCATATTTTGTTGGTTGGTCATGACAAGTGGGAAAGTATTTACCAAAAAAAAAAAGTGGGAAAGTAAAGTTTAAGCTGCAAAAAAATTATGCTTTTACCTTACTAGACCCTAGAAGACTTTATCCTTATAAAACACAGGTAAAGTGGTTACTTTACCACTTGTTGACTTCTCATCTTACTTAAGATCACTTTACCTCATGTTAACAAATTCTAGTTTACCAGAAAGTACTATTCACCTTTACCTAACCATTACCTTTCCTACTATTTGACATTTACTTTCCCTTACTTTACTAATAAATAAAACAACATTTCTCTAGAAAATTTAAGCATTCTAAGATGGGAGGTAATGTTCATTCGACTGTGAGGTCTGTTTGTTGTGTCCTTCTCACTGCTGCTATTTGAGTATGATCTACTCTTAAAGTTGTCTGTTTAGTGTTTGCTGTGCTTTCTGAATCTTGTTGAAGAGAAATGGGAATGCCATAAGTATTATAGTTCGATTTTTAGAGAAAACACCTGTCGTGGCTGATGAGTAATTGAATCATCAAGTACATCATGATTACCGAATTATTTTGACAGCCTCGTCATTCAAGGTGATGTAAGCAAATGTATGATTTGTTCCTATCTACTATTTTATTTTGTTATGGTACTGCTTGACTCAGTTGCTTATTGATGTTATTTCAAACTACATAACATTTTGTAAGTTTTGAGGAGCAATGGTTGCATGTGTAACAGTTAAATCTTGAAAGATGAAAACAGTTTACTCTGTAATGTGCTAATTGTATACTTTTTATTATACTAAGCACCATTATTGTGGTGCATGTATAACAGTTAAATTAACTTTATAGAAAAAAAGGCCTGCAATTCTTTTAATCTACTTTTATTAATCAAGTAGGCCTTGCTTTTCATTCATGAAATTCTGAAATGACTAGTTATTCAAAGCATCAATTTTCCAGGAAAGCTATCAAGGACTTTTCTGTCGGATTGAGTATTGAGAGCTCAAATATTGAGTATTTGTACTTCCGTGCTTCTTGCTACCATGCAATCGGAGACTATGGAGAAGCGGTATAGTTTTTGTGCCACTGATCCAATGCTCCTGAGTGGACAAGTTTCCTATTGACCCCCGTTTCTGTACCGTACATGTGGTGGATGTGTGTCCACAGTCCACACCTTCCATCCTTTGAATCGCACCTTAGATTGGCAGCTACCAACATTGGGCTATCCTAAATCCCAAATCATTTAATTAATACACCTTTTCTCATTGAGTGTGAGCCTTTGCTCATTTTACCTTTCATTAAAATTGTTATACACCAATATATGTCACTAGGATTCTTTGATCATTATAAGTATTTATTCATATCTAATTCATGATTGGACCTGATGACTGAATGAGATGAAAATCTCACCAACATGAGCCATGTGTACGGTGCAGACAGTGGGTGGAGAGAAATTCAGTTTGTAAGATGCATTGGATCAGGACCTCTCTCTCTCTCTCTCTCTCTCTCTCTCTCTCTCTCTCTCTCTCGCCAATTGACATTGTTTTATTTGGCGCCACTGTTAGTTACAGATTTCTTTTCTGTGGTCACAGGTCAAGGACTACGACGCTGTTTTGGATTTGGAACTAGATACTATGGAAAAATTTGTGCTCCAGTGCATGGCATTTTATCAGGTTTAGCAACTAGTGCGAAATTTATATATATTCAAACTGCAGTTTGAGTTGTAGAGGGAATTCTACAGTGCACACACACCAGGATGCCTACCCATTGATGAGTGTAAGAGACTGGATTGCCCCAAACATCTGCACATATAAACTTACATGGTCTGCAGCCAAGCTTGTAGGGGCCACTTGGAAGCATGACAATCATGTGGGGTAGGATACGGGTTTGAAGGGTCTTGACCTACTTGTGTGGTAAGAAAAGGGAACTATCCGATCTAGTGAGGTATAATTTTGAGGGCCTCAAAGTTTAATCCTTAGCTGATAGATAAAACTGCATGAGTGCCAACCTTTTCCTGATGAATTTGGAGGCCTATGAAAGTTGGATGTGTGTGAAAGGGCTTAGATTGATGATAAGGGGTGGTCAGGTGGGCCCTGCATGTTGGGTTTTCCTTTGCAAGGTCCAGGTTGTCCCTTCATATTCCTACACATGCTGGAACATGCATAAACAACAGTACTGTATAGTGGGCTTGCTTATGATTAATACAAACCCTTTTCCAAATACCTACGTGGTGGATTTTGCACTGATTCAAATTTGATACCAATCCATCAATTATTGATACACCAAATTGAAGCCCTAAATCATGGGTTAGGATGATCCAACTCAAACCTTAGAACTTGGTTTAGTTCGAGTCGACTCAGACTTGGTGGTGACTGAGTCAAGTTGGGGTTGGATTTTAAAGCAGATTAGCGGAGTTCCACAAGTCCAAGTTCGAGTTGATCAAGCCCCCCTTCAAGACTCAGCTGAGCCCCATTGCGACTCAGCCGCGTCCCACTATGAAGGGCTTCTTTGCAAGGTTTATGGAGCCCGGGAGTGACTTGGCCTACTTGACTTGACTCTAGGGGACCAAGTTGCCCTGAGTCCAAGTTCTCAAACCTTGGATTCAACTGATATTTGCCCATCCTAATCCACATCGTGCGCTTCTTATTTTCCCCTACTCTTCTGGTTGAAATGCATCCAGGTATGCCCATAGATACAGTGGTGTGTCCTTTTAAAGTGTGAAAATGGGTTTCGCTTGACATTTCCCTTTATTTAACCGTCCATCTCATGGCCTAAGATAGACACCTGGCAATAACGACCTAATTTTTTTGGATGGTTTGACCCAAAAGTCAATCTTGTTTACCTATTTTAAAATGATGTGTAAAACTTCTGTGTGTGGAAATTGTGGAGGATCTGGATCCATCACATTACAGCCAGCAGTATGCTGACATGGAACTATAAGAAAATAGCAAAATTAAAAACAAATATACAAGAATGGAGAGGTTGATCCTTCTAAAGAAGAAAATATACATATGTATATAGTCTAAGAAATTAGCAAAATTAAAAAGTAAATATAGAAAAATAGAGATGTGGGATTGCGGATTTGTTTAAAGAAGAAAATGTGTATATATCCATTTCAAAAAAAAAAAGAAAAGAAAAAGAAAAGAAAATGTGTATATATTCTACGCAGTTTTTGCTATTTCTTTAACATATACCTCCTGTGGCCCCACCTGGATCTATGACAATCAACGAATAAGGGGTGGATGGATTTGGATGGTGGATCAGGGGTGTGCCCACTGATTGACAGGTTTGTGCGATATGCAAAAATTATACAGATGCATATAACAGTTATATGCATTTTATTCTAGGCAGACTCATTTTGCCTTTCAATATTTTTTTCCATTTGTTTCTATTACTAATCAGTCTCAAAATATGTGGTTGTACTACTTAGATAATTTTGCTTATGACAATTTTTATATCCATCCATATCTTTTTTTAGTCACTCATTATTGGTGGAAAAACTCTTAACACTTGCACATTTTTCTCACTGGCTTTTATACTAAACTTTCTTTGCAGAAAGAACTTGCTCTATATACCGCTTCAAAGATTAATAGTGAGTTCTGCTGGTTTGACATTGATGGAGATATTGATCCCCTATTTAAAGTAATTTAAATGAACCCAGATTATTTCTTTTTATAATGAGTTTCTAAGATTAGTATGGATGCTGTCCTGAACTTTATCATTGGTTCAATCTTGACTATTACTTTTATGCTTTTCTATTTTATCATATGCTATAATTCCAAACAATTCTCTCATTGCTTCTTTGTCATTTCCTAAACAAAATATCTTTAGATGGTGCATGTTGGTTTGGCTTACAGATAGTATAAGATGTAGCTCAAAACGTGTTTCCATGGTTTCATTTGTTTCCAGTTTAATGAACTGGTAATAAGTAAACATACACAAATGTTGCTGTCAAGGGCTTGGATTGGAACTGCCAGATGTGTGCTGTGCTTGTTGGGCCTCATGGACTGTGGCTGGGCACAAATTCAGGCCTATTTGTTAAAGGAGCATTACAATCTAGGTTTTTAGAGTTAGCTATTGGGACCTGGACTGACTGGAGCATTATGGTGAAGCCTGGAAATTTTGGGGCCAGGATTTTAGGCCAGCATGATGGATGTGTGCTTGATTTCTGGTCAAGAAGTTTTGAGCAGCTGATTAAATGGAAATAAACATTTATAGAGAAAAAAAGAAGAAAAGATGAAGAGTGCGAGATAGAGGCACTTACTCTTCTAAATATAGTTTAAACAAGTAATTATATTGGATTTTATGTCAGCATGCTGGGCACAGGCTTGATTTCTGGCCCAGAAGTTTTGGGCAGTAGATCAAATGGTGGGAAATTACAGAGAAGAAAGGAAGAAAAGATGAAGAAGATTGGAAATCAGAGGCGGCAATTACTCATCTAAGCCAAAGTTTCTACGAATTACAAGAAGCCCCCTCAATATGATCACACACACACACACACACACAAAAAAAAAAAAAAAAAAACCATTATATTGAAAGGGTTATGATTTGATAAGAGGCCTCTTACAGTATGTGTGAGGCAAAAATCTAGCCCCTTGTCAGAACAACCTGGATGCATGGTAATCGTGGGAAGATAGAGTGACGGAAAGGTATCATAATGGATATATGATCTTGGGCAAAAACTATCTCAGGAAGATCATCACAACATTGATTTATGGGCCTTAAAGTTTGACAGTTTTTTAAGGCACATTTTTTTTATGAAATTTAATCCAACCATGGGTATAATTCAGATTATTGTCAAGTTAGATTGAGTGGCAATTCATGGGGGACTAGAGTGCGAGGAGGTTGGATTTATTATAATGGGTTCCATGTGGTGGTAAACATGTTTCCTCATGCAATCTATGAGAGGCACTCATATGAACAAATAATATTCTTCCTCACAAATTGGAGCTTAGATATCAACCATGTCCTTACCGAACATGTAACAACTCAAAAGTTTAGTTCTTCTAGTAGCCCTGTTGTGGAGTTTGGCCAGCTTATGATCAGATCTCATATAGATAGATCATTAATTTTAGAATAAATCTTTCTTGAATGAAGTGATAATCCACATTGATGTGCTTTTGTCCTCATAAAATATTGGGCTTTATTTAATTTCGAGGCATTCATGATTATCACCATGTTGCTTCTATGGAAGGTTTACATCATGGCCAAGATTCATCAACAATGTCTTGATCTGCAAAAATCTACTTGCCACACGAACCATTTCCTTATATTCAATGCACTTGGACAAGAAATATATTTTATTATTATTATATTTTGTCATATATGTCGCATGTTTTCAGGGATGACTAGACTATTCCTAGCTTATGAACATTCTGGCCTATGGGTCCCAACCAAGGATTAAAAACTCAGAATCAGGACCCGACTCAGTCCCCTTTGAGTCAGGTCAACTGTTCATGTATATATTATCAGATGTTTTCACAGATGACTAGACTATTACTAGCTTATGAGATGTTTGGCCTATCGGTCTCCTTGCTCTTGATTAATTTAGAAGACAGCAAAGTTCTTTCCTGGGTTTAGGAGTTCTACGCATGGTAGAAGTGTAGAATTTCTATTTATCTTTGGAAAGACATGTCCGACAAGGAGCTACTCATTGCCCATGTTCTAGGGAGAATCTAATCTGTGAAGGTATCATATTGTGAGTCAAGAACTGTTGTATAAATTTGGAATTGGTATCCAAGTTAGAGTAGTTTGCTTGAATTGTAGACTATTGTACAGAATCACTGCATATAAGGTCTTAATGAATGTCGTCACATTGAACTCAATCTAATATTGCTACCTGTAGTCGAAGGTGTGGAATTAAAGTTGTCTTTTATTAATGCGTGTCATCTTGTTTCCTAAAAATCAAGCTTTGTTCTCTTTTGTTTAGGAATACTGGTGTAAACGATTGCACCCAAAAAATGTCTGTGAGAAGGTCTATCGCCAACCTCCTCTACGAGATTCTTTGAAGAAGGGCCGGCTTAGAAAGCAAGATTTTGCTGCTACAAAACAAAAGGCTGTTCTTCTTCAGGCTGCAGACGCCATCGGCAAGAAGATTCAATATAATTGCTCAGGCTTTTTACACAACAGGCGTCAGGTGATTTTCTTTCAAGAAGCTGTCACTGAAGTTACCATGCTTTTAATTATTTGCGCCGGCTTTATTTACATGTTTAGATGTGATTATAAGTTTTGATTTGTTGTTTTGTGTGTTATGTTGCTTATAGTTTTTAAGTGCATGAATATTTTTAATTACAATCGTCCAGAGGTAAGTTGTGGTTTTTCGCCACCATTGTGTTTTTTATTTTAGTTAATGGTTCTTTGTTTGAGACTAAACCCCATACGACTCTGAGATATTAATTTTAAGATCCTTTACATTCATAGAAGCAGCCTCTGCCCAGGGTTTTAAAAATGGGCCAAGTCTGAGTTGAAAAAAGTATTAGCAGGGCCTTCTTCAAGATCTGTGTAATAATGTACAAAAATATACCAAACAATTCAAAAGTTCCCCATATTAAAATTAACTCTAGAAATTCTACCACAAGCAAAATAAATTTAAAATTCAGCAACCCAACTGAGTCCCTTCAGGATGCTATAGATTTCAAAAATAACTCGTGAGAATCCAAATCCAATAACATTGAAAAATCAGAACCACCGAGACATACCATGTAAGCTAACATCAGATCTTGAACATCAAGAAGGCCCTGCTTTCCAATCCATCAAGGATTTCCAGCTATGTTGCACAAGACCTAACATGAATAAATAGATAAATCTCATCAAAGGGCTTGCATTTTGGAGAAAGCCCAATATTTTGATTGATGGTTATGTATAAAGTTGAACAAAAAAAAGTAGCAGGTAGAGTGCAAAAATAAACATATCTGTCATGGCATTACTCACATAAAATTGTGTAAATAGCAGGTAGAGGTCAAAAGCATATATATACAGGGAACAAAAAAAAATCAATGAGGAACCTTGCTACAAATCAGAAAAGGCAGACATTAACATATGTCTAGTGTTCTCTTAAAGATTATTTCAAACTCCACAAAATTGGGAGACGTCCCAAATTTTTTTGAGTAAATACTTCAATTCTATCAATTTGAATGATCATCTCCATTGTGCTATTGAGCTCACATTTTGTCTGCCTTCGCAACTTTCAGAAACTAAAAGAAGACTACCTTTTGTGTTGAACACTTCTAACATTTGATGGATTGATGTGTTCATCCTGCATTACCTTTTCTGGATGGGGAAAATAAATGAAAAAGGAAACACTCGAGTGATGACATCATCTTCTTATTTGAATGATCATCTCCATTTTCATCACCTTAAAAGTCCCAAACTTCTTTTACTAACCTTGATATATGTATCAATCAGATAATGTACATTTTATAGATGCCCAGTAACATATCTTCATCCAAGACCAATCTCAATTGCATTAATTGTTTTTATCATTGAACAAGTAGTTAATTATCAGGGGCTTTCATAAGATGTGGGTGACAATTTTCATACTAGAGATACTATGCGAAGATTACAAGTGACAATTAACAAGTTCAAACATACAAAAAACTTCATCAAGCGCCCATAAAGAAACTTAAATATGTTTTATTGAGGATAGTTGTCAATTCCGTTCCTGTCCCCGTTCTGGGTTGACTTTGTATTGTAACATTTCAGCATTTCAATCAATTCCGGTATTCCATTCCGGAAAAGATGGCGATCAAAAATGAAAAAAATATAAAAGAATATCTAAAATTGAAAAGAAATAATTTGAATGCTAAAATAATCCAAAAATGTATAGTTACATCACTTAAATTGAACTACTCTTTACAATTGACCATTTTCTCGTTTTCACTATATATGAATGAAAGTATGAAACATGGTCTGGAATGTGGGGTGAACTTGGGTCGTAATTTTTACTAGAATAATTGGAATGGACTGTAATTGGGCCCAAAAACTTTTAGGGGTCATTTTGTTCCGCTCCAACCCAATTCCGGAACACTCCGGCTGGAATTGACTGGAATGGAGCAAAATTGACTACTATTACGCACAAAAATTAGGAAGGCTATCATTCCTAACAATGCCCAGATGCATGTAGCAAAATAAATAAAGAAGGTCATTACCTAGTTCGGGTCCCACTGAAGCAAGGTCCTGGTAGGGTCTAGACTGGAGACAGACCTAACCTTTGACAATTTTACACAAAGCGACTGCTCACAAGTCTCGAACCTGCGTTATCATGCATGGCACCCGAGACTTTTACCATTGCACCGAAGGAATTACCCTATTTAGCGAAATAAATAAATAAATAAAACATTGCCCAGATGTAAACATGGATCTGAAAACATTCAGGTAGCATATTGCCTATGGTAAGTCTTTATACAACTCCATATCCGAAATTTAGGATACTAATGTAGATGTTATCCAACCCATACATTTGTTTTGACTTAATATAATAATTTTGTTGGTCTCAATCCAACACTGAAGTTGGCAAACAAGACCACATTAATTGAAATACAAATAAATAGAAAATTCTCACCTCCACTCACATCATCATCATCGATTCATCGTCATCAAGAGGAAAAAATAGCAAAATCAAAGAATCAAAGAACTCGAAAGCACTACTCTCATTCCCCTCCCTTTCTCTCCCTCTCCACCCTCTTGTCTTCTAGGTACATACTAATCACATTTCAAAAGAATCCAATCAATCATGCACAAATCAAGAAAGGATCTCAAAAGAAAATGAAAAATCAAGTATCAATCCCTCTATCATGAAATGACTCATCTAAATCCATCTGGTCTAGAGTTTTTGGCCTTCAGCTTCCCCTTCCCACTCCAGTGCAGGAGGTTGATAGCCTCAATGTTGCCAGCCAAGACGAGCAGGAATGGCAGCAGCGAGCCAAACTTGTAGATCCTGCTCTGTCCTTTGCACCTCCATCCACCATTTTATCCACTTTTGGAACTACCAGTGGAAGAGAGGGAAGGGAAGGGGGCATAGCCGATGATTCAATCTGCTGAGACGAGGAAGAGGAGAAATGGACTCTTTTATTTTTTATTTTTTATCATGGAACAGTAGGTTTTCCTATGAAGGAAACTGCCCTTTATAGCACGGACAAGACTTCTGTGGAACTGATTACCTATGGGGCATAGGAAGTTGAAATCTACTCTGTCGAAGAAAAATAAGGTAGAGGAGATTAGGGTTCTCTTGGGAAGACCGTGCACCAAACAACCATTTTCAAAACCTGTGAAGAGATGGCTTTTATTTTCTGTGGAGAACAGCTGCACAAATGTGAAAATGGGGCCTTACGCAACCTTTGCTGCCAGTTCCTATATTTAATTATCATCCCATTTCTATATCCAATGCACAACAATGGCTTTCTTTCTTTCTTTTATTTTTTTTTTATTTTTTATTGAAAGGACTATGACTTTCTTTTGTTCTGAATGCTATTACATCTGTAAACCACATAACTTGCTTCTGACTTGAAAAAACCAAATAAGTGTTCCAACCTTTTTTTTTTTTTTTGTTCATATTGGCATCATAATGGTTGTTCGTGTTATTGTATTGTACTGCATTTGTTTCTATCCATTATTCCAGATTTTTATTTGAGTATGTTATCCAGTATCGTATGGCTGGACTTGCTGTGATTGAGATTGCGCAAAAAGTTTCAAAAGCTTGGCGTTTTCTGCAACTGGAGTGGAAATTTTCAAGTAAAAATGCACCGAAGAGTGGAAAGAAAGCAAGGAGGAAGGAAAAAGTCGCGGTGGCGAGCCAGAATAGAGGAGGTGCAGGTTGTAGCACTAGCAGTTCCTCGGAGCCATCAACTTCATATGGCTTCAGTGATGATAGATCAGCTTATGGCCGATCCATGATGTCTTGGCAAGAGGTTTATAATTTGGGTGTGAAGTGGAGACAAATCTCTGAACCCTGTGACCCCGTCGTCTGGATTAACAAGCTAAGGTGAGTCATCCTTATTTCATAGTTATCCATGCTCTATGTTCCACTGGTGATCAACATAGAAAGTACTGTAGGCCGCTTTTAGAATTTACATGGGCTGCCATTTCAGTTTCATTCTCATCAATAAAATATGGCTAAGCATTCAAAAAAAAAAAAAAGAGAGTAAAATATGGCAAAGAAAGGGGATTACAACTAACGGACTATAAACGTAGGTGGTTGTGGTTCTAGATATTCAGTATATTGCATTCAACCACAAACTATTCAGTTGCATCTGGAGTCCTTTTTATCTGGCCTATTGTATTTACAGTGATTAGCATCTTCTATTTGCATGCATAACCTATAAAAAAAATTATGAGAAAAAAGTGATGTCTGGATATTTTTGTTACTAGGAGACCTCAAAATGGGCCCAGTGTTTTTGACACCTCCATATTTTTGTTACTTGGAGACCTCAAAATGGGCCCAGTGTTTTTGACACCTCCAAGTATGAGTGCCATATCTAGCATGTCCACACAACGGAGGTCCTGGGTAATAAAGGTGGATAGGCTTTCTTCATTTTTCAGACCAATTATACGCGCGCACGTTTTTTTCTTTTTTTGTTTTGCTCATCTTTCCTGGGTTTAGTGCCTACTTTACATTCTTTTTGAACTCATTTCATTTTCAGAACCTTATCAAAATATTTAGACAACCTTTAAACTAATTGTTCTAGATTGAAATTGGTTATATAACATTCACCATTTTGTCAGAAACTATATAATAAAAACTGGAACGTTCTTAGAAGAAAGAGATGCTAAAACAAAATGTTGCATTGGAGAGTTCATTAAAGTGACTATACACAGTTAAACATTTAACTAATGGCTCTAGAGCTGGACTTTGTCATAACATTTTTTCTTTTCTTTTCTTTTGATTACCGTAAAAATAGTGCATCCAATGTTGCATCCTATGTTACCTAGATATGCAATGATGTATATGGCAAGGGCATAATATGGATACATTTTGGGACATGGATTTACATATAAAATTGAAAGATACAACACGATATGAAATTTGATATGATTTTCCCTTTTGAAGCATCTGGGTATCAAAAGGCTGAATTAAGAATTATTCTTAAGAAGCTAGATATATTACCCTTATGATCACGTGCTTTTGCTTTTTTTCTGAGATGCTCATCATGTTAGGCCACTACTTAACACTTTAAAACTTCTCTTTCCCATGTAATAAATTTTCCTTATCTTTTCCTCCCATAAAAGAAAGAAGAATTGTAGAATGTGTATTGCTGGAAAGATAGTCAAATAGCCACCAGAACTGCACCATTTTTGTGATTCAGACATCAGTTGATATTATAAAGAATGAAAAGATATTCCAATGGTTCCCCTTTTGACGCAGGAGCAGAAGACCCAAATTTCATGGATCCTGTGTTGAATCAAGCCCTGATTTATTTGGATAAATTTGATCGGTCCAATGGGTTTTTATCCCACTTAAATTGATCAATCGGCACTAGATGAAAGAGATTTGGATTACTAAACCTTGGTTTGCTGAACATGGAATGGGCAGATTAGTACAGTACACACCCGGATGCATCAGAATTCAAAACCCAGTATTTCGTCTGTATTTATCCTATTTTCGGTCATAGAACAAAATATCTAGAATCTTTATATGCAAAGTGTCAATTGAGTTCATTGTTTCCTGGGTGAAACAACAAAGCATTGATCAAGATTTCTCACCCCTCTTGAACAATATAAAACCCGTGCAAAAGATCTAGATTATTGTGTTACTGAATGGATCACCTGTAAGGTTGTAACTAGATTCCGCAGTAATGCCTTTAAGTTCAATACACACACATATGTATACACACACACACACACACACACACACACACACACACACACACACACACATATATATACACATACATGTATATATATGGGAGATGCTCCTATGAGAGATATCTCTCACCTTATATGAGAGATAGGGGTGGGGGCCCTCACATTTAAGTTGTTGGTATTGGATATGGATGTGAGGGCCCCCACCCAATCTCTCACCTTACTATGAGAGACAAAAGTTGGGGCGCTCACACACACACACACACACACACACACACACACACACACACACATATATATATACATACATACATGTCATATGCATCCTTCCCTCACCATATGGTGAGGGACAAAATGAAGCCCACCTAGGGACCCACTAATCATGGGACTTGTGAGGGAAGAGAAGAGACACCTTGGATGAGACCATATATCAAATTTGGGGTCAATCACATGCCTCTAACCCCTTCATCTGTGGCCCACAAATTTAATGACTTGTCCAATCCATTTGGATAGGCGAAAATTTAATGGGTCTAGTGTACTTAAGGGGGTAACACACACACACACCATCTCTTGACTTATTATATGCAATTTAAATTTCGTGAACCATGTAGATGTAGTTATAACTATATTCTTCTATAGTTTCTTCGGATCAATGCTGGCAAAGATGTAACTGGGACAGTTTTGGTTTTACCGTTGCCCTAACTCTAAATTAATGGATATGTTATTGAACCTTGGTCAATGGTGTGGTTCAATTAGAACTTTTTGTACTTGAAATGATTCTGTAGAATAATCGAGACATTATTTTTAATCTTTTTCCTTTTTTTTTGGAATGGTGACTAAAATTTCATTAGAAACACTGAGAAGAGAGATACTAGATGGTTTACACCAAAACCCATACATGAGAAAACCCAACACAAGGGATTGTATAGTTGTTATTGTTTCCATCTGTTTCTTTTATATGCAAGGCATCATGTCTTTGTCAGATGATCTGAATGTGTTCCTCTTCTAAAATCTAGTGAAGAATTCAATTCTGGATTTGGGTCTCACACTCCAATGATTCTTGGACAAGCGAAAGTTGTCCGCTACTTCCCAAACTGTCAAAGGTAAGATCATCATCTCTTTCAACCAAGAGAAAATATGCTTAATGGAATGCTTAATCATTTCTTGATTGCTGCAGGGTGATAAATGTTGCGAAGGCTATCATTGAAGAAACCAAGCATGTAAATAATTCAAAAGATGAAAATATTGATCTATCTGAAGCTGGGAAGTTGCAAAAAGTGGGTACAAAATATACCTTCTGAATCAACTTTATGATTGACATGCTTTAAAATATTTCATGCTTTGCTTCTTGCAGTTTATGTGATAATGACTAATGAGTCCTGTCCCACTAAATAATTAATGAACTTCATGTTATCATAATGGTAGTATAATTATGAGGACATCTGTCTTTCAGCTGGCAAATTGTTGTGGGATGAGCATTTGCTAACTATTCTTTCATGATATGCGCTGCCATTACCCTTCTCTGTTTCTTCTTCTTTTTTTCAGCTTGTGTTTTTATTATTTTTATTATTATTTGGGATATAATTGGAAATCTTTAGTGTAGCCCATGTATTATTATCTTTGCACTCGAAAATTTTGGAGTGGCATCTTCGTTGTGTGTTTCTCCTGCCTTCAGATCGTGGCATTTTAATCTGCTACATTAAGGTGGATATGCAGTGCAATATTATTCAATTTCTGCTAACTATTTGTCGATTAAAAACTGAAAAATAAAATGCTTGTATTGATTTTAAGTGGATTAATATCTATGATACCCAAAAACTTAAAAGTAGGCAACTTATCTTTGGCTGCTTCATATTTTATGTACAAGATCTGTGTCCCTTGAATATCCATGGTGCGTCGCTGCTATATCTATGCTATATATGGATATCACATATCAATATATATCTACTTTGTTAAGGTTCCATCATTCCAATCGTCAAGTCAAGTGATAACTTCAGGACATTATGTTGGAATGACTTTACTGTCTAAGTGTGTTTTACCTTGGAAGCAGTCTTGCTGCTGGTCTAATCCACTTACAACGTATTGAATATAGCCCGAGATGCGTAATGGGGAAGTGGTTGTGTTAGACAAATACATCTATCCCCAGTAAGTGCACTAGAAGATTATAAGTAAAATAATGCTAAATAAAAGGATGTGTCTGATCTGAGTCGAAGCCCGTTGGTCTTTAAAGAGGGAGACTTGGTGTGGGAATATGTAAAGGAGCAGCTTACTTGAAAATGAATGCACTCTTCATGTTATATGTCTGTACTCTGGCCAGAGTTCCAAGTCATTTTTCAAGATGATATTTCATATGAGGAATATCTCCATCAATTAATTGAAAGAAGGATTTTAGAAGCCAAGACAGTTGGAAGATTTTATATGCCGCATTATTACCATGTAGAATCAGATATTCTGAGAGAGGTCACTTGTTCTACAGTTCTTCATGTATTAAGGATTTACTTGTCAAAATCTTGTCAGCAAGACCACAAAAGCGGACTGACAACAGAGTAAAAAAGATGTAAAACATTGATTTTTTAATTTAATAAATGGCTATTTTTTCAT
This sequence comes from Camphora micrantha, assembly GCA_003546025.1. NCBI lineage: Eukaryota > Viridiplantae > Streptophyta > Magnoliopsida > Laurales > Lauraceae > Camphora > Camphora micrantha. Next base: position 76,001,600 of record QPKB01000003.1, on the reverse strand, counting down.
GTATCAAAATATCATCTGACTACTCGAGATTGGGTCTGTTGAATGGGTGGTTCAATTTCTTGTGCAGAAGGCCCAAGTTTTTGCATTTCTAACTAGAACTAATGAAGTCATGGCCCATCTCTGACAAAGATGTAGAGTGCTGACAAGTCTTGGTTGTATTTGCTGTTTTATTATGTTCAGAGGGTCAACATTAAATTATCCAATGTCAGTTTAGATGAGACGTTGTCTTTAGGCTTCTTTTATGTAAGTGCATATATATAAGCTATCAAAAGGGCTTAAAATCTGTAGCTTTTGGGTGCATATATATAAGCTATCAAAAGGGCTTAAAATCTGTAGCTTTTGGTTGTGTTCATTCATATTTCAAGAAAAGTCCCTGTAAGACAGACATGGATGCATTTATTTTGAGCTTAAGATGCTACCTTGATTTTGGGTGTGTTTCCATGTGTTTTTTTTTTGGTTTGTTATTTTTATTTTATAGTCTATTATTGTTTGTATTCTGGATTGCTGACCCCAACATAGTTGGGACAAGGCTTTGACAATGATGATGATTGTTTGTATTCTGGATTCAATGGACATATTCAGGGCAGCAGAAACCTAGATTTCATCTTGTATAGGAATCAAAAGCAAGCTGTAAATTCTACAAGGCAATCAGGTCATCTGTCGTATAATAATACCTCGTATAGTAATTGGATAATGGAAGTGTTAATAAGAAATTCATGTTGTACTTAATGGTCTATTAGAGTAGGCTAGGGTTGGATAATAATAAATGACTGCCATGTCTCGCATGATTGCTTATGATAATCATCCTGCATAATTCCTCCAGAAAACATTTAGATTTTATCTTTTAATTTCTTCTGCTATGCTGCAACATAGATGAATTATGAATTTATGATTGATTATTATTATTATTATGATTATTATTGTGGTTTGATTCTGTCAATTTTTATTTTTGACTTCTGTATTTATTGGTGGGAGCCCATTTTCTTTTGTTAGTTTTATGTAGTGCTTAATATGAAATAGATAACATAAAACCACTTTCAGGTGAAGTGTGCAGAATCCTGCTCTGATCTTTACAGTGTCGTTGGTGAGGACTTCTGGTTAGCTACTAAATGCAACAGTACAGCATTTGAGGGGTAATTATGTCTTTGACGGTTAGGATTTGCTTATTTGTTTCTTTGAAATCGAATCATGTGTCAAGGATCTTAGGGACATTGTAGCATGTGTGAAAAAGTAATCATAATGTGTTTTATGCCACTTTTTTTTTAATTCTCTTCTGCCTTTTCTGATTGGTTGCAACTCAGGAAGCATTTAGAGGGGACAAGAATCACCATCCAAAAAACGTACTGTCTAAACTGCATCTGATAGGAGTTAATGGAATTATTATCTTTTGCAATAAAATCATTTCACACTAGGAATTTTCTACAGGGCTGAAAGGGGTTTTGACTTTGCAATTAGAACACCTTGTTTGCCTGCCAGATGGGATGAATATGATACAGAAATGGCAACGGCTTGGGAGGTATGATGAACTCAACCTTAAATCTGATGTGTGTGGCATTTCACTTGACCCCACTTTACTTTGGGTGTTTCAAATTGATAAATATAGCCAGGGAAGTTGATCCATTTCACTCGTAGTATGTTCTCTGCAATTCATGCTGCTTTTCTTCATACAGTAAGTTGTGTTGTAAGTGTCTCAGGATGATAAATTAGGTATGGGAGCCTGGTTCTGTTTGTTGTCTTTCTACAATGCTGTTGATATTAAGCAGTCTCTGAGGGCGTGGTTTTGAAATGCTTTGAACTATGACCGTTCTATATTTATTCTGTATTCTTCCATGGGAATTGGCTGTCCTTTTTTACCTTTACATTATTAAATGCCACATTTGACATGAAGGATCTTAGCCACATGCAATCTCTCCTTTTGGTCTTGGGATGCAGACATCTGAGGAGAGTATTAGCACGAATGTACTCACTGCCTAATTGAACCTGCTTAATGGCAGATGCCAGACCCCAGTCGATGCAGACAATCGAAGTTAAATTAAATATCGGCATTTGAAAGGGAATTTTCAATTTTATACTGTAAACCTGTTGGCAGTCTAATTTACTTTCCCGTGACACAACCTGAGAATTTTCATGTGTTTCATTGTCAATTGGTTCGAGACCTGAAGCATTTACATATGGCAGCCATATTGTCCATTATTTACTTTTTTATTCTTTGCAAATTCTTCCCTTGTGCATCTGGTTATGCTGAGATATTGATTGGCCTAGCCCCATGAAACTTGTTGGTCCGCTGTAGTTTATGCATGTTTCTGGACAAGTCTTTGACTTCTCATAAATGTGAACAAAATGTGCATCTAAATTGCGTCAGAAATACAACGCCATGTTACGTTATTTGGCTTGTTTTTAAATATCATGGTTACAAGGCCATTGACTGAACTTCATTGCACAAAGAGGTATCCATTTTGCTTCATGCATAAAATACTAGCACAAGGAGGTCCTCTTTACTAAAGTCATATCCTGTGAATGCCATGAGTTTCTTGTTTGCAAATTGATGGTCAATTTGAGGGGAAGCGCGGAAAGGGAAGCCTTCAGATTACAGTATACCACGAGACTACTTATTTAACATACACGAGTACCACGTACTTGTGCCATTTCTTGCAATTTGGAGAATAGCTACAGATAACAAAATAATTAGGAGATCCAATTGTAACTAGGATCTGGTAGTTATCTATAAGTGGGGGTTCTATGTACACGCACGAGCAGAGCACTCATTCCATTCAACCATTTTTCTCGCCATCTTCATTTATCCCTTCTTATTTATGTTGCAAATATACGAAAGAAACCATGGCACTTCTCCATATGGCCCTGTCTAATATGAAAGTATACACTTTAATTCACTACTTATTCTCAAGTGGTCAATCCTGGGACTTTTTAACGAACGTGTGATTAACAATTCCCTCTAGTTATATCTGATAATATTTTACCATTAATGTCCTTGTCATGAATTTATCTTATTTTTGTCGTCTTTTATTGATGGAGAAAGATGTTCTGATGTTTAAGCTATAATATGCAGGTTCTATGCAATGCTTATTGTGGCGAATTATATGGGTCCACTGATATAAATGCGCTAGAAAATGTTAAGGACTCAATTCTGAGACTGGCATATTACTGGTGAGTTCTGATGCTAGCATAAGCAAATTAATATAGTTAAATTTCAGTAAAGTTTAAGAACTTGATGCCAACGGAAATGCAAAATTTTGCAGGTACAATTTTATGCCACTGTCAAGAGGCTCTGCAGTCGTTGGGTACGTGGTTTTGCTTGGGTTGTTTCTTGCAGCCAATATGGAAGTCACAGAAAGCATCCCACAAGGTATTCAGGTGGACTGGGAGGCCATTCTTTCCCGAGATCCTGGTATGTTTGTGGACTCCATAAAGTCTTGGCTGTATCCATCTCTCAAAATAAAGTCATCTTGGAAAGATTATCCTGATGTTTCATCGACATTCGCCACAACGGGTTCGGTTGTTGCTGCTTTAAGCACCTACAATGATTGATTTTTGCACTACTCTCTCTCTATTGGAGGTAAGGAACCCTGCCAGCTTTTGTTTTCTAGGCCCTATTTAATCACCCAATTCACAGCACCAACTCGTATACATTTACCACCATGTGAGGACCCAAGCTCTTAAAGGCAGGACCTCAATATGGGTTTTTGGGCTAATAAAAGCACAGCCATCTGATCTGGTCAGCTCTAACTGTACAAAGCTAGCCCTAAAATCCAAATTCAACCTGAACCTCTAGCCCATTTGATGTTGACTTTCCTACTTGGGGCCATGGAATCAACCAGATTGGGCCCATTATTGGGCTGCCTGGGCCATGCAAATGTGGCAGTTATTGCTGTGATCAGTTTTGCTGAGTAGGGTTAACTATGCAGGCTTATCTGCACGCACGTACAATGTTATAAGCTGTATGCTTTGTTGCTTTTGGTTTATGACAGTTCTGAAGGCCGGTCTTTGGGAAAATAAGAGAACCATGTGGAAGGAATGGATCAGATAAAAGGTTATGTATTCATCAAGTTAAGAGGGCTATACTTATTTTTTAGGTGGCATACGTTCTTATTAGGTACAAGGAAAGTTCGTTCTTGTTCTTCCTGTTTTTTATTTTTAATTACTGTTGATACTGTATTATGTAGCCCTCTCTGTTGCAATATTCCATAGTCTTTTCAGTCTTGCCAAAGGGTTGCTGCATTAGACCCACCTGTTGCATGTTTCATAGATTTGCGTCTCTGGTATGGTTTTCCTTTATTAAGATGAGTGAGACTGAGGCAATGTGTTGGCCCTGAAGAAAACTATGAATGTGAAACAATGACTTTGAGTAATTGATTATAGAAGTGTTTCTTGTGGTTGGTGGTGACAGACTGTAGCCTTTGTGTTGTAAAGGTGATTGTATACCAAGGACTAAGGAGCATTGAGTGATTATTTGTTTTAAAGTCAAAAGTACCAAATAATTGATATATGGGCTGTCTTTTCTAAATCATAAATGCTTTATAGTTAAAATTACTGATATACATTGGGAGCAATTAATTCTATTCCATTTGGAATGAGACCCACTGTTACACTGTGTTTTGCACATGATTAATTTATTTTCATTGTGGAAACTACATAGTGGTCACCAGTAAAGATCAAGATCTATGCCTGATGATGATTGCAGAAATGGGTATTCAAGAAGGGATCGATCTAGGAAGAATTGCAAGATCGATTGAGCCAGGCAAGTGCGTAAGGTTAACTTAATTGGTAGGGGCTCAAGATGATGACAATGGGCAAGATGACCTGGTTAGGTGTGGATGGAGGTTCTGAATAAGCTTGAAGATGATGTATCAGACGGATGGCTGTGATAAAGCAAATGTGCTGGAAGAAAAGGCAACCGATGGAAAGCCACAAAAGGTTCAGGGGGGTTGCAGTCTGGCAGAGATGAGTCTATAATGGCAGCAATAATGAAAGTAGAGGGGACGACTTAATTTCCCATTAGGATGCTTTTTTTGAAAAAACTACTCATAACGACATAGTTGAAGTACGGAAATGCTTTCTTCATAGGTAGTAAAACTAAGTTGATATTAATGGCCAGTTTTAGCTACTTAATTAATTGTTTCTCCACTAAAATCCAAATAATGGAGAATTACTACTAAAGAAAAGTGATGAATAGAATACCCATCTACAAGAACAAATACAAATAGGCAGGCAACTCCAATTAAAAAAAAAAAAAAAAAAAAAAAATTTGCTAGCCAACAACAGTCTTGTGTTTTCAACCTCTACTTCCCTTGAAATAAAGAGCGCTTTATTTCCTTAAACAACAAATGGAAAATCTCACTCTATGCAGAGAGAATAATAGAAATCTAGAGGGAAATATGCCCAAGTAAAGATTCCCAGATTTTGGATTTAAAATGAATCATTAAATGAATAGACCACTTTCTACGTTTTGCAATATGCTGCCGGGGGAGAATTGCTACTCTCCTCTATAGTCCAAAGATTTTGTTTGGTTGACGAATTGGGAATCAGGAATCAATTGAAGGAACCATCATTCCTAGTGAAATATTCAGTATTGTGAGTGGGAAATCCATCCATCCATCCATAGTGATAATGATATGGGAAGATGTTCTCCAAAATTTCACAACAGACAACCAAATTTCTCGACATATAAGACCTTTTCCATTCCCACAATTTTACCCTTCATGAACCAGAATCCAGTGGAAACCAAACAAAAAATAAGTTTCCAAGGAGAGATTTTTTCCTCCCCAACTATGTCTTCTTCCGAAACGTCTCCAAATGTGGGGAAAACCAGCCTCAGGGAAATTTGAACGGCAAATTGTGCTCTCCACCCTTTCTCCTCATCCAACTGACCCAGTTCAATTGGATGAGGAGAAAACTAACAATGAAATAATTAAACCATACTTAAGCCTTCCTACGAAAAAGTCGTAAAACATTGCACATTCAATAACCATGCCCTCTAAAAGAAAAGGTGCACTCTCCGTCCTCCAACAGAAAATCACTTCTCACCTTTAGCAAATAAATAAATAAATCAAGGAGAGGGTTGTATGTTTTTCGTGCATGATGAGATGCAAAAATACGATTTACATATGTGAAACACTTTACTATAAACCTTTTTCAGGTGAGCAAACGATAATGGGATTTAGCTGGGTATGGGTTTTCACATTTTCCTCAAAATCACTGAGAATGTAAGATAAGAAACTTCACATCCAGAGGTTTATTATTTATATAAGAATATTAAATAATTCAGATCATGAATAGGGAGCTCGCAAAAGTGCATCTCTGGAAGCACATTGCCTTAAGCCATCAGAGCATGTACTATGCATGTACAAACTCAAGAATCAAAGTTATTGCAGTATGTCCCATAGCTGGTAAGTAAATAAATGATAATGGTGGTAATGGTAACCGAGGAAGGTGCAAATCTGGGAGCACATTTCCTTACATGACGTCAAGCCATATCAGTTCTCCATGTCTACTAACTGCATGTGAGGTCAACATAGAGTGATGGACCCTATAAAAAAAAAAGAAAGAAGAAAGAAGATGATAAATACCATTGGCAAGGTTGTGATACCCGTCTTATCGACGGCAAACACTACAATATTTTGCTGCCAAATAAAAAACAAATAAAAATAGTTGAAAGTCCTCCAAACTAAGCAAGGTAGGTAGGTCCAAGCTCCAGTTGGAATGAGCAGGTAGGTAGCTTAGAAACATTTGTTGAATAAGACCACGGTTTGCATCCGAAGGTTGTAGGTTCGAAACTACACTACCACACTGGGGCTACAGGGGATTTTACCTGGCTTCCCTCTGAGCCTAGAGGGATTAGTCCAGCCCAAAGGACTGGGAACTATCCGATAGCAAAAAAAAAAAAGAAGAGAAAAATGGAACTTAAGAGGATAGATTAGGAAGAAACAAATATGTTGGAAAATGGAAACTCAAAGCCTGTTTGACGACGAGAAAAGTTGGGAGTTTTACAAAATCCTAACCTTTGTTGTGTAGATTCTTTTAGATACAGGAAGTTTCTCCTCTACTTATTTGCAAAACCAGAAAACTAAAAATCAATTAAGTCATAAAAGTAAATTAAAATAGGGGAATTATCAAATACGCAATTAAACATCTACACTGACTTTTAGGTTACATGGCAGAAAGAAACAAATAAAGAAGAAACTAATAAGCAATCAAGTAAAATGTTTTGGCAGACCAGCTGATTATGGTGCCCTACTCTTTCAAGGCTTCTCAATACAGGGTTTTTGTTCAATAACTCAAGAGGACTGGATGGCATATTAGAGTAATCTAGACAGAAGACAATTCCGTTTCATAAAAGATTGAATCTCAAACCTTCGGTTTGCTATTATGAAGAGAGAATCTCCTTGCCAGGCCCTGATGGATCTGCTACTGTTTTCTCGCCGCTTTTTCCCTTATTTTCAAAATCAATGCCCTGAAACTTGACCTTAGCAGTCCGATAATGACTGCCAAAGGCAGTACCAAAGCCCCACCCAAGGCCTAATCCCACTCCACAACCTCCCCCTTCAGATTTAAAAAAAAAAAAAAAATCAATTAACATAATATTTTTCTAATACATACAGATTAAAGACGTGACAATAAATACATTTCTTAGCGTACCTATACCGAGACCCAAGGTGTGCAGAGGCATGCCTGATAAGCACATAATCAGTAATTAGTCAGCATGCATTGGTGCTGTTATGGATGAGAGATGACAGAAACAGAGAATGTAGAGATAAAAAAGAGAAGGAATAAGCACATAATCAGTAATTAGTTAACGTTAATTGGTGCTGTTATGAATGAAAGATGACAGGAAAAAGAATTTAGAGATAACAAGAGAAGGAAAAAATAAGAATAAGAGTAGTCATTCACCCAACTCTGGTTTTGGAGAACAAACCTGATCTCAGAAATCTGATATCCTAGAAAAAACATATTGTTTTCTCGTCTTTTCTTCTGCACGCACGCACACCTTCACCAACCAATTCTGAATGGTTCCATTATTCTCCCTCAATACTTTTACAAGCAGAACCCACAGAAGAAAACTAAACTAACTTTTAGTTAGATCGCAATCTTCCCCATGTAGTCCACAAAGGAAAAAGATCTTGTACCTTTTATACTATTACTGCTACACTTCATATTATGGCTTTTCAATGTCCCATAAGTAACTGGTTGCTACCCTATCTGACACGGCAATACCTAAAAATTTCTGGGAGGGACTCCCTCAATCAAAGTGGAAACTCACAGTGGAAAAAAAAAAACCAACCCTGAAAAAAAAGGAGATAGGAAATCGTGAAGTTACCCAGAGGAAAACAAAATGTTAGTTGCACTTGCAAGTGGCTTTACACCTCAAAATTTAAACTGCATGGGACCATCAATTGATATAATGCACGGCTTATGGCTAGAGGTCTCACCAGTCTTATGACTACTCAGAAGCATTGCGCCGGTTGCCAATGAACTCTATTGGCTTCTTCATGCAGTTTCTATCAATCAAAGATGGAAATTACATAGCCTAGATGGAGGAATTATGTTTCGAAATGGTGAATTACAAAATAAGTATCTTTCATTTATAAAGTCATCTTTCAACAAAATAAGTCTATATAATGCCGCCTCCTGGTTTCCTGCCCAAGGTAGGTAGAAATCAACAGAGCATGGTCTACTCTAAACAACTGAGCAAGGTCATGATTAGACCGCGATCGAAAAGGTGCTACTCAGATAATTGTCCATGTACTTCATAAGGAAAACAAGATCACCGTTGTTTCTTTCAGTTTACATGAATAATATCAGAACTGCAAAGGCATTAGTGAATTTAAAATTAAATGGAATTTGACACCAAGGACCTAGGGTTGCCTATCCGAGAAGAAATATGAATTGGATCCTCTTAAAAATAGGAGCAATTGGACCTAAATCTGTTGACTATCCATTAGATGGGTAAAAAAAATATCATTTGAATCCCAAAATGGTGTTTCTTGTCACATCCATGACAATATCAGTTGAGAGGCTCATTTATCTAACAATCACACGAATAGAACTATTTGTGCAGTAAGTTTGGTCAGTCAGTTTATGCAATTTCCATGACAATCTCACATGGGAGCAGCTCCTCTTATTCTGACATATTTTAAGTCTATCGTGACAGTCCTGGAGACCTACCTTCTAACCTCTAGGCTAGGATCAACTTCTAACAGATTCACACCTCCAAAAACTATACTTAGGTTGAAGAAAACCTAGTGACCTGGGAAAACAAGAATTAATATGTTATAGCCATGTCAAATATGTGAAATTATATGGCTTAGAACCTTCTTGGGAGAATTGGCGAATGCAATATGTGAAATTGTCTGGTTTATAACCTTCTCGAGGAATTGGGTTTCCCATCTCAAAAACCAGTGCCCTTATATTGTGACAGTCAAGATGTCATTCCTCTTGTGACAAATCCAACATTCCATGAAAGAACTAAGCATATTGAAATCGATTGACGCTGGAAGAATTAGAATTCCCAAGGTGATTACTAGAGGCCAATAGGCAGATGCATTTACTAAAGCTCTTGGATATTCTCATCTTTCAACCATCATAATTCTCATACTGAAATCGATTGACACTGGAAGAATTATAATTCTCAAGGTGATTACTAGAGGCCAATAGGCAGATGCATTTACTAAAGCTCTTGGATATTCTTTCTTTCAACCATCATAACCCAACCAGTAATGGCAGATTTTTTACTCAGCACCAGCTTGCAGGATGTGTTAACATATACATGCACACATGCGGGGTACATGCATCCCGTGTAAACATGACATAATTTATTTACAACAAACACTAAGGAGTAATGTTTCCAGAAGTTACTTTCTAACTAAACTAGATGGAGAAGAATAATTGGAAGATGTACATAGTTGTCACTCAACAGTGATCATTGTAATTTATTTTAAGTGTTTCACCTCCCACGGTGAAAAGAAAGTCTATATAAGGGAACTATCTCATGCTGGGGAGAGATCCCTGCTAAGAACAAACTGGATGAATGAGTTCCCACACCTCTTTAACTAGTTCTAGCAGCCAGGGTCTAGAAAGAAGAAAAGAAAATATGGTTCTAAAACATGGATGTAAAGCACAGTTGCGGACCTTGAGTTAGCCAATGCCAAAACCTATACCGGCCGTGCAATATCAGTCCTAGACTGATATCTCATTTTGCTTCAACCCTTTCTCACTGGAGAGATAAAAATTGGGAAAAAAAGAGCTGCAATTCTTCATTCTTTAATTGCTTTTAGGTCTTTAGATGTGAATAAAATAATAAATATAATACAATAGTGGTCAGAATGGAGTCTCAATACATTTGAGGACTGGCCAAAGCTGATAAAAAAATCGGTATCGGTCATGGTTGAGCCCTGTACATATCGGGCAATACATCTCGGTTATGACCGAACTTTAAAACCATGGAAGGAAAAAACAATGTTATTCACCTAAACCCTAATACTTGGTTGAATAGTGAGGATTAGCAGTTGCCAGAGCACCACTGAATTAAGGATTTCTTCCATTTTACAAAAGACTTGTTTATCACAACTTCCCATTGACTTGTTTGTCATACCCGCAAAATGGCCTGAGTTGAAGAGAACTTATTCAAACACTTTTAAGGCAATCATGTCGAGACTGAAAGATGAAGATGTTAAGTGCTCTAATGTAATGTGATGTCATGGATTAGAAAAAATGTTTTAAGTAACACTGACTTCATCACTTGATCCCTCAGGTATGTTGACTTCATCACAGAAGAAAATGACCTAGGTGAGACCTGAGACCCATGAGAAGGATGTAAGTGTTCATGCTTGAACCCTAATTAAATTTTACCATAATTGAAGTGGGTTTTCCAATAAGTGATTGTCAATTAGAAATCAACCTGACCTGAATCTGGAGGACCTTCTTCAAGAAGGACACCATGGGATTGTCAGTTGATTCCAAAGAATTATACCACAATTTATTCATTGTTTCGAACGATGCTCTCAAAGCAGAGAATGTGCCACTCGCTGATGAATAGCTGCTCTTGCTGAATCCCTGGTATTATGTCTACTCACTATGAATGCAGTGCACATGTTGTAATGATTGGTATTAAGTCTACTCCCTGTGAATGCAGTGCACATGTTGTAATGAACTAGCACATCCCTTATGGTTCCAATCTGCAAATCCCCACTAGCCTATCTGATGTTTATTAAGTTCTGGTTATGCTACACTCAACTAGCCATTTCTCCGCCAATGGATCATCAAGGTAGCCTTGTCCCACAAAAATACAGGTGATATCATTAAATCTCTTTCAGAAAGCCTAACATTGTCATCATTCTAAATGCACAGATAATGATGTTTATTTATTTATTTTTTCCAATGGTATAGGTAATGATGATTACATTCAAGGAGATGCAACAAATCATTGGTTCCAATCTGCACATCCCTTGTGGTTCCAATCTACAAATCCCCACTAGCCTATCTGATGTTTATTAAGTTCTGGTTATGCTACACTCAACTAGCCATTTCTCCGCCAATGGATCATCAAGGTAGCCTTGTCCCAAAAAAATACAGGTGATATCATTAAATCTCTTTCAGAAAGCCTAACATTGTCATCATTCTAAATGCACAGATAATGATGTTTATTTATTTATTTTTTTCCAATGGTATAGGTAATGATGATTACATTCAAGGAGATGCAACAAATCATTGGTTGCTCTAACTTTATGCCATGATATACCTAGATAAGTATGAATTTGTAGTCATCTCTCATTCACTTTCTTATCAACTTCTTAGATACCTCAAGCTTGTCACAAATAAAGTTCTCTCGTTTTTTTCTCTTTTTCTCTTAAATTAATTGTGTGTGTGTCAGAGAGAGAGAGAGAGAGAGAGAGAGAGAGAGAGAAGAACATATTTCTAAGAGTTAAAACAGTAAGATATAGAGCTACTATAAATTCAAAAAATAAATATATATACTGGAACAAAAGGCTTGAAAGTAGAATATTAGGTTTATTTTTAACTAAACAGCAAATATAAAACATTGTAGTGAAAACTTAATAATTTCATATGCAATTTGCACATCTAGGTTAGAAACTGCATAGGACTAAGAAAATAACAAACCTCCAAAACCCCATCCAATTCCAAAACCACATCCAACACCAACACCTGTAGGAAGAAAGAACATATCATGAATTTGTCATCAAGTAAAACACCAAGTCCAAAAGGTCACACGCAACAAATTTCATTACATAATACATACCAAATCCCACACCAGTGCCACTGAAGTTGGTGAGCATGACTACAATTCCTGAAAAAAGAAAGTTTTATATATATATAATAAAATTTATTAGCTGATTTATAAGTTTTTTTCTTGTAAAAAAGGGACACTATACTGCATCAGTAAGCATGATTTTCTGGGCACAAGTGTACAGGCTTGAAGGTTAAGCCATCAATTACAAGTTAGACAATATTTCCTCTTGTGAAAAAAATTAGACAATTTTGAATTTCAAAAGTAAGTCCTTGACCTATAAGATCATGGCACCAATAATTAAAATAAGAAAAAAGAAGTTTTAACCCGACTGATGGCATCAACTTTAACACATAACATATACATCTATCTACAAGGTTTAGATGAAAATGTTCAAATCATCTTTTAGATGCAATTATTTCTAAGAAAAAGCTTTCTTTTTTGACAGGCAGTTTGACTTGAACTCACAACCTTTAGGTTGTAATAGTCAGCACATTCCACCATGCCATGTGCTACTTGTCCATTCTAAGCAAATACCCAAATAGAGATCATCATCACCACCACCACCACAAAATACAATCCTAGAAAATAATAGATATAAGTTGCAAAGCCAGCATGATGTATACCCCACATTTACCACCAATGCATACACAGTCCACACATCATTTTCTAAGAAAAAGAGCTTGCAATGGTGCACATAACTTGATTCAGATTAGCATCACAGTTATGATATTTATTGAACACCACACCCAATACACAGAAAATCATTCAAGCATGAAAGGTAGTCCCTTCATTCATTAATAATCAATCATTCATCTGTACACATTCATTCCCCAAAGCATAGATAGCATCCTGATCTTACCTCTCCATATTTACTGTCTAAGCCTCAAAACAGTGATTACAATTTTGGAACTAAGAATATGATGATCATGATAAAACCAACTTTGTTTTAAACCCACCTCATTCAAAAAATCCCCCAAAATATCAGAGATTATTATCAATTGAACCAGAATCACCAAATCAAAATGTATCCTAAAATCAGAAGAACTTGCAGAAGCTCTAACCCCCCCTAAATATGGAAAACCCTGAATCCCTAAAAAAAAATAGTTCCTTCAAATGCCACAAGTTTAAAAGAAACCCTAAGTTTCCAAAAAAATTCCCGAACTTGAAAAAAAACCATGACTCCCCCTCTCGACTTATTTATTTCAGAACCCTAACACTCAAAAACATGAAAGCAGTTAAGATGCCGACCTGAATTGAAATAATAGAAGTTGATTGTGAGAGAGAGAAAGAGAGAGCAGAGCCATAGTTTCCAAAGAGATAGTAGAAGATATTCTTTCTCGTACCTTATGACTAGAAGATAGCTTTTTTTTTTTGTTCTTCTCCTTCTCCTTTGAGTGTAGTGAAAGTGAGAGAGAGAGGAATAAACGAGGTTCTTCTGCTCTTCTTCACTTGCAATTTCAAGACGAACTCTTAAATCTTAAAAATACAAGACTCATCATGCATTTTGTGTTTTTACATTCTACTGGAAAAATAAATTTTCAGCTTGAAGTAGGGCCCATCTGATAGTCCATTTGAGTGGGCCACCTGATAATACATCAGACCGGCTCACAGATGCAGAGGGAATAATTCCCCATAAGTTTGTACCAAATTTCTAAGTTTTGCACCATTCGGATAAACTCGACGGTTGGATTTGTTTAATTTGAGTCATTAATCAATGGTTTATGATGATGAGGTGGGTAGGCACCAAATTTAGGAGGAGGTAGGGTCCACCGGACCATCTCAGGGTGAATCTCCAAGTGGGCCTTTTAAGTGGGTCCACTTTATTATTCATCCGAACCATCCAAACACAGCACTTTGGAAATTACACCAGATCTGTTAAGTTTTTACCTGTATAAATGGAGTGGACCGTTGGATCGAGAGCCGATTAACATCTACGCCCACCTCACTTAATACAAGCGTATCAAGTTAGGTGGACCCAATTAGAGTAACGGTGGCAAGTAATACGGTATTGATGGTGGAAAGACTTAAGTGTATAATATCAAGCCCATGATCATGATCCTAGCAGATAATTTTATATGAGCCCAACCCGAACCTAAACTGCATAAAATGAGTTAACCTAAACGCAAATTAAAATATTTTTCATTATTTATATTTATATTTTATTTGCGTGGATTCAAACATCTAAAAGATGGGGTACATGAGCAAGATTAGAGGTGATTTGGGTTTCAATGGGCAAAGAATGATGTTTCCACTTGGAAATACCTCGTGAAGCATCGGAGAGCTTCCAGAATAGCTTGGGTGGAAAGCGACTCTTCTAATGCAATCGCTTGAGTGTCAAATCAAAAGATCAATCCAAGGAAATTTCATTTTATTTTTAATGAAATCTGATCACCATTATTTTCCATCATGAGCTAGAATCAACCAACTGTATCACCGATGCTTTGGCTAAACAAGGGGCTGACAGGGTTTCTCCTTAAAAGAGTTTTATTATGTAAGCTTAATTGGTAGGGTACAGTAATCTTGTACCTCCATTTCTATTTCTCCTTTTGTGTTCTCTTTTTTCTTTAATGAAAGTATTTATTACCGTTTCAAAAAAAAAAAAAAAAAAAAAGATTGTGTTTTCCACTGCAATAGCACCATGGTTTAAGAAGAGAAACTCATCCGAATGTCTTAACTGAGCCGAGTCAGGGTGAGTCAAATATGGGGAAAAGAGGTTTCCCGGAAGAAAGTTTTTTTTTCTCTCCAGTTCACTCTTCTCCACATCCAAACCGTCTCTGAGGTATTTATTGTCCACCTCCATGGTTCTCTTTAGTTTCTTCCCCTTACAGGGAATGTCCGCATTCACCACATCCAAACGACCCCAAGAGTTGGACATGGTATTTTCAAGAGCCCAATTCACTGAAACTGGGGTGCAATTAACCTTTTACAGTGAACTTTCACACACAACAACAATTTATAAACAAATAAATGTGACCTTCAGTGGGATAGGTTAGGCCACACTGCATGGTTCGCTAATGACTGATCAAAACAGGAGTCCTTGGGCATAACAATGCTTTCGAGTCAGATCCTCAGTACACAGAGGGCACTGGTGAGAGACTTGGGCTTGAATTGTTAACCTGTTCAGTATCTTTCTTCTTTTTTTTTCAGCCTAGATCGACCTTCGATCCATTTCACACCAGACCAACTACACCCCCTCATATATATATAACTCAAACTTATACAATTACACAAACAATAAAACAAAATTGAATACTGGGTCTTCTGTTCAAGGTCACAAAAGGCAAATACAACTATTTCCCATAAGTCTGGCCTAAGCCTGATATCTTCTTTAACTAATCTCATAAATAATGGCTTGTGCTGGA
The DNA here is from genome assembly GCA_003546025.1 of Camphora micrantha. Lineage (NCBI taxonomy): Eukaryota > Viridiplantae > Streptophyta > Magnoliopsida > Laurales > Lauraceae > Camphora > Camphora micrantha. The sequence goes on along the minus strand of QPKB01000003.1, from coordinate 75,985,976 downwards.
CATACTGAACCAAATCGTAGTGTGACCTGTAGGAGCCACATGCATGCAAACTCATATTATGTGCAAAAAAATGAGAACCATCTTCCGGCAGGAAGAGATCATCTTATCAGTGTGGCCACTGTTTGAAAGGCCTTAACGCTGTACAATTCTTAGCATGTAGATAAAGTGATTGCATAGATATATTTTGCATGATTCATCCGATCATTCAAGGGTAAGCGGAAATTGGATGATTGCCAAATTTGGGAATGCTAGGTAATATATCAAATAACTAACCATGGCTAATGGATTATTGATCCACAAACTCCACTCTGTCCAGGGGGCCAACAACCAATATGTGACAGTATTTGCTCTTACAGATTTGAGTAATCATCCAACACGTACCATCATCAGACAAGCAAAAAATCGGTTTGAGGGCCCCAAAGATGTACAATATAAACATGGACAGGGTGATCCATATCAACTGTGTATAGACCAATACAAAGGGGTAGATGAGATAAGGGGCTTTGATTGACCAATGACCCCACATGCACCCTCAATGAAAATCACATATGCAGTTGGCTTTCTACTATCATTTTTTTTTTCCCCCAAAGAAAATGAATGGCAAACATCTATAAACTTTTGATAAGAAAAATAGAGAACAAGAATAAAAGCGTAATATTTAAAAAAAAAATACTTAATAAAGTAAAGATATCGAATGCAACCCAGGAGCAGCATAAGAATCATTTGCAGAGCAGCATAAGAATCATTTGCACAAAACAATTGCACAGGTTTGAACTTGATTAATACCTCTTCTCCAGAAACTTCGAGTTCAGAAAAGCATAAAATCGAAAAAGGCATCACAGAGAGAGCAAGGAACCCAAATGGCATAAATTAAGTTGTTGTAACCATTAAAGCAAGGAGTTCTAGATCTCTACTTAATAGTGATGTAAAGCAGCAATTTTTGCATTCTACTAATCAAAATCAACCCGAAGCTTCTACGAAAATTTTCAACTTTTTAATCATGATCTTAAAAGGATGCAACTTCACAAAAAGTGAGGATTAATCAACCCTGAAACCTCAAGAAACCCGACACGGTCTTTCCCTGCAAAAATCTTCTTCAGCTTCTCGTCACATACAATGATTTTCTTGTTTTCAGGGTCCTGCAAATTTGAACCAAAAGAAAAAAGTATCAGTCCTTGGGGTACTCAATTTTCAGGAATATCGAACAACCTAACTGACCAGTAATCAGATTTGCAAAAACACAACCTAATCATTACATGCATACTTCAAAGAATAATATTAAGAACCACTACAAATAAAGGAGTCCGTCCAAACATACGTACAATGACCAAAAAAAGAAACTCTATTGTGAATCTATAGATACACAACGGCCAAAATGATGTTGCATTGTATGAATTCAAATATAAAATAAAGCCCGCATTGACAAATTTGAAAAAACAATGTCAAACATGCAGAACAAGGGGAGCATAAGGCATGGGTTTGCTCCCCACGTCTTGTGTTCAAAACCCACACCAGATTTGCACTTGTGGGTTTAGTGGCGCCCACCTGGGGGATTAGTCCAGCTGGGTCAAAGACCTCAGAGGGGGACCACGCACAAAACCATTATAACATGACATGCTTCTTCCCCCATTCTCATTATCTCTCCAAAACAACTAACTCATCAAAAAGAGTTCCTTCCTCGTATGAACCTCTCTAGCTCTTGTTCTCATTAGTAAGGCTACCAAGTGACTTCGTAGGAAAACAAAGGTCTTGAAATCATAAGGAGTTTTTTTTTCCCTTTTGAGAGCTAGATGAGATTTCCAAGGAAAAATGCATTATCAGATAAAGTACAAAGTCATCTAAACCATGATGAAGGTAGCAGAAAAAAACCCCTAAGCCATTATATTTCTAAAATAGCCGAACATTCCTATGAACCTGGACTTCACTGGTGAATCTGCCTCTGCATTTGCTGCCTTTACCGAATGCTTGAAGGTCTGCACTCAAATGGGAAGCAAGGCCTTTGAAACTGCATTCTTTCTAGCTACTAACCTCTCTTTTATAACCATAATTTCCCTGCACAATTTGAACCAGCAATACCTACTGGCCCCCCCCCAAAAGCCCATATAATGCAACTTGTTGCACCAATACCGGAAAGTCCAGGTTGCTCTCCAACAAACATCAAATTCTTTTTCAAAATTGCAGGGAAGGTGTCCACTTTTAAGTTGTGCCAAATGAAAGGTTATCAGCTTACATTGCAGACATCTCCTTCCATGGTTCAAAATAACAACAAACCATGTACTAAAATAACTGTATGATCATTATCAGTACCAGACCCACCTCACCCCTGAGAGCAGAGAGGGATGCCTTGGCCACTAGGTGTCCCCGTTTGCCACTAGGACAATCAAGCCAAAAAAAAGCCTCAACTTCCAACCTCTCTCTTGTTCTCATTAGTGATAGAACAAGCCTAAGGGAACGTTTGTTAGCAGGAAGTTCTGGCGGCAATGTCAGTTGCTATCAAACTTATGAGCCATAAAGTTAAGAGCATGAATAGAGTAATAAACAGTAGACCTATATATAATGTGGGCCTTCTTTTTCGTGGTTTTAAAACATGGCCGAGTTTGAGTCAACTTGGCAGACTCAACTTTGACTTGGTCCAACTGAGTCAAGTGGGGGTCTGAACTCTGATCCCCCTTTCTAAAATCAAATCAGCCGAGTCCCATTGGACTCCACCGAGATCCATTGTGAACTGGCCAAGTCACTTCTTTGCAAGGTTGATTGGGGCAACTCAGCTGAGTCGCATACGACTCAGCCGACTTGACTCAACTTGAGGGAAGCTGAGTACAAGAAAAAATGGGCCGAATAATGGACCAAAAACATAATGCCCGAAGAATGATGAAAATATTACAGTTTGTTCGTTAACAATTTCGTTTAACACAATTACAAAGTACAAGAAAAGTGTTCAATGAATATCAAGGTTCGGGGTTCCTTTCTATAAGAATAAATGAGATATTCAGGATAGTGCAAGTTATTGAGCTATCAAAAAAAAAAAAAAAAAATCTTATTAGCCATACACTAATAGCTTGGAAGAGAGTAATAGAACAAGCCAAGGGGAATATTTGTTTGGAGGATTTCTGGCAACAACATCAATTGTTGTCTATCGAGCATTTGGAATTTTCTATCTGATCATTGGAATTTAAAAAATCCAGCCTTTTGAAATGTCACTTTTGGCCTTTGAGATTTTCCAAATCCCAACTTCCTGACTGATACATTGTACTTGAGCATTTGGGAGCCAGCATTTGGGGAATTTGTAAGTCTCTCCAACAGGAATTCTTAGAATATTTGCAGACAAATAGGCCTTAGGAAAAGAACTTAATTTCACATAACCAATATATGTCAGATAAAATCTTTAACAGAAGCCATATTCTATTGGACCAACCCATGAAAAGTTCAATGACAAAAAAAATTATTTATTTTGTTGATTTAAAACTAAGATAGAGTGAAAAGGTATTTAATTTGGTAAATACTAAAGAGAAATGCATCCACAGTGGACATGTAGGGATTATAAGATATGTATGAATGGCTACTAAAAAGTTCAGGAATTGTGTGGAGAGAAGTTTGAGTTCCAGCTGGCATCGGCGCTTCAACTGGAAACTGCTTTGAGCCCTTATTTATTTGCTTGATTATGAAAACTTAATGGTAAAAAATCCAAGATAAAATTTTCTGTTGTATGTTGTTTGAAAGTCAAGACTTGTTCATGGCTTGGAAATCTCCCGTCGGATCACATAAGGGGAAGGAGATGTGGAAGCTCACCTTTCTTGCAGTTATTTGGCATATATGGAAGGAGAGGAATGCTAGATGCTTCGAAGGAACCGCAACAAATGGAGAGTCGATTTATGGAAAGATTAAATTTTCTATGGCTTAATGGGTGTTAATATATCCTATCTTCGGAGATATTTCTGTTGACCAAATCTTGTACAATTGGAAGGAAGTGGCTATGATGTAGCTCAGTTTAGGGGTACCTATACTCATGTGTCTAGGGCTTGTCCCTTCGGTCCCTGTTTTTAGCGGATCCTTGTTCTCTTTTCAGTACAAGTCTCTTGTACTGTTTGCTTTGATGAAATTAACCATTCAAAAAAAAAAAAAAAAAAAAAAAATCTAAATTAATACTGACCTTAAGCTCTGGAGAAAAGATACTTTATGTTAATTGGATTGAACATTACTACATTGGCAATAACAATGAGACAATATGAAACACAAGTTTTGTGGATTTAAGAGTAAGGACGTCTGAGTTGGAGAAAATTGAAATGAACTTGTGGAGTGCCACTTTGATTCATGGGGCATTTTTATAAGACAAAAATCAGCCTGACGTTTTTACTTGGAGATGAACGTCGGGCAACAAAGAAAAGAAGCTATCTATATTTTTTTTCTAAGATAGCCTCGTCCAACAATGAAAGTTAAAATGGATATGGAATAAGAAAGGACTATAATTAGCATTTAGGAATGAGTACATATATGAAAAAATGGAAGACAAAAATCAAGGAATATCATTTGAGATAGTCTGGGCATGTACTTAAAAGATAAGAAATAGGTCAGTATAAAGATTTTAAGTATTTTAACTTCAATGAACTGGGAGATGGGGAGAAAAATAAAGACTTAGATACAGTGTAGTCAGAGATACATGACAGGTTGTGCAAAGGCGAAGGACATGGCCTGAAATGGGGTTGAGTCTAAAACTAGAACTTACAAAGCCGTCACTAAACAGATGGGAAAAGGCTTTAATGATGGTGATGGTGATGGTGATGATAACAATGGCAACAATGACATACATATTGTCCGCTACATGCATTAACTGGCACGCAGCAGTTGAAAATATGACTCTGTTATATGAAATGAACAATTACATGCAACTGATATAGGCCAAACATCAGAGCAACATGTCAAATGCGCATGAACTAATTTCTATAGACGAAACTAGCAACATTGGTACAACAAAAACATCTCTTTCATCATGTTACATATGTGAACTGAGGTTTGACTTTCAAATTTATCTTCAGAGTCACACTTCATAACAGTGCCCTTCAATAGGCTCTATTTTATTATCAACAAATTTCAACGGTTGGGTAAAATAGAGATGCAGTACATCACAACTCAGAAAGATCTTTAAAGAATGCTTACACCCACAAAACATCTCTGTTCTTCAAGGGATCTATGACTTTAAAGATGGCGACCACTTAATTGACCCTCTTCCTTGAAATTAAAGAATTGAGATTCCATCATATCTAATTGTTTCATTAATGCAGCGCTTAACCATCAAGATGCCTAGACATGGTAACATATGCAATTTGTCGTACATCCAAATAAGACCATCATCAAAGCCTTGTACTAACTATGTTGGGGTCGGCGACATGAATTATGTTTCTCCATTCTTATCGATCCTAAGCCAAAGATAACCAACAGATTAAAAAGGAAACCAAGGCCCATTAACTCAATACAGAAGATCATTTCTTTCAAACCTAAAGCTACATTTTGTATCCTTCTTAAATATCATTCTCTCATTAGCATATAATATAAAATCGCGAGGATGTTCCCATGGTACTTGACCCAATAGGACTAATCCCCGGGCGCACGCACAACCCCGCAACACACGTGCACCAGGTAAATCTAGATGGTGTCTAACACAGGGCGTGGGTAGCAAACCACTCTTTAAATAAATATCCGTGTTAAAAAAAAAAAAAAAAAAAAAAAAAAAAAAAAAAAAAAAAAAAAAAAAAAAAGAGAAATAGATAACACAAATCTCAAAATCTAATAATTAACCCAACTCCTCTGAAAAAGACTGATAACATAAATCAAAACCTAATCTTTTCTATCCAATCAAGTCAACTTGGACACTGGGAAACAACATTTACAGCCACTAAAAATCAATACTAGACAGGCTTGTTTGGCAACTCTACTAATAAAGTCAAGTAAGATAAAGCCCCCAAGAAACAGATAACACAAATCTCAAAATCTGATAATTAACAACCCAACTCCTCTGAAAAAGACTTAATAACACAAATCAAAACCTAATCTTTTCTATCCAATCAAGTCAACTCGGACACTGGTAAACAACATTCACTGCCACTAAAATCAATACTAGAACAGTTAAGGTCGGGCAAAATCCACATGACACAGTTCCTATCTCCCGCCCTGCTCCAAATACAGTGTTTTGGAAATAAACATACTTACAAGTCTAGCTTTCCTTCTTTCCCTAATTCCTAGGAGGAAAAACAAAAAAACACCTCCAAACAAGAAAACCCAGAAGAAAATACAACCCTTTTCACCTATTCTTCTTCTTTAAAGAAAGAAGAAAGATCACAGCGGAAAAAAAAAAAAACATCGTTAGAAATAGAAGTAGAAAGAGAGAGACCTGAAGATTGTGCTGCTTGATGTAAGCCCAAATCTGCTTGAGGGCTTGGGTTCGAGGGATCTCTGCGACACCAAGAAGCTCTTGCATTTCAATCGAGATGGGCCTCGGCTTCGTGATGCCTCGTGGCTCTCTCTTCGCTGCCGCGCACGATATTCTGGTCCTGCGTAGGTTAGCATGACCTGGGCCTGGGGTCGGGGCCTTGGTGAAGACCGCCTGCTGCTGCTGCTGCTGCTGCAGTTGGTGGTTCTTGAACACTGAAGAAGAAAACCCTAGAGAAATGGTCGCCATGAAAGAATACAAATCCCCCTCTCTTCTCTCTCTTGTTGTTGCCTTTCGAAGAAGAACGGATAGGATGGATAGAGCCGCGTATCAAATCCCTTTGAAGTTGTAAGATTCATATCGACTTGGGGTACTCATGGGTTGGGTCAGTCTGGCTTGAGGCACATCCACGCCCGGCCCAAAATGGTCTGATTGGGCTCGGGTTTGCCGGCCCATGAGCACATTATAGACCACTAGTCCATGAAGAACCACCCAGGACTTCATCTTTGGAGGGGCCCAATAATCTCAACTGATAATGTCAGGACAATAGAAGATGGTTCTCGGTGGCCAATAGAGGAGTCCAGATCTTGCTTATTGGAAATTCGAGCCGCTCAAAATAAATAGTACATTCAAATTTTGCTCTAATGAGAATTTGGCTCACTATAAAACTAGCAAAAATGAAAATATATTTAATTTGAGACGCTTTTTGAAACACTGATTAATGAGGATAAAAAAAATCTAAAAGAAAAAATATCATTATTGATTTTAAATATTAGAGAAAAATGTCAAAAAAAAAAAAGAGACCCTATATGGCAACTAACTGAATAATATACCACTAGTTAATTTTGCACAAAAGTAGTTCCCTAGCCACTTCCGGTTTTTTTATTAAAAAAATTTAAACGTGTGATGATGTTGTTGCTTAATGGGGGCTAAATCATGATTATTTTTTTGTTTTGATATATTGTTTAGGGCCCGTCGGGATGTCTACCGAATAAAATATTTACAGATTTAGATATTGTAAGAATAAAATAGTATAGAATACAATAATGCAATATTATAATAGTATAATATTTTTACTATTTGGCAATTGTTTAAGAATATTACAGATTTCAAATTGAGCAGTTTTTTGAATGTGTTATGATTAAAGTAAATTACATTATAAGAAAAATAATTATTAAATATTTTAATTTATATGTAATCTACCACGTCTAGATAAAAAAGTAATGTAGTAAAGTAAAGTTTAACTTTTATATTTTTACTATAAGTTACTTTCTTTTATCACAAAGAATCATGGTAAAGTATACTAAAGTAAAGTCAATAAAAAAAAATAACTACTTTATAACTCTCTCTCTCTCCCAGTTTGCTTTACCACATACTTCATATGACCTTACTTTACCTCACCTTTTACTATGATGTAACATCAATTAATCTTTATTTTACTTTACCACACCCGTAAACAAGTCATTTTTTATTTACCATATAAAACTAAGATAAAATGTGATAAAGTAAAGTAAATAAAAGAAACTACTTTACCAGTCCTTCCCACTTTACTTCACCATACACTTTATCTCACATTTACTTTACTAGATCATTACCGTCCTGTGAGATTTACTTTTACTTGACTTTACCATATGTATAAACATAAACATTATGATGCATTTGGTGAACTAAGGTCTTTACTTTATTCTACCATTATGTAATAGTCATTTTAAAAGATTATTATATTGTAGAAAATTTTCTACATTGGGGAGTTGTAGAAGAGAATATTAAGCTTTTTGAAATAAAAGAATATTTTCTTCAAATTTTTCTTGAGTTACCAAACCACAAGATTTTATTTTTTAAAAAATGAAATATTATATTATATAAAATATTATTTTCTTGTGTTTTCTTGTGTATCCAAACAAGCCCTTATTCATTTCATTATCTTTGTTGTATAATTATTTTTGGGTGGCTAAATCATCAATGTAAGGATCTTTTGAGGAAAGAGGAAAGGAAACAGCTAGAGAAACGAGAAAAATGATTGGAGAAAGAAGGAGAAAATGGGGACATGGAGTTTCAGGTGATTTGTATGGGATATTAAGCGCATGTTTTTCGGTTAGTTACCATTTAGAGTCTTTTTTTTTTATATAGTTTTCTCTAAATATTAAGATTTATAATATTTTAAAATTTGAGTTACTTTTGGATGTGAGATAAGATGAGTTTTAAGTAAGCAAATAAAATATGGATCTTTGTTTGAGAAATGGAAAGAGAGAAGATCGTCGAAAAGATATGATTTAATTATTTGAGTTAATTAGAGAAAATCGTGGGAGGGGCATTTATATTCCCTAATTTATAAGCGTTTTATGATTTAATTGGAAAGAACCTCCACACGTGAAAAGAATATGTTTGCTATTAATAGCTGATATTAGTTGGAGGTCAAAGTTAGAAAATGGTCAAAATCAAAATTGAAATTAAAAGTGAAATTGGGAATCAAAATTAGAAAAATGATGCATAAATTCACAAAATAATAATAAAGATTTATGGGGTTGGATCTAATAATTCTGTAAATAAGGATGATCAATGACTTGAATGCCAGGGGAATAATAAATGTGAGTTTTCAATGACTTTCTGAAAAATCAATGAACAATTTCAAAAAAAATTTATCGCCACCTGATAGATCTCCTTTTTGCATTTAGAGAAAGGACTCGTATGATGTCCATTCAATACTGCTTCCACGTAATAGTCATATTTCTTCCCCTCTTCAGAATTCTGACAAGTTCAAAGTCATATTGATATTCATAATTCCACTGAGCCTACGGACATCCGCACCTTGATGAAAGAGTATGCCACGTGTAAGAATCAGAACCGTTGAGTAAGTAGATTTCATCGTGGATTCCAAAACTGTGTGGGACTTGTTGCAATTGAAATACGGAGAGGTACAGTTTAGAGCCAAAAACTCAAAAGGTTAAAAAGGGAAGGTTATGATTCTGGTCAGTGGCATGGCACCCACTTGTATCCGAACTGGGCCTGTTACAATATCTATCTCGGATAATTGATCGAAAGGCAATGGCTCAGCCCTGAATTACTAGATTGAGCTCAGATGGGATAGGTATATTAGAGTGCTATGATTGGATAAGGTTAGAGGGAGTCTAGTTTAAGGTACGAGGTTTTGGATTTAATTTTGACAATCGGTTATAATTTTGACCAACAATTATGTAACTACTCATGTAATTACCCAATCATTATTTCATTAAACCACTCATGTTTCAATTGTTCCTATGTAACTATACCATTTTTGCTACGATTTCTCTATTTCTATTTTATCCAACTTGTTTCATGAAAAGAGTCAAAAAAATTTAATATATAATTATATATTTTGCTTTGCAGGGAGATTGGATTAGTTTATAACTTCAGAGAAATGTTAATATGACCCCAATCAAAGAATAAAGAGAGGTCAACATGAAATCTCAGGTAATGTATCTTTATTAAAATGCTAAGAATCATTGTGGTGAGTTCTCCAAATTTGAAATGGACATGACGGACTTGCACCTACCATTTCCAAATGGCAAGCATCTGTGTCACAGCTCCAAAATTCAGCTATCTAAAAAGTCTTAAATGATTTGTAGAATTTTTTAAATTGTAACCTCTTTGCATATTAAAAAGGAAAATTTGAATTCTCCCGGAGAAAAGGATTTAGGAATTCCACGTAAGGGGCAGCTTTTTATAGAATTCGAATTGCCTAAGAAACATGACTTTCCGTGTGGATGAATTAATCTCACACAAATGAGCCTATTTACCCTTATTAATCTGAACTATTCATACCATAGATCTTCATCTGAGTATTCACTCATCCAAAATTCACTTCATCGAAGTTTTATACCGTTGGATTGATATATAATGTACAACTTAGATCAATATCTAATCTTATTTCTCACGCATTATTCAATCTAACAACCCAGTATTGCCATGATTGGAGTAGAGGACGAGCTATTATTGATTTATCTTGTGGTGTGTGACCTAAATTGCTTAGGTCAATGAACAATTGAGCCCCATATAGACCAACACACTTCTACGCATCTAAACTTTCGTGTGGATGTCCGTGTGGCCTGTTATTCATTTTGTGCCGGTTATAAGTAAAAATGTAAATGGGTCATCGATTCTCCAATTATCCAAAGTTTCCGATCTATTAGAAACCGGATCTGGGCCCTTATTTAGGCCCCGATAAGTAAATGGATCCGGGTCCAATTCTACTTTGGTTTGGACCCATGGACTTGAGACCCGACATATTACCTCAATTTTTAAAAATATCTCATAAAAATAATATATATATTTTTAATATCATTCTCTACCTAGACTCAGATCCGGATTCAGACCCGTCTCATATATGGTTCTATTTCAGGTTCTGAAGCCAAGAAACCGGTTTCGAAATGGTTCAAGGTCGAAATTCGGTTTCACTTTCTCTTTAATGGTCCCGGTTTCGGGTCCACCGTGGACCCAGACTAAAACCAACCCGTTTACAACCCTACCTATAAGGAGCTGTCGTAGTAAAAACAATCAGTTTGAAATGGAACAATATAGTTGAATTCTTGTTTGAAATGGAACAGTCAAAGCAAAAATTTCACCCTCAATTGAAATTGCCAATGTTTTACAGCTGTGTCCAAGACAAGCCCATAAATTGCGGCAAAAACTCAGGAAGCAAAAAAAATGGGTCCCGCCTTTCATAGTTTGTAAGATGTAATTGCATATGATTAACTAAACCCTACAAGCTCACGCGCCGTGCCAACTCACTTACCCTTTTTTCTCCTTATTACAAAGTCATTTGTTTTATACTCCCCCTCTCTCTCACTTTATTTTACTCTACTTCACCGTACATGTAAACAAACGTTCATTGATGAGAGACCACTTGCACACAGTGGAAAGAAGACTGCCTATGCAAATAGGAGGGAGGACACTAATGGGCTATCCAACTAACACTTACCTTAACTGATACTCATCTAAATGTGTACAAAAATGTAGTCCTGGGATCTCTTTGACAGAAAGAATACCATCTATCAAAGAGATCACATTAGGTCTAAACCATCTAAAAACTCTATTATTTAAAACACTATCTAAATTAATTCCTTAAAACTCTCTCAAATCTCTCACCAAAATCTCTCCCCGAAATTGGTAGGAATCTTCAGATCTTGTTCTGCCTTTGGTTGATTTCTTCCTATGGACTCCTATTGTTATTGCATCCACAAGAGAAAAGAATCCCTGATGGCATGGGTGGCGATCTTTCCAAATTGCAAGATGGAATAGAAAATATAGATCAGGTTGGATCATGATCTAACTTTCATAACTTGGGATAAAAAAATTCCACAATCTTCTAGCGACCTGGAGTTTGGAGCTTCATATTCTACAAATGGAGTTCATTGTCCTACAATTAGGATTGCAAACGGGACGGTTTAGGATCGGAACCATATTGGATCCGGACCCGGACCCGTTTCTAAATAACGATTCCGGTTCTAAATCCAGTTTTAACTCGAAACCTATTTGTTGGTTATAGACCCGGTTTCAATAGAAAAATCTATATTCGGTTCCGGAACCGAGCCTACCTAGAGGATTGAAATCTAGTTCCAAAATCGATTATAATTTTTCATTTTTCCTCTTTTTTTTTAAATAGGCATATTATTCAACTTATAACAATGCACCAAGTTTATTACCTCAAGTGCTATTACATTAAAATGTAATTTCTTTTTTTTAAATTTTGGGGTATAATTTGCAATATCAATGACTCATACGCCTGGTCCCGGGTCGGAATCTTTATGGACAAAAAACCGGACCCGTTTATCAATTGGAACCTAAATTGGGTTCCAGACTTAGACCCATTTATGAATTGGAACCTACAATAGGTTACAGACTCGGTTTTTGCGGGTCGGAACTTTTAAGTAATCGAAAAATCGGATAACCGTTTGCAGCGCTACCTACAATCGAAAATGATGGTTACAAAGACTTCTACAACTGTGCATCAACCATCCATACCAACGATAAGGCCAAATAATTAGATTTCTAATATCTATCTTATAATCCATATTTTTAAGATTGATTGGAATTCGACTAATCTATCATCTCTTTCTTCTTTGAGATTCACCCAAATCATTGAGTTTATTTTATGCGAGCATAGAAAAGCATAGATTTGAAGCGAGATGTCTTTCCATAAAAAGTTGGATTTTGAAATTGTTTGGATATTTCTACATATATGCCAGGGCAGATCTAAGATTTTTATTTAGGGGGACCAAAGAAGAAAAAGGCTTTAAACAAAATTGCAATGTAAACAAAAAAAATAAATAAATATATATATATATAAGAGAAAGTGGTTGGCGATTCTTCTTCTTTATTCATATCTTATGGTTTGTTTGGTAAACACCGCAGAAGAGAAGACTCTCTATTTCCTGTGGAATCGATTTCCTACCACACCCTAGTTGGAAAGAAGAATGACAAACCACTTTTGATTCTTTAGTTCTTCAGTCAAAAAACTATCAAAATCTTTCCAAAGCCTTAAAATCATTATAATTGTGGTCATAAAATAAGATTCAAAAGGGACAGCATTAGGGCGATTTTTGGCCAAATCCAAGCCCCTTCCAAGAGGTGCTCAAGGGCCGGGCTCCACCTTGTGTTTTAGTACTTGAAAGGGCCCGCTGGGCATAGATCCTTTTTTTTTTTTGGCTTGTTTAATATATGGGCTGAATTTTAATTAAGTAATAAGAAAGTCCAAAGTTTGACCCACTCCGCCTAATAAGTAATAGAATTTTTATTTCTCGCTGAATTAATATTAATATTGTTTGATGCGGCTGTGTAAATTTTTTTTTTTTACTAAGAATGAGACAAGCCATCACATAAATAACACCCATCACAAAAATAATCATCAAACACACCAACTAATCAAAGAAAACAAAATCATGATGCAATGGTTGATGAAGATCGGGTTTTGAGTTGAGTTGGAAAAGAGTAAGGAAATGAAATTATATAAAAGAGAAATTTTTTTTCGAGAAAATGAAATTCGCATAACCTCTTCGGAACTCTATTTTCGGCTTTAATAAGGAAAATACTGATATAGGTACAACGCATGAAATATAAATTATTCGCAAAAAACCATCAACGTTTTTTTGAATAAAATGAAAAAAGAAAGAGTGTTACACACGGCGCTTTGGGACTTTACGTGGGTAAGCGAGTCATGCACACGCTCAAAGCACATTCAAACTTGGTCTAGATATAAGCAAGCCTATATTTTAGAAATCGGCTAATATATATGATAGACGTGCTTCCGCCCGGCCCGGGCAAAGAGAACCCCAACATGCCCAGTACCTCTCTTACTTTTTTTTCTGAACGGTCATCCATCAAGTAAGTCCATACAAACTAAGGAGCGCGCATTGGGAAAGCAAACTAGGTTTCAATATTCCTTTCCCTTGAACTTGGCCGCCACCACAAGATCACTTTGGGTTAAGCCCATCAAGACCCCACACCGAGTCCAATCACTCTCCAACGGCCATCTCAACGGCAGGATGCTGAGACCTATGATAACCATCCCAGATCCCCACGTGAAAATGTGACCGTTTAAACCCAACTTGCAAGCTGCAATCCATTTTTCTTCCCTCATCTCAATCCCCGTGAATGTACAACACCCCACCCTACAGGCTACACCTTAGCTGGCTCCGATCCTCTCCCAGGTACAACAGCTACTGCTGCTGCAAAATGTGGGCCCACTCCAGACCAACTCCTGTCTCTCATCTTTATTTCCTTCCTCACAACAAAACACTAAATATACAGCCTAGCTCCACGACCGAACAATCCAGAAACTATATTTTAGTATGACACGCATCCCACCGTAACAAAGAGGGGCCCCACTGTTTGACGGTGATGCAGATTGTCTAGCAACAAAAGCCATAATCGGGCCCACCTAACCTAAATAAATACACTTATGGCTAGACCGACTGGGCCACGTGTCCTAATGGCTAGTTAGTATGTGATCAATGCACATGGATTGAGGGCCCACTGACAGAGCGTGGTCTTATGGAACCACACGATATTGTCGCTTTGCGTACGACCGAACCTTCCCCTTCTCTGTTCGACCCTCCAAAATCATCTATTTATTACCTTCTTTATACCCGTTTACGGAACGCTCTCATCTACATCTCTCTCCCTCTCTCTCTCTCTCTCTCTGAGTAGCGGAGCATTTTAGATAGAAGGGGAGTGCGCACGATAGAGGTATCTACCACGCGCACGATAGAGGGGTTGTTTAACATGGAGCGTTCTGTAGCATTTGCCATTTGCTTCATCTGCATTGCGGTGGCTGGCGTCGGAGGACAGGCGCCGGCAGCTGCACCGACGATAGCACCACCAACCGCCGCATCTCCGCCCAAAACCTCTGCTGCGCCGACTGCCTCTAAAACTCCAGCACCTGTAACGGCTCCGACTGCCTCTAAAACTCCAGCACCTGTAACGGCTCCGACTGCCTCTAAAACTCCAGCACCTGTCACGGCTCCGACCGCGGCCGCTACTCCACCGACCGCAGCCGCTACTCCACCGACCGCGGCCGCACCAAAATCTTCTCCGCCGACGACTTCCGCTCCAGCTCCCGTGAAAGCACCGGCTTCAGCACCGCCGGCAAAGGCTCCTGCAGCTACTCCAGCTTCGGTGCCTGTCAGCTCGCCTCCGTCACCATCAGTTCCCACTCCTACCATCGCTCCTCCTGTTGCTTCACCTCCCGCGCCCGTCGCAGCTCCGCCATTGGCGACGCCTCCTGCTGCGGAGGTGCCGGCACCGGCTCCAAGCAAGAAGGGGAAGAAGAAGAAGCACGTCGCTTCCTCACCTGCACCGGCTGTCGCTGGACCCCCAGCGCCGACGACCGAGTCGCCGGGGCCGTCTCAGGACGTCACCTCGCCTTCCCCGTCGGCTTCCGCCGATGAGGTACGCCATCCCTCCCCACTTTCCTTGAAATGCATGTGCTAATGTGCGCCGTAAAGGTACATAGTATTACATTCGGAGCACTTCGGAGTGTGATCCGATAAAATTATTCCCGATCCGATCTGCCTTGTTTGTTACGAGTCGGATCGATCCGTTCGGAGGAGTGGCATTGTGTAGTTTGCACAATGCAGTTGATCTTGTGTGGCCCACTTGATAAACCATCCGATCCTTAAGATCGGATCATGAATTGGGTTGGGGGTTTTAGGAAACTCGTGAATCTTGTGGTTTATGAGTGTTTTGAGTACTGGAGGAAGATTAGACGTTGGATATGGCACAGATCTCCAAGTGTAACGTGTGCGGCTGGATTTTATTTGCCAGTTGTATGCGTGATTCATGAAATTCGCGCCACGTGAGCGTCCAGTCTTTCGAATAGGACACTTCATCAGAGCGCCTAGGGACAGTTTGGACCGACATGGGTGGAATCATAGCTTTTCGGTTCTTTCGAGGACGGGTATCAAAATTCAAAAGTGTGTGTCAGCCGTTGGATGATGCATCGGCTGGCAGCTGCCCTACACCTATTGTGACACTAATGAAATGCTTGTGATGTTTTTGCAGAATGGAGCAGCCAAGGCATTGTCAATGAGGAACGTTATTGGGAGCTTGATCTCTGGATTGGTTATCTTCTTCTTTTTAGGTGTCATTGTCTAGAGCTTCTTTCTTCATCTTACTTTTGTTTCTTTTCCACTTACAGGCCCATAGATGATGTTGTGTTTGTATTGTTTTTTTTTCTTTTATGGCATTAGCCTCTTCCGTCTGCTGGGACGGGGCTTATTATTATTATTGATGTTGGATTCTTTTGAGAAGGGCTTGTACTGAGAATTATTTAATTTTCGATGATATGGATCTTCATCTCCGTTCTTTTTACTTTTTGGTAACTTCACAGACAAATTAGTTCATGTAACTTTCTCCCGCAACGTGTCGGTGGTGCTTCATGTTATTAAAACATGTGATGTGAGTTGTCTTGCTCAAACAAGCCAAAAAGACTTTTCTCTCTCCTTGTATTATTGTAGCTTGGGATGTCAAAGGGATTTTAAATAAATATAGTAAGGGGTTTGCCCTGCAACTAAGTTGAAATTTTATATGCACTCTTGTTTTTGTCGAGCGCACCCATTCAGCGTTTAGAAGAAAAAAAGTTACACATAAAGAAAGAAAGAATGTAGATGTTCTCAAAGAAAGAATGTAGATGTTCTCGGCAAAAAGAGTAGGTGCATATAGAATTTTCCATACAAAAGGACTTTGCTATTAAGTGAAATGACCATTGAAAAATCCTTGGGACCACGGTTGGTCATGACCTTTTATTTATTTATTTTTTTTCCGGCTTCAAGATAGTAGTGTTAGTGGACTTAATTTTCAATTTTTGAAGATTGAGGGTGATATGCCAACAACACTTCTAGCTTTGAAAGAGGAATAACCGTGGTCCTTATAACTCGGCAACCCCTTGGGGTTAAAAATGATTATGACAGTTAATCTTGCTTGTTACATTTGCATCTTCTTGGACTTACTGCTGTAATTATAGGTTCTTTTAGTTTTTATTTACTAATGGTAGGTTTAAATGTGTTTAGCGTTGATTGATTTATCGTGAATAAGAGAGATTTATTCAATGAGACTCGACTTTTTTAAACAAATCATCAACTTTGATGCATAAAATTCTATAAGGAAGGCACTTTAATTTTTGATGTATACACTTTATTAGTTGTACCATAAAATTCTATAACTGATTATGACAGTTAATCTTGCTTGTTACATTCTATAAGGAAGGCACTTTAATCTTATTCAATGTGATTAATTAGCTTCTAGATTCTTTTGAATTTGGGACCACTGCCATTTAAAGATGGGCAAGTGGCAGTGAAGCCGGTATCTTTTATAAAGAAGCTAGTATTGTTCGATGAAATAAATCTGGCTCCTTATTGGGGCAGAGGGTTTCTCATATCTTTTTAAATATTGGGGCCTGTTACTTCTTTAAATTTAATTATAACTGTGGTGACTGACTGGAATATCAAAGCCCTTGCCCCTGGAGCCATAATATTCAATGTCATTAATTAGCGTTTGGACCCAGTCCTTTTTTTATAAAAGATAAAAGAAGCTTAGAGTGTTTGTTTGGATGTTTAAATCTAAGTCCTTTATTTGGGCAGAGGGTTTCTCAGATCTTTATAAGTGTTGGGATTCGTTGCTTCTTTAGATTTTAATTTACTTTGGTGACTTACTTTAATTAACCTTCTCTCCTTATTAGAAATAGTTATTTTGGTGTGTAATCCTGTAGCAGTCGAGCATTTAGGTCTTTCCTTTTTTCGCTCCTGTCAAAATTCACGGGAACATGCAAATGGGAAATGTGTGTTAGGGTGAAGAACCAATATATCTAGATTTTGTTTAGCAGAGAAAAATTTAATATGGTATGAGAGTCAATAGATCACGAGTTTCAGTATCTGAAGGAATGACTCGGTTTTAAGATGGTATGTGAATGACTCGGTTTTTAGATCACGAGTTTGAATCTGACTCGGTTTTAAGATGGGTTTTAAGATGTTTTAAGATGGTATGTGTTCTGGAGAAATGTTTATTGATTGGGTTCCATCAAATGGGGATAGTGTTGAAAAGTATTTACGTTGTCTCTACTTACCAGTGTAGTGTAATTGGGCCATTGCTTGTATGTAAAAATGAATGAAAACAACCACAAGGGGTGGCTCAATTGGCCTAGAACTACGGTTTGCATCCGAAGGTTGTAGGTTCAAGACTGTACTACCACACTGGGACTATAGAGGAATAGCCTGGTGAATGGGCCGTTTATAATTTATAATTTTGGGCTTCAATCTCCTACAATCTGGTGATCGATCAAACGCTACGATCGTCCAATCATTATGACCAATTTATAAACCAACCTGATGTAAATTGATTCCGCTGCAGACCCATTACCATCGTCACTTGTGAGTTGTGCCACTACATTTTTAAAAAACCCAACATGAAATTCACCCCTCCATTGTTGTTGGTTGTGTATTTTTTTTTATTTTTATTTTATCAAAAAACCAAATCTACTTCACCAGGAGATGGCATTGGACTCCTAAGATTCACCCTATTGTTTGGTATTTTTTTTTTCTAAAAAAATAAATTAAGCTCTAACTTTCATAAGCCCAGAAATATGGTCTTTCATTTTAGAAGTACGAATCATGTGCTTTAGAGATTTAAACAAATAGAGATTTGAAAATAGATGTGCCAAACATGGCTAATTAATATGCCTGTCCCAAATATTTGAAACAACATTTTATTTTCAAAATATGTTAAAAGTCTTTTTGTGAATGCTTGCTCATTTGGTGTTTTATAAATTTTTTTTGACAATTTTAGAAATTTGAAGATTTTTAAAGTTTTAACATTTTGAGATTTGATGTTTTAAAGTTTTGACAATCGAATTGAATTGAGGTCCAAATGTCCAATCCAATCTGGAACACGGTTTTTAGCTTTGGATTCCTTTGTCTCAAGGACAGCTGTGGAGTGAAATGACTGGTGAGGTGGAGGGATTTTTTTTTTCCTTCTTTAATAGACAGTAGGCATCTTCTGTCTATGGCTTGTTTCTACTTTATTATTAGGACTGTCTTGGCCTCTTCTTTCTTTTAAAAAAAAAGAAGAAGAAGAAGAAGCAGCTCTAATGACAAGATAAAAGGACCCCTGGCCATGTGATCATTTATCTATTGCTGCTTTGCAGAAATTAAATACATCTGATTTTTTCTGGTTGGGTTGTATTGAAGATAAAATGTGGGGAACATATGCTGTAGATGTTGATTAATTGACTTCATTATACTCCTGATATAGTGTTTTACCATAGCGTTTTCTTCAGTGCTCGGCCGAGTTTGGTACCCAAGCCTAGGGGTCTGGGACCCACAAGAGCTCACGTAAGCACAATAAGGAAGCCCACAAAGTGGTAAGAGATGCCCACGCAAGTAAGAAAGTGGCATATCTAGAGAATAATCATTTGGCGGGTGTATGACACTTGGGGTTGCCAAACAAGTGAGTTGTGCCACATTTGAATGGACACAGACGTACTCTGGCCCGCACTTCAAGCAAAGTGCAGCTCAACAATCAAACCTGACCCTTTAATCAAAATCAGCTCTCCCTACATTCACTGTTAAAAATCAATTTCAGGGGCTCCTATGGACATCCACGAGAGAATTTCACATATAATATATAGGCACAAGCCTAAAATTGGTACTTATTCATCTGTTACACTCCGTTATATTGAAATCCTTAAAAATGATAATATTTTTTAAACCATAAAAATCGAGGGTCATTGATCAAGGGGTTAGAATGACTATCAAAGTTTAAAGTTTGCACGTGTAGGTCTCTTTCAGATTTTTCGATCCCTCACCTCTCCAGTGATTGGCATGGCTCCAAATAGCTCCACAAAGGAATTTGGACGGGCTGTTCACACCCGAGCAGACCCTATAATTCTGTCATATAATTAAATTTACCATCTTCAATATCTTTTGGTCTTAAGAGCAGATAAACGAGGAGATCAATGTCAACAGCTAGCCATGAAAAAATTGCCCAACTTCTGTGGTTTCAAATTGCAAGATTCTTTTCTTTAGAAGTAACACTTTACATAATCTACATATTCAATAGATAAGGCTCTGATAATGATGATGATGCACTTGGGTATTCATGTTTGAACAGAATAGAAACTGGACCCGAGTATTAGCTGGAGTAGAATGGTGGACCTGGACCCGATTAAAAATGTATGAATAAAAAAAGAATGGGTGGTGATAAAATTGAGAAGGAAAGAACGGCTCCTTACCCTAGGTTCGAAGCCCCCAGTACGTCACCTATTTTCGCTTGCGTAGGCTCCTTTCCCACTTGTGTGAGTTTTCTTCCTATGTGTGCGGGCTTTCTTCCCACTTGAGCGGGCTGCTTTCCTGCATGTATACGGGCTCTTTCTTGGTCCCACCCTCCTTGGCTGGGGTTAAAAAAAAAAAACAAGAATGGATTTATGTTGGTTAGGGCAGCCAAATCCAAACCAGCAAGAAAGCTACCTGGGAAACCAACATGGATCGAAGTATATAAACCATAACTACCCTGAAACTATCAAAATCACTACCCTATTCTTTTTTAAGCCATTCACCCATCAATATTTTACCATTGATCAATGGCCTAGAATTTCCAATCAATGCCTTGGGGTTCATGAACATTTTATCTTTGAAATGGATGAGTTGTTTATGGACCTAGAGACTAACCTGGTTGATTGCCCAAGCCCAGTCCACGTTTTACGGATTTGCAGCAGTTTGAAGCCCGTAATCTCTGATTGAGGCCTGACATTTGTCATGATCATGGGCCAGGCCAGCCTGGGCCCGATCAGGCTCAATCTACTTTGGGCCGGGCTTGGATAAAGTGATAGAAAGCTCCAAAGCCTGCCCTGGCCAGAATAAAGGAGTGCTTGTTAATATTTTATTCAAACGATGGTTAGAAATTAAGCACGTACAACTGATAGCAAGCCCGGTTTGGCCCAGCCTGATTGGCTATATGGGTGGGCTTGGGACTGGCATATATGGCCAATGTTAGGCTTGGGCCGGCTATTGGCCGGTGTTTCTAACACTGAACCTAAACTGGGTTTGGCTCAGCCCAGCCTGACCCGGGTCATGAACACCCCCACCTGACATTCTATCTAACAGTTATACAAGATGAGACCAGGCATATGTACAACAATCGGCGTGGGTTGTCGCAGCAGATTTTGCAAACAGGCTGGGCTCACCCATGTCATATGCCATGGTTCCAGGGCTTATTATCTGGCATTAAAGGCTTCAAATTTCTTTGGAGAAGATCTATGTGGATAGAAGATCAATTATTTTGCACTCCCATCAATATCTAAAACAATTTTTTGCATTATTTACAGCATCATTCAAGGTTTTGATCTTCTCTTTGTTTAGGTTGAAAAAAATAAAATAAAATAAATAGTGTGCTCTGGGTGAAAAGAGGTTTTTAAAGGCCTGAGATGTTAAATCCCAATTAAGAAAGGATTTTATAAAGTTAGGTCCGCTTATAACTTCGTTCTTGGGTTTAGGGGTCAGATGCAACTTTTCATCCTCTCTTAGTGGAGGAAAACTTGCAAGTGCAGCTTTACCTCCAGTACAATCATGGTAAGCCTACTACTCTAGTTTATTACATGTTGGGGTCGGGTCTTTAGAGTCCACCCTAATACATCAGGCGATGCAACTCAATTATGACCAAGATCACAAAACTATGATACAATTTATATTCTACATTCTAATTCATGGTTTAAAATTTCGGTCTCGGTCGCGGTATCGGCCGGGCCGAAAAACCGATATGATATCGGTATCGGTCGTGGATATCGGTCCGTCGCGGTCGTCGCGGTGTGAATTTTTTTTTAATCCAAAAAAATTCTCAAAAATATCCAAAAAATCCAGAATATTAGAAAATGCTGGAAAACAATATTTTGTTTTCCATTAGTAAGAACAATAAATTAAAATCTCGGTCATCTTAAGTTATGAGTCATGTCTGTATCGCAATTGGCTGCCTTCTCTAGTATTTCATATAATGCACCCAATATTGATGCTCATGATCAATTTATTAGTATAAAATATAAGAAAATAAAGATAACAAAATAATTATCTATACATTATTAATAAGCTATTAGTATTTACTATTCAATATCATAAATACTCCAACGATTTTTTTTTAAGTAGAACATTTAAAAAAAAAATCATTTTTCTACACCCAAATCATGTTTATAAGTAGATTTAGCATGAAAGTGTGTAGATCTAAGTGAATAACACAACACAAACCCAAAAATGACATGCCAATGATCGTTTCATTCATTTTTATGCTTTATCTAAAAATAAAAAATAAAAAACACATAATAGTAAAAATAAGGGAGTTAATTTGATTTTTCCTTACTAAATAAAATGATTTATTCAAGAAATAGTGTTGGAAGTTGGAAATATATAGGAGAATGAGCTATGGAGACATGACTGCTCTAAGGGAAGATGAAAAGAAAATAGAAAAATAGGGAAAAAGTTACAAAAAATCAAGGTTTTTGAAATCACTCCATCTCGGCCGATATTTTCAAAATATCGGCCGAGATATCGGTAATATCGGCCGAGATATCGGTTAAACCAATATTTTGGCCATACCGGTCGATATTGGCCGATATTTTGGGGATATTTTGCTTGACTTGGTATCGCGGCAAAATATCATGGTTCATATCGGCCGATACTGATTCATATCGGCCGATATGAACCGATATTGGCCGAGATTTTAAACCATACTCTAATTAAGCTAGGTATGATAGGATTACTTCGTGAAATTTATGTGATTAGGGACTAACCTTAGAGACGGTTATCACACCTACCAAACATGTGAGAAGATATTACTTCTGTTTCTAGTCACAGGCTAGAAAACTGTTATTCTGACCTGACTGTCCAAGCTTTGGGTCCCAATGAAATGTAAATTGTTGGATCTGGAGCATTCCTCTTGTAGTTTTGGAGATGCGAATGCATTTGAAGTGGTCAATTTGGAGGTTTAGGATACTCTCTCTCTCTCTCTCTCTCTCTCTCTCTCTCTATGTATATATATTTGGCTTAAGGGTAATGATCGTATTGAAACAAGGAGATTACATGGGCCAGGAGACCCCAAAAAAGGAGAAACCTACCATTTGAATGGTCATGATCATGATCATGTGTACCTATCAATCACCTATCATTATACAAGATCCAAGCTGCTCACTGATGGGGTTCTCCCCAGTATCACTCTACTCATCATGTGAGATACCTTTTCACTATTATGAAAAAGGAAGGTGGGAGTCTTACTTTCAAGCGGTCTGGATTTGATATTTAAGTGCAAAATTGATCAACTTATATTGATGGGACTGGATGGAGGTTTTCCTCCTCTCTCGGTAGAAGAAAACCTGCAATTTAGGAATTACGGGCTTTTCTTCCTCTCAAGAGAGGAGAACTTGCGATTTATGCATTACGGGGTCGGATGCATCTTTTCCTCCCCTCTTAGCAAAGAAAACCTACAATTTGGGCATTCCAAAGTCAGATGCAGCTTCTCCTCTCTCAGGGATGTTAAATCCCAATTAGGCACTATTTTGATGCTGCCGTAGAAAAGGAATTCATGGTGTACTAGATTTTTACTATCGTACAAACTAAAGCGTGTGTTTGTTCAAAGAGAGGACTTTGTGAGATTCAAGAGAACTGCTTTCATTGTCCATACAACCCACTCTTCCATCATTTGGTGGGACATTTCTCTTATGCAAATAAATAAATAAATAATTTTTCCTCAATAAAGAGGATTTTAATTTTCTATGGTCGAGGCATAGCCGGTTCCAAGCCCGGACAAAGGAGGAGGGTTGTGCGTTAAATAGCTGACAGCCAGCACAATACTCAGTTGGATTTCTTTATGGATTTGAGACCTAATGAAATTTCGTGGGGGTGTCCCTTACTTAGCGACGCGCTGTATGGTCCGAGTACAGTGATAAGTGAGCAAGGACCACTGCATCGGCGCCTGGGTGCAGTGCTAAATAGGCAAGGGTCCTCACACTTTATTAGACAAGTGTGGGGGGTAAAGAAGCTAGTCCAAAATAGAAGGC
The DNA here is from genome assembly GCA_003546025.1 of Camphora micrantha. NCBI lineage: Eukaryota > Viridiplantae > Streptophyta > Magnoliopsida > Laurales > Lauraceae > Camphora > Camphora micrantha. The sequence goes on along the minus strand of QPKB01000003.1, from coordinate 75,961,986 downwards.
TGAGATTAGGTACTTGGAACAATGGGAGCCTAACTGGGAAACTTATGGAAGTGGTGGATACAATGGAAATGAGACGAATCGCAATCGCTTGCTTGCAAGAGATAAGGTGGGTGAGACAGAAAGCTAAAGAGATTGAGAGAACTGGGTATAAGTTATGGTATACGGGACTTAATAGATTGAGGAATGGGGTCGGCATAGTGGTAAGCAAGGATTTAAAAGAACATATAGTTAATGTAAAGCGTTCTGGAAATAGGATTATTGCAATTAAGTTAGTGTTAGGAGAAGAGATAATGAACGTTATTAGTGCTTCTGCCACCCAGGTGGGCTTAGGAGATGGACATAAGGGGAAGTTTTGGGAAGACTTGGAAGGAGTACTACTAGAGATACCCCAAAGCGAGATGGTCTTCATAGGAGGGAATTTGAACGGTTATGTAGGACGTGACGTAGATGGATATATAGGAGTACATAGAGGACATGGATACGGTAATAGAAATGAAGAAGGGAAGGATATTTTGGAGTTTGCAGTGGCTTATGATCTCATGGTAACTAACACATTTTTTAGGAAGAGAGATGAGCATTTAGTGACTTATAAGAGTAGCTCCTCAAGGACACAGATTGACTTATTCTAAACTAGAAAAAGAGACCGCTTAGCTTGTAAAGATTGCAAGGTTATACCGGGGGAGAGCTTAACTTCCCAACATAGGTTGTTGATCTTAGATGTGCAGCTATAAAGGTGGACTAAAAAAAAGAAGTTGGATAGATTTTTAAGGACTACGTGGTGGAACTTGAAAGGTGATAAGCAACTAGCATTAAGGGAAAGAGTACTAGATGAAGATATTTGAGCGGTAAATGAGAGTGTAAATATTATGTGGGATTAGGTAGCAGAGTGTATTAGGAGGGTAGGGAAAGAAGTCTTAGGAGAATCCAAAGGGGGTGCTCCGGCACAGAAAGAGGCATTGTGGTGGGGCGAGGCCGTCTAAGACAAGATAAGAGTTAAAAGAGAGTGCTTTAAAACTTGGCAAAATGATCGAAATGGAGAGAACTTGGAGAGGTATAAAGAAGCAAAAAGAGAAACCAAAAAGGCAGTTAGTGAGGCCAAAGCAAAGGCATTTGAAGAGCTATATAGGCGATTCGATACTAAGGAAGGCAAAAGAGAGATATTCAAGCTTGCTAAAGCCATAGATAAGCGGACCAAGGACTTAAACCAAGTTAAATGCATTAAGGATGAGGATGAAAAAGTATTAGTAAAGGAAGAGGAGATAAAGGAGCGTTGAAAGAGCTACTTCTACAAGTTATTTAACGAAAGCAGTAGTAGTGACATACAATTGGGCCAGCTTACCATTTCTAGAGAAGAATCGAATCATATGTTCTATAGGAGAATCAGTAGGGAAGAAGTTAAAGAAGTATTGAAAAGGATGAAGAATGAGAAAGTGGTTGGGCCAGATGGTATCCCTATTGAGATCTGGAGGTGCTTAGGGGAAGATGGCATAAGTTGGTTGACAAAGCTTTTTAATATAGTGCTAAAGAGCAAGAAGATGCTTGATACATGGAGGAAAAATATTCTTATACCCATATACAAGAACAAAGGAGATATTCAGAACTGTGCGAACTACCGCGGGATTAAATTGATGAGCCATACGATGAAATTATGGGAGAGAGTTATTGAGAGAAGACTAAGAAGAACAACAAACGTTTCAGAGGATCAATTTGGCTTCATGTCTGGGAGATCAACCATGGAGGTTATCTTTCTCCTGAAAAGGTTAATGAAACAGTATAGAGAAGGTCAAAGAGATTTACATATGGTGTTCATTGACTTGGAGAAGGCTTATGACTGAGTTCTTAGGGAGATTCTATGGAGAGTACTGGAAAAGAAAAGAGTGTGTGTCGCATATATTGAGGCGATAAAGGATATGTATGATGAGTCGTGACATTTATAAGAACGACTGGCGGAGAGATTAAAGAGTTTCCTATCACAATCGGTCTACACCAAGGCTCAGCGTTAAGCCCGTACTTGTTTGCCATAGTTATGGATGAGATTACAAGACATATCCAGGATAAGGTGCTGTGGTGTATGCTATTTGCAGATGACATTGTTTTAGTGGATGAGATGAGAGAAGGAGTGCATGCTAAGCTAGAATTGTGGCGGAAAACGTTAGAGACTAAAGGGTTTATGCTAAGTCTATGCAAGACAGAATATATGGAATGCAAGTTTAGTCAAAGTAGGACACCTGTTAACAGAGAAGTAAGTTAGGGCACACAAAAGATTGTAGAGAAAGAAAGTTTTAGATACCTTGGATCTATGATGTAACAGGATGGAGGGATTGATATTGATGTAAGCCACATGATTCAGGCTGGGTGAACCAAATGGAGGAGTGTTTCGGGCGTCTTGTATAATCGGAAAGTCACCCTCAAGGTTAAAGGAAAATATTATAAGGTGGCGGTACGCCCAGTGTTGTTATATGGATCAGAGTGTTGAGCAGTAAAGTATAATTATGTTAAGAAGATGGAAGTTGCAGAGATGAGAATGCTAAGATGGATGTGCGGGATCACAAGGAGAGATAGGATTAGGAACGAGGATATTAGGAGCAAAGTAGGAATAACACTGATTGGAGATAAAATGAGAGAAAATCGACTGAGATGGTTCGGCCATGTTAGAAGGCGTCCAACGGAGGCACCTGTTAAAAGGTGTGAAAGCATGAAGATTGTCAAGAGTAGGAGATGGAGAGGGAGACCCAAGAGAAGTTGGAAAGAAACTATTAAACATGACCTTACTTATATGGATCTAACGGAGGACATGGCCCTAAACAGATTTGATTGGCGTCATCAAATCCATATAGCTGACCCCACTTAGTGGGAAAAGGCTTGGTTTGGTTTATGGTCGAGGGATGAAGATTAGATTCTTCTCTATTGCAGAAATGAAAATCCATAAAACACGAAATGCTCTCGTCGTACAAACACACTTCAAAGAAAGGTTTTTCTCCTCACTTTCCATGACATAGGAATGGGAGAAAAAAGTATTCTCTTAAATCTTCTAAAGAATAATTACAAGGAGAATTAGTCCCTCCAACGATAAGGGACATAGGTGTGTGAGCAGGAGTGCAATATTTCTAATGTATCAAAAATTGAAAGGAGAATTGCTTTATATTTGACAGGAAGATCTAGATTCACTCAAACACTCAATATTTTTGAACTTTTATGTTCTCAGCACTTGTTAATGCATTATAATGCATTATAAGTTTTGTAATAATCTCTATTTATTCTTTCCACTAAAGACCCTCAAAAACCAAAATCTTGAAAACATCTCATTATCATTCAGATGCCAACGATAATGAGAATGAATGAAACATCATCATCATCGTTATCATAACGTCTTTGTTTGCTGCTGAAGAAACATCATTCTCTGGAAGCTTCGATATGATGGACTGGAAAAGGATACAAAAGAAGAGGAATCCAATATGATTTTCTCCACTTGCCAGAACAAGAATAGAAGTAAAATGTAATGCGAACGTTTAAATCATGGATAGAGTGCGCTGGAAAAAATAACCTAGATTTTTTTTTTCTTTTATAACGATGGTTTTCAATCTTTTGGACTGAACTAATTCCTCCGGACCTAAAGAGAAGCCAGGGTAAAACTTTTGTTGCCCCCCAAGTAGTAGCACTAGTGAACTCAACCTTCGGTTCTTGAAGAGGGGGAGAACCGGAGATCGATACTAGGACCTCTAACTCTGGTAGAGTGGAAGAGAGAGGAATCGTGGTCTTAACCACTCAGCCAACCCCTTGGAAAACTTTCTACGTTGACGTTTTTTTGATCCGGCAAGCAGATCTTTTAAGGTTGGTTTATTACAAATGGGGCCCACATGATCATTGACAGTGGCCCATATCATAAATTGACAGGGCCCAACTTGTATAATAGGGAAACAACAGTCCGGGCACAGGTTGGGTCAATGGTGCACCTGGATAGCTGGACCCGACCCCTTTCTTTCTTTCTTTGTTTTTTTTTTCCTTTCATAGTAATATTTTGGAATTTTATCTGACTTTCTCTCCTGGACCCTTAGGGATTATTCTGGCCCAAAAGGGCCGGGAACCTGCGTTGTAAAAAAAAATCCAGAAATGGACGCATGGGCTCCCCATTAGATTGGTCCTATGACTTGCACTTAGATTGCACTTAACTCTGTTCGCTTCACCAAAAACAAAAAATCATCTCTCTCTGTAGAAATATGAATATATGAATTTAGCAAGTGGAAAAACAAGTTATCCACCAAAAAGGTGGTCCCTACTATAGTTGACTTGAAAGTGTAGTGAGCCAAGATCAACACAAAAGGGTTCAAGAGGGTGGAGTTTCAGATTTTAGGAAGGTGGGCACCATTGGAGTAGTACTTTATCAAAGTGCAGGACCACTGGACTTTTGTTCACTCTTTTTAATCAACCACCATCAATCTCAATGCAGTATAACACTTTCTAAGAAGAAAGAAAGAATCCCTTCACCGTTGGAGACCAATCTTCACCAAACAATGAGCCCCACATGTATGGGCATTTGATAAAAGGCACCCCACGAAATTAAAAAAAAAGGAAGGGAAAGGAGGCCATATGGTTCTCACTTTACCTCGCATGCTGTGTTGCAATGATGCCTCACACACTTTCCCAATAGTCTAGTGATTACTACCAGTACCAGTACAATATGGTTGATTTCTTAGTCAAAAAGAGCACAATTTGAAAGGGAAGAATGTGACATTGAACTGCCTTCTGGTAAGTAATGACTCCTGCTTTCATGCAACTGTTGTAAGAAGGGGCACCACCACCAAAAAAAAGAGATGATAAACATCGAAATGTACATTTCACAACCACCCAAAAAAGCAAGAGTTCATAAAATAAGCATTCACTAATAGAAGGAAAATGAGATGGTTTACATCTAATAAAGTGAAGCACTGGCAACAACTCATTACCAGACACCCAGATAAGATATACAGTAGGTAAAAGCAAAATTGGGCTGTATCTCATCTATCCCCGGACATGGAGAAGTATCTTTTATCCTCACACCCAAACAGCTTCTTCTTCATCAATGAATGATGTAAGAGGGAGAAAACATTTCAGAATTGGCTGTTGGATTCTGCTTTAAGCACTGCATGTCCTTAAAGACTTAAACAATAAAGCGAAGGACCCCATTTGCGTGATAACTGAAGGATCCGACCTCAAGAATCCCGAAACAAGCTCCCTTGAATCTCCAACTGAAACCAGACACATTTACATTCCCCTATATTAAACAAGAATATTAATAGAGTCCAAGGTAACCAACCAGTCTCACTGGGAAATAGAAGAACCTGTGCTCCATCCTGAGGGTATGCAAGGCAGACTAAAAATACAAAACCTCCCTTCTGCTCCATTTCTGCTGCACTTGGTTGATCCAAAAGACGCTAAGTTCAAATCTGAGCACAATCATGCTCGATTCAAGGATAAAGTTGCAAGCCAAATTCAAAATTCTTCAATCTGATTCCACCTGAACTCTGATTGTTAGTTGATTGAGACCATCAGTATTAACAGTTAGCTTCAAAACTACCCATTTAGACCTCCACCCTCCATACAATGTTGTCATGTTTGCGAGATTTCTCCAGGGCAGCCACCCTAGAACGATTAGCTCCAGCCACAGTCCTCGCCCTCTCTCCTTGCCGCAGCTCAGAGACTTCGTTGAAAGACCCACATCTTACGTCATTAGGAGGGATAAAACAGTCCATAGACAGGCCAGGAACGTTGAAGGCCACCTCTTCAATTGTCCAAACTTCTTCCATCCTAGTCTTTGTGTGGCTCATGGCCATCTCACCAAACCTAAAGAGGGTTACAATTGAACGACCTGAATGGGCAATCATTATACCTTCAACAGGCCTGTAATCATCGAGGAAGGAATTGATGGTGGTCTCCCAGTAGACTGCATCACCACCATTTGATTGGATTCGAGTAAGGTGAGAGTCTTCCATGTGGACAAGAAGACCGGACCGCTGGCTGAAGTAGCCGAACAGCACATGCCTTATGATCTCTGCAGGGCCGTCGCTCCTTGCTTTCAGTGTCTGTGCATCAGCACATAGCTTGAGTATGAAACAATCCTCTCCATCAATATTCTTCTCACCAATACATTTTGCATCCGCGAACATGCTAGCAGTTGTTCGTGGGTCAAGTCCCTGAAGAAACAGATGCCACAACTGATTTAAGCAAACAGCAAACAAGTTCAATTTGATTCGCAGAAGATTGTGGATTAGGTGATTCTGCACAATCTCTCCAATGTTAACCAAGTCCAATTGAAGGGTGTGTGGATCAATGAGATGGACCAACTCATGGCCAGAGGCCAATGAAGGCATTTGCAGAAATTGGTTCCTTGATCATTTTGCCCATCAGCCTACTTAACCATTATTCTTAACTCTTCTTGACTACCCAAAAGTTGGCAATAAATATCATGGTTATGATCTTCTAAATTGTGAATTTTAGACTATGGATCATCCAATATATGGTTCATTTGTTGGACACTTCGGGTTCATCACCAAGCCGACCCAAGGTTCACTAGATAAGGCTCTGATGAAGATGATGTGGAGGTGTGTGTACCATATCCTAATGACAAATAATTCAATGGCTGTTAAATTGAAAACTTGAAATACTAACAAAGCCATTAAAGTGAGAGGAATCTACCTGAAGGGCACGACGTAAGGGCCTCACAGGCCCTTTGGCGGCATGAGCACCAAGCCAGGGAGTGTGCCTCCAGACAATCTTGCCATTGCAACCAGCATGAACTTTGCTGCCTCCTACTGCGAGCTCCACATACCACATGTCTGGGGTCATCTGCCACAAGACAAACCCACCTGATTCGGTCGCTCTGGTCCCATTCCGGTTCTTCACAACCTTTGTAGCTGTCTCAAATTCAGAAGTTACCATCTTCACCTTTCCCATTGCATATGCATTGCGGATTGAGTTCTGCAGCTTTTGCCCTCCAGTGGCAGCAGTGTATTGCTGTAATATATACTGAGCGGATGATGCTTCCTGCAGCAATATCCATCCATCAATGCTGAACCTCAAATGTAGTTCATTAAATCAGAGGCACAAGAAAACCACAACAAGAATATCTAGTTCGGACATCTCAAGCTATATAAAATGGACCAACTGCTTGGTAATCATTCCATTTGCTGCTAACTAAAACCCTTCAGAAAATCTTCCTCGCATCTACAAAAATAAGGCTAAAAATCATATAGATTATACCTAAACAGAGGCGAGCATCAACACCCATACACCCATTTGAACACTTGGTGAGGAGTTCAAACCACAGGCACAGTACACATCGAGGTGGACTTGAAAATACAATTGAATTTGAGGACTGACTCCACCTTCATGGAGAAGGATAGGTATTGTTAGGGAGTTGAGGGTGCTACTCTCCAGAAACAGGTTGATTTGCACATTTCACATATTCCTAGGGACTTGCAGCTAAGTCGGGTGTTCATATCAAATATTACAATAGTAAGTTCGTTATCCTTATAATTTGTTAGGATATTTGATTTAATCGTCCACGCTTCAGTACCTTATTGGACTGCCTGATCTTGATTTTTTTAATGATAGTTTCTGTCTTTAACATCTACAAGTCTAATACACAAAAAACAGAAATGGTTCCAAGAACAGGGTAACTAATGCATATTTCCATGAAAACATCTTATCCCCTAAAACCCAACGCTCAAAACACCCATTCAAGTGTCCCTAATTAGAAACCAAAACAGAGACTGAACCACCTAGTCTATCCCAAATGCAGATTTCCTGAAACCCAAGCCAAATCCAACAAAATCAACACCTACCAAACCAATTTGCTGTTTCAGTAAAAAAACAGAGACCATGCCCACACACACACACACACACACACACACAATAACAAAGTCCTGCAAATCAAAGCAAACCCATCAAAGCATCCATGACCAATTCAAATGAAAAGCTCAAATAACTAAACTAGTAAAATTCATATCATTGAGAAAGAAAAGAAAAACACACACAAACCCAAATGAAATAAATAAATCAAAACTAAGAAAAACAGTCCAAACCCATTCAAAAGAAGAAGTAAGAGAAGCCAAACAAACATACAATGGGGGTGTCTTTGATGCTGAGGTGAGGCAAAGGGTCGGCCATGCTAACATGCACCGGCGCGAGCGGAGCACCCATAACCCCTAGCAGCAGCCTTAAATCAGACCGACCACAATCATCCCCCGACGAAGACGAAGAAACAGACGGAGCTCTGCCGATCTGACCCTTCATCCAATGGCCCCACCCATCCTTCTTTCCATCACCGGGAGCCCGGCTGTCGGGATCAGGACCTTCCATGAGCGGCGACAGCGTCTCCCCGACGATCCTCATGCTCCCTGATCTGGCAATGAAGGGTCCTCCTGCTTGTTGTGGCGCCTGGTGGCTCCGCCTGAGAAGGCGAGACATTGGGGAGGCGCTTCTCCCTCTCGACTTGGCAGGCGAGAGTCCTCTCACCACTTCTTCTTTCAGCGCAGAGAAGAATCCTTGCTTCTTCTCCATCTCTCTCTCTCTCTCTCACACTACTACTCTTCAGTTCTGAAGCAGAAAAGACTTTTGATGAAGAAGACTCTTCAGTTCTGAAGCAGAAAAGAGTTTTGAAGAAGAAGAAGCAGAAGAAGAGGTTTGTTAGTGAAATGAGATGGGAAATGGGGGTGTTTGGATGATGGCGGAGAACTGGAAATAGAATTAGAACTTGTAACAGGAGAGGAGAGGAGGAAGAAGAAGGAGAAGGGAAGTAGTCGGAAGAGTCGGCGGTCTAAAAGAAATGTTGGGAAGGGAGAGCTGACTATTCTTTATCGGACTAGGAAACTTTAGTTCCGTCTTTTTCGCATGGTTCTAAATTCTACTGGGGATCTTTGAGATCTTCTTCTGCAACTTTCGTAGGTAAGTGGATATAATCAGTGTTTTGCTTTTATTAAATAAGCATGCATAGTGTAGTGTGGTATTTGGTATTGCTGTTGTTAATTAAGGAATAGGGCATTTTGGATCTGGTTGTCTTTGTCAAATGAATGAGATTTTAACGGGATCTTTTATTAGATATCCTTTTTAACAACAAATCTTTTTAGAGGATTTTATTAGATATATATATATATTTTACAACAAATCTTTCTTTTAGAGGATTTTACATGCAAATTTTCGAGTCCCTTCTAAGTCGAGCTACACAAACGGGGTTACACGAAAAAGTCCCTACTAGGTCGCTTCCCATATCTTCCTCGTCCAAATCCTCCATTGCTTTCCACAACTCCAGATCTGCAAAGACAACACTATAATATTTGCGGAGCTCGATTATTCTCAGAGAAATGGCTATGTTTTAGTCCTGTTCGGAGACCGAAACAAAATCAATACTGAGGCCATTGATATACTATCATGTTATGTGTTTTCTTAGGCTATTTGTTTTCTGAATTTACTGCCATGTTTACGGATCAAATAAGGGGAGGTGGTCCATACACGACACCCTACTATCGCCTTGTAGTGACAAAGATCCGATCTCTTTACGTGCGATTTGTCCGGAATCCGACGAGAATGACTGAATCCCTAATGGATTCGAGTCGAACTCCAACATGTCTATCGTTTGCAATCTGATGATTTCTGAGAATGAAGGTGGAGATATTGAAATGGAGATTGGAGTTTCGGAGGTGGATTTTAGGTATTTGCATGTGAGCTCTATTTCGGTGGTGGAATTGGGGCAGAGGATTGTGAATGGGGCTCTATTGGAGGAGTCGGTGTCGTGTCGCAGATTGCAAAACCTACGAATGATGATAAAGAAATGGAGATGAGTTCGTGATCCTCTTATGCACTTACTTAGTATGAAGATGAAGTTGGTGATGGTGGTTTTGAACGAGGAAGAGATGGGGAGTGACACTAGCGTCACCCCCATTGGAAACGAGCAACACTAGCGTCGCTCTTCTTAATATTATAAAATAAATGAAAATGGGCTGATAGATTCTCTTTCGTGCCTCCAGATTTAGGATGAACTTTTTCATGTAATGGCTATCTATTAGGAACTTTCTTGTAAAATCCACAATTTTTTATTAGATATCAAGGGAGACTGACATTAACAATGAAGAAATTATTTTTGCCAACACACACTCATGGTTGGGTGTTGTTGGCACTACAGCTTCACACACACGTGAAGGGATCGGGTGAAATTACATAAATGCTGAATAATGAAAAAAATTATTTCTAATTCCTCATATAGGGCCATTAATTGACCAAGTCATTGTTGATGGCCAATCTAGAAAACCTCTGTAGGAACACGTTTGTACAATACGCTTTTTGTATAAATAGTAATGTCATTTCCATTCCGTATATTTCCACTATATTTGGTGCGACATGTTTGTTCACAAAATACTTACTAAAGTTGCCAGTTTTTCAGTTTTTGAAAAAGAAAATAAGGTCCCACTCATTCCTCTTGGAGTTTCACTTACGCCTCTTCCATGGGATGTACACAATTAAGCCGTAAATCTTGACTCATCATCATTCTTTTTGACCCCAATAAAATACAAAAATATTTATAAATTAATCATAGGAAAAGAAAAAATGTCAATGGATTAATCATATTTTATACACTGTTTTATTTATCCTTTAAATTGGATATTGTTTCCTCGTGGCTTGTTTGTTTGAAGGCATTTCTGGTTAAAGATCTTCACTAAAGAGATTTGTTGATAGCAATGGCGACTATTGTCTCCGGAGAATTCTAAATTCTTACTTGAGTGATGATAATTCATTAATTCAGCTCCTCAGAATATCATTTTTGATAGATAAGATTTTTACAATTTTAGTTTCCATAAGACTATATCATAAATCAAATAGAATACAATATTTGAGGAATTAATAAAAACCCCAAACAAGATTTCTTAGAATTCTCACAAACAAACTAGGCTTATGATAAAATTAGGTCAGATAAGGCAAGGATCGTAACATGCTACTATTAGAATTGAGCCCACCACTTGATGAATTTTATATGAAGTTTTTCCTTTCATCAAGTTACATCCAAACAGTTCTTTTGTAAAGTAGCCATATATAATACACATTTCATTTGCATGTGTGTAGAATCCATATACAATATGATTTCATTGAAAACTCTGAATATTATTTTCTTCTTTGAAAAGAAATGAGATACAAGACTAAATGAGTCCGGATGGTTAGTTGCAGCCATACATGCTTTTCATGTAATACTTATCCAAAACTCCAGTGTGGGGTTCATATAATGAGAACTGTCCAACATGAATGTCATCTTCACCTTTGATATATCCTCAAGTTTTAGTACAGAGTGAGTCCCATTGCCCGATTGAACATATGATTGAAATATGAAAAATGCGATCTCTGCAGCAATGTAATGCCATGCCATGCCCAGTCAAATTTTCAATCATATGTTCAATTTTGTGGGGCCTACTCCTATTGAATTAAGATATACGGATACATCACAAAAGGAGATGACATTTATCTTGGATAGTCAGACTTATCATTACGCGGGGCCTGTGGTGAAGTTTCAGAGGACTTAAGGGTCTTCGTAAAAACATTATCTATTGGTTTGAAGGGGACTGCGGCGTAACATGCGGGGGATTGAGAAAGCCATTTCAAAGGTAGGTATGGAGTGATGTCTTCTGCAATGGATGCATTCTCCATTTCTTCTCACTGTACTCATGCGTTCTTGTAATTATTCTGTGTGTTTACATGATAAAATATCATTATCTATTTGAATACTTAAGGCTGGATGGACTGTCAACACCTACCATCTGCTGGTCCCCACCCATCGACTCTTTCTGCCAAATGAGAATTTCATTGCATGTGACTTTAGGTCCAACAAGATCATGTACTTGTGTGTATCAACGACCCAGTGTCTCTTACCAAAACCCAAGAAAAAGACAAAAAAAAAAAGACCTTGTGTCGCATCACTTTGGTAGATCCATACCATCTTCCTTATAATTCAACTCTCACTTAAAAAGATTGGCTTATAGGGACTTTAAGATACACAATGCCATGGTAAATTACAAAAAATGTAGAAATACCAATCCACTGGAAGCTCCATCCCTTCCACACAAACAATCAATGATTATTCTCTAGCTGTAGCACTGTACCTTCCTTTCACAAAAACAATCAAGAATTAAACTCTGTTTGTAGCACTTAATAGTGATGGATTTGCGTGACTCGGTGTGGGTGTGTAAGGACTTACCTTATAAATATTTTTTTAGAACTAAAAACAGGTCTGAAAGACCAAGAAGGACCTCCAAAAAGGCCCCAGTCGAAAGAAACAAATATGAATCAAATTATTAGGCAAGATTGAAGTTGGGTCTTCCACAGGATGGACCCAAATAAAGTTGTGGCTCAAGTTTTAAGTCTTTGGGTTTTATTTCCAAGGACCTGAATATTCAATGTGACAATGTCACAACTGTTTATGTATATTAATATAGACACATTATGTATATTAAATAGTTTAAACAGCTACATATGTCTTTGGCTTGATGTCCAGGCCCTTTACCTTTGTCCAGTTCTATGGGTTAGGGTCTTCAGTTGAGATGTGGGTAATGGGTACGGGTCCTATAACCTTGATTCGATTTGGGCTCAGGTTGAGGTAATCTCTTTCAGTAATTCGAGGCTGGATCTGAGTATACTATGGACCCAACCTGAACCTCATCTGTTATCATCATGATTAAATTGCAACAATTCAGAGTCTAAACAAATTCATATTTATATGATTAATATCGATGGTTGGATTTGGCATACATATTTTTCTCTGAACTTAATTTAAAATTTAAATTTTCTGAACAGACCCAATCATTTGTAGTTAGATTCAGACCTTGGAAATCATGATTTTGACCATCATTTTAACCTTATCCCATCGTTTAACAGTCGATATAATGGTCTAGACCATATCAGTCCATTTTTTCATTTTTTAAAAATTCTGAATATAAAAACGAGCTCTTGAAAGTGGGAATCTTGAAAAGTCACCATTTAGGGCGGATAAAATCTGATTCAACCCGACTTGACCTGAGTTTGACCCATATGATCCAACCGCATTATATGCAGGTTGTATGGGTCAGTAAGACTGACCCGTATACAAACGGGTCGGGTTTGGGTCAACCCTCTCAACCGACATAACCTCTTTAAATGTGTTGGGTTAGGGTTGACCCAAGAATCTAAACACCCTTAAAAATTTGGTGATTTTACATTTTGGTTCATAGAATAGTCTATTTAATATCAAAAAGTCTACATGGACAAACTTTTTGGCCAGAATTTTAGACAAACCCCTAAATATACCTTGAATATCCATGTAGCAGAACTCATTTTATATAAAGATGAGCCAAGCTCATGTTGGGCCTTTTGTTTTTCCTACCTACAACTTAAGTGTACATATGGCCTTAATATTGAAGTGACTGGGTTTGGGACAAATTCTACTGTTGGGCTGCGCTATATGAGTTGATCCGGTTTGAATGCAGGTTATGCAAGTTGGGTCGGGTTGATCGCATCGGGGTGTGATTCAAGCTCCTTGAGCCTTTTAAAAAATGGGTCAGGTTGGGGTCGAACCCCAATCCATAGACAGCAACGCTTATCAACCCGACTCATTTGCCACCCCTAGCTAGTTCACCATTCACCTTTCTTAAGCTGTTCCTAACACATGGACGATTGAAGAGTCTGTCCAAACCGTGCATCTATCATATGCATTTGTCAGCCACTTGTGAATGGACCTGGGCTGATCATCTACAAGACTACAACCGCAGAATCCGATAATAAGTTCATAGTATTTTTACTAGGTTCCCAAAGGGAACTTGAGTTTGTTTTTCTTTCCTTTTCCTCCTCTCTCCTTTCTGTTTCTGGCCTTCTGGTGTTGTTGTTGTTGCATAAAAAGGAATGAAAATCCCCCTCAACCTACCAATACCACCAACTACATGCTTCTGTGAAAGATGATTTCTGAACTGCTAGGTGCCTTATAGATGATTTGGACACTCACTTTTGTCCTTGTTTCCACCTACAAGGGGCAGGTCGGGCTGGGCTCATGCCAAAGCTTGTCCAAACCATTTCTTGAAGTTACCAGTACCATTAATATTTAGTCCCCAATCCAGACCACAGGCCTGAAAATTGTAAGTTTATAGGCAATTGGTTTCTAGTTCATTTATATGCTTCAATATTTCCTAATGCATAAGGACTGCTTCGATCCCAAGATACAAATGAGAAGGAAGGCATAAATTGATACCAATCACTTGGATTTCAAGGAATTTTCCAAAGCAGGAAAACGTGTATGGGCTTGCATGAATATGTGGTCACACATTATCCACCAATGGCTAGGCCCATAGTGTACATTGCCATAACAACAAGGTTCCCAATTTTGTAATTTTCAACTACTAATAGCAGAGGCCGTCAATAAGCCAAGTTGGCTCATAAGCTTTCCCGGCTCAACTCATGCTTAGGCTCCTTGGCTCCACAAGTTTATATGAATCTTACTTTCTATAAGCTCACCGAAAAAAAAAGTGTCATGCTTGAGCAAGACCTTAATCAAGTAATCAACTCAGCTTCAGCTCATATGTATAAAGATTTTATTTTACTTTGTTTAGTTGTAATCAACATCTTCATCATCCTTGCGCATAATTATATACTTCTGAGCCTATTCAGAATGCAAGTGGTCAAGATACTAACGAACTCAACCCAACCTTAATGAATTTTATTCATAAGAAGCTAGCTCAAATCTAGGGAAAGCTAGCCCAACTCAGCTCATTGACACTTGAAGGCCCAATTAAAAGCAGCCTTTCTATATAAAAAGAAGACGACTTTGTGGAGAGCCACGAAAGGGTGCCTCCATACAAAACAAAATCTAAAGAGTCTTCAGTCACAGACCATGACTACCTCTTCTCACCCATTCATGGGATTATTCACAACTTTCTTTCTGCTATCCCTTTCAGCAATGGCTAGCACATTTTACGGCACATTTGTAACAATGAAGGAGACCAACATGGTGTTCTACCTCCATGACCTCTTCATCAGTAAGAACGCGACTGCGGTCCCTGTGGCCAAGCGAAGCAAAGAAGCAACTGTAACTGACTTTGGCACCCTCATGGTCATCGATGATGCAGTGACTGAAGGCCCCAAGAAGACCTCTGCTCAGGTCGGGCGAGCACAAGGAATCTATGTGAACTCGGCGCTGGATGGATCCAGTATGCATCTAGCCTTTTCAATTATCTTCACCAATTCAACATACAATGGTAGCACTCTAGAGATCCAAGGTGCCGATAGGTACTTGTTGAATCGGAGAGAGGTGTCGATAGTGTCAGGAACAGGCGCATTTCGGTTAGCCAAGGGCTATGCTGTTTTAGAGACAGTCTACTTCAGTAGTTCTTCCAATGGAGTGATCAAGATCATTGTAACCGTTTACCATTACTGATTTTTCATAAGAGTATCATGTATCTCTTGTTTCTCAGACGTTGTTCTTCTACACTATGGTCATCTTCTAATCTGATTTCTTGTGTTAATTATGTAATATTTGTCTTCTTACTGTTTGCTTTTGATTTAATCTGTCGATTTTCTGGAGATCTTCCATCTACTTTTGCATGAAAAGTTATTCAATCGGATTTCAGTGGCATTGGCAAATGGGCTGAGTGCGGTCAACCCAGTTGTCAAGCCAAATACTCCTTGGTGGGCTAAGCCCACTCGGTTGAGAGCGATGCCTAGGCCAGGGCCTTTGGTATTGATGAGGCCTGTTGTGTGTAGGGAGAATGTTATCCTACTAGCAGACTGCATATAGCTAGCTCATATGCTGTCCAGCTCGTGAGGTCCTTTCAGATACATGTTTATCAATGGAACGGGGCGGACGGAACAAATTCCTTATAGATAAAGGGGAGAAAAAAAATAAGCCCGCAAAAAAATCAGCCCTAACAGATTTTCCTAGCCCTTGATTTAACAGCTTTAAAATTTAATAACGTCTTATCAGTAAATTTGTTTGAGATAAACGGCTAGTGAAGGTTCAATAAGTATAAAATTGAGCCTGAATGTAGATTATAGGATGACAAGAGTATTGAAGGGGCTGCACTGATCAAAGGTGGGCCCAAGTGTGCCTCATAAATCTTGACTACCCAAGTAGTCCCCACTTTGGAGAACATTTTCCATTGTACAAGTCAGGCTGGATCATGCTAACAAACGGGCCTTTAGGGAGATATTGGGCCAGACCCTGCCAATTTAGTTATCGGACCAAACTTCAGGCTAGATGTAGCCAACAGAAAGGTGGATATGAAAACTAGTTCAAAGGCAGGGCGCACTGTCAACCCCATATTTCAGGCTCACTTAATTGGAAGACCAGGCCCACTACCAAACCAAGATTCCAGGTTCAGCGAATGCAAGAACACTATTGTGTTGGAGCTATCTCCTCAGTGACTCGAAAGTAGGGGTGTAAAAAAAAACCGAGAAACCGTCTAACCGAACCGAACCGAACCGAACCGCGGTTAATAACCGTATTCTACGGTTCGGTTACGGTTACGGTTAATGAAATCCAAAAACCGCATGGTTCGGTTCGGTTACGGTTTTTGATAAAAATTCACTGCGGTTAACCGAACCGAACCGTAAAATGCGGTTTGGTTAACCGCACACGGTTAACCATACCGTTATAAAATAAAGGAAAAACAAAGGGGGGCTGAATGAAAATTTTCGCAATACATAAGTAAACATTTTCACAAAATTGACTGGACTTAAGAAGTTATTGTATATTAAACCAAAAAAGAAGATGCAAATTGAGAAATTAATATTCAAATTTTTCCACGGTTATTAACCGTAACCGAACCGTTTTATACGGTTAACCGCGGTTCGGTTTTCTACGGTTTTTGTCTTCACGGTTACGGTTACGGTTTTCAAATACAGAAAACCGCGGTTACGGTTCGGTTAACGGTTTTTCCTAAAAAACCGGTTAACCGAACCGTTACACCCCTACTCGAAAGGGCTTTGAGTCGAGTAAGGAGGGTGAGTTTGAGCAAGTTTTTGGCAAACACGGTCGAACTCGGGTAGTGTGCTTCAAGTTGTCAACTCAGCTCAATTAGGGCGAGTCACATTGAGTTTGTAGACTATATATATAATTGGAATTTCTTTGGACATACCTCTAATCCAAGGATTTTTTTTTTCCACCTGCATTTCCACTCCCTTTAATTGAAACAGGAATTATGTGTCTGGTGTGGTGGGTCATGAATGATGACACTGGCACTGGACATTCCAACTCAAATTCCAACTTCAATCTATTATTAAATCATGGAACTACATAGCAGCGACCTTCTACCATAGAAGGATGTAGTGCCCCACAGCAGACTTCTAAGTGGGTCTCGTTTTATCACGTCCAAATGTTCTGCAAGTTTTAAAAATTGGCAATTGCTGGCCATTTTCACTCAAGCTTGTATATAGACTGACAATTAGATTAATTATATGTTTTGCATGTAATTAACTCATTCTCTTTTTTGAGTTGTGTGAAAGAACCTAATGAAGTTCACCTCGTATAGATTCTGCAGGGGTGGCCAGGGCAAAATATACATAAATATATATATATATATATATATAAGGAATAATGTATTTTATAACGTATGGTGACAGAATTTTTTATATGATCAGGCCCCTCAAGGAAAGTTTTCTAGGTCTGCCCTTGAGATTCTGTGAACAAATCTAACAGTGTGCACGGGTACTGAAATTGACTTGCAAATTGATTTGAAGTGAATCTAAGAATGTTTATAACTTCATAGGCTTGAGTTTTGGAAACATGGGCGGCTCCTATTAAGGTTCAATGGGGGCTGTACTTAATTAAAGTAATGCATCCCTGCTATGTCCGCCTAATCACGATATAATCTGATAGAAAAATGCAGTGATGTTACCATTTAAAAAATGTAGTAATTTTGAGGAGTTTGGACCACAGGCCCACACTGGTGACTTTCTAGGACGGAGGCTCAAAAGACCCGGATTTCACTAACATCTTTTTCTTCTGATTTTGGTTGTTAGGCCAAGATTCAGCCCAGCTGCAGCCCATTGCACTCAGTCATTAAATTCACTCTTTGGATAGCCTTATACATTGAGCTGCGCAAGGTATGGGATTAGGGTTGCAAACGGGACGGTTTCAGATCGGAACCATAGTGATCTAGACCTGGACCTATTTTTAAATAATGGTTCTGGATTCGGTTTTGAATCAGAATCTGTTTTGTTGGTTTCGGACCCGGTTTCGATAAGAAAACCTGGATTCAGTTCTGAAACTGGGTCCACTTAAAGGACTCGAATCTAATTCCAAAATCAATTCTATTTTCTTTTTATTCTTTATTTTTTCTTAAAATAAACATATCATTCAATTTATAACAGTGGATCAAGTCTACAACATCCAGTATTTATACATAAGAATGCCAAAAAAGAGTTGGTTTAAGGTACAAATTGCAATATCAAAGACTCATATGCGAGGTCCCAGGTCCACAGGTTGGAACCTATATGGATCCGGATATCAATCGAAACCTAAATTAGATTCCGGACTTAGATCCGTTTATGAATCGGAACCTAAAATAGGTTCCAGACCAGGTTTTTTGCGGGTCGGAACTTCCAGGTAATCGAAGAATCGGATACTCATTTACAACCCTATATAGGATGGCCCATGCTCTTGTCAGGTATGAGCCTATTATTCGGGCCAGATATGGCACATACACAAACCAATGTTAGACTCAGGCCTAGAATAATCCCTAAATTTCACGCCCCCTTGTATTAATTAAAAGTGTGAGGCCTTTAATTATAGTTAACCAATTTCCAAGGGCTTAAAAACCCAAAGTTCTTAAAAATACTTGTAGAAATCCAGCCAGATCTGGCCCATACATTGGTTTAGACGTACAGGACGAAGAAATGGGCTGTGATGTAGAACCCCAACAATTTATCAAATGGTCTGAAAAACCCATGAACCAAAAGACTTTCTCAAAATAGTCTCAGATTAGCACATTGTGCAGCCTTATTGAGAGAAAAAAACAAGTGCAATTCAATGTTTTTTTCAGGTCGTCCTTAGTTATTAATGATTTCGAAAATATTAGATGAAGAGGGCCCACTAAGGATTTTACATGACATGCGTCCAAAATGGGGGTTGGGAAGAAGCAGGTAAGATGAAGGCATGTGCATGCATGAGGATGAGGATGTGGTCCACGTCGATGCTTTTAAGAGGGTTAGTTCAAGTCATACGAGACGTTAGTCACGTGAATGAGACCTACCCATTTGCATTTGTGGGGTCAAGGAGCAGAATCAGATTGTGAGATTCTTAGGCTTAAGCTTGAGCTAAGTCTAGATTTAGACATGTTTAACAGTTTAAGAATGAGGTCAAGCAAGGTTTTACTTTAGCTCGGCTCAAGAGATAATTTTATAGTGGACAGTTTTATGCTTTTGTGCTTTGCGTTCCATTTGAATAGGGGAATGCCACTTTTTTCCCTGGATGGTTTGGATGCTTCCTCCTGTGTCTTGCACTCCATTTAGAACGGTGAATCATCATGGAAGAACTCTAGGTGAAATTCAGGGGCTCATGCTTTTTTGTGGATAGTCTGAATATGCCTTGCTCCTACGTACACCGGAGAAAATTCTCTTTTTCTAAGTTTGCATGGCAGACAGTTATAGGAAAACCATCCAACCCCACCTCCACTACTTCCCTGAAAATGGTGGAACCCACAGGCACCGCCATTCCATATTTAGGAAAGGCCAACCCTTTCCCTAAAAATTAATACCCAAACTACATAAAAGGCAAAAGACTCTATCTTAGTTTTTTTTGTCATTTAGGAAATATGTGGAACATTTTGTGTGTACATTAATAGCTCATGCTCAAGTTTAACCATGATCTGTATTCCAGATAAAAATAATTAATACTTAAAATGACTGAAATTGGAGCTAAACTGCTTCTAAGTAGTGATTAAGCTGAAGTATTAAACCTCAAGATGAGCTCAAGCGAGTTAATCCAAGTTTGGCTCATAGACTTAATTTTCATCTCACTTTGCATTGTGAATTATGAATACAGCCGTCCTGGACGAGTCCTGCCAAGTAGTGGTAACTTCAATTAAATGTAGTGCGACCGACAACACTCAGTACAACATCCTAAAACGAAATGGTGGAATTTACATGCTCTAACACCATGGTTTTTGTTTACCAAACAAACAAAAAAGAAAGAAAGAAAACACTATGGTTTTGAATCTATATTCAGGTTTTACCTGTTAATGGGATAAGCACTATACTCAATATATATATCACTACAAGAGTTGGAAGTAATAACCCCATAAAACCATGATTTTTTTGTAGGAAGAACCCTGACCTACATACAAATGAAAACTACATTATGCCACAGGCCTACTTTTGATTTGGTCATTCCATCTCATGTCATAATACTGGCTTGTTAGTAGAGTAATGCTAAATGGGTTTCATTTACTAACCAGAATCAGATGCAGAAGTGGTCTGGACATTTGGTTCCATGGTCATTGTAACAACATTAATATAAGCCCACTGTATATATATATTGAAAAGTTCTCAAACAGTCCAAAAGAATCAACAGCAAAATCATAGTGGGCCATCCAATGACTTAAGGACAGATGTCCTATCAAAATATCAGTACGTGTCAGTAGCTACTTGTCATCAGTACGGATGCAACATTAGTTGGATTTTAACAAAAGACCACCCAGTACAGCGACATGGTTATTCTCTGGCGAGTTTGGGAGCCAGGGAAAAAAACAAAAAACTGGCCCGTAATGGTGGCTTGAAAACCCCTGACCTGTTTGAAACAGCAGAGTGAAGTGAACGAAGGATTAATCTATGGGCCCGTTTGGCACTTTATTAATTAAATCAAAATTAGGATTAATTTATGGGCCCACTTGGCACTTTATTAATTAAATCAAAATCAAGTAGAAGTCTTTATTTTTTAAATAAGATTTTACATTAAATACATTTTATTTAAAACTCCCTCTATCTTTTTTATACAAAAAGTCAAAAAACAACTACCTTTATCCACTAAAAAAAAAAAACTCCACTTTTATATGCAAAAAGTCAAAAAAATTCCATAACAAATAATTAAAAATAAAATATCATCATAATTTACTTATATTTTATTATTTCTTCAAAATCAACTTTACTTGACTTGACTATATTAATAAAGTTACCAAACTAGCCTAAGGGATATGATAAAAAAGAGAAATTAGAAAGTATTAATCTTCTAAAAATTATCCATAGTCAAAAAATCACTTTTATCATTTAGTGAAATGATAAAAAACCCTCTTTTTTTTTAATTAAAAAACGTAAAAAAAGAGGTAGCCTCGATTTAGCACTTTCTAATTGGATTTTCCTTCTTTTATTCTCTTTTGATTTAATTATTCTCTTCATTTGGATCTGCAAGTCAATTTTTGAATTAGGCAGAGACCCTAAAAACCATCTGACATTGGATGGAATAGGATTGTGGCACTTTAATTTGGGAAAGATTTGAGAAGGAGGGATTGCTCACCATTGGTTAGCTGTCTTCCCGGCAAGACTGGATCCATAGATATGTTATAATCTTATTATGCATTTGAGTGAGCTCTTTTTATATGTGTGGGCGCTCATTTCATGCGTTTGCACTCTCTCGTGGATCCGGGCCTTTAGCAGGGGTTGAAAAAAAAAAGATAAACAAAAATATATGGACGGTCCGATTTGAGTAGAGATGAATACGTACTATTACCACCACCTCATACTCTAACTCCAGTGAATGTAATGCGATTTAATGCTGTGGCAGAGTGCCCAAGAGCTCTCTCTCGAGACCTGTACATGCACCAATTAAACATGTCAGAAACCGCGTACGAAGGAGAAGGTGGAAGCAGTGCCTGCCATGAGAGCAGACACAACCACGTGTACCCTTACCT
The DNA here is from genome assembly GCA_003546025.1 of Camphora micrantha. Lineage (NCBI taxonomy): Eukaryota > Viridiplantae > Streptophyta > Magnoliopsida > Laurales > Lauraceae > Camphora > Camphora micrantha. The sequence goes on along the minus strand of QPKB01000003.1, from coordinate 75,940,105 downwards.
GCTCTCCATATGACAGCGCACCTTCATTTGTCTTATCCATCGCACCATGGACCAAGTCCGGATACCGGACCATTAAATTGCTGCTGCAGCTGGTGCAGGTGAGACCCTCCCCTCACCATTGAAATCACTAACTCCTTAAAATTGGCGAACTTCGCAAACAACCTTATTCAGTATTAATCTTATTGACTCCAGTAAATACAAGAATCCTTTGGAAGCCAAATAAGGTCACACACAATCGTTTTCTTTTTCTAATTATTATTTATAATAAGATTCGTTCGCTCACTAGAAATGAAATCAGAAGAAAATCGTATTCTTTTTTTTTTTTTTTTTTACATATATAACCTAGGCTATCTTGCACCTAATTCAAATCCGGAGCTTCAAATATGACCTCGATCGACATTTGATTTTCAGAGAATTAATCCTTACAAGTACATGCAAATCCTATATATATATGCACCGAATAAAATTATGGGAGGTGTCCGATGAAGATACACGTTGAACTTAAGACTTCTCTGACTTCCAGTGACGCACGGAACTACAGCTAAGGGAGCTCTTTTCGGATCATATTTGATGCTCGTTTTTTAAATATCCATTGATATTTATTTTTTACTACTATGTGCTTTTAATTTGTATGTATTATAATGTAAATAAATTGTAACCCGCCGGTACTATGCTTGTTGACAACAATTTGAGGTAAGAGCAGTTGTATCATTTAGAAAAGTTAAATGATGATAATAAGTTTCTCATGAGACTTTAAATGGTTACAACTGATTCAACCATTTATTTTTATACATTCATATGATTCAATGATCTGATCATCCGACAACATAAGACTTTGAGCCAAATTACGAGAATTTACTGTTTCTACGTTTCTGTTTACCATGCACATGGCAGTGTGCCCCGCATATGAGTTGTTTACAACTACAACTCAACTGGTCCTTTTTCTATAAAAAAAAAACCCACCTCAACGGGACAAATTTGTTCATTTCTCAAATGTTTTAAGAATGCCCAACATCAAGCGGCAAGGATACTCTAATCTAAAATGGCCAACATTATCAAATCATATCCCTTACTTTTACAGCCTAAAAAACCAAGGACAGATTGCATATCATATTGCCATTGGGTTGATGAGTAGACTTTTCCTTCCAGTTGCCAGTCACTTGCCAGCTTATACCCACCACCGACTCTCCCTCTATAAAAGCCCATCTCACTCGCTCCTTTCTGAAGCGCCACATTTCCTCGACATTAACCTGCACAACACTCTCTCCTTCTTTACTGACTCTCTCTCACTCTGCAGAAGGGAGATGGCAAAGCTGTCTAGCACTGTGCTTTTCTTAGTGCTCCTAGTGAGCTTCACATATCTTCAAGCAACAGTCTCTGCTTCTGGTAAGAACAGCTGTAAGCCTGTATTGTATGCATTAACACATACCCATCCATTTCTCTTATATTTCCTTGTCTTGGTTTCTGTTGTTAATTTGGTGGGTTTTGGCTCTGTGGGTTTTGTGTTGAACAGCATTTTGTGACGGCAAGTGCAAGGCTAGGTGCTCTCAAGCTGGAGTGCAGGACCGATGCCTCAAGTACTGTGGGATCTGCTGCAAGGAATGCAACTGCGTCCCTTCGGGGACTTATGGTAACAAACATGAGTGCCCATGTTACAGGGACAAGCTCAACAAGAAGCTCAAGCCCAAGTGCCCTTGAAAGTTGGAAGTGTTGAACCTCTGATCTTCATGTCATTTATTTCATAGTACTTGCTACGAGTAATTGTGTGTGGGTGTGTGTGGTTGCCTTGGGTTCAATAATATTGATGTGTACTGTAACATATGTGTACAAGAAGAGGTGTTTTGGAAGATGGGTTGGGATGATTTGTTTTGGGGGTAAGAGATTTTGGTATTGCTGTGGAGTTTTCTTAATGATGTGTTGTGAAATCTATTTTTCATAAGTTCCCATTTTTTATTTTACAGTCCCAGTTTCTTACCTTCTGGCCCTCTAGCATATAGATTTAGGCCGGATCTCAAAACCGTCTATGATAATGCTTGAAATTCTTGTTGACCATATAAAATATAGTTAAAACTTTTATATATATATATATATATATATATTTTGCTATGGGAGTATTACGTGTAGTTTTGAAACTACAACTTTCGATGTAGACCATAGTACTAGGCCAAGTAAGCTGCCCCTTAATGAAAATGCTATTCCTAAATCCCTTTGTTTAAATAAATAATATTTCCATTTTTCCAAAAAGTACCCTCCCTCTAGGATCGTTTGTGCAACCCTATTGCTAGAGGGGAAATTGCTTTGATTTTTTGCGTCCTTTTCAGCTATCGTGTAATGCTTTTTTTTTTTTCCACTAAAAAGTAAAAAAGTGAACTAATTAAGATAGATTTAATTTCTTATGTGATTAGTAGGAATGCATGATTTCTCTTTAATGCCGAAATGGAAGAGAGCAGAGAGCAGAATCCTCTTGCTTAATAGCAACCCTATTGTCGGAGGGTTTCTCAGCCGGTGCTATTTCGACCAGTTTGAGCAGTACCAGTCCAAACTGGAAAAATGCTTGTCAACTCTCCGAGTCAGACTCAGTGACTTGGCTGGTCAAAAATTTCAGGGGTCCAAGTCAGTTGACTCCTAGTCCAAGATATCCAAGAACTGGCCGAGGCATCTTTTGACTAAAACAAATTCGAATCTCCCAGCTGAGTGGATGAGTGAAGGGTTTAGCAAAGAGTGAAGCACTCGAACTCTGCTATATTCATCAAAGTCACTACTGAGAGCTGCACATTTTGGTGTGCTCTGGATTTTGGACCCATTGAAATCCTCACATGGTATGGTTATGCTGTGCGTTGAAGCTATTTCATTTACAGAATCACATAGGCAGTCATATGGGCGACTGATTTTAAGAAAAAAAGACCAGGAGAAAAAAAATCATTTCCTTTTATGGTGGAACCTACTGGCATGCTGAAAATGATGTCATTAGAACCTAGTCATTTTATATTCAGAAAAAGAAGCATATTGAGTGTTACCAATATCTGGTCAGAGATCAAGAATGGTTGGAAGAAAAATTTTGCTTAGGCGGGGGCATGATGATGAGACTGATTTGGCCCATGCTCAGTCCCACTAAGTCCAACTCCAATCTGCCTCAAAGGCAATGCAGCCCAGCCATGAAGGAAAATCTTCAAGAAAAATTAAAATAAACTCATCACAGATCAACTTACAGAGGCTGAATTAGCAATTTTTCTTTGTAGAAAGAAAACTCTTTCGACATTGAAAGTACTTGAGTAAGGCCGAACATGAGAGTTGATGGGCCTGGTCTTTTGCCCAAGTCTGACCCAGTAAGATATTGAGTGTGGAAGTTGGTTTGCACCCACCTTACTGGGGCCCATTGACACCCTAAATACAATCAGTGGACCTGGGGATTATGTAGATTCGGGCTAGACCTTGATCCCTTATTCAGGCCTGTGTAACGCATGAGGGTGCACATGTGTTTCTTATAATTTTCACCCATCAGCTGGCAATTCCATGGTAAAAAAAAGACATACACTGTCAGGAAAGCAACCCTTTGGCTTCTCATCCTTTCTAACTTAGGATATATCAGAATTGAATACTAAAATTAACGTAGCTAATCCCATTATAAGTTGGGACAGGGCTCTGATGAAGTTACATATCAGTGGCTTTCTACTGATAAATAAGCTTTGTTTTCATAAAATTAAGTCCTCAATCAGTGTATCAGGATTAATTAGGTGCGAGGAAGGTGGCTCGACATTATAGCAGGCTCACAACAGACCTTCCCAAGATGGGCCAGTGTCTGCAAATGCAGTCTGTGTTTCAAATTCAATGATGCAACACACATAGCCTTACTGGTGAATAAGTAAATGACCAATATGGATTTCTAGAGAACCTATGCTTCTAGCAGCAATCAGGTGAGGCTCATAACAATTCTTTTTGTGGGGCCTTAAGCATTTCTCTACATAATTGTATAACCCATGTCTTTAAGTAATCTGCATTCTCCATTTAAAATTCGAGAAAGGAAGGACATGATCCATAGAGGCCTGATGTAGTAAGAACTCTGCTTTGGGCCCTCTAGGCCTGCACCTTGGGGGTCTGTTGGATGACAGCACAACTATACAATTATAAGGTCAAAGTTTTAATGGTGTAAGCTATAAGACCTCTGCATTGGGCCCTCTGGGCCTGCACCTTGGAGGTCTGTTGGATGACAACACAACTGTACAATTATAAGGTCAAAGTTCTAATGGTGTAAGCTTACATTGATCCAGTGGACCCATCAAATGGCAAACATTAGAAATTAGAACCAGAGGTGGACGAATGCAGGGTTAATTAATCAAAGCGATACGCTTCAGGTTAGATTAACCGTGAATGCAAGATAAATGACATTGGACACGCACGCATAAGGTGAAGATGTAGATGGCTTTCTTCATATCTGATTTAGTAGGGTGATAGAAAAGTTACCTTTCTGAAAGGAATATTATTTGATGGCTATTTGTGGATTTTTTTTTTTTTTTTTGGGCAAATCCTACTAGTGAAACAATGAGCCCACTTTTGATATCCAATGCTAGGGGGAAATTTTCAAATATGGCTTTAAATTTTTGCCTTATTTCAAAAAACGACATAAGTTTTGAAACTTTTCAAATTAATTCCTAAGCTTTCCAGTAAATTTTCAATTTAGGACATCTGGCCATTTAAAGGTATTTTCTGGTGAATTTTTCCCTCAATATTTTAAAAATACCCAAATTACCCTTCATTTAAAGCCATGACATGGTTTTAACAGCCACTACATGTAGTTAATTGCTGTATGAATACTGTGTGTTTTTTATCACCGTGAGGACACCGGCGAAGAAAATGAGGAGAGCTAGATGAAGTGAAAGAGAGTTCTATTACAATGAAGGGTAATTTGGGTATTAAAAAAATATGAAAAAAAGTTGCCGAAAAATAACTTTAAATAGATGGATATCCTTAATTGAAAACTTCCTAAAAAACTTAGGAACTAATTTGAAAAGTTTTGAAGTTTGTGTCCTTTTTTGAAATTAGGCCGAAACTTAAGGACTTTTTTTAGATTCTCCCATTGCAAAAACATGTAATCTTTCTTAATTGACAGGCTGAAGCCCGGCCCAAGAAATCTGATCCCGGGTCGATCTCGGGCCGGCCCGGTTCCTGAACACTCCTACATAGAGGTGAGAACAGAACCCACTGTATAGTTTGTAAATTGAATCTCTTGTTCTGGATTTTCTGCTTGTGCATCCAAACGACTCTTTCCCTCTCCTTTCATTTCCCTAAATTTTCCTCCTAAACTAAGGTTCAGAAGCAGTGATCCTTTAGAAGAAAAAGAATATCAAATGGAGATTCCAAAAGTCCAAGAGGTGGTGAAATTGAAAACACCAATCTCTCTCTCTTCTTTCTCGCTCTTGTTTTTCTAGGATTCAATTGAGAGATTTTGCTTTGTTTTTGTTTTGGGGATTTGTAGATCTTGGAGAAACAGGTGCTGACAGTGGCCAAGGCAGTGGAGGACAAGATTGATGATGAGATCTCAGCCCTAGATCGCCTTGATCTCGACGATCTGGAGGTGTTGAGGGAGAGGAGGCTCCAGCAGATGAAGAAAATGGCAGAGAAGAGGAGCCGTTGGATCGCCCTCGGTCATGGAGATTACTCCGAGCTCCTTTCCGAGAAGGATTTCTTCGCAGCCGTCAAGGCCAGCGACCGCGTCGTCTGCCATTTCTACCGTGAGAATTGGCCTTGCAAGGTGCTTTCCCTCCATTGGATTCGATTAGATTTTGCTTCAAATTAAACTTTTACTTCTCTCTCTCTCTCTCTCTCTCTCTCTCTTGTTACTTTTCAGGTTTAGGGTTAGGGTTTATGATTTGGGGAAACAATGGTCTTAAAAGCAATGTAGTCCGCGGACCCTAATTTTCTCATACTCATCTGATCAGATGGTCTTAAACCCTGTCAGTAATTAAGACTTAAGAGCAAGAAGGTAAATGATCACATTGCTCTAATGTAGTGTATATAGATCTAATGTAGTGTATTTGTTTATTAATACTTAAGATGATGATGATGATGATGATGATGGTAAATGCATGGTTAGGGATTTAAGTAAGTGTGTAATGAATTATTGCATTGTGATGATATTTATATGTTTTGCTTAAACATGGAACTAACTCAATTATCCATCAGGTAACTGCATAATGAGGGTCCTTTTTACTGGATTAGTAAGACAGATGTATATGTGTGCATGCATCTATCAAGAATTATATTCTACATGCATTTGCGTGTTCTCAAGCTCGTGAGTGCGCGTGCGTGTGTTAATTTTTACATTTTAGTGCTACGTAAATTTGTGCATTCATATTTCAGATTTTTCTTGTGACATAATATGTGGATGTGTGTGCATATACGCCAGGATGGCAATAAACATTCAACAGTCAGTTGGTAACAATGATTGTAGCAGTGGAGGAGTAGAACATGAAGAGGAAGAGAAGAGAAAGAAGAATGGGAAGAAGATGAAGCAGAATAGGACAATGATGATAATGGTGATGGATGGAGGGAGACGGACCCTGTGACATTCGAGTGTAACATGTTCAGTAGTTAGTTTGCCGCACCTTTAATGCCTAGGCATTTTTTGGTGTATCGGTTAGCTATTTGAGATGGTAGTGGAGCCAACACGTCCCAGTTTGAATCCGTGCAGGACGAAAAAAGGCCTCATGCCGCATTTTGTGTGCGGGCAGTGTTCACACAAGGTGGGGTGATAAGTAGTTGTTTGTGCAGTTTCCCATCACCAATTGGTTTTGGGATTCTTGGCTAGTGACCTTGAGATAACAATCACTTCTCGTTGATCTTCTCTTATTTTTTAAGGTTTCTTTGAGCTTTCTCAAAAGCCTTTCCCCGAAAAAAATTAGCAAGAAAAGAGAGAATTACCTATTTATGGCCTCAGGCTTTTAAAATGTTAAAAAAAAAAAAAAAAAAGAGAACCAGCTAGAAACCCTAGTGCATCAGGGCAGACTAAAGGTGGGACTTCACTTAGGGCTCAAGCTATCTGCATGACACTTCTAATGAGCCTTGGCATGCCTAGGTGCCATTGACTACCCTGCTGTACACATGTTTTTGTTATATCCATTCTTATGTTTATTATTACTCTTCTGTCATTTTATTACTCTGGCTGCAAGTATGTTTCCCTGAGTCATCTGTGAGGTCACATTATTTCATGCAAAGACAATAATTTAGCATTTGTCATTCTATTGAGTTGTTTTTTAAACGTAAGCATAAAACTCCATTAAAAAGATTTACAGTAGCCAGTAGGTTTGTATATGTGAGGCTTGTATTCCACCCTCTCTTTGTCCAGGGAATCCACTAGCTCATTTTCACTTCTTAGAATATGATGGAAAACCACCTTCCTTGATTTGTATGTTTCTTTTCTCTTTCAATCACCCAGTCAATTGCCTTTGTGGAATCGCTGTCCATGATTAAATGAACCTCCCTGTAGATTCTTAATGCTTCTCAGATTGCCAGAGTTTCTGCTTCACAAGAATTTCTAATCCCTCTCGGAACGGAGTGCCACCAAGATGGATCCATCCTTGTCATGCAACATACCCACTATGCTTCCTGACCCCACTTTGCCCCCTTGATTACTCCCTATGCCTGCTGAGTGCTGACCCCAGGTTTCCCCCTTGACACCATCCAATTGAACTTTCGGACATCCAGCTAAGGGACACCATATTGCTTTGCTCTTCTTCTTCCTGTTCTTTACACCCTCTGGCATACAAGCCTTCTTGCTGCACAAAAGGTTGTCAAGTCTAATGTTACCAGCCTTGGATCCAACACTTACCTTCATAAAATCACAAGCAAACCTCATTCATAGCCTTCTCCTTGCCATTGAATGTCAGCTGTTCCTTTCAACCTACAAAGACTATAATATTGCTGCAAAGGACCAAGGTAAGCTTCCACATTGTTTGTTCCCTGTATTTCTGAATAATAAGGCATGTTTAGCATGGACGAGTCTGGAAAGGTTATTTTGGCCTCTTATGGGAATTTTTCATTGAGAAAATTCAGCAGAACCCTGTGAATTCATATGGAAGTCAGAGAATTGGTTGAAACCTTGAAGAGTCTGAGACAGAAGTCAAATGCCTTTTAGCAGCAATACATGTCTCATTTATCTCAAAATTGGAGGTCTCAAGTTTCCCATCTTGGTTATATATTTAATGATCAGGCTGTCAGTGTAATTGTAATTCTTTCAGCAGTAAACCCATGCATGCAAAGTTTTTGAAGGATTTGAATTAAACCATTGTAGGAATCATTGAGTGGTAGAATACTGTTGTTACTAGAAAAAAAGTAATTCAGTAACCAAGTATTTGTAAAATAGAACCTGTCTTTGAAGTCTCAATTGAGAAATAAGCTAGTTCTCTTCCTTTTTGCAGGTGATGGACAAGCATATGAGTCTCCTGGCAAAGCGGCATATAGAGACGCGTTTTGTGAAAATTCATGCTGAGAAAAGTCCCTTTCTGGCCGAGAAGCTTAAGATAGTCGTTCTTCCAACACTTGCACTTATAAAGAATGCTAAAGTTGATGATTATGTGGTACGAATAGAGGGAGTGTGAATGCTATTATTTAGTTTTACTTGGCATGGTATTTGGATGCATCTCAACCTGTAAACAGTTGGGAGTCTTTACGAAACTGATGGTTATCCGTTCAGTTGGGGTGATTGGTATGAATCAATATTTATTTTAGATCTATTTTTCTACTTCATATATGTGTGCAGCTGCAATAAACATTATTGCAACCTAAATTTCAAATTTCCTCTTCACTCCAGCCGAACAGTAGCCATCACTTTGCCAGATACTTTAGAAACATCAGTTTAAACAAGTGGAAAATAGCCCTTGGGTTTTTTTTCTTTTATTACTATATCGACAGTTACCTGTTTGACACATTCCAGGTCGGATTTGATCAACTTGGTGGGACGGATGAGTTCAGCACAGAAGAGTTGGAAGAGAGGCTGGCCAAATCTCAAGTTATTATTTTCGAGGGTGAATCATCAATAAATCAATCAAGGTCCAATGCATCGGCCAGAAGAAGTGTCCGGCAAAGTGCTGATACAAACTCATCAGATTCAGAGTAAAGAATCCATCTCTCACTGAGAGGGCGTGGGTTGGGTGGGGAAGTGTCTTCATATCTAATATTGAGAGTGCAACTCCTGCGGTTAGTAACATGGCTTTTGATTGAGATGTATTATCTTTACACTACCACCTTTGTCTTTGTGCTTATAATTTCCTGTAATACTGTGACTTAGCTATGAAGATCTTCATACTGCTATGGTTGTCAATTCACGCATGTGCATTTTATCATGATGAATAGCGGGAAAATTAAACACAAGAAGGTGCTGGATTATCAATGGCTCTGACCATTGATTATGTCTGTCCGTCTTGGATAAACCACCAGCTGCAAATTTATGTGTCGGGTGACCCTTGTAATCCGATGGACGATCCTTTTCTTCTTCAATTGTTTGCAGTCATTTGTCAAAACATACATTTATTCGGTTACACTGATCAATTGGATTACAATCGGCCAATTCAATGTATCAGCAGGACAAGAACCAACATTCCTAATTCAGCACATCAGCTGAGTTTACAACATAGCCGTTTGTAAACCAGATAAATCACTCAAAATCTGGCAACTCGTTCAAATTTATAGCTTCTCTGATTGAGAAGGCTAAATTTGGTACCTGTCAGACTGAATCTAACAGCTAGGATTTGAGCATCATTATTGGACAGGCCCACATAGGGTGCCTCCAAGACTGATTGCATAATTTGGATATGCGCACACCAACCCCACCCCCCCACCGTGGTTCTATCATTAAGCAGGTCAGTCCACTGTTGTTTAAACAGTATTGCAAATCCTTCAGGTTCTATCATTCAGCAGGTCAGTCCACTGTGGTTTAAACAGTATTGCAAATCCTTCAAGAGGATGAATCAAATGGTATTGAAGATAGTATCACAAATTGTAGGACGTTTTTTCTCATAAAAATTAAAAACAATAATTAAGGAGTTCAAAAAGAAAAGAAAAGGTTGTTATTCATAATCCGTCAGTTTTATTTTATGAAGAACATCATTCACATATATTAATAGAAGAAACCACCACCGAGGATTGGTGCTGGCTCGTTCCAATTGGGCTCACCTTATGAACCATCTGAGTTGACCATAAAATGGGGAATCCCCTTGATAGCCATTGATTCCAGGTTTGAGGTCCATCTGAATGGACTAGACCGTTTGATCGACCATGTATTTATTTTGGACGATGAAAACTTGTCAAACATTGATCAATTGGTTATATCGATGATGGTTTTTTTATTTGGGGGGGGTGGTTGGGGGTTTGAGTAGTTATTGCATTACAAATTAAAAAAGTTAATATCACTGTTGGTAAGAAAATAAATAAGTTGCAATGTTTTTTTCGCTTATATTAAAAAATGCAAATAAAATATAGAAGGAAAAATCACTAAAAAGATGGTACAGGAGAAAAACCCAAATAAAATATAGAAGGAAAAATCACTAAAAAGATGGTACAGGAGAAAAACCCATTCATACATTTGAATGTTTCACTCACATATTCTATAAAATATTATTTAATTGTATCTTGTGCATCCCAACAAGCCCAACAAGTATTTTACAAATACCCATTCCCCACATGTTTGTGATACCAAGGTGGCCCACACCACCACTCAACCATGAGTGTGTACTGTGTTGGCCAATGCCGCAGTCTTTCTCGACAAGTTACTGGTTCTCAAACCTAGCTTAAGTCATTTTGGTCAAAACCATTCGATTTGAGTTCAGAAACCTAATAAACTCAGTGTCAACTACGAATGTTAGAAATATCAATTAATTACGATACATGTAACCTTGTCATCAAGAAAGAACTTCATAGGACAAAAATCGAGTTCCATGGAAGGCCCAAATCCAAGCCTTAAGAGAAATTCCAATATGGGTTTTAGCATCCTGACCTGAGCCCCAAACCAAGTGAGCCTAACGTAAGGTTTCCAGATTTCATGGATGGGGCGGAGGGTTTTGTTAGGAATGAGACTTAATCAGATTTCGCTGGCCTGCTGGAATTAGCATGCAACAACCATTTGTGACCCACAAGAAAAAAGATTCACAATAAGTGGATCTTGCTGCATTCCTCTTGCTAGGTGTTGTAACACATTCATAGTAGTACAACTAATATTCAATTAGCAATCACCATTAATTTATATTAAGACAATGAGTCAAGAAGATCGGTGTGGATTTGCCTACCCCAATTTAAGAGCCCATGAAAACTTTTTCCTATGAACATTAAAATATAAACTCCACTCTTATGGCATAATTAAACAAATCCATGCAACTTACAGTTGTGCTACTTGTATTAAATGAGATGTAGAAACAACCAGATATTGAACAATAAAAAAACATAATTTTTATCCTCATGCAATGCACAAGTCTATGGAATTTAACAAACTTTTGTTGACAAGTATACAAAATCTACAGCTCAATTAAATGCAGCCTAAATAACAAACTTAAACAAACAAAAAAAAAGTTGACACTTTTATTAACATGAAATTAAACAATCATGAATAGGCAAAGATGCTAGTAATGATGTGGGTCTCGATGATATGAGATGTTCTCTTCAGTGACTTCTCTCCTAGCAGTGTATGCACCACACCTCTTACGACTCCAATGTAGGAAAAATCATCAGACAAGAATAACTTAAAATTACCAATTTTAACAAGACTCAAAATTTTCTCCCATCTGAAAACACAAATTCCATATGAGAAATCCTCACAACCAAACCATCATCAATAGTTATGTAACAATGCTAACCCTCCATCAAAGAGATCCATCATAAGCAAAAACGGAAGCATAAATATGAAAAATCAGGTGCACTCCTTTCTTAATTCAGTCATCCACATTGATATCATAAAATGAAATAGTTATGTGAGACTCATGAATTTCTCAAGAACAAATGTATCATTAGACACTGCATATGGTTTCTGGTGGACATTAAACATACCATAAACAAACAAGTAGCAATGCTCTTAGGATAAGAACTCAGCATTATTTGGTGAAAGCAATGAAACACACATAAAATCCGACTCGAGAAAAACATTTGAAATGTAGTTCTCCAACTGCAGTTGGAGAAATTCACATTACTCCCTCTCAATTAAAAAGAGGAGAAAAAAAGACCACAAAAGAACATGATCCATTTATTGAAGAATGAGATCATGTGAAGAACAACTCACCCAAGGCCAGACCCAAGAAATTCAACTTGGGGGGTTATATGTAAAAAAAAATATTGGGAGATGGGGAAAATGCAAAAGAAAATCACATAATAATTCTTAAAATCTGCATTTTTTTAATATTTTAAACATTTTCAGGTATGGAGGAGTCTTCAGCCCCCCTACCCTGTACCTGGGTTCGCTCCTGAACTCACCTAATGGTAATCATTTCCTTTCAAAGGGGTGATTATTCAATACCCCATTGTGGATCTTCGCCTTTGATCTTCCTTTTTACCACCCATGATACAAAAGCATTGTCTAGAAATCCAAGAAATTACCCCCTAAAACTTGCTAACTTCTATTCTTATACAACCAAAACCTATAAACCTTACTTCAGGTTTCACAGAATTATAGACTCCATACTCTATACCCCACACTCCATAATCCATACAAGTGTTGGATCCTCAGCCTCACACTTGAAATACATGCCACACAACTTAGGCCAACCATAGCAGTCAGTAATCATTGAAAAAATGCTCAATGACATTCCAATAGAGATTGCTAACATACATGTGAATCGTCCCATGACATTAAAACAAAGCATAAAACAGCATATATAGACCATAATCAATGAAGCTACATGAATAAGAACACTAGAATTAAGCTAGGTATTAAAAGCCCATTGAGAACATGTCATGCATTACATGCTTTCACAGTTTCAGTTCATCACCAGAAGCCCAAGCAAAGTACCTGTCCTTCCCACATAGGTTTTCCTCAATTTGAATTTTTTTGTTCATTTATGGCATGTTTGTGTACACTAATTCAAGCACTTTTTCATGAGGATAAAAATGATAAATAGCAACTAATTTTTTGCCGGCAGTGGAGGTTACACAAATGTGCCCTTAAAATCTTAAGGACACTTGGGCTGAAGTATACATGGTGGAAACAAAACAAATCAGCAATATTGATTAATCTGACAAAATGATTAACAAAACGACATTAAAATGACTTAAAATAAATTAGTACCTGTGGCATGAAGGAATGAATGTATCAGAAAAAACAGTGAATGAATATCTGCAGCGAAAACAAAATATCACCTCTTTACAACCCCACCTCAAAAGTCTCTTGTGAGGGGTTCAACAAGCATTAGATTTGTAACGCTAGTATAGTCACAACACCTTGCTATCAACAACAATAAAAAAGGGTCTAATCTAACAACATAGTTAACCCATATGGGCTATTCTCTACATCCTAACAACATAATCTGTCTACTTGTTTTCATGGCTATTCTCTACATTCTAACAACATAATCGGTCTACCTGTTTTAACTGCCCTCATAAGAAAAGCGTGGCCTTCTTAGAAATTGGATGTGAGTTTCTTTATACATGTTTACACTTGCCACTTCTTCCGCTGGATCCAACCTACAACCTTTTTCCCATATGGATGGCCGCTACAACCCTTTTCCCAAATGGATGGTTGATCAAGGCTGCCGACTCCCTCTCCACAAGATTAACTATAGCTGAACGAATAGGCCCCTGCACTTGCAGTAAAAAGGAGACCATGGTCAACGCACTAATAAAACAAGAAACCAATGTAAAAAAAGGATATCACAATAACATGTGTATTGTAGACTCAAAACTCGGGGCCTTTAGGCAGACAAGACCCATTCCACTTTAGCTATCAGAAACACGGAGTGGGTCATAAGAGCCAACTAGATAACATAATTATAGCAAAAATTTATCAGATGATCTAACCTTGGAAAACTTCAAAGCCCTTTGCATAACATAGTTTCCATATGGATCTTGCATAATGCCCAAAGCATTTGGGTCATTAATCAGCTCTCTGACAATCCTTGCGCGTTGCTCTTCTTCTGATTCCTTCAAGCATTTCTCCACCACATTGCTGCTACACTTCTGAATGGAAAGACTTGCATAGCTCCCTTCAAGCTGCCTCAGTATACTAGCTGTGACATGTGGTATCTTCAAATCCAGCACAAACTGCATGACGTAGTTGCTGAAACCATGGGGCATGTGTCAAGTGTTAGGAGTGTAGAGTTCATCCATTGACAAAAATATCACTAAAACAACAAATGAGAGACCAGAAGCATATTGTGGTATGGTTAAGAAGATTAACTTACCCATATGTATCTTCTGATAGAGTCAGAGCATTTGCTATTATTTCATCCAGTAGGTGCTCTTTCTGCTCCCCCTCAGAGCAATCTAAACATTTCTGCACTATGCAGCATCCAGTCTGATGCCTTGCAGCAGCAACACAGTGATTTGCTATTTCATCTGCTAGACACTGCAAATAATATTCAATTGTCAGCAACTCATCAGTCATGATGATAGTCGTGGTGGTGGTGGTGATGACGATGGAAATAGTAAAAAAAAAAACATGATGATGACGACGGAAATAGGCCCAAAAAGAAAAAAATTCTATTGTCAGCAAACTAAAGGTGGTGTCACTTCCGTCAAAGAAACAATACTTCTATTGCACTACTGTTGTCACCATCAGTCCCATCGTACTTGTTCAATCTTCTTAATATTGTCTATTATTTGGCAGTGGTAAAGGTTGGGCTTTTATTGGGTACGTTTGTAATTGTAGAGATGGAGTTTGCAAAAGTCCTAGTTATATGATCATAATTGGATTTTTCACATTGAAAGGAGTGGAAGATATAGATGAATTTATTGGCTTCTTTTGCCATCTCTTGAGGAATCTCTTCCCTTTCTACCATGACATATTTGATTCAAATCTTATCGCAGTACAGGTTATAAACTGAGGTTTGACAATTGATGATCCGTTACCCTGATCATTTAACTGTGATAGGCTTTAACCTACAACTAAACAATTTTCAGAACTGTTTATTGCTTGGATCAGAATACTAGATCAAGCTAATTTGGTCTTGGTAGGCCAAGTTGCTGAGAGAGCTATCAAAACAGGTTCAGAGTCTTGGAGGTTATAGAGAAAAGATCTAAAATTAATTGGAAACTCATGACTGATGGTAGATAACAGTTGGATCAAAGTTAAATTGGAAAATTACCAAGAACCAATTCATCCAAGTGATCATAAGTGGGTCACCTTGTACGTAAGAAAACTGGGGTATTTTTCAGAAGTAAAAATCTGTAAAATGGGTAATCAAATGTCTAATAATAGGATTCTATGCAGTCTTGCATTAGAAACATTCAAATCCAAGTATTTGTAAACAAGTAACACTTTGAATATGAATATTATGATTATTTCCATGCAATTTTGCATGTTTTAGATTTTGGTTAACACTCCAACCCACTAGTATCAAAAGAACTTTTGATCAATGAGGTGCATTTACGAAGGTTGACGCTGTCAAAGGAGCCAAATCAGATCATTTGTGAACTCAAATTTAAAATCCACAATCAAAAGGAAAAAATACTGCATAATTACAAGGACAAACACCAGATTGGTTACCCAAAGGACGATCAATCAATCCACAGAGAAGAAATCTTCAGGCCTTTGGGAAGTAACTCAAAACCAATTGGAGAAGAGATTTTTTAAAAATGAATAGAAAGCAATTTTATTGGAGAAAAATATCATAAACAAGCCTAGGGTTGGGTGTCCAACCATAATCCATAAATATGATTTTTTTACAACTTCAAATCAAATCCTAAATCTAAAACAATCTCAGCCACTCATAAAAGTTCTAAATAACACAAAGCAATTTTATTGAAGAAAAATATCATAAACAAACCTAGGGTTGCGTGGTGTTGACACTTTGTTTCACATGCATGCCCAGGGATCGATCCCTGGGTCTTCAAGTTGAAAGTGTCCCTCCTGCCCAGTTGCCCAATATAGCCAAAAGAAAAAAAGAAAACAAAAATAAAAAAGAAAAAAAAAACCTATGTGCTGGGTGTCCATCCATAATCCACATATATATATATATATATATATATGGTTTTCTACAACTTCAAATCAAACCCTAAATCTATAACAATATCAGCCACTCATAAAAGTTCTAAATAAATAAGAAAAAAGCCCAAAATAAAAAACCTCATACAAGTCCAACTATTAAAGAAGAAAGACAGAAATAATTAATTAAGAAGCATCTCGAACTTGGATGTCTTTTTTTAAGCTTTATGGCTCAACTTGCTTTCTTATTTGAAGCATGCCACTTATAGTGGTAAATCTTTCCTATTTTTTTCCACATTGGTCCTTATCCAGTCATAATAATCAAGATCAAATAGAAAAGAGATTATACTATAACTACTTATTTCTTAACACAATTGTTGTCCACAATAACATTGTGGGCCCCTAATGGACTGGCCACATAATTAAACTGGTGGAGACCAGCTTGAGCCTGGTTTGGCACAGATTCAAGTGGATTTGGGCCTGCTTCAAGTGGGCCTACTATGGGCTGCTTAGCACCATTGGATCCTTGTGGGTTTGATTGTCCAATCAGACCCAATTAGGGACAGATTTGGATTCCAATAAAATTCAGCATATTTTAGCTTCAAATTTATGGCTCATCTTAAGTCCAACTTAACCGTCCATTTAAGACAGTTTTCTTAGATTGGCTATGATTAAGATGGATCAAAAGGCTATTTGAGTCAAGGGCCTGATCAATTATATGATCCATTAAATTCAAGCCGTTGTTTAGATCCATGGTCATGATTCACAAGTTGTTTTGTATTTTGACCATCCAAAGTCTCCCTACTTGTTTTCTTGGTGAAAAGTCATGCCTCATATATCATGGGAAGTTCACCTAAATATTCTAAATGCAATTCTCACATGACAATGACTAGAGGGAAGAGGTGAAAGACAAAACATGATTATTGATTTTAGAAGTTATAGGGGAACCAAAAGAACATGTTTATCAAATGCAGTGATTTTGTAAAGTTGGAAAAGAACTTTTTTGAAAACCTTGCGAAAAGTGACCAAAAATAAACCTCTAGGGCATTTACAATTCTAATAACATAGTATTGAATCGATGATGTTTCAGAAAAAAAAAAAAAAACTGTTTGATAACAATTAATCAAAACTCAGTTTAGTTAGTTTGAAATTATGAAGAATATATGGTTATCCACTAGCACTGATAACAAATCAAAAAATAATCATGTTTCTTAGATGCAGACAATGCAAAGTGGAAAGACTAATCAACTTACATGCAAAATTTACATCCTAAGTCATATGCAACCAAACTAAAGAATTATGTTTCTTAGATGCAGACAATGCAAAGTGGAAAGACTAATCAACTTACATGCAAAATTTACATCCTAAGTCATATGCAACCATGACGAATGTGTAGTCTTGCATCAAAGATAAGAGTTTCAATAGGAAAATTATGAGAAGAGAAACCTCAGAAGTGCAGTATTCTTACCTTAGTATATTCATTAGAGAAAGACACCAAGCAACGCTCCACAACATGATGCCCTTGAGTGTCGTTTACTAAAGTGATGGTTCCAGGCCTCAGAGCCGATATCACTAAGGCAACTTGTTGTGGGGTGGTAAGATGTTCTAACAACTTCTGCACTGTGCGGCTTCTGCAAAGTAAGAAGGGAGACATATAAATATAAATATATATATATAAATATATTCCTCTCATTATCAAATCACAACTGGTACAGTTGGCTAACCAATGAGCCAGGACGTAAACAACAAATTCATTTTAGAGCAATTTTTTTTTAAATTTTTTTTAAAAAATACCAAACAAACAAAAAAGGTCATCACTCGACATGGTCCCGCCGAAGAAGTGTCAGACAGACCTAACCTTTGGCAATTTTGCACAAAGTGGCTGCTCGTAGGTCTCAAACCTGCGTTATCACACGACACCCGAGGCTTTTACCATTGCACCAAAGCAATGACCCTTCTCTTTTGCCATAATATGATACCTAATAATAATTTATGATATTTTTTATCAAGGTAATAAAAGGAGTCAGTAAAATAAAAGATGTTATAATCCTATAACATGGATGTTGGAAGTGACAACCATTTCACAAGAAGAGATTCTGGGTGTTAAGTTTGTCGATATATACAAGAATTCAAATCTTTATCAGTAAGTCTCCATACATAGAATTCGATGCACATTTTTTTCTTTTTCCTTTTACTTTAGAGTTGTTTATTTACAAATGTAGTCCTTGACGATTTATGATCTTGTTGTAGGAGAAACAAAGCCCTGATTTAAGAACTAAGTTCACCTCCTCCTAGGTCGAAAGATCTTTACTTTCCAACTCAGTTCTTGCAGTCGTTCCTCACACAATGTGTGGCTTGCCTATGGAAACAACACATATCATACTGGCGCAATCCATGTAGCTTTGATGATTGGAACAATATTTTGGAATCTTGGCTCCAAAACGTAGGCTATATCATGGTCAGTTTGCAGCTATATTTCTCACGTCTTTATTTAATAGTGGGTCTAAACCTAGTTCATCAGAAAAATAAAATTTTCAGGGGTAAGTGACAGGATCTGTTCAATGCAATGGGCTTCATGTATGCTGCAATACTTTTCAGCAGAATACGAAATGCCTTATTTGTGCAACCAGTTGTAGCCGTTGAGCGAAAAGTCTTCTACAGGGAAAGGGCTGCTGGGATGTATTCAGCTTTACCATATGCATTTGCAAAGGTAAACTCATTCTTAAGATCCCATAAATGTCTTTACATGACTCCTATATCTTTCTTTATCACTCATGAAACTAACCACGTTATTGAATTTTCTCTCTCCATCGCGCCTCTCCTTAATTCATTCAGGTCGCAACGAGATTCCATATGTTTTTGTTCAAACTGTAATATATGGTGTCATAGTTTATGCCATGATTGCCATCGAACTTCTTATGGTACCTGTTTTTTATGTTGTTCGCATTGTTGTACTTCACATACTATGGGATGATGGCTGTTGGCTTGACCCCCAATCAAAACATCAGCGCGATAGTCTCATCGTAAGTTGAGACTATCTTTTCCTTTCTCATGAATGTTTTGTAAGATAATTTTTTTAATTTAAAGTGCTCTAATCATTTAGAGAGAATTCCATCGTGGTGGAGGTTGTATTATTGGGCATGTCCTATTTCATGGACCTTGTATGGACTGGTTGCTTCACAGTTTGGAGACATACAGGAGCCAATGGAGAGTGGCGAAAAAGTTGCAGATTTGGTGAGGAGATATTTTGGTTTCCAGCATGACTTCTTAGGAGTGGTATCTGTGGCAATCATTGGGTTCGCTGTGCTCTTTGCATTTGTTTTCACATTTTCAATTAAAATGTTGAGCTTCCAAAGAAGATGAGAACATGTTTTCATGAGCCAAAGCAAAGCTTATTTTTGTTAAAATTAGAGAATCTTCTACAAATCAACATCTCTTGGTGCAAAGTCTAGTTGTGTTCAATTGCCTTTTAGTGGAAGAGCATGGGGCTGTAGTAGAAAATGTAGATTAATAGTCCATTTTGTTGATTGTTTTACATGTTAGATTAGTTGACTATCTCATAGTTTCAATTCAAGTTTTCCACTAGGCGAAGTTGTGAGTCATAAATATGTTGTAGGATGATTTATTTGTTAGCAACAACAGTATGTACTATTATGATCCTAAACAACTGAATGTTACCAGTTATAATAGCCCATGATGATAACTTACAGAATGAGACCCAAAGCATAGACACCACATGGAGATGGATAATTGGATTTACCTATGGAGCCATGTATCATATGATTGTAGTAGAGTCAACTATGGAGAGATTTTTATATGGTGATTGGTAGATGGCAACAAATCTAACTGCCAATTCTTTTGCCCAACGAAACAATTAAAATAATAAGCCAATAATTTATAGAGATTGCAGATTGGTGCAATTCCAAAATCCCAATAAATCATAAACAAAGAAATCATGCAATTACAATTGTAAGATGGAGAGAAGAAAGTATTTGAATCCATACCCATGTGTATTAAGACATATTTTAATGAGTTGGAATTCTTTCCTCGTCACAATTAAGATGATTTCGGTCATATGCTCTTCACCGCACACTTCAAAGAGCTTCTGCACAAAGTAATTCCCAAACTGATGGATCATCAAGCGACATATGTGATCTTTCACCGCAGAAAATATTCTTTGGATGTCGCTCAGACCCCCTTCTTCCATCTTTTTCTGAAGGAAAAGGCAGCCTTCTTGCTCTTCTGCGAGCTGGAGGATATCATCATCGCACAGGCTTTCCAATCTAAAATTGTAAAAAGAGGATGTCATCCGAAATCGGCGACCACCTCCATATTCAGGACAGGGAGAGAGGCGGTTTCTATTGGGGCTCAGCTGAATTGAACTGGAGGTTGAGCCTCGCCTGATATTGTGGTGCGAATTGGAGTCAAGGCGCTGAAAGCAACAGTCGCAAGTGAAAGAATAGTCATTTGAGTTATTCCTAAAGTGGAGGGGAGCCCTGGATTGATTGTAGTCCCTACGTGGAGAGGACGAATAAGAAGAAGTCATCTGGGGTACAAGGGCCTCGCGCATTCGAAGTTGGTTCTCCAGTTCAATGGAGTTTTGCTGCTGCTGTTGCCAGATAAATCGGTGGGCAAGATACGCATCATTAGCATTGTCAAATTGAGCCGAAGGAGGAGGAGGAGGAGGAGGAGGAGGAGGGTTTTGAAGGGAATAACCAGCGTCTGAGAGGCCAAAACGAGCGAAAGAGGAATCTAGATCTTGAAGCACTAGATGGGGATCTTTGGAAGAAGGGGATTGGAACTGGACTGGTGGTGTTTGAGCAGAGTTGATTTGATGGTGGTTTGTATGGTCTGAATATTGGGATTGGAGTGTTTCAGCAGTGGTTTTCCAATCTGGGTTGTTTTGGGAGAGATGGTGAATGCCATCGTTGTTCCAATCTGGGTTGTTTTGGGGGAGATGGTGAATGCCATCGTTACAATACTGGGATTGGAATGTTGGCCTTTGAGCAGGATTTGTATGGACCGGATGACACATGGGGCAAGAAGAAGAAGAAGAAGATTGTCGGAGTGGGTGGTTTTGCCTCCCATAATAAGAAGACGAAGAGGAGGAGGAAGAAGAATTAGAAGATGCCATGATTGGGTTCTGGTATGGAGAAGAACAATGCTGCAGGTCAGTATCCCATATAAACGAAAAGCCAAAGAAAAACAGATGAATGAAAGAAAGAAAGAGGTATATGAATGAATGAAAGAAAGAAAGAAAGAGGTGGGTATATGAATGAAAGAAAGAAAGAAAGAAAGAGGTGGGTATATGAATGAATGAAAGAAAGAAAGAGGTGGGTATATGAATGAATGAAAGAAAGAAAGAAAGAAAGAAAGGGGGGGTTTTGAGAGATTATAGAGAGTTTTGAAAATAGAGGAAAGGTTTTAGAGGAATTTAGAAAGATATGGACACTGAGGGAGGGAATATCAAATCTGGGATAGAATCATATCCTACTAAGTTTAAATTTGGAAAGGAAGATCCTTCAACATCGGAATACACGGTCTAGACATGATCGACTGCCCCCAGATGCATCGTTCCATCCTCTCTCTCTCTCTCTCTCTCTCTCTCTCTCTCTCTAATCCTACAAATCTCATCCTCCGTTGCTTCTGTTCCCCGCCGGCCAAAACCGACCTTCTCCCTTTCCATTCGTACCAGCTCTGGCGAGAAAACACATCTAAATAAAAGGGAAAAATTAAACTAACCTGGCCGTCGCCGTCGCCGTCGCAGACACCGCCACCTCGGTCGCCATCGATCTGCAGCCGCGCTCCGCAATGCCTCTCCCTCTTCGGTAACCATTTTTGCCCTTCTTTCCTCTGCACGGCGATGTGTCTAAAATGGCTAGTGGCAACTGGCAACTGGCAACTGGCAAGGCTCAAAAAAGAGGTATTGGGCCGGCCTGTTCTTAAAATATAGGTCCAAGCCTTACCGTCCGAACCTAGCCCAAGTTTACTTTATTAACAAAATAAAAAGGGTAGGCTGTTTGGGGGATTTACTAGTAGAGTTAAGTAAGGTAAAGTATCAATTTCTATAAAAAAAATTCCCACCAAAATACTTTAATTTAAATTTTGAGGAAATAATAAAATATAAGTGAGTTATGATGGTATTTTGTTTTTAATTGTTTGTGATGGAATCTTTTTTACTTTCTTTTATTGAAAAGTGAATTTTTTGTTGTCTTTTAATGGAGAAATGAGGTTACTTTCTGACTTTTTTTTGAAAAAATATGATGAGAAATTTGAATTAAAGCGTTTTGGTGGAAATTTTTTTATAGAAATTGGGGCTTTACCTTACTTGACTTTACTTAGTAAAGCACCCAAACAGGCCCGGGCTTCCAGCTTGCTTGTAACAATAATCTACTAGCAAAATGTGTACATGCTTCACACAAGAAATACAAATCATACAAAAAAAAAATATCTTTATTATTTGAAATTTGTATACATGTACATAAATTTTAATACATTTTGATATTTTTAAATTTAATTTAAAATGTGATTTTGAGTGATATGGATTTCATTTATTTATTATATGAAATAAGAAATAGCCAATAGATCATCTATTTTAGAAGAAAGGGTAAAGAAATAAAAAAAAAAAAAGGACAAATTAGTAGTCTTAATATGGTTGGACCTTTGGATGAAAAAAACCTGACCTAATTTTCTGCAATCCCTACCCATAACCAACTCACATTTGATACTCAGCCCTTTGGATCATACTAGTTCTTACGGGCCCAAGGAGAGCCATATAACCCGATTCATATCCTATTAAAATGTGACAACAAATTTCGGGATGTTCAATCAAAATTGAGATTGAGCTGAAATCAAAATTTTCTGATAATAAAAAATGAAAAAGAAACTAATACAAGTCCACCTTATATCTTATGTTAAGTTAAAAAATTCATATACATTTAAAGTGAAAGTTTCCAAAATTAAAATAAATTTTTATGCATTTAAGAATATATATATATATATATATGTTGACAAAAGAAGGAAAACCAAAAAATCCTGGCCCATGATTTAATTTGTTTAAAACTGATAAATAATTTATAGGCCATGAATTCTTAATTATGGCTCACAAAAATAAAGAAAATGAAGAATTTTCAAAAAGTAAGTCTCATGAGTCATTGGATGGACTCGGACCAAGGTCCATTAATTATATCAATTCAAATTGGCTTGGGTCAAATATAGTCTATGATGAACCAACAAGCTAACAGTTCAGCCTATGGACATCAAACTCCATCCAAACAAATCAACCTTATTTTTCCTACTACAAAATGGGTCCCTGAAACTTCTAATGTGCATGTCCAAGTGATAAATCCTATCAATGGGTAGCATTAAATTCATATGAGTAGCCCTATCCATAAATTGCTTCACAAGTTTAACTACTGACAAATTTTCAAATGGATGGATTTCATGTGTTAACCTCATCTAAAATAATAATAAATTCAAATAGGTGGGTCCCATATTTATATTTTCATTTAAAATAATAAGAATACATCTAGGAGAAATTTCCAAATCGGTGGGTCCCCTGTGTAGCCATATCCAAAATAACAAAAATGCATCTAATGTTTCATATAGGTGGCTCCCATTTATAATTCCAACCAAAACATCAAAAATAATACAATGACCAAAATTGGAAGGTCTCATATGTATAGTCCCCATCCAAGACATAGAAAATGAATACAATGACCAAAATGGGTCGGTCCCATATGTAATCTCGTCCACAATGCATCTAATGCCAAAGTATAAATAAAATAGTGGGTCCCATATGTACATTTATTTTATATAAATTTCTAATCAGTCTATATCATCATAGGCAGAATGGATGATATTAAGAGAAGATTTTAGGAAAAAAAAAATAGAAAAGTTTAGAAAACCGTGTGAGAATGAGTGGTATATCAAGATTGATGTAGGATAAGTTGATGAGGAATCTAAATTGTGAAGGAGACTTAATATTGTGCATGACTCTTCTTATTTGAAAAGATAACATTATAATAAAGTCAGGATTAGAAGCAAAATTGAGCAATCCATTTGCCAAATTGAACCTCAAACTTCAAATAAATTGCACTAATTTTATATATTATAATGGAGTCTCCTCATTTTGTCTAAAATCAGATCTTTAGGTTTTCAACCTTTTGATGGCCGTGATCTCACCATCATGTTCACCAGCATTGAATCTTACCATGAGTTTATGTTGGTTTTATATGGTGTTTCAAAAATTCAAAAGTTTGACTTGAACAAAAAGTGTTGTGTCATTTGCTCTTTTGCTTTATGTGGGAAGTGAAGGCTACTTGAGAACTTGGCATATCACATTGCTAAAGTTCACTTTTTAAGGTGACTTTATAAGCTTTTCCACTTCCTATACACATTAGAACAATTGGAACTTTTTACCATGAGCCATATGCGCGTACGCGAGTCCGGCTCGACCCAGGGCTCCCGGTCCAGAAAACGTTTAACCGGGCGTGCATCCTGCGCGCAGGGGGGGGGATGCAAATCGAGCCAGACCTAGTCTGAAGGGGGTCCCCATACTTTGATATAGAGCCTGCTTTTGCAGAAATTTCAAAACGTTTTTTGTTTACTTCAATAATAAAAACGTTTTTTTTTTATTATTAATTGCTTTTTAAACGTTGATTAAAACAAAACGCAGTTTTAATTGTTGTGATTAAACGTGATTAATAACGTGATTAATCGCTGGTTTAAACGTGATTTAAACGTCATTATTTTTTCTCTTATAAAAGAACGTGGTCTGGGTTGTAGAAAAAAATTCCTTCTCTGTTCTTTCACCCCTTCTTCTTTCGTGAGCATTCTGTGGTTCCTAGAGTTTGATTTGATCTGAACTTGGAGTGAAGCCTGATCTGTGAAGGCCGTTGTATCCTGGGGGCAGTTCCAGCAGAGATCTTCTTCGCATCAGGGTTTATCCTGAAAGGGCGGAACTCGTCCTAAAGAAAGCGTCGCCTGACATGCCTCGGTCACAAGCATCTGCCTCTACTTTCTGTCAATTTCAGAAGGATACATTTTTACAAGACTTCAGATCGATACTATTACTCCTACTCTGTAGACATATTTTAAAATAACAGTTTAGCCCATACTTCAACCACAGTGGAGTTGACTCGCCTATCTGTCTCAGGCCACTTATAAAGTAAATGTATGGAGTACTCAGACGATAAGAACAATAAGATTGCTCTCCTTAAAAGAATCACGGAAATTCAGTTTGTGTTAGAAAAGGAGATAATTTAGAGAAATAAGATAGAGGGAGACGAGTGAGACAGGGTTCTCTATATATTATCTCAAGTATGTACAAATACAAGGGATGATGTCTATTTATAGACAAAGTAACATTATAATTGAGAAACCCTAATTATAATAAAATTTTAATCCTAACTCATCTTATGTGGACATCATCCCATGATCCATATCTCATAATAATTTATTCAATATAGCAGACGTTAAGTTACATCGGGTCAATTGAATGATAGTAGAGATCGCAAAAATCTAACCAATAAAGCTATAATCTTTTTTAATTTGAGTAGAGATTAGGGCATGAGATCGGTTTGATTGAGGATGATGATTGAAGGTGGGTTCCACCATCCGAAGTCTATTTGTTGTAAAGTGTTTGTTGGGTTTGGAGAGTAGATGGTTGGACTTTATTTATTTATTAATTTATTTACCCAGCCTAAGTGGGTGGGAGTGGTTACCAATCAACTCGGCTACTCCTCTTTCTCGAAAAATTGGTCGGACTTTTGATAACAAATATCCTACTTCCAATGAGTTCTAAATTTTGCATGAGGACTTTAATTGAAAACAGTTGATCCAAGGTTTGAAATCTTTTATATAGAACTTAATGACCTTTTAATATAATCAATTTGATGAAGTTCTTTTTTTTTTTTTTTTAATATAATTAGCCCATGGATTGGACTGGGCTTAGTCATCCTTTGTTAATGCATCCAAAATTTTTTCTTTAATTGCTATATTTTCATGAACAAATTATATTTCATTAATAAAAGTATCCCTATTTACTGGGGAGTTAATAAGGTAAAACGAAATAACTGATCTTATATGTATCAATTTATAATTCTAATATAAATTCTAATTTAAACTAGATTTTTTTAGAAGTCAAACTTATTTCCCATCTCTTTAACAGCATTTCCTCTAATCTTGACAAGACCTTTGCAACCCCCTTCACTGGGTAACTAATTTGCATGCATCCAAATGGACTTTTTTTTTTTTTTTTTTTCCTGCAAATGGGCCTTCAATATTAGTGATTCATGGACGAGTTTAGTCAAACATAAAAACATAACCACAAAAGATAGTTATCATTCATATATGATTTTAAGCAGTTTTTTTTTAACCTCTTATATATCTTTCTCATAGTTCTTGAGAAGGTAGTGTAAGGTGAATAGAAACTTCAAACCAAACCATCATATTACTACAGACATATGGGTAAGACACTAAGACCTCAACTAGAAATTCAGCCAACCAGGAATCAGCAGGAAGAAGAAAAAGGTTTTCATTTATGAAGTAGTTATAATTCAAATGCATGGTCACCAGTATATTATTACAATCATATTGATCAATATAGAACATATTCCACTATTACACATCACATCATACCATCACCAAACATTTAACCACCCAAAATATTAGGTATAACTACGGAGAAAAGGATTAGAGAGGGAGGGAGAGAAAAGAGTGATGTTTGGAAGGAAGTTGAACTAGAAAAGGTATCCGAATCCACTCTATATATGAATATATGGAAGGCAGAGAAACAACACTCCTGCATTGTTGTATGTCTTTGTTAAGTGAGGAGAGAGATGCCCTGGATCAGAAGGCTGTCAGACAAGAGCTTGTTTGCAGACTCAGTGGGATGGACGCTATCCCAAAACACGTAGCCAGTGGCGTTCGCACATGTCCCTGGCGACTCCTTATTGCACAGGAACGAGGTCTCTATGGTCCCAGTTCCACAGCATGCTTTTCTCGACTCGAAGAACCCTGCAGCAATATTTCCACATCTCCAACACATGGTTAGCTAGTTTCTAGTTGTTATGCATCTGGTTCTCACCCCACAGGTTTGCCATCACACAACCTAACTCAGACTCAATATATTCAACTGGGTTGGGCTGACTCAGCCAACTCAGATGAGTCAACTTGGATACCTGAATTGGAACTTAAAAATAAGTTGTAATTGATGGGTCTGCAGAGTATGCCGATTGCCGGGTCAAGGGTCCACACAAACTTAATTCAAGTTCCAATTCTGGTTTGGCTCAGGCAACACATCAGATCCATAATATCACAGGTCAAGACTAAGACCCTCAAAAAACTTTAGTCAAGGTGCTTTGGTAACATTTTTATCTCTTTTGTCATCAGCCCCTAAAAATCAAATTTAAGAGGTATTAATTTGTAGAAATCCCTCATATTTAATTGGGTCTGGGTCTGTGTTCCAATCTTCGGGTCTTACATGAACCCAGATCCGATTTGAGCCCGATTCATCATCATAGTGTATGGGTCGATATGGTTTTTTTTTTTTTTTTAAATATTGGGTGTCTCATGTAATAGCTATGCCTTAAACCGGTTTAAGGCTTCTCAGCTTTAGTAGCAACTAGCAACTAGCCAAGAGGTTCAAAAACCTCAAACCCAGTCCAGGCTTCAGTGGGTCGGGTTCAGTTGGGTCTTAGATCAGACCCACACACACACACACACACAGAGAGAGAGAGAGAGAGAGAGAGAGAGAGGAGTACCGCTGTCGGAAGGCTTTTTGATGAGGTCAAACAGAGGAGTATAGATGTCGAAGACGACGATATTGAGGCCAGAGAGCTTCTTCTGCAGAGCTATTGCAGAGGCATTGAGCTTCTTGTTAAAATGAATAGCGTCTATATTCAATCTCTTCACGCACTCGTTGGTGTCCTTTCCGAACAGAGTGATTGAAGCAGGCAAGCACCCAAGGGGTGGCAACGACGACACTCCCACCTTCCTTCCCCCCAACTTGTACAATTTCTGCAACACCATTCAACGTTACCAATCAATAGTGGGCCACTTATTAGACGGCTGATATTGTTTCTGTAAGAGAAGAGAGGTAGAAACTAGAGAGTCATCAAGACCTGGACGAAGGTGGCGAAGTTGTGGACGAGTATGTCTGAGAACTGGTCTGGGGTGTAATACTTGTAAAGAAAAGGGTTGATGTAGTAGTTTTGAATGAAATCACTGCTTCCGGCACTCAAGATGTAGACCGCACCGGAGAAGATGGACGATGCATTCTTCTTTCCTACTATACTTACCACCTTCCGTTGATACTCCTTGTAGTACTCTAGCTGCTTGGTCAACGAAATCACATGCTACAAACACATAGCAAAACCCCATTATTAGATCAGAGAGTCATTGCATCTCTTTCTTTTTTTTCTTAAGGGCCTGTTTGTTGGTATTAGAATATATAGGAATTGAATAGATAGAGTTCTTTTAGGAAAATAGAAATGTAATTATTGCTCATTTTTCTAGATTCACATATGATCTTTATTTTTAACCACTCTATATTTTCAATTCCTATATATTTTAGTGCAAACAAATTAATAGGCCCTTTTCTGTTATTATGATAGCCTTGTTTCTGTATATACATAGATCGCGGCTGTTTTGTCATAGTATCCTGAAGACGCGGAAGCGAAGTTAGCTCCAGTCAAGAGTCTCTTCCCATTGGCTTTTGGGCTCAGGTAGGCTGGTGGGTATGAAGTGAATCCAATGTTCTCAGCTGTTTCAATAACATCCCACAAACAAACCCATCATTCATATGAGTGAGATATATATATATATATATATATAGAGAGAGAGAGAGAGAGAGAGAGAGAAGAGAAACTCATATATGACTAGAGAGATCAAGGTTGATTACAGGTGAAATCTGCGGCTAGTTTCCCATTGCAGAACCTTCCTGTAGCTGTATGATTAAAGTCCCTGCCGTAGGGAGGGAAGTTTGCCTTCACAATAGTGTAGAGTTTGTTGTTGTTGCCCACATCATTAGTAGAGTCTCCAAAGATAATGAGTGCAGGGACAAGGGGCTGTGCATTGGCTACTAAGGCTAGGGAAAGAAGTATAAAGCCACCGACAAGAGCTGTGGAAAAATCCATCTCTTGTTCTAATAGTGCAGTTACTCAGGTTGGTTATGAAGTGTGATTGTAAGACTTGAGGGAAGATGAGTGTGGAATTTGAAGAGGAGGGGCTTGGAATTTAAAGAGGAGAGGCTTGTATGTGTTATGTGGTTGGAGTGCTGTATCAGGGGGAGACCTAAAGTTGTAAGAAACCTTCTCATTTCCAGCTATTACTGCATGTTTGACACTCCATTAAAAGGCTCTTGATGTTTCTCCTTTAAGTTGTGTGAGCAAAAAATTAAAGGGTCTTTTTTTAATCTTATCACTCTTGTTTGAAAGAGGAGAGGAAGAGATTGAGTCTCGTCTAAAGAAGTTTTATCTCAAAAAGCAGAGAAAATATGTGCATTTTTATCTTAGACCATGTCGCATGCAGTGGATGAAGTTTCATCAAAAGAGGAGGAAATATGTGCGTTTTTATCTTCAATCACGTCACATGCAGCCTTGCATGTGGCGTGCATCGATGGAAATTCTTGGTATAACCCACTGGAAGTGTACTTATCAAGATGAATAGCGGGTAGGGATGCGAATGGGTCAGTCTTAAAATTAAAACGAAGACCTGCCCATGCCATCACATGCTGGATTTGGGATATAAAACCATAAAAATCAGCCAAGGGTCTAGTTGGGCTTGGGTATGGGGTTGAGTACGTGTGAATCATGTCAAATTAGGTTCGGCCAATATATACATGGACCCGCCCAAGGCATTTGCCACTTTTACTGTCGAACAGGACCAAACCAACTCGACCCGTACAGTCATGGGGCATGAGTTTTGGTATATAGAACCATAAACTCATCAATTGGTCGAGTTCCTATGAGATGGCCTAGGTGTCACTCAGCCTCAGGTCCTTTATTATATCAGTCAATACCCAGACCTGACTTTACCAATGAGGTGCAACATGGATTGATCACCATAACCGAACCCTCACGGCCAAACCACACCCAGCCAAAGGTGAAATTCAGGTTGAGCATGTATGATTTTATGGGTCATTAAAGTTTAGGATCTTTGAGGTGTGACTTGCCAGAACTTAATGCTTGTAGTGGAGTCATTAAGATTTTTTATTAAATTGTTGTAAAAAAACTCAAATTCCCATAGCTTGCTGTAACCTGTGGTCATAATACATTTTCGTTTTGTTTTAGTGTTTTCTAAATAGCTTAATTTAAACCTAATGTCTCTCTGTCATTATTTATTGTTAGTATTAAGCGGGCTTTAACCGAGCTTGGGCCCAATTAACAAAACGGCGGGCTTGGGCCTGAATGCTTGAGGCGGGCTGGGCTAAGGCTTAGCACTAATGGTCAATATCAGGCTTCTGCAGGATGTGGGCCTATATTAATAAAGTCATTTTCCATATACCATACCCTGATCCAACCCAGTCCATGAACACCCCTACCCAACGATAAAAATAGCGGTTGCGGCAACTGTAGCGGCTAGTGGCCGAAACGCTACGCAGCGGTGTGGATTTTCTAAATGTTAAAAAAATTGGATCTTCCATAGCAACTGATCTTAAGTTTTTTTAGTGATTTGGAACCATATAAGGGTATATACAATCATAAGAAAGGATATTAAAGAGAAGAAATAAGAAGAAATAATATTATAAATTAGAACTGCTCGGCTCCATTAGGTTTTAAATCATAATGCTTCTATTTTTAAAATAGCGTAGCAGTTTCAACTATTACGACTAATATTGTAGCCGTGCAACTAATAGCGTAGCGGCTGTTGTTTTAAACCAAACCCCTATCTGGTCCAAGCAGGACTTGGCCCAATGAATTGTTGGGTAAGCTCTAACTCACTTGTGCACATAGATACCTTTAAGCCATCTTTCCAGTGATTGGCTTTTTATTCACAATCAATTCGTTGTCCATGCATGCCATACGGATTTGCCATCCTTCAGAGGTCCAAATTGCTCCTCTGGTGTGAGTGACTCACCAAAATAGGCCATAACAATTTCGGCCAGGCCCTTACTGGGGCGTGCTTACTCGAACACTAGCCCCATAGAGCCAGTACTTCATTTATTTCAGCCAGAAATTCGGCAGTGCCAACTCAATGTCAGGCAAGAACGAAGCCCAATACCCAGGGCTCGAACTCAATGTAGCCAGGTGAGAACTGCCGCTACTTACCAATAAGAACTACGGCACCTTCAGATGAAATTTTAATCTTTCTAATTGAATGCTGATTGTTATCTGTTTCTTTTTCATTCTCATTTTGTAAGGCCACTGATTAGTCAACCAGGATAAACGGATACTTAATTGAAGGTCCTTTTTTGGGTCTTAACTCTTACTCTGTATACAAGCCGGATCAGATTGGATCAGAGGTGTTCATGGGCCATCCTGGGGTGGAACAAAGCTAGTCGAATGCCCTATGTAGTTACCCAGCATTTATTCAGTCCACATTCAGTCAATAGTCCTAAAGCCCAGCCCCATCCTATTAGCAAAATACATAAACCACTTCATTAAATATGTCAGGCCAGTCATGTCAAATATTAGGCCCAATCCCATGCTTTTTGAACCAGGCCAGGAGTTTAGGCCCCTCTTCAGACCAGTATGGGCCTTAAGACAGTCCCCAAATCTAGCCCAATTTGCCTGGCTTGGGTCATTCTCGGCTGATCCAACACATGAACCTGCCTAGATGGGATTTCACTAGGGCTGTCAAAATGTCACACAACCCATTAACACAACACAAACCCACACGATATTAACGTGTTCGAGTGGGCTCTTAATGGATTCGAGTCGTTAACGGGTCAAATCCGTAAACACGTTAAGTTAATGGGTCGTGTACGAATTAAACCAGTAACCCGTTAACAACCAGCTTAACCCGTTAACTTTTTTTTTTCCCTAAGTATAGCTAGAATTAATTTATATTCATAAAGAATAAATTGAAATTTATTATTTTATAGTGGGGTTTTAGGTGGGATCCACTGGAGATTCTCACTTACAGTTTCTTGTGGCTTATATATTTTTTCTCTTTATATATTTTTATATGAA
The DNA here is from genome assembly GCA_003546025.1 of Camphora micrantha. Classification (NCBI taxonomy): domain Eukaryota; kingdom Viridiplantae; phylum Streptophyta; class Magnoliopsida; order Laurales; family Lauraceae; genus Camphora; species Camphora micrantha. Next base: position 75,907,855 of record QPKB01000003.1, on the reverse strand, counting down.
TTTTCTTTTAATTTTCGAAATGACTGAATTACTTAATAGGTTAACGGGTTGGGTTGTGTGACCCGTTCAATTAACGGGTTGTGTTCAGGTTGGATTTTTTTACCCGTTAAGTTAACGGGTTGAGGTGATTTTAACACGAATTCGTTAACTCGTAACCTAAATTCGTTATCACGACACAATTGACAGCCCTAGATTTCACTAAACCAGAAATAGGATGTTGCCCAAATGAGCATTGTCAGGCTTCCTTACTGCAAGGCATACTTGTTTTCCACCACTGGGGAGGGGTGTCAATGGTTGGGTTTGGGTTGGGTCAATGGTCGATCTAAATTTGAACCTGATTAGTTGTAGAACGTTCGAAACAAAGGTGGGGTCAATGTATTTTGCTAACAAGTCTGGCTAGTATTGGAGGGGTGGTTCGCAGTTTCAAAGATGAAGTTTTGATTTCTTTCTCCAAGCCGATTGGATTTAAAGATTCTAATAAGGCTGGGGTGTTTACCTGTCTAGAGGCTTTGAGAATATATTCCAGATGGTTTGGTGATTGCTTGATTGTGGAAAGTTATTCATCAAATGCGGTTTCTTAGGTTTCATAGAAAGGTAGGGCTCCTTGGGGATTTTTTTACATCCTTAATGAGATTAGAGCTTTGTCTTCTTCGATGCGGGTGGTCTTCAAGCATGTTGTTCGATCAGCTAATGCTACCGCGTGTTTGCTAGCCAAACAAGGAGCGGACAGGGATGGTCCATGTGTTGGTATTTGATTCTTTTAGAAAATGCTTGGTAATAAGCTAGTATTCCATAAATCTGATGATTCTTCACTTCCATTGGAACAAGGATTACTCACTGGGAATTTATATAGTTGATGATTTCACATTGATATTGGTGTGTATCGATACATATAGTTGAGAAAAATATGGTTCGGTGTGCAAATCCATTTAAGCGAAGATTTTCAAATCTTAAGGGGGGTGGTCGGATATGAAAATCTTAATAAATGAAGATTTTAATTCGTCCAAATCCTCATAAATTTACAATTGCCAAACATGGATTTATAATAACTTTAGTGAAACCAAAAATCATTTTCCTAGATTTGGTTGTCAAACATGACCTTAGGTTCTGTTTGTGCGACTTCATTTTCCGCAGAAAAGGTCGCCCGACAAGGAGCCAGAAATCCTGGCGACTTCTGCCTTTGTTCGGTGCAGCAACGAAACAACAGAGAAATCTGTCATTTTGTACGCATTTTTGTCGCTTGAGCAGATTTGAGATTCTTATCTTCCTAGTTCGAAAACACAAGCCGTGGAAGAGGAAACTTAGTTTCATCTTCAACAGCTCCGCACAAACACGCCCTTAGTGTTGCTTCTTTGTATGCTTTTTTCTTTTTGCATAAGGTTTCGTACAAGGCTTTTGTACCTTTCCTCGTTCTTTTGGTTTCCTTTGTATTGATATTTTCTTTATTTTAATATGAGTTTAGTTATGATAAAAAAAAAAAAGACACCCAAGATCCATGGCCATGTTTGGCACTTAATTAGTTAAAGTGAAATAAAGTGAATCAAGACAAGAAATGACAAGGGGTCATATCAAAAGTATATAATTTCAAAATTCCCTCCGAATTTTTTAAAAAAAGTAAAAAAAGCAACATCATTTCTCCACTAAAAGACGAAAAAACTCTACTTTCTATAAAAAAAAGTCAAAAAGATTCCATACCAAACAACTAAAAATAAAACATCATCATAACACCTTATATTTTTATTCTCTCTTAATTTGATGCTTCACATCACCATACTTCAATTCACCATCCATCCAAACAGGCTAAGTATAACCAAATTAGAATCTTAAAATAAAAGGGCCCCAAATCAGGGCCTATATTCAATCAGGCCAAGTCCCTTGGGTAGTATCGTGAAAACGGGGCCTTTGCCATTGCCCAGTTTATCTGAACCCAATTATGCATGTGACTCAATGACTCATACGCCCAATCGGGTATTCGGGGTTTTTGGGTAGTCCAATGCACACCCAACTGAGCCATACCCGATCCAATTACCCGATGGGCCTACAATCTTGGGTCGAATCCTGACACTATTGCTAATCGGAGGATTCCCAATTACAAATGAAGAAAGTCCCAGGGCAAAGCTAAAACACAAAACACAGATTCCAGACCCCACAAAAGAGAATTATTTGAGAAGAAGAAGAAGAAAAAGTAACGTATTTGTGTGGGTCGTAGATCAAAAGCAAGAGTATTCATCAAAGAGCAAGCAAGCCAAAGAATCTGTGTCTGTCAAAAACAATATCACAAACACACTTCTTTCCATTGGTAGAACATGAAAGACAAACCAGATCATATGAACCCTGTCCTCCTCAAATCTGGTATTCCTTTAGTTCTTTCTTTTGCTGGGTGGTTTTTCTTCTCAATGATTAGAAGACAACCAAGAAATAGAGTGCCTACAGAAACTACAATGCTAGAAAACCAAACAAATACTCCCCAAATTGTTATTCATCATGAAGAGCACTGTTCTGATAGCAATGATTCAACCCCTCTAGTAGAAGAAGAAGAATACACCCTCACACACACCCAAGTCTCAGACTCCTTGGAGACACTGCAGTTCAAGCAAACCGTTTACCAACCCGAGTTTGAACAGGAGGTTGTAAGCCTGAAGAACCAGGTTAGCGCGCTCCAACATAGGGAAGGAGAGCTTGAGGAGCTTTTTCTTCGCTATTGTATGTCCCAAGAGCATGAATCTGCTCTTAAAGAAATTAGAAGTTCTTTAGAATTTGAGATTACCCATGTCAATTTTTTGGGACTGAAGGTTGAGATCATGGAAGCCGAAAACCGGAGGCTAGAATTGAACCTATCTGAATATTCGAAAGTTATCGCAGAACTTGGATCGGCGAGAACGCAAATTCAGTCGATGCAGAGGAAGGTGAAGAAACTTGTGAGGATGAAGAGAGAAGGCCTGAGCGCTTTTCGCAGGCAGGCCTCTGTTTTGCAAGAAAGAGAAGCAGAGATTTCAAGCAAGAATGAAGAGCTTAAACAGAGAAAGAGAGAGATTGAGGAGTTAGAGGCTGCAGTTGTGGAACTGCGAAGAATTGTGGATAAATTGCAAATGGAGAAAAGTGAATTGATGGAGAGATTGGAGCTGGCAGAAAACCTGGATTCATCATCTCCAAAGGTTACAATCTTATTTCCTCCTTTTAATTTATATGACATTGTTTGAATTTTAAAAGATGGTTTAGTACCTTATCATGATCCATGGTCATTAATGGTTTAGTACCGAGCTCGATATGGCGTGAGCCTAATGGGAGTCGGACTACACAATTTTCCTAATATAAACTAGAGACATTAGGTGATGTGTAAGTAGTTTATTAATGATCCTAATTGAGATAGTAGCATCTTCATCTTCAACTGCCAGATTTGCTCAAAAAATAAAAATAAGATTATACTAATAAGCAATTGCCAAATGCAGATGATTGCAGAGGACCCCAACCAACAGGGATATGATTGTGAAGAATTGTTGACTCAAATAGAACAGCTCCAAAATGAAAGAGCCACGGACATGGATGAATTGATATACTTGCGCTGGACAAACGCGTGCTTAAGATATGAGCTTATGAGGAACCAAGAACAACAACGCTGCGAGGAGATTGACAAGGGAAATGAACTGGTTCTGGACTTATCAAGAACTAGTGAAGTGGAGAATTGTGAAGTAGAATATGGTTGGGACAATCAAGAACAGCAATGTGAGAACGATGAGAAAGGAAAACAATCAGTTTCAGAAATTTCAGGAAATGAACAAGCGAAGAACTGTGAAATGGGATATGGTTCAGACAATCTTCTGATGAGTGCAGAGCATGGAGAGCCTTCTTCCATGGATGTTGAAGCTGCTAGGCCAGCTGCTCAAACAAAGCCAATGCTGTTTGGGAAGCTGAAAAGATGGGCTAAAGGGAAGGAAAGGCGCAGGAGGTCTTGTGATGAGAAGGAGAATCAACACAGGTGCTCAGGAAGGTGCTCTGTTTCAGATATGGCTATTGAAGATTTCACTGGAAGGAACTCATGCTCCCCTGTAAAACCATGCTTTTGGGTCGAGAATGCCCCTTAACACGCACATCCTGAAATTATCTAACTTCTACTGTTCATTTCTTTTTTTTTTTTTTACACAGCTATACAGAAAAGAACAGGGAGATGATTCACCAAAAGATGACATGATATATATGGTTATTTACTGAGTTCAATAGCTGTAAAATAGGAAAAGAGAATTAGGAAGTCACTGAAGCCATGTCCAAGGGGGATTTCTTTGGATGTGGTGAAATCACAGTTTGACAGGAAAGTAGAATGTTTTCAAACCTGTTTTTTTTTTTTTTTTTGGGTCAATGAGGCTTTACAGTGTTCTCTCACCAAAGGGGCCCTTTGAGATGTAAATTGATCAAGACAAGTTTGTCCAAGACTAGCTCATTTTGCTATCACAGTGGTGCGGGGGGAGAAACATGCTAGATTTGCAGCAATGAGGACGAATCTGGTACGCCGGCTCCCTTTCTCTCTTATATTTTTGGTGAAAGTCTTTTTTGGGTTTGATTGGGTTGTGGTGGACTGGTGGGGGCTTCTTTGATGGGTTTCTAGTGGGATTTTGGGGTTTGTCAGGGAATGAAGTGAAATGGACAGGAAGAGATCATACTACCTGATTAGGGTCGCTGGGTCGGGTTTTTTGTTTTACACCATTTGCTGCACCCCTGATGGTCACACACAAACAACCACAATCATAAAAATCCAAAAGTTTTCATTGAAGTAACAAAAGATGCTAAAAAAATTGTTCCTCCTACCATGGACCAATTATAATAAATCCGGAAACCACTTAAAAATAAACGCAAACCCTTAAAAAATTACCCCAGTAGGAGTTGGATAGGACTCAGTGGCGGACCTACCTTGTAAGTACTTGGGGTGATCACGTTGCGGCATTGGACATCTTCGATCTCTAATGGATGACACGTCTATAATCTCTTATTTTCATGTTGGGGCTTCCTATTTAGATATACATTTATAAAACTCTTACACTAATAATACCGCATGGCACACTTAGACTTTCATGATGTAATGATAAATTGCTGCAAGGTCTTAGTAACGGCAAATTGCTAAGAACATTTGTAGCCCTCATTTGTGGGCTATACCTCTATTTTGTTATGATATAATTAAATAAACAAAGTAATTTCTTGAGGAATTAGTTATTGTAGTTAAAAAAGACTTTCATAAGAATTGGGTTCTTTATACTTAATTTGTCACACAAGAAAAAAAAAAAATCTTATCTTTCAGTCATGCAATTAGTGGAGATTATTCATCATTAGCGTTGATGATTGGTAGCTGGCAATGATTTTGATTTTGTTAATTGAACATCCTTCGCTCCACTCAAATGAAAATCTTAGGTCCGCCACCCATAGGAGTTAGGCTCCTGGAAATGCACACATTAAGCTTGTTAATATGAATTAAACAATTATAGGTCAATCCAACAGCACACCAAGTCTTATTGGAATTAATGAATTGGGTATTGCCACCTCTCGTTCAAAAGTCATTAAACAATAACATTCAATAATGATCTTTGATTCCTGTAGATTGCTAGATCATGTCGTCCTGTGTTTGATAAGCTAATGATTCTAATTGTGTGGCATGGTTTATTTAAAGGTGGCCCAATTCCGAGAAGATAAAATTCCCACAAAGCTAACTAATATAATTAAGGGCGATGGTTATCTTGAGTGGCTTGGGTATTAAATATACGCTACTTTGATAAATTAAAAAAATGATCATTGCTTTGGTAGAATGTTGGAAGTCTCGCATGTCATCCGTGAGAACGCAATCGAGACCTTTGAGCACACACTTTGTGTAAAAAAATGCTAAACGTGACCCTCTCAGGACCCTGCTTCAGTGGAACCCACACTAGGTGATGACCTCTTATTGATAAACTTATAAATTATGAGGATGGACCCAAGAATTAAAACACTTAGCTATTTAACAATTAGTGATTAAAAATGATTTTGTGCTCATATGGTGAAAAAAAAACAATTGTTTTCTTGTGTCTTTCAATATTATCGGATTTTCGGATTTTTTTTTTTAACTAGGTTGAAATTGAATTTTCAAGATCATTTGATTGCCACAATTTCTTAATAGTGGTCACCCAGTTATTAGGAAAAAGTTTCAATCACCGAGGGTGGTTTTCTTATCATGTGTGCTGTTAGTAGTCTCTATACCTATTTTGTACAGCATAAAGTTATATTTCTACAATTGTAACTAGCAACAAAGGCTCGTGCTTAGCCCAGGCCCCAAAATGAGAATATATATAAAATAAAAACACAAAATAGAAATCATTTAATAGAAATGAAGCGTATTATATAGACACGGGGGCACAATTATAGTTCCACATAGCTATCATACCATAATAAGGTAATATGAAAGAATCTTTAAACTAAAGTATGTTTATGCAGAATAATTAATAATGAATTTTAGCTTCAAACATAGAGTTGAATAATAATTAATTCAAAATTTTCGAAGAATAAGAAGATTGGGCAATTCATCCACTTGTTTCAGCATTAGTATTGTCTCTTTACTTTCCAGTTGACCAGGTGCATTACTTGTCCTAATGGCTGAAGGGTTGATGTTATCTTTCATCTTCAATGCTGTTGATATAATAGAAAATAAGTTAGTGAAATGAAACAATCTTTTAAAAGGATAAATCTTATTAAGATAAAATTTTAAAGGCTTACAATGTTTTATTTGTGTTAGGAAGAACTTTCCCTCATGATTAATGTTTATTTGTTCTACTTTTTTAATTGGAACTCGACTATCTAAAGTAAATTTGCTCATATTCGATCCTATATTGAGATGGAACAAATATTCTTGCCATAGTGCTTTATGGATTTAAGGTGTAAAATGGGTATACCAATCATCCTGTCAAATGTGATAAAAATAAATTTATATGACAAAGAATTATATAACTGTGAGTTAGATATATTGTATATGATAGTTTCATATTAAAAATAATAGACAGAAAAAAAACATCGCGTCATTACCTTAGCAGCATTTGCTTCAAAATTTAACGACATTGTCTTGGAGCAAAAATATTGCACTTCCAGTGTGATCCATGACCATTATTGTTGCAATGTATCTACAATTATTAAAAGTTAAAAATTATAAAGTTTAATGATTTTATTTAATTTATAAATCTAACATAGTTAATTTTTCAAACACATTAAAATGATGAATTGTATTATGTACTTTAATAATTTTGAAAAGATGATAATCTGACCACTTTAATAAAGATTTTGCCTCTGGAATATTTGGGTTAATTATTAGCCTGAGAGCGAATGATGTGCTTAGATAAATATTAGCGAATGAAATATGATGGTTGTTGTCGTCGCTACAGAATGAGACTTCATTAAACGGCGATATCTTACTGATAATAGTCTTCTCTGCCGAGCTAATTTGAATCCAGTTTAGTGCCTAGTTGAGAAAATAAATTAATATATTTGCTACGTATATAAGAATTAAAATATATATAACCAAAAATGTTACGTACATAGGATGTCTTCATAACATCATATCGACTTAACCTCTTTAGTTGTAACAATAGAGTGCGGTGTAATCTCGCAATTTTACATAGATTGATGTCTTTTTGAAGTACCATGCTTGCTTGATGTTGATGAAAAAGTATGTTTATTTCGGTCCGCGGAGGAAACTATATAAAATATGTAAAGATAATAAAAGATACAAGAATTGGACAACTATTATGAAATTCATTCAAAACAATTATAAATACACTTTTTATGATATACATTCAACAATTATATAGGTAAAAAATATATATATATATATATATATACATATATAGAATTATAAAGCATACCTGATTTGAGAAACAACTGATTTGTAATGCACTAGATTTTGTTGCCACCTCAATGATTAAGAGAATTTTTCAGCATGCCTTATCTGTGAAAAATATTTTGTGAATTTAAAGGATTATAATGAAATCTTATTAATCAAGTCACGGTAACAGTAGCTTTGTCTTCAAAGTATATAATATTCTTATTTTCATCTACATCTTTCTTCTAACTTATGAGGCCACGATTATCTAATTATTTTGAAGCATAGAACTCCAACCAGAATAATCGGAAGACAAAGGAAATTCACTACATAATTAGTATTAGTGATCTAGTTGGTTACTACATGGTCATGGTATATTCCTTACCAATCAATGGCTCCTGAACTGCATTTTTTTAATGTAGAATTGTAGATCTTAGATGGGTGGTAGAATTGTAACACCGCAAATTATAACTAACCAATTTACTCTTTTTCTTAAATTTTCATGACCATACATGTTCAATGCTGAAAAGTCTCTTAAAAGCTGGCACTGGAACAATCAAAAGGTTTTGAAGAGTGAATGAGGAAATTCATTAACTTCCTTAATTCATGGCTGTTGGATGCTTATGCTATGTTCCCTACTCTCATAAATAAACAAATGTGCTTAAGGTACTTGAAAAAATAGCTCATGGCTTAAATGGCTGAATTTATCTCTAATTATCTATATTTAAAATTATCTCCATGTATTTTTATACTTTTCTTTATTCAACCATTCCATATACTCGTCCTAAAATCAATGTTAAGTCTTCTCATTTTCTTTCCATCAGGCAGAATCAATTCTAAAATCTTAAATAATAAATAATATTAAATATATTTTTATTTTTGTGGCACGAACTAAGTACGAGCCGTTATTACTAATTTTATGTAAAAAAAAGAAAAAGAAACCGATGCCATTTACTCCCACAATGAAAAGAATGCCACCTAATTGACTCCTCTTTTCCACGGGGTCAATGCTTCCCGATTCTCCCCCAAAAGGTTCGGTCCCATAGGAATGCCGATTAATTTCTGGGTCCGGTCATACTTATCCTATTTGTTTCTGGGTCCGGTTATGCTTAAACCATACCCGGCTAATTTGTCAAGAAAGTATTTGCTAAGAAAGTAAATGGCAGTTACGTAATTTCCTAAAAGACAGGCAGGCTACGCCTACTTTCACCGTGCGGTCTCTTTTCGATTCTTCTTCTTTTTTTTTTACAGTGTTTCCTCTCGCCACTCTTCCTCTCACCCATCTCCGTCTCTCTTTATTTCTCTCCCCTACTCTTCCTCGGCGTCTCTCTATTCTGCCTCTTCTATCTTCTCCAACCCTCCAAATCTCTAAGCGCCACCATCCAGAAAACCTTACCCCGTTATCGATCGACCTCTCCTCTCTTATCTTCGTCCACATCTCCACCAGCGGTTGCTGGTTCCAACGACCATAGACATGAAAAGAAAAAGAACTCCTCGTCGTCGTAGTTGGTCACATCTTTCTCAATGTCTTCTCAAACTGATTTTGAAGCCTTTAACCCTACCCGATCGTGTTCGATTCGGCTCTGTTTGCCGCTCTTGGCGCAGAGCGCAATTAGACTGTCTTGATGCTCCTGCTCCACCACTCCCTTCCCTCATTCTTTCCAACATCATAGAAGATGAAGAAGTTAGCATCGAATTATTCAGTTTCTCCGATAAGAGACTATACAAGTTGCCACAACTGCCTGCTCACTTGCTCGAAAGATGTGCTTCATCTCCCCAAAGTTGGCTGCTGTCACACTCCTTTCCAGGACTCATCTTCTTTAACCCCTTCTCCAAGGAATGCGTTCAAATTCATCTCAAGAACTACGGTTTCAGAGACTGGCTTTTCTTCTCAACTCGATCATATCCGAATGGCATTCTCTTCTACAGCGAATCAGGCACCAATAGATTCCTGGTATGTTCTTTCTGTTATCTCATGACGATTGAGAGACGTTACATGAAATTGTGGGAGAAGGATGTTGTTTCTAATGTCATCTTATGCGGAAAAAAGTTGTATGCGTTGTACGAGGATGGGAGTCTTGCAGTCGTTGATGTTTCCAAATTACCTCCTCGCGTCACTAACGAGAACATGATGGAACTGCAACGAGAATATTCTCCACTATATCAGTTGCGCTTCATAGTCAGAGGGATATATGTGTTGGTGGAATCTTGTGGTGAGATATTAATGGTGTTGATCAAACCCTTCAAGAAATTTGAGCGATTTCATGTTCTTAGAGCAGACTTGACAAAGAAGGAGTGGGTGGAGGTGAAAGATTTAGGTGATCGGATGTTGTTCATTACTGATCATGGGAGATCGGTTTCGGTTAGTGCGAGGGAAACCGGTGGCAAAGGGAATATCATCTACTATATACCATGTACAGACAAATTTTTTGAAGGTCGGTATATGGAACTCGATTTGAATACGAAGCGGTGCACAAATCACCAGATTCCTGCAGATAGTGCTCATTGTCTCGCGAGTCTCTCACCAGGTTTTTTTTAATATTGTGTTCCTTTTCCAATTGTAGTTAACTTATTTGTTCACTAACTGATTTGTTCTGATTTCACATCTACGAAACAGTCATTTACCTTTTCCAATTGTAGTTAACTTATTTGTTCAATAACTGATTTCTTTTGATTTCACATCTACGAAACAGTCAACAGGTATGAACTTCTTTCAATTTTCTATAAAAGAAAATTTAAATAAACATAGAAGTGGGAACAGGATCCCATGATCTCGTTGCTTTTCTGTTCATGTGCACTAATCCCCTTGTCTAGTCATGAAGACATTTTTTTTTTCTTCTAAAGATTAATCCTTGTCTACTCTTAGGCATGAAAAGAAGAAGAATTCCTCCTCGTCATAGTTGGTCACATCTTTCCCAATGCCTTCTCGAACTGATTTTGAAGCCATTAACCCTACCCGATCGTGTTCGATTCGGTTCTGTTTGCTGCTCTTGGCGCAGAGCGCAATTAGAGTGTCTTCATGCTCCTGCTCCACCACTCCCTTTCCTCATTATTGCCGATATCATCATAAAAGATAAAAACGATGTCATCCAATTATTCAGTTTCTCGGACAAGAGAACATACAAGTTGTCATCACTGCAGGCTCACTTGGCTGAAAGATATGCTTCATCTTCCCAAGGTTGGCTGCTGACAAACTCCCCTCGTGGACTCGTCTTGTTTAACCCCTTCTCGAAGACAAGCCATTAGAATTCATCAAAAGAACTTCGATTTTAGAGATTGGCATTTCTTCTCCACTCAATTATATCCGGATGGCCTTCTCTTCTTCAGAGAATCAAACATTAATAGATTCATAGTATATACTTTCGATTATTGGGATTCTCAACATTCTCGAATGGAGGTTGATGCAATACATCTGATCTGAATAAATGGGAGAAAGCTGTTGTGTCTAATGTTATCTTATGCGGAGAAAAGTTGTATGCATTGTATGAGGACGGGAGTCTTGCTGTGGTAGATGTTTCAAATTTACCTCCTCGTAATATTCCTCTTACTAACGAGAAGATGGAACTGAAACGAGAATATTTTCCACTAGAACAGTGGCGGCGTCAGCTAGTCAGATGGATATATGTCTTGGTGGAATCTTGTGGTGAGATATTGATGGTGATGATCAAACCCTTGAAGGAATGTCACGTTTTTAGAGCGGACTTGACCAATAAGGAGTGGGTAGAGGTGAAAGATTTAGGTGATCGGATGTTGTTCATTACTGATGCAAGTTCAGTTTCGGTTAGTGCCAGGGAAACTGGTGGCAAAGGAAATATCATCTACTATATTCCCTATACAGACAAATTTTTTGAAGGTCGGTATGTGGAATTCGATTTGAATATGAATTCGAGCATCATTCACCAAAAATTCCTGCACGTATTGGTCTTTGTCTTGCACGTATTGGTCTTTGTCTTGTCAGTCTCATACCGGTTTTTTTTTAATATTTGGATTCCATTTGATAGGGTTGTTTACGGTAGTCTTTTGGTGGGAGAATAATGCACTTTTAAAAGTTTATTTTCCTTTTCCAATTGTAGTTGACTTAGAGCGTTCATATAGTATAGTTCATATAGTAATTAATGCAATCCTTGTCATGATTTTACCAGGCCAATGCTCGGATGGAAATATGTTATTTCTTTTGTATCTCAGTTGCTTATTTAGTATTTTGGTGGATTAATGCTATCTGAGATTTTCTTTTTAATTATGTCTTTTGGTGTATGATATATGCTGATCATGGATTTGTTTATTTATTTTGGGACACGCTGGCGGTATGCATTGATTGTGATTAAGATGGGGGTTTTTGTTCTAATTTTTTTAATTTATTTTTTGAATGATAACTTTCATTAAAGCTAAACAATAGATCAATACAAAAGGCTTATACTGACCACAAGCACAGAGAAACTAACACGGAAACATAGCATAAAATCGTCATACCGTACAAACTACCCGAAGGCTAAGGGGACAAAAGTTAAAGTTGAAGCTCTTTGTGACACCGCCATCCCTAGCTTAAGATAAAGCTATTTCCTTCCAATTATACATAATTGGGTCACTAGGGCAGTCTTTGAATATAGGATTGATCTTCACCCATTGAACGACCGAGAATTTTATCTTGTCACCTAAGACCTCTTCATTAGTTTTTGTTCCTTCAAAGCACATAGCGTTCCTCTCAAACTCGCTGGTTTATTTTGGACATCATGAATAGTTATTGTATATTTTAAATTTATATTCTAAAGCGAGAAACATGGAGGAAAATATCTTTAACTCTGTAACTAATCCTCCATAGACTGATAGAGCACACGTTTCGGAGGGGTTGGGCCGGTGATGCTATCTATAGGATTATATTTAGCATAGGGTTGCTTCTTTTATAAGGATCTGGTTTCCTATTGTGGGTAGATTTCTTGCATGGCAAGATAGGTTTGGTTTTCTATATATTGGTAACTGTAGTTCATAATATAGTAGAGCACAAGAACACAATAATACGAGTTTTGGTTGTGGTTTTCAATTTCTCTCTCCCTTCTCCCTCGACACCATGTTACTTTGTTAAATGAAGGTACCTTCGACCATTGTTGTATAATTCCATTCAGCTCCTGTGAACGCTCACTACAAGCCCCTCAGGAGGTTGGACAAACATTAAGGGCCTATTTGTTTTCATATAATTGAATCTGTATGAATAATAAGATTTATTTCTAGAAGTGGTTAAAAATGAAGAAACAAAGGTAAATAAAAAAGGTCATTACCTAGTGTGGGTCCCGCTAAGCGAATTCTCGGATGGAAAGATGTTCTTTCTTTTGGATCTCAGTTGGTTCTCAGTTGCTTATGTAGTCTTTGTGGGTGGATTAATGCTTTCTCAGTTTTTTTTTTTTTTTTAATTATATCTTTCGGTGTATGATATATGATGATTAGGGATTTCTTTATTTATTTTTGGACGGGGCTGGGGTATGCTTGGATTGAAATTAAGATGGGGTTTTTGTTCTAATTTATTTTTTAGTCAGATGTCTGAGGAAGTTGAATTCTAGGACTCATGTATTATTGTTTCTTGTCATGAATCTCTGTTGTGTTCTTCAGTGCAAACAGATTTTGAAGATGGATCATTTGCTTGCTTGCAGATTGATTTTTTTATAACATTATATTTTATTGATAAAAGAGAGAAAATAACATGATAAGAAAAACAAACATTGGTTTACAAACAAGAAAACTAACAACTCAAGAAATTAAACATTAAAAGAAATGTGTAAACGAAAGACTCCTTCCCTAGCAAGAGCATCCACCATATCATTCTCTTCTCTCAAAACCTAACGAAAAGTAAACTTCATTTGAGAAGAAATAGCTTGCACCTCCTCCACCCAATATGCCGATCTCCAAGAAAAAGAGGTTTTTCCTTATCCCCGCTGAATAGTATAACAAAATCTCCTTCAATCCCAAATTCTGCAACTCACGGCAACCCACCAGCAATGCAAACATTTCAGCACCGTTTGCATCTAATGAATTAATTGGACCTGAAAAATTCTTCACAACTTTCCTTTCTCAATCACGAATAACACTACCAATTCCTCCTATACAGATTTGATGAACAAAACTACCATCAAATTTTAGATTGAAAATACCTTTTGGAGGAGAATGCCAACTAACTTTATGAACCAGTGTAGAACGTCTTCTGCCATTAAAACAAGCTGCCCATGATTTGTGAAGATCCTCCATAGGAATCCCTTTAATGCCCTACTTGCCAATTCTGAAACCGTCTAGAAAATGGGTCAAACAATTTCGTCAATTGATCTACTTTTACTTCTGAAAATTCTATTATTTCTTTCTAGCCAAATCTTCCACATAGCAGCGTAAAGAGATGACCACCACAAAATTTTAGCACTGGACATATTACCCCTATACTTCCATTGTGCAAAAAGAACCTCAATAGTTCTAGGCATAACCGAACTCATACCAAATTTACTAATAATAGCAGTCCAAACTTTATGCGCAAATGTACAATGAATCAACAAATGATTGGGCATTTCTTCGGCCTTCAAGCACATCGGACAACCATCAACAATGATAACATGTCTCCGTCTTAACTAATCCATAGTGAGGATTTTATTCAATCTCACCACCCAACAAAAAATCAAAACTCAAGGAGAAACAAGAGAATTCCAAAACTTTTGCACCCCTTCCACCCTGCCATCAGAATCAGTCAAAACCTTATAAAAAGATTTTACTGAAAAATTGCCCTTGGAAATAGGTTTCCAGATTCTTTTATACATTCTATCAACAAAAAGATAGTTCATCTCCAAGAGAGAAAGCATATTACCCAGCTTAGCAACTTCAACATCTTGCAAATCACAGCGAAAATGCAAATTCCAAACAACAGAACCTCCTAAAATTTTATAATTACCAGCTATGAAAGCATAAGGACACTTGTCCAAATTGTAAAGAGAAGGATACAAATTCTTTAAACCGGACTAACCACACCATTCATAATGCTAGAATTGGATCCTTCTCCCATCATGAACCTTATATCTAATCCAACAATCAAATTCACCTTTAACAGAAAGCACAGACTTCCAGATACCTGGAACTTTATAATGAAGATTCGAAATAGACCACCCCTCCACAATAATCTGTCTCCATAACTCTTGGACTGAATTACCCAACCTCCACAACCATTTACCAATCAACGATTTATTCATATTCTCAATATATCGAATACCTAACCTACCATGGGCAGTAGGTTTACAAACAACCTCCCATTTCACCAAATGAAATTTTCTCTTATCAATGTGATCATTCCAAAGAAAATCCCGTTGAAGCTCCTATATTATAAAACCACACTTTTAGGACATCTGAAGCAAGACAAAAAAATATATAGGAATGCTAGAAAGAACCGACTCGATAAGAGCAACCCGCCCTCCCAAAGTACCTCCCTTTCCATGTAGATAGCCTTTTCTCAAGCCTTTCCACAACCGGATCCCATAAATGTTTCTTTGGTATTCTCAAACATAAAGGCAAGCCCAGATACTTCGTTGGAAGCTGCCCTACTCTGCAGCCAAAACCAGCAACCATCAATTGAACATGACTACATGAGTGTCCTCCTTGCAAATTCCACTAAGTTCACATTTTCCGTAATTAATCTTAAGACCTGATAACATCTGGAACCATCGTAAAATATTTTTTACAGCATCAACCTACTCCATTGAAGCATCACAAAATATAACCGCATCATCTGCAAATTGCAAATGTGTTGTCTCATGGATAGAACTACTTGTAGAAAAGCATGTTATCATCCTGTGTAATTTTGCTCTCTCCATTAAAACATTAAAAGCTTCGGCTACTAAAACAAAAGGCATAGGAGAAAGAAGATCTCCTTGTCTTAATCCACGAGAACTTTTAAAATAGCCCTTAGGAGAACCATTAATCAACATAGAAAAATAGGCAGATGAAACGGAGTTATCAATCTAACCACTCCACTTCTTCCCAAGGGCCATCCAACCCATCACATATTGTGAAAAACCCCAGTCTACCATATCGTAAGCCTTCTCAAAATCCAATTTGCAAATCAAACCTGGACGATGTTGTTTGAAACGAGAATCGGTACATTCATGGGCAATAAGCACAGTATTTAATATCTGACTACCATCAACGAAAGCCCCTTGGAAAATCTGAAATAACCTCTGGAAGAACTTTTCTAAGCCGATTAGCCAAAACCTTTGCCAAGATCTTATAGAGGTACCAATCAAACTGATCGGTCTGAAATCCCTAAGCGAGATGGAACCTTTTTTCTTAGGGATTAACACTATGAATGAAGCACCCAGCTCCTTTGCTATTGCACCATTAGAATGAAATTCATTGAAGAATACAAGCAAATCACCCTCTTAACTAATTCCTAAAGTGTTGAAAAAACACTATAGGAAAAACATATGGTCCGGGCGTATGATCACCGTCCATCCCAAACACAACTGATTTTATCTCTTCTTTAGAGAAAGAAGCTTCTAGAGAAGACACGCTATGAGAAGAGAGACATTTGAAAGTAGCACCATCCAACCAAGGTTGAACTCTCCTTTCATTTGTATAAAGTTGTTAAAAAAAAAAAGAATAATCTCCCTTTCTATATCTGATTTATTCTCCTAAATTCTTCCTCTAGAATCAATAGGAGTGATCTGATTAACACATCGCCGAGCACTAGTTGTAGCATGAAAAAATCTAGTGTTAACGATCCCCTTCTTTTAACCATTTATGCCTTGAACGCTGCTTCCATTTAATTTCCTCTTGAAAAATCAACCTGCAATGTTGCTCCTGAAGCTTAGTTCTATTCCCCCTTTCATTAAAATGTAAATGCCCACCATCTTCTTTCATATTGAAGCTCTGAATCTCATCAAGGAAGAGATTTTTCTTCTCATTAATGTTGCCAACAACCTCCTTATGCCAACTTATTATTTTACCTTTCAAATATTTTAACTTTTGGGTCAATTGAAAACCCATCCATCCACCCACTTTTATTCCCCCCTCCAATGTTTGACACATTGGGAAAAATTCTTCTCGTGTAACCACATAATTTCAAATAAAAAAGGAGGACCCCAATCTTCCATACCTGACTCTAATAGAATTGGGCAATGATAAAAAAATTGGATGAGCTAAAATTCTTTGAATACTATCCGGAAAAGCATCCAACCAGTCTGGAGACACTAAGAATCGGTCCAACCGACTCATCATAGCCCCACTCAAAGGTAAATAAATGAGGTCATGTTGGCGAATCCAATCTGAAAAGTCCCTCATAGCTGAATTCATAGAACACCCTCCTTTCCTCTCATGAGGAAATCAAATAACATTGAAATCTCCTCCCAGCTCCCAAGGTTTTCTCCATTTACCTGCCACCTATGTAAGTTCCATCCAAAACCCTGCTCTATCACCAGCATTGCGTGGCCCATAAACTGAAGTAGCCACCCACTCAACATTTCTTCGAACATCACTTATAATAACAGAACTTGAAAATTTCCCTACTCATCAATCTTCTCCAGAAGGCAGCATTCCAAAGTAACAAAATTCCACCTGTTGAACCAATAGAACCCATCACAAATTGACCATTAGACCACAGGCAGAGCGAATTAATTACATGATTCTCTATAACCTCCATCTTAGTCTCCTAAATAAACACAAATTCACCCTTATAAGACTGAATCACCCATTTTATAACGGCTCTCTACGAAACAGAATTCATTCCACGAACATTCCAAGTAACTAGCTTCATAATCCAACTAACTGAACACCTAAGTCTTTCTGATCTGCCATTCGATCATAATTAATAAAAGAAGCCAGCTTATCTAATTCCCTTTGGTTCTTCATTTTTTTTTTTCTATTTTTATTGAACCCTTGTTGCTTAAAATTCCCCACCTATCCTCCTAACTTCTTCTATTCAACCGTCCATAGTAATACCCAAAATCTGGGCTATGTCAAACATCTTTTCTTCAATAATCTTATTGCATTCTCTTCTACACAATCAAAACTTGAATAATCTTCATTAGGAATAGCAACCACAGTCTTATCTTCCACCACCACCATTGCCTGAGCTTGGTTGTTTATATTATCACCATTCTGATCTTCTTCCACCAGCGAATCATCATCAATTGAAGATGAATCAGCCCATCACTTGGAACAATTGTAGCCAAGATCATGACCCCCTTCATTACATTCTCCTTTTCCTCCTCTTGACGAGATTTGTGACTTCCAGAGCTCCATCGTGACCCAGAATGAGTATCGTGATTCACCTCTTGACGAGTTTTAGCATCTTGGGTTCCTCCCAAAAGCCCATCAACAACACCAGCATTATTATTCTGAAGCCCACTCAACTTAATTTGTGGAGGCCTATTAGTTAAAGATTTTGCAAGGATAGAAAGGACTTTTTGCAAAAGACTAAAAATTCCTTTAATAGTAGTGCAGGATTAGAAACCCGATCCTTACCTACTGTGCGATGGAATCCTTTCCACTTGGTTATTGACTCCTGAAGATTAGGTACCATTGTTTGTGCCTGTAATTCCATCATCCCACCATCCTTCTCCAACACCAAATCTTTTAAATTCAAATTTCCTAGATTTTCGCCATCAGTTCCTGGAAAATCTTTCGCCGAAGAGAGAGGATCATTTTCTGGCAACTGAGAGGATCGACGGCCAGATTCCGTCAATACAGAAGATTGACGATCTTTTTCGGGCAACTCCAAGGCTTGACGATTATATATTTATTTATTAATTTTTAATGGTAACTTTCATTAAAAGAGAGAAAACGGTACATGAGAATTAAGTATTGATTATAAGTTTTAGCTATAAGGAAAAAATAAACGGGTTATGCGGGTTAAATGAGCTAACCCTATCCCAACCCGTATATTATGCGGGTCGGGTTGTGCGGGTCATATGCGGATCGGGTTGGGTTGGCTTTTGCCGGCTCTACAGAATTGATGAGGCTTGACGATTATTCCCCTATACCATAAGGCTTCGACAACTCTCCGGCCAGAACTGCTCATCTTCTTCAATGACAGATACATGGAACCTAACCCCATTGACGTCCAGCGCAATAATCTTCGGCACCGACCTCTGCGGATCTCTCCAGATGAGTAGACAAACTCTATCAATTCTCTGTTTCGTAGCTGCTGCTTCATCTATTTCCAGTTCCACACCCAAAGATTCTCCCAATCGATGGAACACCTTAGCATCCCAGGCATGCAATGGGATTCCCTCCATTCTAATCCAAGTAGGTTTAAGAGTAGGCCCTAACACCTCTGTCCATCGATCAAACCGCCAAAACAAGGGTTCATAAGTATCAGATCCCAACTGGAGCAATCATGAAAAATCATCCGATGTTATTGGCCTGATCCAAATCAACAAAAAATTGATTTGTTTTACCTCTTCATTGATATCCTTTTCCATAGTCAACCAATTTTGAATTTGTGCGTCATTGACACCCATATGTCTGGCAGTTGCAACAAAAGAATCACTAACCTCTTTCTTCAAAGCTGAAGACAGAGATTTTGCTAACTTTACCACCTTCAAATTACCTTCTTCCTCGATCCTGGTCTGGCTATCATCTTGACGGTGAGCATTCTGTCTGAATATTACCTGATCTAAAAGAGAAAGATCCTCTTTCTGAAATGGGAACTCGATGGCCTCTGCATATTTCACAAATCTGTTTGAATATTGTGCTTTCTTAACTCCAATATGTCTTCCCCCAATGAGTCTACCATTCAATCTTCGAATAGCATGATTAGGATTCCACTCCGTTTTGAAACCAACAAAACCAAATCCCCTACCAACTCCTGATACCTTTTCTTTAGGCAAGAAAACATAAAGAAACAGGCCCTGCTTCTCTGAATACTACGAACAACTCTTTACTCGTCACCGAAGGAGCCATATTTGAAACACTATCAATTCCATCCTAGCTTTGACCTCATCACAACGACAGAATTATTGGAGATTGATTACCGTGATTAGATAATCGAACTTTTAATTTTAAAGCCTCAAAATTTAATGGTTATCCAAGATATTTGCAGTAGAATCATATGGTGGTCAATGGTCAGATTAATGTCAAATTCTCATGGATAGTGGGTGAGTATTCCTGATTTTGATTCATCAAAGATGGGCCCATAATACAAGATGAAGAAAAAGAATTCAGTGAATTGTATTGCCTTAATATAAGGTAGTTATCGTAGGAAAGCTGTCAACAATAGATGACTATGATGTAATAGTTCTCCCTAAAATCTCCTAAAAGTACAGAAACTTGACGTTTGCTATGATCCTCTTTGTATATCTGTGTCGTCACACATCTGGCGCAGTCCAAATCCGCAATCGACTAATAGATCAATCTCTTCGGGGATTGATCAAACCCAAAGAAGGATTCAGCCACTAGGGCACACTCATGAATCATGATAATGAAAAAAACAATAACTGAAGAGAGAACTCTTATAACTCAAAAGATTAATTGATAATAAGCATTCCATTGCAACAAGGCCTAACATCTTTATATAGAGGAGTTGGCTTAATCCCTAAGCAATAATATTTCCTAATATCTGAATAATGCATAAAATATGAAACACACTAATATTAATCCTAAATCAATTAAAATACTTAATAAGATTCCTAAATAAGAGGATGTCCTGTTGGGCGTATGGACTAGGCCCAGTGGTTTGGCTGACCTATTTTCTGGCCTTCATCAACATCACAAGCCTACTTTGGGAAGTTCTAAAGAGAAGCTTCCTCTCTGAACTCTACCATACAACCCACAAGCAGGATATTTATAAATGCTTAGAATTTCGACTTATCAATGTTTTCATATGACCATAAATTTAATTTTTAGCATAACTTGCATGTAAACAGTAACTACTGCCTTAAAAAATTAAAACAAATCTTCTTAAAATGAACTGTAATCACAACATCTCTTCATATTCTACCTGGATGGTAATGGATCTAGGTCTAACTTTTTCTTTTTTTATTATTATTATAGAAACATTGTTTAATCTTCATAAATGCATTTCATATAATGACAAATTTAGTAATTTGCAAATAACAAGTAAGGCATTTTAGAATGAAATTGTAAATAGATACTTAGAAATTTGGCTGCTAGACCGAGGTATATGAAAATAATTTTATAAGCATTTTGTGTAGCTTGTGCCTAGATAATGTCTAATACCCATTCTGGTTTGAAATAATGACTTCAAAATTAAAATAAAATATTTTGAAAATGAATCTTAATCTTGTTATCCCTTCATATCAGATCAAATGGCTATAAATCTAGGACTCAACTTTTCTTAACATGCTAGAGACATTGTTCAATCCTCGTAACAACATTCATATAATGAATAATGATAATGGTTTGCAAAAAAATCTTATGCGGTCTTATGGACACAATACTACTTAAAGTCCTTTTATGGATTAATTGTTCCTATGAAGTTGATTTTGTGCTATGAAATGAGAAATATACTTCAATGTTTCAATTAACAGGCAATGGGCTGCTGTACTAAGGGGTCGTTTTTTTTCTTTTTTTAATTTACATATGTAATGGAATCACATGGGTAATGGATACACATAAATCATATTTGTTTGGTATTATTTTGATTCACATGTGTAAAATAACTATGTAAATGGTGTGAAACTTGGCCCTTTTTGTGCCTTAAATTTTCACACCTCAAGAGGTGTGAAAGAGATTCACATGGCACTGTTACAAGGCGGACTGCTACAATACCTCAATGAGGAGTCCGCCTTTTTTTTTTTTTTTTGGGCCCCACTTGTAACATCCGGACCATTCATTCTCTTAAGAAGCTCAAATACGGCCATGTGTCCAATTTTCAACCGTTGATGATGCATGGAGGTTGAGATATCATCAATATAATTACAGCCGTTGGATTAATCTATTGTTACTAACATACCCAGTCCGCCTTTTATGATTTCTTTAATTTTATGGGCCCCACCTGTAAAATCAGGACCGCTCATATTCTTCAGAAGCTCGAACACGGCCATGTGTCCAATTTTCAACTGTTGATGTAGCTTGGATGTTGAGATATCATCAAACAATATACAACCTATTGTTACTAACTTACCCAGTCCACCTTTTATGATTTCTTTAATGTTTTGGGCCCCACCTGTAAAATCAGGACCGTTCACATTCTTTAGAAGCTCAAGCACGACCATGTGTCCAATTTTCAACCGTTGATGTGTCTTGGATGTTGAGATATCATCAAACAATATACAACCCATTCATAGATACACATGTGAAATGTTATGCTAGTAACAAACAGTGGAATCTGATCCACATGTGAGTCATTTACCTATGCAAATGACTCACATGTGGGTCATTTACACATGTGAATCACTTTCACAAGAAACAAACGACCCCTAAAGTATTTGTGAGTGGTATGAATTGCGTAAGTGTTCTACATGGATTATTGGCGGTTAATTGGACTTGATTTTCTCTAAACTTTGTAATGTTTGTCTCCTTTGTCATTAACTTGATTATAATTCATTAATTGTTATCGTCTAATTTTCTCAACTTGATTATAAAATAATAGTGCATTTGGTGGCAGATAGATTAATCGTACATAAATCGGAAAAAGGCATGGATGTATAATGAGATGCCACATGACTTTTAAACCCAAAACACCATAGTGGATATATAAATAAGGGGTTTTTATGAAAGAAGCCTCAAATAACCCTATACCTCCAAAAGCATCCTCAAATACATGTAATGCCCACAACCATCTTATACCGCAGACTTCATTTATTTTTAGACCAAATTGCCATTCACTTTATCTCTCGGGACTTCGAGACTTGACTGCATTCGTACAGGCATGGAAGTATTTCGCTACTCGTTATTTTTGTTTCAATTCGCAAACTCGCTAGTTTATTTTGGGCATCATGAGTAGTTAATGTTTATTTTAAGTTTATATTTTAAAGCTAGAAACATGGAGGAAAATATTCTCAACTTTGTAGCTAATCCTCCATAGACTGTAGTAAAAGTAGGTTACGAATAGGGAATGGAGAGGAGCACTTTTTTTTTTCCTTCTAAAAGTAAAATGGTTTATTATTATTATTAGTATTTTTGGAGCAGAATCTCCACGGGTTGTTCTAAGAGAAGGGTCGCAGTGAGTACATTCACTATTGAATAAACTCATAATAAAATGGTTCAACTCATAATTCACAAAAATCGTTGCTTCAACTTAAGAATTATTAGTCAAACCCAACGTGCACGTATGTATCCAATTTGGGAAAACTTAACTATTGAACTCGCGAGTTGATACTCAACATCACGATTGATTCTTGATATCGTGACCTAATTATGATAATTTTCAATCATACTTGAAAGTGAGGAAAGTGAGGGAGAGCATTTTAGACTCTAAAGCAAATTCTCCACAGATTGTACTAAAAGTAGGGTTAGAATGAGTACATTAACGGTTAAACAAAAGTTACAATGGAATTATTCAACCATGACTTCACAGATTTTTTAGCTCCATGTGATAGTCATGTCCATTGGAAAGTTTCAGGTGAGGCAATGCGGGATTCTTATAAGTTTGAGCTAAATTTCTACTAATTGTAGTAAGAGTACATTCAAAATGATGAAATTATTGGAGTTTATAGAAAATATAAATCAATCTAATATGATAGATAAGCTTGATAAATGCGTGGGGGATGTTGGTGAATGGAATCAAACAGAAAACCCGAGCTCCTGAATAATGTTGGGCATATATATGGACACTAAATCCTGACCTCGCGAGTGTTATAACTGGAACTCGTGAGTCATGTCTCGAGTTCGCAAGTGTCATCTCGAAATGGTGAGAGAGAAAGTGAAGGGCACTAGGGCAGTTTGGTCTAGAAAAAATGAAGTCTACGTGATAAGATGGTTTTGGACATTACATGCATTTGAGGAAACTTTTGGCGGTATAGGAATATTCGCGGCTTTTTTTTCCATAAAAACCCCTATGAATAAATAAATAAAAGCCTCTTGATCTTTGACAGGCTTCGATGCTAAAGAAAATCCCGAAAAGCCCCTATAAATTTAGTTCCTTACTCTTCTCAAGTAATGAAAATGTCAAATGTCTTATATACTTACCATGTCTAAAAAGAAATCAAAACCACTAATCTCATATTGATGCCTAGCTTGACAAAATATATAATTCCACTTTTCTAACAATTTAGGCTCGATGTTCATAAGATCTAAACTTTTTATTTACTTACTCAAGGTTGGGTAAACATCTGTTAAAAGCCAAGTTCACATATATTGCATGAAAAATCCAAATTGAATCTTAAGATATTTGATGAGGACTTGTGATATAAATCTCTTTGACATGAGCACGACCAACACATGCTTAGTAAAGAAAGAAGATGAATTCATTATTTATCACATATATATAAACATTACATTATAGCAAAATAGTGATTTACATTTACGATATACAGTAGTCACTTGAAAATGAGAAACATAAGGGACTTTTTTGAGGTTTACTGAAAAAGCAGGGGGCATTATGACAAAAGCCCCTACATACAACTCATTGCAGAGGAAAAATATCAGTTTCCCATTTCCTCTCTTTTCGGTTCTGTTCACTTCTCATTTGCAGAACAACAAAAATACTCTCTGAATCTGCACACCTTTCCAACTTCTCTTAACAGCAGCAAAAAATCCTACTCCGAATCCATCAATGGACTCTCCCTTCATCTCAATTAAAATGTGCTCATCACTTTCCTCAAATCCTACACAGATTTTCCACGCCTTACCCTCATTTTGATCCACTTCTTCTGAAATTGTGGATTTTTTCTTGAGTTTATATACATACATATATATATATATACACACACACACACACCCACACCACGCTAAGGTTTCTAGGATATATAAATGAGCCCATATGGTTTCAATGTTCGTACATACCCCCTGCCCTTTCTTTTTAATACCTTCTATGTCCCAAGATTAGTAGACTTATGGCCACTATAAATTTGTAAAGTAAAATGACACTTTTGCCAAATCCTTTATCCAAATATGCATGATTTTAAAAGATTGAGATTTTTTTTAAAGCTTGTAATATTAACAATTACTGTAAGGGATGGCAACGGGGCAGGTTGGGTAAATCCAAACTTGCTCCGCCTTAAGTTTGTCTCATCCAAATCCAACACTCATTGTGACTGGTCACTGCCTTAAAGATTTTAAAATATACAAATGCATGAAAAATGGTGTGGTAGAACTCAAACACACAATCTTATCTTAAAAAAACTAGCAACACCCCGTGCTATGCACGGTCCACCTTGATTTTCTTGCATTGAAATCGGAACTCAGGTGGGCCACCCGACGATCCATCTGATCCGTGTATCCGAATGAGGACCTATGAGCGAGATAGTAAGTGGTGGACTCGTGCGAAGTGGGCCCTGTTTGGCTCACCATCCAGCGTTTGATCAAAGAGGGAGACCACGTGTTTTAGGAAGTAGTTAAGAAGCATGATTTTTTTTTAAAAGTTTAAGTCATTGTTTGGTCTATTCAGTTTCTTGCGTTGATACCAGGACCCAGGTGGGCCACCGGGTGACCCATCCGATCTGTGGATTCGAAGGAGGACCCACTGGAGACCCATTATGTGGTGAACCCGTGCTAGCTGGGCCCTGTTTGGCCCACCATCCAACGTCTAATCAGAAAGAGGGAGAAGACTTATTTTAGGAAGCAATTAAGAAGTGAGAATTTTTTTTTTTTATTATTTAAGTTTCAGCCATTGTTTGGGCCATACAGCTGTTCCGCTTGATTTTCTTGCATTGATACCGAGACTCATGTGGGCCATCGGATGACCCATCCGATTCGTGGATCCGAAGGAGACTCATCAGTGACCCATTAGGTGGTGGACCCGTGCGAGGTGGGCCCTGTTTGGCCAACCACCCAACGTTTGATCAGAGTGAGGGAGAGTATGTGTTTTAGGAAGTAGTTAAGAAGAGGGAATTTTTTTTTTTTTTTTTTTAAGTTTCAGTAATTGTTTTGGCCATTCAGTTTCTTGCGTTGATACCGGGACCCAGGTGGGCCACCGGATGACCCAACCGATCCATGGATCCGAAAGATGTCGCACTAGCGACCTATTAGGTGGTGGACCTGTGCTAAGTGGGCCTTGTTTGGCTCACCATCCAGCGTCTAATCAGAGAGAGGGAGATGACGTATTTTAGGAAACAGTTAAGAAGTGGGAATTTGATTTTTTTTTTTTTTAAGTTTTAGTCATTGTTTGGGCCATTCAGTTTCTTGCGTTGATACCGGGATCCAGGTGGGCCACCAGATGACCCATCCTATCCGTGGATCCGAAGGAGGACCCACCGGAGACCCATTAAGTGGTGGACCTGTGCGATGTGGGCCCTATTTGGCCCACCATCCTGCATTTGATCAGAGAGAGGGAGAGTACGTGTTTTAAGAAACAATTAAGCATTAAGAATTTGTTTTTGTTTGTTTTTTTCTTTTAAGATTCAATCATTGTTTGGGCCATTCTATTTTTTGCATTGATACCGGAACCCAGGTGGGCCACCCGATGACCCATCTAATCCGTGAATCTGAAGGAGGACCCATGGGCGACCCAGTAGGTGGTGGACCCATACAAGGTGGGCCCTGTTTGGCCCACAATCCAACGTCTAATTCGAGAAATGGAGAGTACATGTTTTAGGAAGCAGTTAATAAGCGAAAATATTTTTTTTTCTTTTTTTTAAGTTTCAATCATTGTTTGAGCTATTCAGTTTCTTGCCCAAGTAGGCTCTGCTATCGGTCCTTTTTTTTTTCTTTTTTCAAATAGTATATGTATTTGGAGTTGCAGATAAGTTACGTAGTGTATTTTTTTTTTTTAAGGAAGTTTTGTGGGTTGGTTAGCGAGAGGGGAGAGAGGGAGAGGAGATATTGACACCTGGAGCCCTGTGGTTAAACGAAGAAAAAATACATTCCCTTAGTAATATAGATGCTTTAAGTTAATAGCCCAATACTATTTGCACCATATGAATAATATTTATATTCTTAGTAATAAATAAATCTATAATATATATACGGGGCATGGCGGGTTACATCAACAAAACCAGAACCCGCCCCTTTCCAAGAAAACCAATACCAAGCCCGCTCCTAATCGGGTCGAGGTGGCTCCATTTTTAAACCCGATCTATTGCCATCCCTAATTACTATAGTACATTTAGTCGGAGAGAGTAATCCTCTATAAATCCATTTTTATTAATACGGGGGCTATTTCACTAAATCTAAATCGATCATAATAAAAATCAATAATTATACTTATAACTGACTGTAATTGATTCAGTCCGTGCACAACCCCCTATTAGATTGATGAGAGTTAAGGTGCTCACACAATAACACAGTTAAGGTCACCCAAGTCCGTGTTCGATAGACTTGGGCATTAATCCCCTAATTTAATATAGTGGGTTCCAGTTTTTGGTATGCTATAATGGACCAGCAGGTGGGCCCCACTGGATGTCCGCACAATGCACACGTGTACTTGTAAGTTCCTAATATTGCATAACCTTCATAAATTCCCAATCCAGGTTTTTGAGGCTTTGTGGCTATTAGAATATATTAAAGCCAAAGGATTATGCTTTAATTTTGAATGTCAATTGCAATTTTATCCGAAGTTATTCTTTTTTTTTTTTTTTTCAAACAGTCCACATTCTGTCCCCACTATTTATTTTATTATAATTATCTATTCTTTATCTTGTAAAACCACTCACGTACAACTCTCAGCTTTTCAAGATATCACTATTTCTTTTCTAAAAAATTCTCTTCTTACCCCGCCTCTTCTATTCCCATTCTATACTACTTAGCTCTCGTAGTAGGCTACCATTTGCCTTTGACGTTTACTTTTCTCTTATATTCTTTCTAAAATTTAGGAACAAGATTGACAGGAGATGATTGTTTGGAGGGTTTTTTCATAAGGTAATAAATTTATGAGTTATTTTTCTTTTGTTTTTATGTCCCTTTTTATGTCAATTCGATTTTCTTTGCAATTATTCGGTCTTCTTATATTGCAATGTTCTGCCTATTTTTGCTCAGCACGAGTTATTATGCTAGTCCATAATTACACGTGGGTTCACGATTTCAATTTGAAAATTGGAATACATCAAGACATCACAATGCTCTGTATTTTTTTTTTTTTGTTTTTATTTTTTTGGTAAGAGTAAAAAATAGAAAACGACACCACTAACTCAAAACAAGGCAAGAATGCCATCTAATTAATTCATCTGCCATAACTCCCCTTTTATGGGGGTAAATGGGAGGTTCCGTCCCATTAGGAACCAACTGGTCGGAACCTTTTCTCGGTCCCGATTAACAGATGGGTTCGGTTCCTTAGCCTAATTTTGGATGTAATGGGTCCAGGTCCAGTTCCGGCCCGTGGATGCACTGCCATAACTCCTGTTTTCTAGGGGTAAATATTCGGTTGACGTTACTAGTATAGGATATTGATTATACGAAATATATATGGATTTTGAGAGGTGTGCATGAGAATCAATATTCAAAGAAGAAGATGGAAGGCCTGCTTGGAATATGAAATGATTAAACAAGAAATGATCGTATCCGTATAATGTATAGACGTGTAAAGAATGACGTGGGAAAATAGCTCATGGCTTAAATAACTGAATTTATCTCTAATTATCTATATTTAAAATTATCTCCATGTATTTTTAAACTTTTTTTTTTTACTCAACCATTATTTATCTTCGTCCTAAAATCAATCTTAAGTTCTCTCATTTTCTTTCTATTGAACCTATAATCACTCATAAATTTTTAAATAATCAATAAAATTAAATACATTTTTATTTTTTGTGGCACGAGCTAAGTAGGACCCGTTGTTGCTAATTTTATGTGAAAAAAAAAAAAGAAATAAGAAAAGATAACGACACCATTAACCCCCACAAAGAAACGAATGCCACCCAATTAACTCTTTTTTTTTTCTTGGTATAAATGCTTCCCGGTTCTCCAACCAAAGGTTCGGTCCCATAGGAAACCAGATTTGGGGATCCAGTTCCGTATCCTATTTGTTTTGGATGAGGTAACCATACCCGTCTTATTTGTATTAGCATTAGCTACCCATACCCGGCTTTTTTTCATTTGCTAAGGAAGTAAATGGCAGTTACGTAATTTCCTAAAAGACAACCAGGCTACGTCTACTTTCACCGTCCGCTCTCTTTTCCATTCTTCTTCTTTTTTTTATAGGGTTTCCTGTCGCCCCTCTTCCTCTCACCAATCTACGTCTCTCTTTATTTCTCTCCCCTACTCTTCCTCGGCGTCTCTCTATTCTGCCTCTTCTATCTAACTCTTCTCTCCAACCCTCCAATGTCCAACATCCAAGAAAACCTTCCCCCGTTATCGATCGACCTCTCCTCTCTTATCTTCGTCCACATCTCCACCAGCGGTGGCTGGTTCGAACGACCGTAGCAAGACAGCATCTTCTGTCTATTGATTGGCAGTGGCAGTTAAGTTACTTCTTCTCCAGCGACTTTCGATAATTTCGAAGAGGACATTGTTCACTAACTGATTTCTTCTGATTTCACATCTACTAAACAGTCAACAGGTAGACCCTTTTTTTTTTTTTTTCTAAAGACTAATCCTTGTCTACTCATAGGCATGAAAAGAAGAAGAACTCCTCCTCGTCATAGTTGGTCACATCTTTCCCAATGCCTTCTCGAATTAATTTTGAAGCCATTAACCCTACCCGATCGTGTTCGATTTGGCTCTGTTTGCCGCTCTTGGCGCAGAGCGCAATTAGAGTGTCTTCATGCTCCTGCTCCACCACTCCCTTTCCTCATTATTGCCGATATCATAAAAGATAAAAACGATATCATCCAATTATTCAGTTTCTCGGACAAGAGAACATACAAGTTGTCACGACTGCGGGCTCACTTGGCCGAAAGATACGCTTCATCTTCCCAAGGTTGGCTGCTGACAAACTCCCCTCGCGGACTCGTCTTGTTTAACCCCTTCTCGAAGACAGCCATTAGAATTCATCAAAAGAACTTCGATTTTAGAGATTCACGTTTCATCTCCACTCAATTACATCCGGATGGCCTTCTCTTCTTCAGAGAATCAAACATTAATAGATTCATCGTATATACTTTCGATTATTGGGATGGAATGGAGGTTGATGCAATACATCTGAATAAGTGGGAGAAAGTTGTTGTGTCTAATGTCATCTTACGCGGAGATAAGTTGTATGCATTGTATGAGGACGGGAGTCTTGCAGTGGTAGATGTTTCAAATTTACCTCCTCGTAATATTCCTCTTACTAACGAGAAGATGGAACTGAAACGAGAATATTCTCCACTAGAACAATGGCGGCGTCAGCTAGTCAGACAGATATATGTGTTGGTGGAATCTTGTGGTGAGATATTGATGGTGATGATCAAACCCTTGAAGGAATGTCACGTTTTTAGAGCGGACTTGACCAATAAGGAGTGGGTAGAGGTGAAAGATTTAGGTGATCAGTTGTTGTTCATTACTGATGCGAGTTCAGTTTCGGTTAGTGCTACGGAAACTGGTGGCAAAGGAAATATCATCTACTATATTCCCTATACAGACAAATTTTTTGAAGGTCAGTATGTGGAATTCGATTTGAATACGAATTCGAGCATCATTCACCAGATTCCTGCACGTATTGGTCTTTGTCTTGTCAGTCTCATACCGGCTTATTTTTAATATTTGGGTTCCATTTGATATGGTTGTATAAGGTAGTCTTTTAGTGGGAGAATAATGCACTTTTAAAAATCTATTTTCCTTTTCCAATTGTAGTTGACTTAGAGCGTTCATATAGTAATTAATGCAATCCTTGTCATGATTTTATCAACCGAATGCTCGGATGGAAATATGTTATTTCTTTTGTATCTCAGTTGCTTATTTAGTATTTTAGTGGATTAATGCTATCTGAGCTTTTCTTTTTAATTATGTCTTTTTGTGTATGATATATGCTGATCATGGATTTGTTTATTTATTTTGGGACGGGCCGGCAGTATGCATTGATTGCGATTAAGATGGGGTTTTTGTTCTAATTTTTTTAATTTATTTTTTGAATGATAACCTTCATTAAAGCTAAACAATAGATTAGTACAAAAGGCTTATACTGACCACAAGCACAGAGAAACTAACACGGAAACATAGCATAAAATCGACATACCATGCAAACTACCCGAAGGCTAAGGGGACAAAAGTTAAAGTTGAAGCTCTTTGTGACACCGCCATCCCTAGCTTAAGAGAGCTATTTTCTTCCAATTATACATAATTGGGTCACTAGGGCAGTCTTTGAATATATGATTGATCTTCACCCATTGAACGATGGAGAATTTTATCTTGTCACCTAAGACCTCTTCATTAGTTTTTTGTTCCTTCAAAGCACATAGCGTTCCTCTCAAACTCACTAGTTTATTTTGGACATTATGAATAGTTATTGTATATTTGAAATTTATATTCTAAAGCGAGAAACATGGAGGAAAATATCCTCAACTCTGTAACTAATCCTCCATAGACTGATAGAGCACACGTTCCGGAGGGGTTGGGCCGGTGATGCTATCTAGGGTAGGATTATATTTAGCACAGGGTTGCTTCTTTTATAGGGATCTGGTTTCCTATTGTGGGTAGATTTCTTGCATGGCAAGATAGGTTTGGTTTTCTCTATATGGGTAACTGTAGTTCATAATATAGTAGAACACAAGAACACAATAATACGAGTTTTGGTTGTGGTTCTCAATTTCTCTCTCCCTTCTCCCTCGACACCATGTTACTTTGTTAAATGAAGGTTCCTTTCAAAATACTTTATGGAGCTCGCGCGTGTTATGACTCAAACTCGCGAGTCATGTCTTGAGTTCGCAAGTGTTGTCTTGAAATGGCGAGAGATAATGTGAAGGGCAGTTTGGTCCAGAAAAAATTAAGTCTACGTGATAAGATGGTTTTGGGCATTACATGCATTTGAGGAAACTTTTGGCGATATAGGGATGCTTGCGGCTTTTTTTTCCATAAAAACCCCAATGATTAAATAAATAAAAGCCTCTTGATCTTTGACAGGCTCCGATGCTTAAGAAAATCCCAAGAAGCCCCTATAAATTTAGTTCCTTACTCTTCTCAATTAATGAAAATGTCAAATGTCTTATATACTTACCATGTCTAAAAAGAGATCAAAACCATTAATCTCCTATTGATGCCTAGCTTGAAAAAATATATAATTCCACTTTTCTAACAATTTAAGTTTGATGTTCATAAGATCTAAACTTTTTATTTACTTACTCAAGGTTAGGTAAACATCTGTTAAAAGCCAAGTTCACATATATTGCATGAAAAATCCAAATTGAATCTTAAGATATTTGATGAAGACTTGTGATATAAATCTCATTGACATGAGCACGACCAACACATGCTTAGTAAAGAAAGAAGATGAATTCATTATTTATCACATAAATATAAACATTACATTATAGCAAAATTGTGATTTACATTTACGATATACAGTAATAACTTGGAAATGAGAAACATAAGGGACTTTTGTGAGGTTTACTTAAAAAGCAGGGGGCATTATGACAAAAGCCCCTACATACAACTCATTCCAGAGGAAAAATATCAGGTTCCCATTTCCTCTGTTTTGGGTTCTGTTCACTTCTCATTTGCAGAACAACAAAAATACTCTCTGAATCTGCACACCTTTCCAACTTCTCTTAACAGCAGCAAAAAAATCCTACTCCAAATCCATCAATGGACTCTCCCTTCATCTCAATCAAAATGTGCTCATCACTTTCCTCAAATCCTACACGGATTTTCCACACCTTACCCTCATTTTGATCCACTTCTTCACCCAAATCCCAGATTCTCATATCTGGCTCTGGAATACCCAACAACAGCATACATGACCACCCATCTGCATTTTCCAACAAACCCAGATCCCATACTCCCAGAGCAGCTGCAGACAGTGCTCCCCAAAATGCCAGTCCAGATAAAGAGACAGGTTCCAAGCCCAAGACCCTTCGACTAGCTGTTATTTTTGGTCTATGGTACTTCCAGAACTTCATCATTAACATTTATGACAAGAAGGCCTTAAACAGCTTCCCTTTTCTATGTCTTCTAGCCTCATTTCAGCTGCTTGCAGGGTATATCTTAATATTTTTCCTGTGGTCTTTTAATCTCCAATCCTATCCAAAGATCTCCAAGGACTTCATCTGACACGACCCGAGCCCAAGATTAAGATTAAATCCGAGATAACCCCGAGTCGCGTCGCATACTTACTCCCGTGAACTTCAATCACATAAAATTCACAAGGGATATCAATTACATAATATGCGGAATATAACAAATATATATTGCTTATGTACAAAACAAAAATTTATTTACATCATGTACAAAATTCATCACTTGCATATTTAAATAAAATGCAAGGATCAAAAGTGTGAAACGTTCCCAATTCATTCTAACTCAAAGTTTTCCTTTCAAGTTTCGTTTCAATATTATACTCATATGACATTGCTTCATTTCCACTCAACTAGTCCTTCTGGAGGAACCGGATTGCTCGTCTCCATTGGCGCTGTGGCCTCAGAAGGATCGGCATGGGCAGTTGTGCCTGTAATGCCATCAATAACACTATGAATTTGACAATTTAGCAATATATAAACAGGTACATGATTTAACATGCTAATCACATATTCAATTTGTCTAATTCAATGTTAGACCAATATCAATACAATTCATATTCACTAAGAGTCTTTATTATTTGGCAAACTACAATAGCATTTCATTTCAATTCAATTCAATTACCATCTTCCTAATAAGGAATGATTACCATCTTCCATACGGAAGGATTCATATGATGTGGGATTTATCAGTGTCCGAGCCAGGGACAACTGATATCACCACGGAGTTCTGGAACACTCTCATATAATCTGTTGCATCAGTAACAGCTCTAAAGAGCTTATAGAAATCACCATGTAGTGCCAGACTCAATGAATAACACATTAATTCCGTTAAATTACAATTCAATAAACAATTCTTTTCAATTTCAATTCAATTATGATTCATGTCGAATACCTTACAATATACAATTTAATTTACAATTTCAATTAAATAATATCAACCATTCAGGTGAAATCCTCAGTTGTTTAATGTACGTGTTATTCTCGATGCCATCACAATTTATGTGTATTTTGTACATTAAAGTCCCCTTAATTCACACCCATGGAGGCAAAACAACATTCAAAGTTATCGATAATTCTCCTTTTTACTGTCCATTAAGCTTAACAACTCTCAGTTACTTTATAATTAGTCTCAAGACTAATTTACAGACCTATTTAAACGCATAGGAAGAGCTTTTGATTCAAATAGAATTACTTTAGTTCGGACTCATTTTTGAGTCATTTGATCTATTGGAAATGTAGACCATTAGATTCTACGTTCCAAGATCTTTCCATCGATATATAGAACTCCAAAATCCAACGTACAGTTAAAAAGTTATGGCCGATTGAAAATCTGCTAAAATTAATGGTCTGCTAAGAGTTCGAACGTTCTTTTGATTCAAATAGAGTCACCTTAGTTCGGACTCATTTTTGAGTCATTTGATCGATTGGAAATGTAGACCATTAGATTCTACGTTCCAAGAGTTTTCCATCGATATATAGAACTCCAAAATCCGACGTACGGTTAAAAAGTTATGGCCAATTGAAAATCTGCCAAAATTAATGGTCTGCTAAGAGTTCGAACGTTCAGTACAAGAGTTCGAACGTTCTTGTGCAATACGTTCCAAGCCAAAAACCAGCAATGACAAGAGTTCGAACGTTCAGACAAGAGTTCGAACGTTCGAGTGCAGAATTTTCAGAACAGAACCTGGACTTTTTTCTAACCTTTCCTACTCATCTCTAGGTCTTTTCAAAGACCATTTAAACATAATTTGAGTCTCTTATATTCCATAAACAATTTATCCATCATTTATAAAATAGAAGTTGTTCACAAAAATCAAATTTAATGAATCATACAAGCCTACATACACATGAACTGATTTTCCCTGCAATAAAATTCTGGAACCTCCTGTTCCTTTCCTCAAACATCATTATATACAAAATAACACTTCTACTCCATCATCTAAACACCATATAATCAATCCATTCATTCAAATAATTCCACATCTATAAATAACATGATTCAAGAATATAATTCTCACAAAATCAAATGGAGACTACATCAATTAGCACTTAATCATTAACAAACTGATTATACTTGCCTTATAGTTGAGATAAACACAAAAACCCCATTTTCTTTCAATCTCTACTTGATCCAAAATCACCAAATCCAAACTTTAACTCCATGAAAACAACCAAAACGAACTTTTACAAACTATACATGATAAAAAGGATCTAAAGAACCTTATTAAACTCGAAATCACTACAAGTACTTACTTGTAGCTCAACAAGAGAAATCCATGACGTTTTCCTTAACTTAATCTCCAAAGAAACTTGAAGAAGATGATGAAAAAGAGATGAAAATCACGAATTCCTTTTCAAAATCACTTATACAACTTCAAAGATCGACGATCGTGGAAGAAGAATGAAGAAGGAAGCAAAAAGAAAATCCTCTGGTTTCAGTTGCTGTAGCTTCAGCTGGAACAATCGAGCAACTTCACTTGGGTTCTTTTTAACCCTTTTTACAAGGGTTCTTTTTAACCCTTTTACAAGTTGAAATTTGCACTTAAACCCCCACTTTTAATTTTATTTATAGTTTGAGTCAAATCAAGACTCACTTACTTCATTTGAAGTCAAATGAAAACATGTATGTTATGAAAATTATTATACTCATCAAGATACACACGATAGTATCGAATTTCACCACATTCGACGAAATACACTTAAAACTGTATTTACAAAAAAGTCCTTAACTTCACTACTTTGGGTCTAAAATCAACTC
The DNA here is from genome assembly GCA_003546025.1 of Camphora micrantha. Taxonomy (NCBI): domain Eukaryota; kingdom Viridiplantae; phylum Streptophyta; class Magnoliopsida; order Laurales; family Lauraceae; genus Camphora; species Camphora micrantha. The sequence continues at coordinate 75,872,109 of QPKB01000003.1, read as the reverse complement.
TATTAAATCAATCCCTTCCAAACTTGTTCATTATACTTAGTTCATCCTTCAAAAACTAATTTGACCCATATTAATCGTTAATCATCATTAAGTTGATTAATCATACTTAAATCACATCAATCTTGATTAATTAGAGTTAATCCTAATTAACTCGGGATGAGGTATAACATCATCATAGCTCTCCTTGGCCCTGCTCTCTTCCACACCATAGGCCACATCTCTGCCTGTGTTTCATTCTCCAAGGTTGCAGTCTCTCTTTTCACTCACCCGTGTCATCAAATCCTCAGAACCTGTCTTTAATGCGATCTTTCCATCCTTCCCTGGCGACTCCTACGGTCCTCCCCAATAACTGTCTGTCTCTCTATCCTCCCTATTGTTCTGGGGTGCTCTCTTGCCGCAGTTACTGTAGTTTTCTTCAATCCACGGGTTGTGGGGGGTTCTCTAATCAGCATTGTGGGTTTTGTTCTGAGGAACATATACTCCAAGAAGAGCTTGCAGAATTTCAAGGAAGTTAAGCGGTTGAATTTGTATGGATTGATTAGTATAGTGTCATTGTTTTATCTATTTCCTGTCACCATTTTTGTTGAGGGATCTCAGTGGGTAGAAGGGTATTGGTGGGCAATCGCAGTGGTCAGCAAACCGTCGACTTTCTACCTATGGGCAATTCCGTCTGGGATATTTTATCATCTCTATAAACAGTCATCTTACCAGGCTCTTGATGAGATTAGCCCTCTGACATTCTCGGTTGGGAATACAACGAAGAGGGTGGTTGTCATTGTGGGTACAATTCTGGTTTTCAGGAACCCCGTCCGGCTTTGACTGTGTTAATCTCTGCAATTGCTATCTTTGGGACTTTCTTGTATTCACTGGCTACAACTGCAAGGAAAGGTAAGAAGGATGGAAGTGGAAAAAAGAACTGATCCTGGGATTTTTCTCTGTGGTAGAACAGAACCATGTCTTTCTGGAAGAAAATTCAATAAAACTGAAATCCATTGAAGGCAAGTAAGGTGTTGAAGGAAATGGGCGTGGAAGGTTTTGGTTGTTTTGTATTCTTCTTTGGGTATATCAATCCTCTGAGATTTTTTTCATCTGTTCTCTATTTTATTTCTATTCATGTTAGAATGTCATGTGCTAGAGCGATGGTAGATTTTATCAGAACAAACATTGACAACCTCAAAATTGCGAATTTAATTTTAAAGGTTGTTTGTGTTTTATCGAGAAATGATGATTTGATCTTGTTGGAGGAAAGGTTAATCTTTAGAAGTAATGATTTTATGTTCTTAGTATTAGTGACTGCACGATATTCTCTCTCATTTTGTATGTCATGGAAGTTAGGGCCATGTGTTTTTCATATTGAGAGGCAACCAATTCATAGGCCCAATTCATTCAACTGTAAGTTCTCCTTAGATCTCATTTGCCTGTTTGTTTGCAATGGGAATTGAACATATAGGAATTTGTGGTCAAATAGGCTCCAACAATGGACTCTTAAAGGGTGAGGGGAGAAGGATATAAGGTGGAGATGTAGACGGGATCTTATTTTCCTAGGATTTGAACTATAAGGGTGATAGCTGGGAATTCGTTTCTCATCTCCCCTTGACTGATGGTAATTTTTCTTTATTTCTTTTTTCATTATTTACATTTGTTTCCTAGGGTCATTGCTTTGGTGCAATGGTATCCGTCTAGGGTGACTTGCTTTGATAATGTAGATCTCTAACCTGCGAGCAGCCACTTCGTGTGAAATTGCTAAAGGTTAGGTCTGTCTCTAATTTGAAACCCCCCCCCCCCCCCCCCCCCCCCCCCAGGACCTTACTTTAGCGGGACCTATTCTGAGTAATGACCTTTTTCACTTTGTGTAATATTGCCAAAGATTAGGTCTGGCTCTAGCTAGACCCTGGTTTGGCGGGACCCACACTGGGTAATGACCATTTTTGTTTACTCACCTTTGTTTCTTCATTTTTAACAACTTCTAGAAATAAATCTTATTATTCCTATGTTAAAAACAAAAGCTTCAAATTATAATTGGAGGTGTGACTTTCAATTCAGATGGATTTACCGCTGAAGATAAAATTGGGCGTGGACTTAAATTCCATCATGGCAAACTGCATATTGTGTGTTCATGTAAAACTTTTCTATATTTCATCTATCAAATCCGTTTTATTTCTTTTTTACTTCTGCACGTTCTGTTTGGATGTAGAAAAAACAAGTGGAGAGAAAACTGCCCACAGTACAGATTTTGAACTGTCTGACTGTATTCTCTACCTCCAATTGTAGCACCTATTCTCCTCATCGGAATGGAAGCTTTGTTTGTTTGTACTTGAAAACATTGTTAGAATTATTGAGCTTAAGTATGTACATTGTTTATTCCAGCATCAACTCGTCAAAGTTTGATCTGATCCTGCATCTAGGAGATAGGTCAAAGTTGAAATTGTACAAATCTAATAAATTCATTTATAATGAACTGTGCACTGAAGAATTTCTTGGTGGGATATTGCACCTAGGAGGATGGTCAAAGTAAGCTGTGATGCAAATCTTATAAACTCATAGTCTCATATTACACCTATTACAAAGATTAAATTAGAAGTCGGTGGTGCGAATCAATACTCTCAAAAGGATTATGAACTAGAGTTTTGATTCCTAAATAAATTACCAAGATTTCAAAGTACAGTAAAGTGCATATCATCCATCCACAACCCAACATTTCACAGAATGACGAGTAGATTATGAAGAAATCAAATCATTGTTAACTAGCCTCTTATGGCAAGTGAATCCTCGGCTCACCTTAGGTGCCGGGGATCGACACCTCCAGCACAAATTGAGCACGGTGGAATGTGTCGTGTGGCACAGCATGGAGTACGGAGAATTGAAGTGGAGCACAGCGAAGGAATGGAACAACTCCATGGATGACCATCGGGCTGATAGATTAGGCTAGTCTAAGACTACGGTAAAAGAAAAAAAAAAAAAAAAAAGCATCATTGGTTGTACAATGCGAAAGTAAGAAACAAAAATGTGGCAACTGGATTGCGTTATTGACTTTTGTTGTTGAACAAGAGACTGGTTTTGGGTCCCAAAGATAACATTAACACTGTGACACCTACCCATCCAATAGGTCTTGAAATGTAATAAGAGAAGAAGTAGGTAAGTGACAGGGATGGGGAATGATATGACAAAATGGAAGATCACAGGCCAGTGTCCCCAACTCAGCGGGTCTGGAGATTGCATTAATTGGAGTCCTCTTTGTAGACTCATAAACCATAGGTTCAGCATCCCATCCATGGATGGGCCACAACTGCTGACGCTGAAAGCTTATGATGATAGAGGCCCGGCCGGCATGAATGGGACAACTGATTAGCGATGAAAGTAGGACCTAAGAATTGGGCTAGAATTGGAGTGCGAGTCCAACATAGAGACTCGTTTCTAATTTGGGTCGAGATCATAGGTCCAAGTTCAGGTTCTAATCCATGGATCTTATAATTGGATATCCTCACACGTGTGCCCTTATCACTCGTGCCATGTGATGGGGCCAATGTTGGCCCCAGCAACCAAGCGGAAGGTAGGGGGTTGAAAGCTCTCGAGGGGCCCTACCTTTATGTAAAATCTTAAGTTCATTAGATCATTATAACCCTTTCATCGTGACTCTTAATTATATTTTAACAATTTTAAAAAGGCGCCTTTTAAAAAAAAAAAAAATTAATCTCAGGGTCAATTTTATTTGGATCGGTGTGAAATCCGTGGATCAATGATATTAGGGAGGGTGATGGGCTGGGCCTGCTCATAATGGTCCCACCTGGCAAAAAAAATTTTGCTATAGAAAAAACAACCATCTAAGATTTGAATGCTTAATGGCTTACTATTTGGCTGTGTTTGTTGCATTTATGGAATTGTAAGGTTGGCGTTTAGAACCTGCTGTTTGCGAGAATGATGTCCCACCTTGTTTTACAAATGCACATACACAACATGGTATTTTAGAAACCAGGGGCGTTTGGCATCATTTCGGGTGTATTTTTTAATTTTGTACTCAGATCAAGTTATGTCAAGACTATACTTTGCAAAATTTATTTGGCAATATTATATTAAATTACTCCGCTGAGATTACATTGTATAGAAGTTATTTTGTAACATTATAAAAGTTTTGTTCCACGGAACGGAAGTAAGAGAATCATAGGATTTTCAATCTGGGACGCAGCTTTTTATTGTTTGCACCACTCTATTATTGTTGTATATGAGACCCACCTATAGAAATTACAATGTGGCACTCACCTTTGAAAATTAAAACATAAGACCCATATTTATAGGGTTTACAATGTTGACCCACCTTTATATGAATTAGAATGTGGGGTTGCCCTTTTGTGAATGTAAATATGGGACCCACCATTAGAAATTACAACGGCGGACACACCATAAGAAATTATAATATGGGTCCACGTTTTGTGATTGTGACCGTGTGATTTACATTCATAGGATTTACAATGTGGGCCCACCTTTATATGGATTATAATGAGGGGGCATCTTTTTTGTTGATTGTGAACATAAGACTCACATTTAAAAATTACAATGTAGTACTCACATTTATAAATTAGAACATGGGTTCATATTCATAGGATTCGCAATGTACACCAACATTCGTAGGATTTATAATGTGGCTCGGCTCCACTTCCTGCGATTGTGATCATATGACCCGCCTTTAAGAATTATATATAGGGGTCACCTATTTTAAGATCATGGACACGGGACCCACCTTTAGAAATTACAACGTGGTGCCCACCTTTTGAAATTAGAATATGAGGTCTTTTAATACGGTCCCACCATTATAGGAATTATAATATGTGCCGACCTTTTGTGATTGTGACCATGCAACCCATCTTTAGGATTTATAAAGTAGAGTCATCTTTTTTGAGATTGTGAACATGGGGCCTACCTTGGGGATAAATGAGAAGATTTGAAGTCTTTAAATATTATTATTTAAAATACAAGAGATAAGTATGAAAAAAGTATGCCTGCAATTTATTCCTTAAAGAATAAAAAAAAAATTTAGCTTTCTTATGCCAGCTAGTTAGGATTTTGGGATTCGCGAGTATAAAATTCGGACACTTACCAAATATGGTTTTTTTTTTTTAGCCTCGTCTCGTGAAAACATCCAAATTAATGATGTGATGCCAAACTCACACTTCAATTCTAAGAATTTTAAAGGCGAAGAGGTTTAACCTGATTTATAAATTTTCACAGCTCGAAAAAGAAACTTGGAATCTCCTCTAATCCAACAATAAGCATGGTCCTGGTGTGGAACTACAACACAATTCTTTTTGCTCATCCACTCAAAACTAGGACTAGGTTGACTTTAGTAGCCACTGGGTTTCCTTCATTTTATCCTTTTTAAAGATCTAGTTACCGGTAAGGACTAAAAAATAGATATAAGCTCAAATGGCCTACTGCAAAATCATAAGTAAGATGGAGTAAAATTGGCCCTAATTAGATAATTGACCATAAAAGGGTTAGAAGATTGTGGGCTGGGGGGGATGGGTGGGTGGGGGGGTTTGGGAATCTAAGTAAGTTTATTCATCCAAGGGTCCTTATCTACTCGATGATGAAAGGCTCATCACTAAACTAATCAATCATCCATTTAATTAACTTTGCTTATCATTGAAAGCCATGGCCGACCCGGAAACTTTGGACAACCTCCATTACTTTAATCTCAGGTCAATTGTTTTCATTTTTATAATGAGAGAGTTATCTTGAATCTAGGGTCCGTTTAGCAGCAAAACAAAGTGAGAATTTGATACTTTTCTTCTAATCACAGGCGAGACAAATTTAGAGGTTGAAGAACTCTTTGACAATGAAACCTCATTTGTTAGTTCCTGTTTCACATCTACCTAAGAATTAAAAGATAATGCCTACTTTTTTTTTTATTATTATTTCCAAGTCAAATTGCATGTTAGCAATTCTATTGCAAGAGGTGCCAAAGCGTGACTCAGAAGTCTCCTCAAATATCAACTTCACAAACAACAATCTATACTATATAAATCCTTCAAGAAGCAACAGGAGAAGGAGAGAAAGAGAGATTCTCTCTAGAGAAAGTCACAATTAAAGTTAGTTTTATAATCCAGTTATGATATTAAGAGGCCATATCTAGCCTAGATAGTATATATAACATAAGCCACATAAATTTATGGCAGTGAGTATAAACGCTAATCTCGATCTGATTCTCAACTAAACCCTAAAATAACATATTTTTGTTGTATGAGGAAAACGTTATTGAATCAAAGAAAAAGCCAAAGCACAAACGGCAAGGACCAAGAAACTGACCTGAATGTTACCTTACCTGAATGTTCCCTGTCCAGAAATAATCTCTATTCAAAAAGTATCTAAATAACAATGTTTTAGAAATCGGATCAGCCATCAAACAGGTTAGCAAAGGCATGTCGGTTCATTTGGGTTGAACCATGACACCCACATAAATACACAATTTACTGAATACATCCTGAAAATGAGAGTTTCTGAAAAAAGTGTCTCCCCATTAAGTTCTCATCACACTTCTATAACATGTTGCCTTCAGCCAGCCAAATTAATATAGATTATGTGTAAATTCACAGCAATATAGAATAAAGTTTCCAGTTGTTTTTAATCACAATCAGCTGCAAATTTTACTTTATTTATAGTTATGTGCATTATTTTGTAATTAGCTAGGTCTAATCTCATTACCATCCACCAACATTTTTATCTGTCCTCCTGAGGATGAAATTAGACTAGTAGGATTTCAAATAAATCTAGATTTGCTTAGAAAATATTCTATCAACCATGCTACTGATTAATGAAGATGCATATCACGTGTACAACTCTATCCAATTTAGTGCATGCCTTTGAGACTTTTCGTATGACGTCCCATATGAATGCATGACAGGCATGACAATTAAGAGAAACAAAAGCATGGACAACACAAAGCATAGATTAGGAAAGACCTCAAAATTAGTCCTATAATATGATCAAATTAGCCCTTGGTTTTAGATCCATAAATAAAGTTTTATGGCGTACTTGCATCATGAAAATTATTGTGATAAAATCAAACAGTAACTTACATCGAGTTTGTCAAACTGTGGCTGGAACCAACTCTAAGGAGACGGATAGCTGGCTGTTAAGGATCAAGTTGATTCAAACTAGGGCTGGTTGCACCTTTTGAGAGCAACCATCTTTGGTCTCCCCTTTCCTTTCACCACACATGTATAGTGGAGTTTTGATTTCTCCCCCCCTTCTCTTGTAATTCCCTTTGGGCTTTCTCTCTTCTGGGGACTCTACGAGTCCTTGTTCTCTTGTTTCTCCTTTTTTTAATACAAATTACCTTTTAAGCAAAAAAAAAAAAGGTTGATCATAGGTTGACTATATGTATAAACGAAAGAACCACATGAACTAACTCAATTTATTGTTATTTGTAACATAAATAACTCAAGATAAATAGAGGATCTTATAAAAAAAACCACCTCAGATGCGAACTACACCAAATTAACCCTTTTAGTTTCTTTCGTACGGAAGTGTCCCCTTGGACGACTTTCACATCCCCATAAAACTTGAAATGGGTTTTTGTAGCCTAATCTTTTGCAGTTTATCACATCCATAATATAGTTTTTTTTTTTTTTTGTTCTTTTTTTTTTTTTTTTTTCCAGGAAAGAGCACAATAATCAAGAAAGAGAAAATGTCATATCGGATTGGAGATTAGGATTCTTTTAGATAATATGAGGATTCAAATCTTCTTCTTCTTCACACTGCAACCCCTCTAAATCTCCCCAAGTCACATCATTACTTATAGCTTCAGAAGACAAGCCGTTTCAAGGGAAAATGAAAAAAAACTCACTAGATTTGATGAAACCTAGTTTGACTTACAAACCCCATTGAGTTTGGGAAAAGATTAGAGAGCTAAGGTTTTTTGCAGTGCAAAGGACCACAGAGGATTGATATCGACGCAAGTCTCATTTCACACATAAAAAGAAAAATTAAGTGCGAGGAAAACTAAGAGAGCATTTTTTGTACTAAATCCTCGAATAAATAAATACATTGTACCTTGGTTACAGAGTGCTCACCTTGTAGCATCAGCGCATGTTTGTTTTTTTAAAAGAAGTAAATGTGTTTTAACTTTTAACTCACATATGTGCGCCTTTAAACCTATTAAAATCCATAATCATTGCTTCAGCGGGTATCAGTCAATGCATACATTAATACATCTATTGCATTTGGTTCCACATACTGGCAAGAAGAAAGGGCAATTCATCACAATCATCATCATCAAAGCCTTTCTACTAACTTGGGGTAAACTATGCGAAAGAGCAATATATATTAACCAATTTTTAGACCATGATCTATATATCCAAATTATTCAGGTCCACACACTTTCAAGTGATCAGGTGAGCAACTACCTACTTCCTCACCTGATTCATATTAGGGCCTGTATTCGATTGATCAATAGATATTGTATAATAAAAAGCTACTATTGTCATTTTAAGATTTTCGGAACTTTCTTCTTGACAAACTTTGTAAATTATTTGAAGGTTAGAGCTATGAGATTTTTTTTTTTTTTTTTTTTTAAGCAACTTAACTTGAGGAGGATTTCCTGGGTCCCTAACTGTGTGTTGGTGGAGTCAGTAGCCAACTAAAAGATTAAATTCAAAATCTACATTTTGAAAGTCAACTTTAGTTAGACTACTACCCAACCCAAGCAAAGGTGCTTGAAGTGGATGCCCCAGCCAGTGCACATGAGGGGGGGGCATTTATTTTTAACATGAGTCCTTTTATCATGATCTTCTTTTCCTTGAATGGAGTAAACGTAACACACTTCTGAAGTGAATGTGCCAATTCTAATGCCCAGCCTAGCACACACCAATTTCTGATTGCATCAAAAGTATCAAACCAGTTCCTGAACTCTAATTGTAAGCCTGCATCCCATTTGATCTCTCCTCTAGAATCAATTCATTACTTCTTTACTTTACACTAGCATGAAGCCCATGTGTGATGCACAAGTTAAGTCACGTGCGACTTGAATAATATATTAAAATTAATATTCCTTTTATATAAATTCATTTATAACAAGATAATGAAAAAAATTAAATCAACCAAAAATTATGAAAATCAAACATCTTTCTTCCTTTAATCAATGTCACCATACACATTTCATCTTAAAAACAAATGATTCGTATGCATTTCTGCTCATTTTAAATACTATATAAAAACTTTAAAAATCACCTTAATTTTTAGAGTTGGAAGACATCCCTTTGAATTGGATAACATCCACACAAATAATCCCAAGAGACAAATTTTATTGAAAAGGCACATATATATTTTTAAAAAGACACATTCACAAATGTGCTTCAAGAATGGATACATTTTATTGAAAAGGCACATATGTGTAACATTATTAAAATGGGTTAGCCCTCATAAGCTCAAGCTTAGGATAAGGTAAGTTCAAGTGTATGGTAGGGCCCACTTGAGGACCCACATGGGGATGGGGATGTGGGGGATATCAAGGACTCCTTACGATCCTCCTCTCTGCAAAAAATCAACACCAACCGTGATTTCTATCATCTCCATATAAAAGTTTAATGGTCCATAGTCCATTCGGATCGATACATAGTCGATCCAACGGTCCAGTAAATTCGGATCTGACCGAAAGTTGGTGGACATGTGCAATTTAAGGAGGTCATGTATTTGATCCAATTGGATGTACCAAAAGTAGGTCCCACAAGCATGAGCTTATATAATTTTCTCCTAAACACGAGCTTAGAAGAGCCTTCCTATTATTAAAAGGGCACATACGTGTTTTTGGAAAGACAAGTTCAAGGACCTCAAGAAACTTGATTGTTTTTTTTTTTTTTTTTTCCACAGGCACCAACTTAATTGTTTGACAAATGATGGGACCTTAAAATAAAGCTAACCTTTCACATGTACGTAGAGCCAACTTACAGCTTTTATCATTTTTCATGTGCTGGCCCTTGAGTAATCCGTTGACCACATGACAATCCCAGTGTCCCATTTGGGGCTAGACATGCGCCACCATTCACTGGACTTGGTATTTTGGTCAATATGCAAAAAAGGAAACTGGAAGGTAGTAGTATAAAAAATACGTAAATAATGCTATGTTTCATGGGCATGATCATGGCCCCCAACAAATAGATTTTAGGGATTGGCTGTGCACTAAGAAAATCTAATTTCATCAAATGGATGATGATAACCAATTGGTCTAATGCCATAAAATAGAAACTTCCCTTTGTTTATCCATATACTGTCCATTTCACAGCTGTGATCTCTTGATCAGATGGCAAAGATGTCCAATGAATCAGACTCTAGGGGTAGATCATAGATGGCGAATCCCAGATAATGAAAACTTGCAAATATAGGTATTTCAGACAGTCTGTTTGTGCCAAGCATTTTTTAGCATGGAAAGTATTTCTATTTCTATAAGGAAATTATGCTTTCACTTTACAAAAAAAAAAAAAAAAAAGGAATTATGTTTTCACTGTTATTTCGTGTAAACAATATTTCCTATTATCTTCTATTTTCCAAGATTAATGTACTTAATGTTATTATTTGTAATTTTTTTGGCAGGAAATGGAATCAAACCCAAACCTAAAAGATTCATTTTCAGCAGTTTTTTTTTTTTAAGTGCCCACAATTCACCCCAGAAAGCATTTTACAGCACAAAAAACAAAATTTGGAATCCTTAATTTCCATTTTCTAAAAAAATAATTAAATTAAAAAAAATCCATGAAAAACTCCATTCACAAACTTGCATTAAGTCTTTTGAAGTCTTATTTTATCCATCTTCGCATCTCATTGTTTTAAATTGAATTTTATCTTCGTCTAAAACACCCAAAAGTCACAATATTGAATAACCATTTTAACTTCCTTAAGTTTTTTCTTTTCGTTCTAGCACAATCAAAATGAACACAATATTGTTTTAATTATATATATTTTTTATTTTAATTATATTTTTACTCTTCAGGAAAAAAGAAACTCTTCAAAAAAAAAAAAAAAAAATGGTATAATCTGAAATGTTACTGAGTTGAGTCAGGTATATGGAAACTCTATCTAGAGATTTGATTGAGTGAAGCAAGTTAACTCTCAGCCAAAGTCAATTTAAAGGCTTTTAGTTTTAGCGTTTTGAACCTATGGGCGAGAGTCCAAACGCACCTGTAAGTGCAAAAAATGTAACACACAAGATTAAGGGGTGCCTTATAGGACTTACCCAAATGGCTGCAGAAAGCCAGGTGGTGGATGATCTCTTTGGGAAAGATAACTCGCCGGAGAACCTGAAAAGGGCAGAGGAGATCCGGTCAGAGGATCCTGGCCGTGGCAGCGCAGGGCTCTCCGATGCCTAAGTTAGTGCAGGGCCTGAGCTTAGGGTGGAGAAGAAGAGAGACAGAGTGGGAACGTATCTAGGTCTGCAACTGAGTCTGTATCTGAGTGTGTATGTTTCTGCTTTGTAATGGCGTTTTCCTCTTATATTTGTAAGGAAGAAGAGTTGACTCTTGATATTTGATGGTGGGCCCCACGTCCTACTAAGGTCTTATCAGCCCACAATGTATTAAATGCCAGTCACATGGGTCTGCTCCTGTCTTGACTTATTGGTAGCAAAAGTCCCCTTGGAAGCCACGTGTCTGGAGGGGGTACATGGCCGTCAGCGCCTGTCCCGGTTGGCAATCCTCAGCTGCAGCAGGAATGCATATCGGGGACACAGCCGAAATGCATGTTGGCTCCTCACAGCCGGAATGCATCTCGGGGGGCTTATGCGCGTTGTCGAAGTCAGCCGAGCTGGGTTGATGTCACAGCACTGGTCTCGGCTAGCGTGGCAGCCGAGGCCCCGAGATGCTATTAGCGCCTAGCCGAGGTGAAGGAGATGAAACGGGCGCCCAGCTGATGTGCCGGGATGGTGCTTCCCCAAGCAGGGACCGAACTGGATGCAGGTCGGAAGGAAAGCCTGGCCGAGGTGGGAGATATGACGCTGCCGCTGAGCTGATACGCGCCAGGGCATGACCAAGGTGGTCTCGGCCGAGCTGGAGATATGATCCCGGCTTGGCGCTTTAATACTCGAGCCGAGATGCACGCAGCCGAGATCACTGAGGATTAGGGGGTCTTAATCTTGGAGTCTTAAAATTTTCCCCACACAGTACCTAAATCCAGTCCAGCGCGCCGACGAAAAATATAAAAAGGCCACACAAACATGGCTAAAGTCCAAACTCCCAACAACCCATATTTCATAATCTTTCCTTTCCTTTCTCTTCCAACGTTGACAGCAATATATATAGAGCTGTAGTAGCCTCACACAAAGCCACGTTCCGCCACATTTTTTTATATCTCCTCATCTGTTATGTCTTATATTTATTTATTTTTTTACTCCTAAATTCTCAACTGTTATGTCATCCATGATGATAACATACAAGATTTGACAGGAAACTGCAAATTCAAATTTACTGTGATTAATAGTAAAGGTGATTTGAACAAGTTAATCTTCTATAGAGAAAAGCTAGCTGTTAGACTCGGAATATAATGAGTATGGGAAACCTGCAGACAGCCAAATGAGACCATTAAAGTTTAATTTCCTCATGTGCATGAACCTAAATTATTCTGAAACAATTCGATTAAAAGTATTATTGCTATTTTAAAATAAAAAAGTAAAACTAAATAAAGAGATTTTGACATATTAGTCCTCCTCAAATCCAATTTTCTCAATTTCATTACCAAAATTTAGATAATGTCACCAGAGTGGCTTGATGGTGGTCAACATTTTTTTTAAAAACTTTTTGTAACATATTCTATGATATCATGGGATAACCCCATAATAGCATGAGATTTCGTAACTAACAAGCAAATTCATTTTATATACAATATGAAAATGTCATTTTGTGAAAAGTAAATACACGTCTAATTACCATTTCTAAGATGTTGCATACAAGTAATGACATCATGGGACTTGATCTAGGAAAAAAATGTTATAAAAAAAATATTGAGCAACTCTTGGTGACACTATCTAATTGACTAATATTTCAAAACCACACAATTAAATCTGAAATTACAATATATACAAAACATATTATGAGAGGAAATTAGCAATGGATCCTATGGGTATAAAAGTTTACCCTCCAATCAATAGATGGATGTAACCTGAAAAAAAAAAAAAAAAAGGGGACAAGGACCACCTTTCATTCGATCAAAAGTTTTACGTCACTGTAAAGATTTACTCAAAATTATCAGTTATGTCAGGAAACCCACTGCACAATAAAGGCCGTGTGTTCAACCCCAACCAAGAAAATGCACACCTCTTTTGGAACCAAGATGGATGCTTGCCTCCATCCGGTTGGTGACCACCTCCCTGCTCTATATATGTATTCAACCCCAAGCCACCCAAGCTCAAAACCTCCCAGATCCCCCCCCCTCCCTCCCTCCCTCTCTCCCTCCCTCTCTCTCTCTCTCTCTCTCTCTCTCTCTCTCTCTCTCTCCCCATAACCCTCAAAAGCCATGAAGGTTAGAAAGGAAAGCTCCAGAATCGTGAAGCCCTCTTACGAAGGCCAACCTCCCTCGACTACTCAATCCATACCTCTCAGCGTCTTTGATAAGGTCACCTACGACACCCACATTGCCGTGGTCTACGCCTTCAAGCCACCAACACCCCCCAACACCACCATCCAAACGGGGCTGCAGAAGGTGCTTGCTGTCTACAGACAATGGGCAGGAAGGCTGGGCACTGATGACAACGGCCGCCCCGCCATCCTCCTCAACGATGAGGGCGTGCGATTTGTCGACGCCTCGGCGGACTGCACTCTGGACCAGGCCATGCCCCTCAAACCCTCCATGACTCTCCTCAGCTTCCACCCAACTCTCAAGGGAGTGGACGAGCTTGTCCAGGTCCAGATCACCCGCTTCGCCTGCGGATCCATGGTGCTCGGCTTCACGGCCCACCACCTCATCGCTGACGGCCACTCCACTAGCAACTTCCTCATCGCCTGGGGCCAAGCCTCCAGAGGACTCGACATGAGCCCACTCCCTATCCATGACCGCACCATTTTCATCCCTCACGACCCACCTCACGTCAAGTTCGAACACGAAAGAATAGAGTTCATGAGCAAGAAGCTCATCAAGGAGCACCCATATCCATACCCCAACACGGACTACTCATCAGATGGGGTGATCGTCCACAAGGTCCACTTCACGTTGGAGTTCCTGACCAAGCTCAAGGCCAAGGCTTCTGCAGGTCGAAACAGGCCATACAGCACGTTCGAGAGCCTTATCGCCCATCTGTGGAGAGCCATCACGCAGGCTCGAGGCCTAAAAGGGTTCGAGACGACCCATGTCAGGATTTCGGTGAATGGGCGCGCGAGGTTGAGCCCTCGCGTGCCAAACGAGTACTTTGGAAATCTGGTGTTGTGGGCATTCCCTCGAGCCAAGGTTAAGGAGTTGTTACAGGAGTCTCTGCGGTATGCGGCAAACCTTATCCACGATGCAGTCTCCAAGGTTAATGACGACTACTTCAAGTCGTTTATTGACTTTGCTAGCAATGAAGAGGCGGTGAAGGATTTGGTGCCAACTGCTGATATGTGCAAGTCGATGTTGTGTCCGAACTTGGAGGTTGATAGCTGGTTAAGGTTTCCTTTCTATGATTTGGATTTTGGAGGTGGGAGTCCTTACATCTTTATGCCATCTTATTTCCCTGTGGAGGGAATGCTGTTTCTACTGCCATCGTTCATTGGAGATGGGAGTATAGATGCCATCGTACCTTTATTTGAACAGGACCTGGTCACCTTCAAGAAGATATGCTACTCTCTAGATTAACCACACCAATCTCTCTCTCTCTCTCTCTCTCTCTGTCTCTCTCTCTCCCTACATGGTGCAAATGGAGGAAGGCTAGAGTCAAGTTATCAGACAGCCGATGTGGGTTATCATGGATGATCTGTTCACATGTAGCTCTGTGATTTGGTGCATCGTTGATAATGCATGGATTAGATTTGTTGGTGGGTGTCAAGGGTGAGATGTTATTTTCAATATATTGTTGTATTAAATTTTGATGAATAAGAAATAAGTCCATTGGGGCATCATAAAGAGAGAATTTTAGGGAAGAAGATACAAGATGTTCCTTGTTGTGGACTTTGATTCCTTCTAGCTATATGGCTCAAGATATGGTGAACAGAAACTAATAGGTAACGATATGAAAAAAAAAAAGGTTACAGGATAATCATCGGAATCAGCAATGATAATAGGATATACTCAAGATAATCCCCTTAATATGATACACCATTGGTCAGTCCTTGAGCCCTTGGTAGGTGAGTTGAAACCGATTTGACTCAGTTGGTTAGAGTCAGGGACTTTTCCGTAATTATGGATTTTTACATTTTGCATCATATGAATGTCATCTTGGCGTCATCGTGTGTATCTCGTTGAGCACATCGATTTTCATATTCAGCTTTACCTCATTTGGTCAACCATTGAGTTAGTGAGCCTTTATTTTACTCCTTATGATAATACTAGCAAATGGAGGGATCTTTTTATAAAAATAGAACCTTATCTCTTATAAACCCCCCTTCCATGAACCCACCACTTTCATTTCCTTTTTCCTTTCCTTTTTCTCGACTATTCTTCTTCTTCTTCTTCTCCAATTCTCTTCTCCTCTTCTTCTTCAACCACTACAGAATGAGAGTCATCTTCATCGTCACCTTCATCTCCATCTACTTGTGCTCAAGAACTTGTTTTTCCCCAAATTTGGATTTCTTCATAGGTAAAAATCAAACCCCATTCTTTTTATGCTTTTGAGTGGAAATGAAGTCAAGAGACCCATTTATAGTCATACATAACCATTCTTGGTATTTTTCATTTGGATTTGTGGTTAAGATTTGTTATTTGGGGTTTTTGTATCTATTGAGCAAAAGTTAGAGAAAAGGGCTTGGAAAGCTAATTTGAGGCAAGTATAAGCTTTAATGATTAATGCATGTGGTTTTATTTTTTGATTGGATTATCAAATTCTATTATTTTCCTTTTTACTGTGATTAGCCTCTTTGATTTTAATTAGAAAATGATTATAGTATGAGTTTGATTTTTGGGTGTTAGTAGTTTTAATTTGGAAATGTAAAGAGAAGATGGGATTAGTGATGAAGTAGTGTAGTTAAATAATCATGAAAGGCATGTGGGTGTACATGTAAATATGTGCCAGGAGAGCATTTTATCTAATGCATGTGCAGGATGTTGAAATGGATGGAATTTTTTTTACAAATGCATGTGCATGTGGAATCTTTTATACAAATGCATGTGAAATGGTAGTTTGGATGATGAGATGTGTTATTGCATGTTGAAATGTAAGTGCAGGTGGTGGGTTCTTGAAACAAAATAAAAGAGGGGAAAAGAGATGAGTCCATCGCTATAGCGAGGTGGGGTTCTTTCTTGGGTCCGGATTTTTGACCAAAAATGCTTCTTTTTGCACACTGAAGTTAACGAACACCTTATAGTATGTAATTATGAAACCAATTAGGATTTTGGACTCCTAGGAATTTATAGGACCCTAGAAAATGGCACATTTGACAAGATCAACGGACCAATGGTAATTAATCACGTGAGAGATTATTGAGGCTAAGATCATCTCATGTGAATTTTATATTTTGCCTAACACTTTGTCATGGATGAAGCTCAAAGAACCCGATATACTACACTTATACAAAGTGGCACCAAATTAAAGATAGCCATACACCGAATCTCCAAACTTCATTGTGTGAGAATGTGAAGGACGAGAACCTAGTAAATGACCCTTGATTCTTCTTAATCAATGCATGTGCATATTGAGATTTATTTTCCATTCACATTCCAAACTCTAAATAATGACTTATATGCATACATTGTTTCGTTTCTATTCATTATACTTGTATGGTTATACGATATTCAATTGAAATTCGAGATGAGTAAGTTTATGTGAGAAATATTCTGGATATTAATGATTCGATTCGATTCAAGTAAAAATAATCTTACTCACGTGTGTACTTATTTGACTCGATTGGTCTGGCACTACTGAGCTTCGACCTCGTGATATCCGACGAGGTTAAACTTGGTTTAGTTATTCGAGATTACTGCAATAGATCATCTGGAGCACCGGAACTCCAGAACCGAGCAGCCAGCTAGCTTTTAGCCGAGCCGCTGGTGACATACCAACTAGATTCGCTCTCTATTTGAGAGGATGTGCTTAATGTAGTAGCCAACTACTATGTTTTATTCCTCATTGATTCGTAAGGCATAAATTATTCGATTTTGGCACAATTGCCTAGTTATTACTTGATATTGACATCTTTTAATCAATTGTCTATAAATTCAATTTGATACATCATGTGATTTATTATTAATGCCTATATTTGCCAAATTATCGTATTCATGATGCTATTCTTGGTGTCACAGTCGCAGGTGCAGCTCCCTATCCTGAAGAAGCTCAGGAGGGAGAGGAGGTTACCCAAGAAGTACCTCCAGGACTAGAGGAGTGGCCAGAGCCAGGGGCCGTATTGATTCTTCTCCCCAAAGTACGCTGTATTCTTTTGAAGGCTTCTTTAGGGTGTGGCTAGCCCCTTTTTGTGTGGGCCACCCTTAGTGGGTAGTTATTCTTTTGATCATAATTTTTGTAGTGTTGTTTAGGGTTCTTTTTACACCCTCTCTTATAAATAATGTATATAATTATATAATTCTTTTGTATTAAATTTGAACAGCGATTTGGACTGAATGGGAAATAATACCCTTCGTATGTGAATTACAGCTTCCGCTATGATTTAAATGTCATTGATATGTTCTAGTGAGCCAGACTCACGTGTGAAAAAGTTATTTTTTTCTCCTTCGTGTGTTGTATTTGGCTCGAGACAGGTACAGCATTACGGGAGTACGTGTGTCGCACCTCGGGGATTATCCTAGGCCATGGTGATTCGGGATCGGGATGTGACAATATGTCTATCAGCAGTTAAAAAAGATGAATCAAGAGTTTTCCAAGAATAACTATCACCCTTGTAATTGAATGAAGGGAAGATAGAGAAATGAATACACAACTGTCACCCTAGTAATTCAAAGTTAAGGTCCCATCTCTGTCTCTACCTTATATATACCATTCATCCCTCATCTCTTTAATAATTTCTCTGTATTCTACACAAACAAATAGACCCTAAATGATGGTGTATCGAAATGATTTGCTCTGCGACTCCTGACCACATAATGTTTTTGCTAATACTGTCCCAACCTCATATGGATTTTTGTCATTGAGAATGACATTGATGAAAGGGTATCTTTAGAATTAAGGGTCATGGAAAGAATGGGCCCCATCAGGTTATTCTAATTTCTAATGCAGTAGGAGAGGTTTTGATGTAAGAAATAATGCTACTACGTGGGTTGCATGCTTCGTATCTTAGTCAATCAGGTCATGTATATATTCATGCATATCTGAGGACTAGAGAGGTTAGGTGAATGAATGTGGTCTTCGGATTCTCTACGTTTCTCTTTCCCTTCAAAATACTGCAAATTGCAACCTCGTCTCCGCGTCTACTAAACAAAACAAAGTCAAAGCTCTCAAGTTTTCTGATTGGTCATGTGGTACCTACCTAGTAGCCACATGAGAAGAAATTATAAGAAAAGGTTAGTGTGTTTGTCGTCTTTCATTCCACTTGCTTCATGTATCAGAAGAAAAGTAAGTCATGTTGTTGTTTCTAGTCACCACCAACCACCTATAAACAAATGTGCAGGGATTTGTATATGAGGCATTCCCTGCTTCACATCAGCATCCACTTGGTTTCAACTTAGATCTGAAGTGAAGCTGAAATGAGGAGGAAATATTGAAACTGAAATCTGACTCAGCATCTATCATCTACAAATAATGGGGATCCTCCGAAGTGTAAACCCTTGAGAGATTCTAAGTTGAATTAAGGAGTGTTCTGAAAAAAAAAAAAAAAAAAAAAGTTTAAAGGAGTGGAACTCTATAAAGGGGCCCATCTATTGAGATCCAAACCCTTTACGTATATGGGGTATTTTCAAATTTTACATTAATCGTAATTTTTTTTTCCTCGATCCGTTGGATTTACTCTTTGATAAAATAAAAAACAAAAAAAAAAAAAAAAAAAAACATGATTAACACAATCTACTATGCTAATTTGTGGTAAGTGATACGGCTTATGTTGAATCATGTTGACTCATGTGATAATCACATACTTATGCATGTCTATTATCATATCAATCAGCCTATTCAATTGTGGAACAAACTTTTATTGAAATAAAATTTAAGAATATCACATATACATAGAGGACAGTTATTTTAAACGATTTGAATTTTAATTGGTAGCCGGTTTGACAGGGAAATATGAAATTTTCCTAAAAACACTCTGCTGTAATTCTCTTGGAGGCCGGTTTGACAGGGCCTATAAAGCCAAGGGCCGGCACAACTCTAGTCCACACATTAGAAGATTTAAAAAAAAAAAAAAAAAAGTCCACATTGGGGTAAGTATGATCTGATTTTTTTAGGCCTTTCAGGGGAGGGGGTATTCGGTCTCGAGTTTTTTATTCAAAGTCAGCACCCAAACAGACGGACCAGACTCACCTGCTGCAAGTCTGGGATTAGGTCCAAAACAGAAGTTCACGTCATGAGTCGACCCGTTTGGAAGTGGCTATGCTTAAGTTTGTCCGTTCGCATGCTGAAAGCTTATCCGTGTTTGATATCTTGTGCCCTTTACTTTTAACTCCCCCCTCTTATTCTCTCTCATGATTTGACCCTTAATCTTATTCTGTTTCACCTCTCAAGGCAAACAAACATGCCCAAAATTCATATTCAAGTAAGTGGTTTTAGGACCAGCTATAAATTTTACCCAAAAAAAAGGTCCACCTATGAATTTATTAAAAACATAGTAAAAAAATCACAAATATCCCTTACTATGTGACATATTTTTTATGTTATGATTGTTTATTTGGTATGCTCTTCTTATTCTAAGTCGTTGAATGACTCAAACTCATGCACTCTCTATCTCCTAAGAAGGAAAATTTGCTACCCCTAACCATGATTCACAGTCAAGCCACCACCTTCCACCCACTCAACATACACACTAACCAAACACAGCACCTCAGCCATTCACTCATCTCCATCATCACTGATCTCATCTCCTCCCCACACATAACCATCATCCACCTTCATCACAGCAGCCTCTACACTAATTAAATTGCACTATAAAAGCTGATCCCACTATAAGATTGCAGACATGATTGGAAGTTGGTCCCACTATAAGATTGCATACTTGATCGGCATTATAATTATATAGCATAATTTCAAGAACAAGATTTGAACATTCCATTTATTCCGGTCCCAATTCCCAAACCTAGATAAATAGCCCGGCAGGTCATGAAACGGTGGACACCATTTGAGACCTCACAAATCATTGGACATGATCTCTAATGATCGAATAAGACAAGAAGAAAGAAAATGAGGTATGAACAGTAGGTCAAGATTAAGAGAAATTAAGAGAGAATAAATGATTGCTTAGTTGATTGGCAACCCAGCATCTTACCCGACTGCCCAAGCCCAAGGATTGACCCTTGAAATGCCACTCTTGCCACTTAAATGGGCTTCTTTTCGCACTTGTGTGGGCTTTACTTCCCATGTGTGTGGGCTTTGTCTTCTCATATATGGGGCTCTCTGGGGCTCCAACCCCCTTGGTTGGGGTTTAAAAAAAAAAAAAAAAAAACCATTACCTAATTTTGGTGCAGGGGAGATGCGTGGATTGAGATCTATGATCTTGCAACGGAAGCCATCTATTTGATTCAACTGAAGATAGTAAAATGTTAGTGAGAAGGAAAAACGAGAAGGGTAGAAGCGAGAATGAGAGAGACGAAGATCATTACGTTTTATGGGCTTTCAATATGAAATAAAGTTGAAACTATTTGAATAAACACACAAACATTAAATTTTATTTATATAAAATCTTAATTATTTTAAGTTTTATATGTTATTTATATAAAAAAAAAATCAACCTTTTTTAGACAAATTTGGTGCTATGTTATCCTGAGTGGGCCTCTTGCTGTGCCGTGCCAAGGACCAGGCACCATGGCCCAGCATGGCACGGCCAAGGCCCTGGGCCATTCCGTGCGACACCATAGCCCAAGACCCCCTGGCCAGCACGGCCCACGCGGGTGCTATCAATTGGCCGTTCCGGGCTGAGCCGTGCCTGGGCTACCCAGCCCAATTTTCACCTATTACACCCTGACCCAATTTAACATTGATTACTACTAATTAAGTGAGTCTTAGCTAAATTAATTTTGCCTAGTTGCTAATTATAGTATTTAAGGTTGATTGAACCCTACAGGCTAAGTTAGATGAGTTTTGGGCCTTGAATATGTGAGTTGGAATAGAATTGACTCAATTGAGTTGCGTCAAGGACTTTTTCGTAATTATAGATTTTAGCGTTTTGCATCATTTGCACGTCATGCATATTGGCACCATCGCGTGTGTTTTGACGAGTACATCGATTTTCGTATTAGACTCTTCTTCGTTTGATAAACCATTGACTAATTGGACCCCCATTTGACTTAAAACTAAAATATCCTAATTATGTGGACTTCTTTGCAAAAATCCCTTTATATAATTAACTTCAACCCTTCCTTTTCATTTCTTTCCATCCCTCCTCTCTTACTCTTCTCCTTCTCCTTCTCCATTTCTATTCTCCTCTCTTACTCTTCTTCTTCTCCTTCTCAATCATCAACAGAGCTTGTGCATGTGCCTTGGAAGCTAGGAATTGGAGCTAGCCTCATTTTCTTCATCCTCTTCTCTCCATTGTTAGCAAGAAAACCACCTTCACCCTTTTCTATTCTCCCAAATTCAGAATTCTTGATTTAGAGGTAAACACCAAGCCCTTTTGCTTAGGTTTTTAAGTTGAAAAAGAGTCAAAAGACTCATAGTTGATATTGCATGCATATTTATCCTATTTCCCATGTATCATTGTTTTTAGGGTTTGAATATTTTGGGGGTTTTTAAGTTCTTTGAGCCAAGAGTGTTTAGGAGAGTTGGAAAGCTCTCAAATAGAGGCAAGTATAAGCATGATTTGGATTTATATATTGTTTATTTTCATTGATTCAATGAGATTCTTCTTCTTGATTTTATTCTCAATAAATGAATGGGTTGATGGATGAATAGGACTGAATATGGAAATAAAATGAAATGATGGTGTTTATGTGGTGAATGGGAGTATGGAGGCTCTTTTATGCAGGTTTTGTAGTGGTAGAGGAGATAAGTTTCGATGGGAGAAGAAGTGAATGAGAATCTTGTATTCAAGAGTTCTAGACAGTTCGCTCGAGCGAACCTTCATTTGACACTTGGGTCGAGCGAATATAAAGAACGCTCGGACGCCCATCTCTCTGGACGGGGTCCGTTCGAGCGAACATGGGTTCACTAGAGCGACCACACCCCCTGAAGACCTCGCTCAAGCGAATGAATATATCACGCAAGGAACCAACATTCTGGATAGGGTCTGCTTGAGCGAACTAGGGTCCGCTCGAGCGTACCTAAAACTGAAACTTGGCCTTTTTTCTGACCCAATTTTGGGTGAATTACCACCCTTAACTTATGATAAACCACTTTAATTTTCCCTAATAGATAATTAGGGTGTTTACCGTACTTCCATAGGACTTTTAGGAATTTTGAGACCTTATGACTATAAAATGGAACCGATGACCATTTCACTGGTCCAACGGCACAAGTTAGTCTAACATTATGCCATAAATATTAGTTTGGAAATTCAATGTACCTTTCAATTATAGTGACACCTAACAAAGTAATAATATAGAAACTTACCCCCGATTTAAAAAAAACTTGGAATATCCCCTGAATGGAATATTAAATTCTGGAAGGTCAGGTGGGTTAATCCTAACCCCACTTATTTTTTCATGGGCCAGGAGGCCAAACCCACATTTTCAGCGGGGGTCGAATTTGATAGGTCAAATACGGGGCAGGGCTAGGTTCGGGTGCAAATTTTGCCAATAGTAAAAAAGAGTGCCTTTATTTTATTTTTACCTCAGTCCTTTCTCCATCTTGAAATTACAGCCCCCCTGGGCCCTGCCGACACAGATTCAGATTTCCGATCGCATCAAAGTATCAAATAATAACTGCAACTCATTTCTCTCATGCAAAATCAATCGATTCATTACTACTTCAAAGATAATATAATTTATCTCTAGAACATTTCAGCTCAAATTGATTGTCTGACAAGAGATGGGACTGGGAGCTTAAATTAAAATTTAAAGCAGACCTTTCACATGTTCATCGTTTTGTCACGTGCGACCTTCATAGCTTTGTCCCCATGGCACAAGATCCATCGCTCTTGCTCTCACTAAGAGATGCCAGAGCTTTAAAAAATATTTAGTTGTTTGTCGTTTTGTGAGAAATATGTGGAATATAGGCTAACAAAAGTTTTGTGAAATCACATTTTACAGCACCAAACAACAGAAATTGAAAATAAGAATGAAATCTTTAATTTCTATTTTCTTTAGAAAAGAAAAGTGAGGTTCCATGAAAAATGACCCACGCAAACATGCCCATAAGTCTTTTGAAATTCTCTTATATCCATCCTTGTGTTATATTCTTTTAAATTAGATGTTATCATTCCCTAACCATGGCCCGGAGCCAATCAGATTTATAGTGCCATTTCAATTGACTATGGGACTAATGGATGAAAATCATTTTTTTTAATTTTAAAACTGTTGAATTTGTGGGATTATGGGATTGATTTGAAATTTAATATACGAGACAAACATTTCAAGAAAAAAATAATTTATTTTAAAACTGTTAAACTTGTGGGATTATGGGATTGACTTGAAATCTAAACTACGAGACAACATCAAAATCTTAACTACATCTCTTTTTCAAGGAAATAAGAAAACTAAATCTCAAACAATTCACTGTCACGAAAAATCCCGTCCGTCCATCAAAAATGTTATTATTTTCTTCATAATAATTAGTAGAACAAGTAGAATTAGATAAACTGAAATTAGAAGAAATACAAATCTAATCGGAGAAAATTGGCAATGGATCCTATTGATGGAAAAAACTTACCCATTAACCAGCGGTAGGATGAGGATGAGGATCTAACCCAAAAACACTTACGAGGACCACCTTTGATTTTATCATGAGTTTTACATTATTATAGGATTTCCTCAAATTATAGGTTTACTTGGGAAACCGAATATGAAATATTGGAGTGTTAACTCTCTTTGGAAAAACCAAAAAAGATTTGCAAACTATCTACGGGACCATGTTGAATACTTGACAAGTATGAGGATCGACGGATGGATGTGGACTTAATGAGATCGTGGATCGTGAAACAAAGTGGCTAATGGGCCACATTCGCATTGTTGAGTATGCAATTCACCTCTTGGGCAGTGCAACAAAAGTATGGGAATTTGACATATTAATCCCCCTTACGCCCAGCATCCCCAATTTCATTAATGTATTTTTTCTTTACTTTACTATCGTATGATCCAAATGTAAAAAGTTGAAAAATCGTACATTTAAAAATATAGACCGTCTTGTGGACCTGAGTCAAACGACTCGAGAGACGGTAATAGATTTTCAATTATCAAATTGGGGGAAGAGGTTTAAGGGGAATTAATATGTATAATCCCACTAAATTCATGTAACTCCGGTCTGTGGATCATGGTGAGCTCGATCTTAAATTAGGGGCAAGTACAGATATGCGTGTAGTAAACTAGTAAATGGAAGGTAGGCCTCTTGTTTGTTTCATACAATTTGCATTTTTCTTATTATATATCCATGATAATGGTGTTGTGGGAATTGGGGTTCTTCAAATCAGCCCAGGTCAACAAAATCCTTACAATCATCATTTTCTGCTATCCATCCGGCTGGTGTTGATGGTTTCTTTACCCTATATATATGAAGCAACCAAGCCTCCCAAAAGGCATCTCTCTCTCTCTCTCTCTCTCTCTCTCTCTCTAAAAAGCATCCAAAACCCAAACTTTCTCAAGCCTCTTGTTGCCTCTCCAGCAGCTCCTACTCTTGATATATAACCTACAAAACCATGGACGTGCAAAGGGAAAGCTCTATGATCTTGAAGCCCATTTACGAAGGCAACCCTCCCTCAACTACTGCCTCCGTTCCTCTTAGTGTGTTCGATAAGGCCAGCTATGACACCCACATTGCGGTCATCTATGCCTTCAAGTCACCAACACCCCCCAATAGCAACTTACAAACAGGGCTGCAAAAGGTGTTGGCCGTCTACAGAGAATGGGCAGGGAGGCTAGGGATCGATGACAAAGGCCGCCCGGCCATTCTCCTCAATGACGAGGGTGTGCGCTTCGTCGAGGCATCGGCCGACTGCGCACTCGACCAGGCCATGCCCCTCAAACCCTCGAAAGATGTGCTCAACTTCCACCCCTCCCTCAAGGGCGTGGAAGAGCTTCTCCAGGTGCAGCTCACCCGCTTCGCATGCGGCTCCATGGTGTTAGGCTTCTCAACCAATCACATTGTTGCAGACGGGCATGCAACCAGCAACTTCCTCGTCGCTTGGGGCCGAGCCTGCAGAGGCCTCGACATAGGCCCACTCCCTCTTCTCGACCGGACCATCTTCACCCCGCGTGACCCGCCCTGTGTCGAGTTCGAACACCAAAGAATAGAGTTCAAGAGCAAAAAAATTATCAACGGGCACCCATATCCGTCCCCCAACTCGGATTACTCATCAGATGGGGTGATCGTCCACAAGGCCCACTTCACATTGGAGTTCCTGACCAAGCTCAAGGCCAAGGCTTCTGCAGGTCGAACCAGGCCATACAGCACGTTCGAGAGCCTGGTGGCCCATCTGTGGAGAGCCATCACCAAGGCTCGCGGCCTAAACGGTTTCGAGACGACCCAAGTGAGGATTTCTGTTAATGGGCGTCAGAGGATGAACCCTCGCGTGCCATATGAATACTTTGGTAATGTGGTGTTGTGGGCTTTTGCTGGAGCCAAAGTGAAGGAACTTTTGCACGAGCCAGTGCAATACGCAGCGAAGCGCATACACGATGCGGTCTCAAAGGTCAATGACGATTACTTCAAGTCGTTTATCGACTTTGCCAGTGACGAGGAGAAGATGAAGGATCTCACTAATGCAGATGAGGAGAGCGTGGTGCTGTATCCGAACGTTGACGTTGAGAGCTGGTTGAGGTTTCCTTTTTATGATTTGAATTTTGGAGGTGGGGCACCATACATCTTTTTGCCATCTTATCTTCCTGTGCAGGGGATGTTGATTCTCCTCCCTTCCTTCATTGGAGATGGGAGTATAGATGCCATCGTACCCTTGTTTGATTTGAAAAGAGCCTTGTCACCTTCAAAAGCATATGCTACTCTCTCGACTAGCTAGAGTTGACTTTTCCCCTCTCTCTCTCTCTCTCTCTCTCTCTCTCTCACTCATATGATACTTACCCAAATGGAGGAGGGTTAATCTTATCATCAAACGGCAGATATGAGGATCAGGGCATTCATTAATGTTGTAGTTCTAGGGCATGATGTTGTTGTTAATATATTGTTGTATTGTATTTTGATGAATAAGAAATCTATTGTGTTTATTGTGGCATCATAAAGAGATAATTTTGCCAAAAAAAACAAACAAACAAAGTAACAAAGGTTCTAGGATAACCATCTTAATCAGTAATGACAACATAATGTACTAAAATTTATCTTCTTAATATGATAATGACCATGTCAAATAAGCAGTGATATGGAAAAATGTTGTGAATCTTTAAATCGTGTAAGGTAGACCCCATATATTCTAACAACTTAACAGGTGCATATTTTGATAAGTTTCCCTAACATGCTTTACCAGGAATACATCTCTTCAGATTTTCTTATCATGTTTAGTTTCTAATTGTGTATAAATATTATTTTGTACAATGTAAAAATATGATCGAAAAATATTTTAATTCGATCTCACCTTTTGAAAGAGAGTAATTAGTGTTGGCAAAATCATTCTTCTTCCTTGACCGAAATGTGTTGGGCTGGGAGCTTTTCTTTTTCAATTAGCACAAGTAGAGAGGTTTAGAGATCGAGAGCACATGCAATAAGCCAAAGTGAAGGAAATTTACAGAAGCATTCTGCAATACGCGGTCGAGCTCATACACGATGTGGTCTCCAGTAACGAGGATGAGAAGAACATGGTGTTGTATCCGAACATGGACGTTGGTGTTGGGTTTGTACAACCAAAGTCCCACATCGGCTAGAAATGGGAAAGATCATGGGCATATAAGTTGGACTAAGTACTCCATTGGTGTGAGGCCTTTTGGGTAGAGCCCAAGAACAAATCCATGAGGGCTTAGGCCCAAAGTGGACAATATCATACCAATGTGGAGTTTGTAATGGTCTATAGTTCCCAACAAGTGGTATCAGAGCGCCCAGGTCCAGACTTAGCCAGGAGAATCCTCGAACCACCGAACAAAGGTGGTGGGCCTCGGTGATGCGCAAGTAAAGCGCGGTACTCACGATTGGTGGATCCGTGATAAAAGCTCTCGAGTTGGCTCTTCTCGATGGAGCTGACGGATGGATGATCGTTTGAGGGGAGGCCCGGTAAAAATATCCAAAGAGATATGGTCCTTTGTTTGAGGGGAGGATTGTTGGGTTTGTACAACCAAAGTCCCACATCGGCTAGAAATGGGAAAGATCATGGGCATATAAGTTGGACTAAGTACTCCATTGGTATGAGGCCTTTTGGATAGAGTCCAAGAGCAAATCCATGAGGGCTTAGGCCCAAAGTGGACAATATCATACCAATGTGGAGTTTGTAATGGTCTATAGTTCCCAACAGTTGGTTCATATGTGAATATGGACGGTTAGATTTTCATTATCAAATGGCAGATATGGGCTAAAATCAAATGCATATGGGCCGTAGGATTAGGGTTATAATTGGGTACTGATCTGTTCATGTATAGCTGTGTGATATATATGTCATGTCTATGATGATAGTTGGTGTGTCTCTGGTGTGTGATGTTGCTATGAATATATTGGTGTTATTAATTTTGATGAATAAGAAATCTAATAAGTACATTATGGCATCATCAAGAGACTCTTTTTTTTTTTTTTTTTTTTTTTGTTTGCACTTCTCCTTGTGAAGTTTCATCCCCTTTATGTAGCTCCAAAATAGAGAATACAATCACATCAACCAACTTGAAAAAAAAATGCTTATAGGATACTCTTCTCTATAAATAATGAGGACTCGATCTAGCTACTAAACATAATCTTCTACCAAGTAAAAATGGCCAGGCTTAAGTTTGCCCATCGAAAGCCGTTTTGAAAATTTAGATCCAAATAAGTGCTTTGGGGACTTGCTATAAATTTCACACAAAAAAGGACCTGCTGTAAATCTATTAAAAAGACATAAAAAAATCATAAATAGCCCTTTATATGTGGCATATATACATTTTATTTCAAGATTGTTTTATTTGGTATGTTTTCTTTTTCCTTTAGAGGACTCAAACTAATGTGCACTATCTATTGACTAAGGAAATAGGAAAGAAATAAAAGAAATCAAAATTTGAGACCGCATGGTGTTAGGGGTGAACCTAGGTACAAGGGGTTGGGGCCATACCTAAGAAAAGTTTAAAATTTTCAAAAAACCCTTGCAAATTCTAAAAATTATTTTTTTTTAACACATTTACCCCTTCCACCAATATTTCTTTTACATAGAGTGCCCCCCTTTACATAGAGCGCCCGAGCGCGCGCCCCCTCCCCCCCCAAAAAAAAAAATCAAAAGTCCTAGGTCCGCCCTTGCATTGGTGTTTCATTAACTCTCATTCTCAATTTTTTTTTATTTATAGTAGAGTTTACACACTATTCAGATTGATGGATATAAATCGGGCCTATTTTTTAGCCACAATTCCTCCATCGTTCCTTCAATGGTCTAACTACAAGTGTTGGATTCATAGGATTTCTGTTAAAAATAAAATAAAATAAGGGAGAACTTCAAAAAAGTCCTTAAGTTTCAGCCTTATTTCAAAAAATGACACAAATTTCAAAAATTTTCAAATTAGTCCCTAAGTTCTTAGAAAGTTTTCAAGTAAAGACATCCATCTATTTAAAGTTATTTTTCGGTAATTTTTTTTCCTTTTTTTTAAATACTCAAATTATCATTCATTGTAATAAAACTCTCATTCATTTCCTCTATATTTTCTTCATTTCCCTTGCTGGTATCCTCACGATAATTAAGGACACCCTGTATTCCCTCAGTGATTGACTGCATGTAGTGGCTACCGAAACCATGTCATGACTTTAAATGAAGGGCAAGTTTGGTATTTTTAAAATATTGAGGAAAAAAGTCACCATAAAATATATTTAAATGGCCAGATGTCCTTAATTGATAATTCACTGGAAAGGTTAAGAACTAATCTGAAAAGTTTCTAAACTTGTATCCTTTTTTTTGAAATAAGACAAAAACTTAAGACTATATTTAAATTTTTTTCCTTAAAAATAAAAGGGGAATTAAAAATAACATAAAATAACATTCAATTCGGGCTTTCTCTGCTCACTTTGAGTTCGCCAACTTTATGTCGCCAGTTAGAAAAGGCTACAGAATAAATGTATGTACGTACTGCGTTCCGATTTCAGTCGATAAGATCAAATAATATTAATATGCACATATGATATTAATGCACATGTGATGAGGACAAGAGAATAAAATAGTTTCATCATCCAAAGTCTAAGCGTTGATATATTCATAAAAGGATTAAGATTGGTGCACCTTGCCGTGTACTGGACCGCGTATACTAGACAAGGTCACGCTCTTTAACTCTTTTTTAATTGGTCATACGTTATTGTGCCTGGACTTTTAAGTCCACGTGATGCATGTTTTAAAAGCCAAATGAGCCATTTTGTTGATTGTAGGCACCACGACCCAGCAGCGGAGCCAGGCTCCTCGAAGGGAGAATTCACAGGGGGAGTTACCTTGCCGAGAGAGGTGTTATGAGACACCAAACACATTGATTGTTGAATAGCATTGGTATGTTTTAGTCAACAAACATGTCCACGGATCAACCCTTAGGCCCCATTCTTTTATTAGAATTCATAAAATTCATGTCTGATGGTTATTTGGGAATTTCAAATGCTAGTATTTGAAATGTTGCTAAATTCTAGAATTCTAAATCCGTTGTTTCATTCATGGCCTGAATTCTTGCTTAGGCTCCCGGAATGCCGTCGTCTCTCTTTCGAAATTCCTGTGCCAAGTGAGATTTCCAAATCCTCCTTATTAAAGTAATTTTTTAAATGCTGAGTTTTTTAGAATTTCAAATGCCTGGAATTTCAAATGCTCAGGAATTCTAGTAATGAAACACAGAATTCCAGACAGGAATTTTGAATTTCCAGACAGGCTGAATTCCTGTCAGGAATTCTAGTAAAAGAACGGGGCTTTAGTCTTAGTCTTCCGGTGGAAAGTATCACTCACAACTCCATGAACATTGGCGTACCCAAAACTTTCACTTGAGAGGTACAAACCTAAACAAGTAATTGGGTTTTGGGCGTTAAGCCAAGATTTTCATGTGTGTTTTGAAGGAAGACCCAAGATTTTCATCAAGTGGATTTTGAAGCGAGCTGAGAATTCTCACTTGGGTTTTGGAAGCGGACCAAGGTCCGACGATCACCCCCAAAAAGGAATATGTAGGTCCGCCCATGGCCATAGTTGCAACAACCCAAATTTGAGATGCATCCAACTATTTCTGACCTTCGGATTGATACCTAGGAAAAATGATTCCTTCTAAAATCATTAAACTTGATGGCCAAGATGAAGAAATTAAGAGGAACTATTGAGGTTGATATTTTGCACCTCACTAAGTCTCAGTTAGACCTTTACATCCCCCAGCTCCCTATGATTGGCATGGCTCTTGGTAGGCCTCAAATGTTATCGCTTACTGTAGGAGAAACCAGCCCTAATTTTCCTGGTTTTTCTTCATATATTGAAAGACATTGGAAGGAAAACCAATGAAAATTAGGGCTCTTGGTATTTCCTGCTTTAGCAACCGATGGACTTCTATGGTAACTCAATTATAAATTATTGGCCTAAGACAACGGTTTGCATCCGAATGTTGTAGGTTCGAAACTGCACTAACACACTAGGGCTGCAAGGGAGTTTACTTGGCTTTCCTTTGCCCCCGGAAGGATTATTCTAACCCAAAGAGTTGAGAACCTCGATAGCAAATAAAATAAAAAATAAAAAATTACATATGTCGGTGCATGCTATCGACAACTGAAGGCTTAAACTCAAAACATGAATTTTCAAACCAAACAGGTCCATAGTCAATTTAACTTCGATCATTACCACCAAAGCCAAGTGCAGGTGTCAACGTATGGAGTGGGTGCCCTAGCCCAAGGAATTTAGTGTTGGCAAAAACAGGTCCGGTAGGGTCAATATAGGTAGGGTCAATATAGGTAGGGTTACCAGGTGGGGTCTACTGTTTGGAGCCCCACCTGTATCCGGCCCATTTTTAGAATGGGTCAGACTTCCACTACCCACCCGCGAGGTGGGTCAGCCCGACCGTATCAGCATTGAATTAGAGTTTTTTTTTTTTAACCCCAACTAAGCGGCTGGAGGCCCATCGAGCCA
Source organism: Camphora micrantha (assembly GCA_003546025.1). Lineage (NCBI taxonomy): Eukaryota > Viridiplantae > Streptophyta > Magnoliopsida > Laurales > Lauraceae > Camphora > Camphora micrantha. The sequence goes on along the minus strand of QPKB01000003.1, from coordinate 75,840,529 downwards.
ACGACAGTGAGAGAGCTCTCAATTAAGATAAGGAGATCTTGGGAGAAATGGGGGGGCCTCAGATGCGGGAAGGACCCTCGCGGAAGGGAAGGTGGCCTGGCCGGATTTTGAACCCTGGACAGCCGAGGTTGTAGAGTTTGCTCAATAAATGCACTAGCACCATAACTCGTGTTAAACACGAGCATGTTCACCAACACATGTAAAATATATTATATGATTCATTAGAAAAAATTAGATCACGCAAAGTCATTTTTAAACACTTACCAACAGATATTTGGTTTAAATAGAGCACAAAATTTAAAAAAATAAAATAAAATAAGAAAAGATAATGAGAGTACCTCTTTTCTCAATTTAAGATTCCATAGAGTAGAATGTGTTAGGAAGAAAAGTAGATAATTAGATTTGGGATGAAAATGAAGTTGTTGCAGAAACGGAAAAGCGGAACGAAGACTTGAATAGTTGCAATACAATTACGTGTCGGAAGTGGGAGGAAAAAGTCAGTCAGTTATAGAATATGGAAAATAACTCTCGGTCAAAATCAACAGTGCAGTCAAGATTGAAGCTGAAATCCTTAGCTTTAATATATTATAATAGGGGCGTGTTGGTTTTATAGTGACCACTTGAATTTTTGGAATTGTCCATATTGGTTGGCAACCCTCGAATGTAGGCCCAAACTTTACATATTGGCTCTGAGCTTGGCTTAACAATCTACTGAAAACAAGGTCAAACTTTGGCCTAGATGTCATGCCCAGGCCCAATACCAAACATGACCCATTATACTCCTGCTCCGTACCACAACATCTTCGCAGCCAAGTCCCACAGATGACAAGCCAAATGTCAACCCAGGTTTGATGACAAACTATTCTGTAGAGTGGTCTTAACAGTTTGTGTTTCATCGACTACATCTAATTTGTGTCTCAGATATGAAAAACCGTGCCATAAGATATCAAGTATACACATTGGGGTCCAATGGATGAAATTCTGGAATATGGGAAGATGGGGTTCACCTGAATGGAATATTAAATCCTGGCCCGACCTTTCACATGTTCATCTTTTTGTCACGTGCGACCTTAATCCTTACGCCCCATGGCATAAGATCCATGGTACTGGCACCCACTGAGAGATGCCAGAATTTAATTATTTATACCCGCTTTTATCTTTCAAAAAAATTAGTTCTTTAATGTTTTGTCGAGAAATGGAATTTAGCCCAAATTGTAAAAAGTCATTTTCAGCAGTTTTTAACAAAAAGTGAAATCACATTTCACTGCAGAAAACATTTTACACCACAAAACAACGTACAGAAACTGAAAATAAAGATGAAATCTTTAAATACTATTTTTTAAAAAGATAAAATGCCATGAAAAATAACCCACGCAAACATGCTTCGGTTTGGATAATTCACTTGTAAAACGAATTCAAATGAAGAATTACTTTGAGAGACAGAAAAGGAAGATTAGTCGTATCAAAATTACTGGATTTCAAAAAACACTTTCTTTTATTAAAAAAAAGGTCAAAAAGTCAACCTCTTGAAACAAAAAGGTCTCTTCCTTTTAACCAAAAGAGTTAAAAAAAAGTTTCCTCACATGCCACAAAATGACAAAAGGTCTTAAAGGTGGAGTTAAAGCGGAACTTTTACCCAAAAAAAAAAAAAAACTCAAACTCCTTTTACAAGTGAATTGCCCATACAGGCCGTCAGTCTTTTGTACTTCTCTTTCATCCGTCCATGTGTCATTTTCTTTTAAACTAAGTTTATCTTTGCCTAAAACACCCACAAATAACAAAGATTCTGTTTTCATTCTAGCACAATTGAAAAGGGAATTAATATTATTGTAGAGCCTCCCAGTGGAGTATGGTAGTATAAATTGATCATTAGACAAAATAATAGTTGCATTATATGAAATACTGGAGAAGACAGCGAGTCGGCGACACAGACAGGACTCATTACTTAAGGTAACCAATATTTTGATTTATTGTTGTTACTAATGGAAAAAAATATAGCTTTCCAATATTTTTGAATATTCTTGATTTTTTGGATATTTTTGCGAACTTCTTTGGATTAAAAAGAAAATCACACCGCGACGAACCGAATAACTGCAACCGATACCATATCGGTTTTTTATCCAAGCCGATACCGCAATTTTGAACAATGGTCATGTCTGATGATAGCTAGTGTGTTTAGAAAATTCAGATTCAAATAAGTGCTTTTATGTCTAGCTATAAATTTTACCCAAAAAAGGACCTACTATAAATATATTAAAAAGACATGATAAATACATTTTATGTGAAGATTATCTTATTTGGTATGCTTTTCTTTTTTCTATTTTTTTTTTTTTTTTTTTACAGGACTCAAACATGTGCACTCTCTCTTGATTAAGAAAATGGGAAATAAAAAAAAAATTAAAAATCTGAGACCTCATGGTGCTTCATAAACTCTTACTCTCAGCTATTGAGGTTTTACAGTGGATTTTACATCAAGAGATTGCAGGCTGACTATTCGGATTGATGGATGCAAATCGGGCTTATTTTTTGGCCCACCTCGCAACCCATCCAAACCGTGCACAAATAAGGACTCCCTGATAGTCACTGATCACAAGATTTGTCACTCATCCGAATGGACTGAACTGTTAAATGGAGTGTTGGAATAAAATCTAATTAGTAGTCACCAAGAGTGAATTTTGTTTCTGAAGATTCTAATTATGGTGAAGTAAAATAATAAATTTCTCATTGTTTAAAAGTAATGAAGTTTTTCTGTTATTGAAAACGAAAAAAAAACCATGATATCAAGGGTTCATCCCAATGAGTTTTCTATTATGGATTTTCTACTGAATTACAAAAAAGAAAAAAAAAGGGTTTTCTAGATCTCAATGAGTTGTTATGATTGCTAATGTTTTTTCAAAAATTACTGTGTTTGAAAAAAAAAAAAAAAACAGTTTTCTCATTGCTTTGAAGTACCTATATTTTTATGTTACCAATAAAACCTAGGATATAAAGGTTTTATGCGCAAGAATGTCAAAAATAAAGAAGAAGGAGAATAAGTAATCCAAAGTTGAGTGACTCGTGATGGTATTATTTGGTATTTTGTCATTAACATATGTAAAACAATTTTAAGAGGAAGTAGCCGTAAAATCCAAAAGAAAAAGAAAAAAAAGACCATTAGCAAATGGGTTGGGAAAACCCAATGTGCCCAAGTCCAGTGTTAGATCATATAGTCTCTTTTTCATAACAAATATGATAATATAATTGTCAACACGCACATGGTTAAGCAGTGTTGGTAATTTAGTCTTATACACATGCTCAGCAATCGTTCTTTTAAGTTTTTAAGGAGAAAGTATCACTCTTTCACATATTAAATAGTTCAAGATAGATTGGGAAAAAAAAAACCAAAGGAGCAAGCACTTGTGTGCAAGATTTAGGTCCAGTTCCATAGGCGACAGATCTGTCATAAGAAATAAAAGTACGTGCCTTACATGCTTCGGATTTCAATGGATGAGATGGAATAATATTAATGTGTACATGTGTGTGGACGACAAGAGAATGAAAATAGTTTCATTTTTCAAAGTCTAATAGTTGATTCTGCGTATCTCTCTGTTAACTCATAGGATTAAAAATCGTGCACATTGCAGCACCGTCTCCAAATATAATAGACAAAGTCACACACTCTTTAACTACTCATTTTAGATTGGCCATGTGATAATTCACATAATAAGAAATTAAAAGAAAGTTTTATTGTGTGTGGACGTTTAAGTCCACGTGCTGCACGCTTGGAAGGCCAAATGAGCCCTGTTCTTGATTGTAGGCACCAAGAGGTCCAAGACCCGGTGTTGGAGTTGGGATTTTCTTTCGGAGGTAGCAAGAGATAGTCATACTGGTAATTTTTTTATCGAGAGATTTATTGCTGATCATTTTAAATCTCATTTTTTTGCATATTTTTGAAGCGATAAACCTAATTAAAAACCATTAAGATTGTGTAATTTGAAGCTTTTGATAAGAGAAGGACATAAAACTAGATGGCCTCAAACAAAGGGCATGTTTGTTTGCATAAAATATATATGAACTCATAGAGAAATCATGTGCTCCAACCAGAAATTATTAAAAAGGTAAGGACTGAAGGACATAAGTGTTAGCTATCAGTGCAGTGGAAGCTTTGATCAATCCACCCTTTCATACTCACTACCCCATAAATGGCACCGGCCTAAATTTTACACTAATCCAACCGTTACTCACATTTGGATTAAAGTCATAGGAAAAAATTATCCCTTTTAAAATCAATAAATGTAAGGGTAATGATGAAGGAGTTAGGTTGATCTATTGAAATTGATATTTTACACATCATTAACTAGTTCTCAATGAGATCTTTACATTGTTTTGTGTGAAGCCTGATTACACCCGAGTCTAACTGTTAACTCATGCCCACTGTCATGGATCCAATTATTACCCTGCGCCTTTATATGACCCTAGCATAGCCACCAGAGATCTGGTATCTTATATTCTTATCTTCTGCCTTTGAGCATAGTGGAATCAGTGTGATCCGTGGACGCATTTCAATATCAAGAGAACCACATAAATCTGTGTATCTTATTTATATTGTTTGATTGCATCTTTGTTTTTACTTCCCTAACATATATCCCTCATCTCCCCACGACTGGCATGGCCCCGGGTGTCCGGTTAGGTGGTCTTCTACTAACCAACTTATCTTCTAGTCATTCCTAAAAGGAGTAAGTGTGACCAAATTCGGAAGTAAACGTGCCAAACAATGAAGTAACCTCATTTTTCTTCTGGAAAATCAATTCATTACTTCTTCAAAGATAGTATACTTTCCAGTGCATTTTAGGCTTTCAGCACACAGACGCCAAATACTTTGTTAGTCATTGGGCCACAAATTGATTGTTTGACAGGAGGCGGGGGCTTAGAATAAAGTAAACCTTTCGGATTTTATTTAGGGCCAAATCAGCTTTTATTTCATTGGTACCAGCTCCCACATGCAAGCATTTATTTATTCATAAGATTAAAGTATTTAATTTAGTTGTTTCTCGTTTTCTCAAGAAAGGAAATCAAACCCAAATTATTAAATATATATATATATATATTCTGATCAGCAGTTTCTAACAAAAAAAGTGAAAAGACATTTCACTGCAGAAAACATTTTACATCACCAAACAACAGAAAATGAGAATAAAAATGAAGTCTTAATTTTTATTATCCTCAAAAAGATAAAATGCCAAGAAAAATTACCCACGCCAACATGCCCATAACTTTTTGAAAATATCTTTTATGATCTATCCATCCCCATGTAATATTCTTCAAAAACATTAACTTGTGGGCCACGAATCAGGGAGTTAGGATCATAGGATTGACTGAAAATTTAATATACGAGTCAATATCAAAAAGCTTAACTAAATATCTTTCTTAGGGAAAAAGACGTAACTATATATCTAAAACAATTCACTATCACAAAGAATGCTTACTCATCTATCAAAAATATTATTGTTTTTTTTTTCAAAATAAAAAGTAAAACTACATAAACTGAAATTAGAAGAAATCCAAAATATCTAATCGGCCGGAGAAATTTGGTAATGGATCCTACAGATGGAAATTAACGTTTACCTTCTAACAGGTGGATGGATCTAACCCACAAAAAGCTTACGATGACCACCTTTGATTTGATCATAAAATCTTACACCATTATAGCATTTACTCAAATTATTGGTTTTCTTAGGAAACCGAATATGAATTACTGGGGAAGTGTTCTCTTTGATAAAAATAAAAAAAGGGGCAATTGTGAACTTCATATGAGGTCATGAGGATGGATGTGGATTAGGGGCAGATCTAAAATCTTAATAAGATCGTGGATCGTGCATCGAAATCGCCAATGGGCCTTACTAACATTATCGGGTATGTGATTCATCTTTTGGATACTGCAACTAATTCTAAATGTGGATGATGGTGGGATGCATCTTTAATCAGAGGGAAGTACGGTTAAGAACTGATGTACGTTATGTGTGTACTAATTGGAATGATAGTTATTGGAATGATAGTTATGTAAGTCTCCAAAATAATATTTTATTACACTCCTAAATTAATTTACTATTTTTAATTTTCTTTATAGTTTTCTGTGGGATTAGTTGAATCATCACAAGTCAACAAAATCTTTGCTATCATCATTTTATTTGAAATTAAGAAGAACGTACGTGGGGTGTCCAGCCAACTCCCATCCAGCTGGTGATCCCTTCCTGCTCTATATAAGCACTCAATATATAACCTAAAATGCATCTCAAAACGCATCTCAAGATTGGTAAGAACCTACCCAAAAAAAAAAAAAATGAAGGTGCAAACGAAAAGTTCAATGATCCTGAAGCCCATTTACGATGGCGAACCTCCCTCTGTTGTTGACTCCATTCCTCTCAGCATATTCGATAAGGTAAACTACAACACCCACGTTGCACTAGTCTATGTCTTTAAGCCACCAACACCCACCAACACCACCATACAAACGGGGCTGCAAAAGGTGCTAGCCATTTATAGAGAATGGGCTGGGAGGCTTGGGATGGACAACAATGGTTGCCCGGCCATTCTCCTAAACGATGAGGGCATGAGGTTTGTCGAGGCCTCGGCCGACTGCACACTCAACCAGGCCATGCCCTTCAAACCCTCCATGGATCTGCTCAACTTCCACCCCACCCTCAAGGGCTTGGAAGAGCTTGTCACTGTCCAGCTCACCCGATTCACTTGCGACTCCATGGTCTTAGGCTTCTCAACCAACCACATTATTGCAGACGGACTTGCAACCAGCAACTTTCTCGTCGCTTGGGGACGAGTCTGCAGAGGCCTCGACATAGGCCCACTACCTCTTTTTGACCGCACCATTTTCACCCCACGCGAGCCACCTATCGTCGAGTTCGACCACGAAAGAATAGAGTACATGAGCAAGAAACTGATCAAGGAGCAACCATATTCATATGCCAACTCGGATGACTCATCAGACGGACTGATCATCCACAAGGCCCACTTCACATTGGAGTTCCTGAGCAAGCTCAAGGCCAAGGCTTCTGAAGGTCGAAACAGGCCATATAGCACGTTCGAGAGCCTGGTGGCTCACCTGTGGAGAGCCATCACTCAGGCTCGTGGCCTAAATGGGTTCGAGACGACCCATGTGAGGATTTCTGTGAATGGGCGTCAGAGGATGAACCCTCGCGTGCCAAATGAGTACTTTGGGAACCTGGTGTTGTGGGCGTTCCCAAGAGCCAAGGTGAAGGAGCTTTTACAGGAGCCAGTGCAATACGCGGCCAAGCTCATACACGATGCGGTCGCAAAGGTCAATGACGACTACTTTAAGTCGTTTATCGACTTTGCGAGCAATGAAGAGGTGGTGAAGGATATGGTGCCTACTGCCGATGCGGAGAAAATGGTGTTGTGTCCGAACATTGACGTTGATAGTTGGTTGAGGTTTCCTTTCTATGATTTGGATTTTGGAGGTGGGACACCCTTCATCTTTTTGCCATCTTATCTCCCCGTGGAGGGATTGATGTTTCTGCTCCCTTCCTTCATTGGAGATGGAAGTATAGATGCCATCGTACCTTTATTTGAAGACAACTTGGTCACCTTTAAAAAGTTATGCTACTCCCTCGATTAGCCAGAGTAGCCACTAGCTACCTCTCTCTCATGTGCAACTGTTATCATTCTGAATTGGCTTGTAATCTCTTTATCTGTAAGCTTTGATGGTTTTGTATTTCCTATTCCTTCTAAATAAAATCTCCTCCTTCCTTTTCCTTTTAAATAACAATCTTCCTGATATGCTGTAACGTTGATGTATGATAGTGACGTGGCCTTTTCCTAATGACCATATTTTTTTTTCTTTTTTTTTAGCTAATGGGGAGTTTCCAATTCTTTGGGCTGGACTAATCCGCCGGCCCAGAGAGAAGCAGTGTAAAATCCTATGGTCCCCAGGTGGTAACATTAGTGGACTCAATCTTCGATTTTTGAAATAAGGAGAACTAGTAATCGATACCAGGCTATAAAAAAGAGGAATCGTGGTCCTGTTCACTCGGCCAATCCCTTGGATTTTCTTAATGACCATCTCAAAATATAGCTACAAGGACATAGAAAGTGCATATTTTGAAAGTTTTTCCTAATACAGTCTAACATAAGTTTACTTATTCTTTAAGAATTACTTATCAAAGTTTTTTAATTGTACAAAATAGATTTATGATCTATGGATATCCTCGATATTACCGTTGAGAGATAAGTTTCTTACAAATTTATTGTGTTTTTCTTATGTTATTAGAGTGGGTTATCTCACTAAATATTAGTCTCATTTCCTCTTCCATCACTTGCAAGGAAGAAAAAAGAAGTTAAAAACTCTCTTCTATCGCTCACATCTTTGGATACCAACGCTAACGAGGAAAAATGCCTTACTTTTCATGCTTCTGGGAAAATCCACGTTTGGTAAATCATGGAGCAAGAAAAGACTAAAACATAAAACTATAAAAAAAGGGTGATTTTGCATCTCTCAGCCCCCTACTTTGGATTGCTGATATTCGCACAAGCACATGTTTTTGCTGCAACAGTAAGTACTTTACATGGACTTTTTTAAAGGTCTGTTTTTTTCCAAAATTTTCACTCATGTGGGCGCCTAAATCACGATTAAAACCATTCATTCATCCTCTTTGCAAACCCAAAAAGGGAAGGGGTCAAATTTTGAGCCGTTGATTCGTCTTGCATTTTGAGGAAATTGCAAAGAAATCAAACCATTGGATGACTGTCACAAGACTTCGATGGCCAGAGCCATTCATCTGCTTTAGAAGGGCGAAAATGGCTAGCGGCTTAAACTTGACGTCTTGATCAATGCCACATCAGAAGCAATGCCACACCAATGCCTAGTCTCGTTTTCCATCATTCACTCAATTAGACAATATGCCCCACTCTCATTAAACTAAGGACTCAGCATTTATTCCTCGAGGGTATAGGGTTTATTTTGAACAGTTCAAATTATTTTTATATAGCGGCCATAAAAGAATCTCTAACAGCATATGCTCCGAGGCCACACGGGAAGCGCGTGGGATACACTCGGGGCTTAATGTATGTAACTCAGCAATCACGTTGTCGCATCGCTGGAACGAGCACACAGGCTTTCTGCAGGGCTTGTTTTCTTTTCTTCTTATTTAATGAGAGCACGAGCCCTAATTCCTCGTCAATCAATAAGCACAAGCTCCAAAGGCTTTCAGGGCTTCAAGACATATACCAGTTGGGATTGGGCGAACCTCCAGTGTTAGATATATACTGCAGAATGTTAGATGCAAGCAACTCAAAAACAGATAGCTAGAATGCAAAGAACAACTCTAGAATTAACTTGATAATTAAAATGAGAAGCAGCAGCTATTAAATAGCCTTTTACAGAATGAAAACAGAAACAAACTATACTCACGTTCTAACTAGAATCGTGGTAACAAACTTGACTAAATCAAATGGCAACAGTCCCTAAAGACTAGGACTTATTAACAAACTAAATCTTATCATTTCCTCCCCTAAACTAAACTGCCTAAGCAGGCATTTAGTTTATCTTTGGCGCATCACAAACTCCCAGTTTCTTTCTAAGCTCCTGAAATGTCTCTAGCTTGAGTGGTTTGGTGAATATGTCTGCTATTTGCTGCTGTGTACAACAATACTGGATCTGCACAACTCCTTCATTCACCAGATCACGTAAGAAATGGAAACGCACATCAATGTGCTTACTCCTGCCGTGCATCACAGGATTCCTTGATAACTTTATTGTCGAGCTATTGTCACAAAAGATGACGGGACTCTCACTGCCATTATAACCAATCTTCTTTAATACCCTTTTCATCCAAACCAAATGACAAGTGCATGCTGCAGCAGCAACAAACTCTGCTTCTGTTGTACTTAGTGTAACTATTGGTTGCTTTCGAGAAGACCAAGCCACTGCTGCACCACTTAAAATAAAGGCATACCCCGACGTGCTCTTTCTATCTTCCACACACCCTGCATAATCACTATCAGTAAAGCCAACCAATTCCTTATTTCCTCCTTTCTGATAAAGAATACCAAAGCCAATGGTTCCTTGCAAGTACCGTAGAACTCTCTTGGCTGCTGAAAGATGTAGTTCAGTTGGTGTTGACATATATCTGCTAAGTAGGCTAACTGCATACATTATATCCGGCCTTGTGGCTGTTAAATACATCATGCTTCCAACCAGCTGCTTGTAGAACGAACCATTCACCTCTACACCATTTTCATCTTTAGAAATTTTGAACCCTGGAATGATTGGATTTTGAACAGAATTACTATCCTCCATTCCAAACTTCTTTAGCATTTCCATCACATATTTCTTTTGACTAATGAATATCCCTCCATCAAACTGCACTACTTCAATGCCAAGAAAATACCTCATCTTGCCCAAATCCGACATATCAAATTCTTTCATCATGGAGTCTTTGAACTCTCGCATCATAACCTCATCGTCACTTTCATCCTTCTCAAAGCCTTCTTTCTTGAAGTAGGACTCAATTCGGCTGAACCATGCTCTTGGTGCTTGCTTGAGTCCGTACAAAGCTTTGCTGAGTTTGTATACCTTTTCCTCTTGATTCTTCATCTCATAACCCCTCGGCTGCTCAACATAAACGTCTTCGATTAATTCTCCATGAAGGAAAGCTGATTTCACATCGAGTTGGAATACAGTCCAACCTCTCTGAGCTGCAAGAGCTAAGATCATTCGCACTGTGTCCATACGAGCTACAGGAGCATACACTTCTTCGTAGTCAACTCCGTGTTCCTGGGCATAGCCTTTTGCGACTAAGCGGGCCTTGTGCTTCTCTACTTCTCCAAGTTCATTCAGTTTTGTTTTATAAACCCATTTGACTCCTATCCTTTTAGCTCCCTTTGGCAAGTCAGTTAGAAACCACGTCCCATTCTTCTTAATTGAGCTCATTTCTGAATCCATAGCTTGCCTCCATTTTCCATCTTGTACTGCTTCATCAAAACTGATCGGGTCAGAACTGGGCAGATCTGAGCCTGTGATCAAAGCCAAGTGAGCTTGCACATCTTCATCGTTCAGCCCATCACCATCTTCATCGTTCAGGCCATCACCAGTAAAATAGTCAGCCATCCATACTGGTGCTCTTCTATTGCGAATCTCTCGTGCATGTGAAGTTTCAGGAACATCAAGATTTCTCGAGGTCGGCACAATTTCTTCGCTCCCTTCCGTCTCTTCATTCTCTTCCTCTTCACTACTGTGTTCTTCATCTCCCCATTCTAAATGTAGTTGAATCTGCTCTTCATAGCTTGCATCCCAATTCCATGTCTTTTCTTCCTCGAAAATGACGTCTCTGCTAATCACAATCTGTTTCGACACCGGATCATACAGTCTGTATCCCTTGGATTCCTTGCTCACCCCAAATAAAACACAGCTGCGACTCTTATCTTCAAGCTTCGTTCGTCGAGCATCAGGCACATGAGCATGTGCTATACAACCAAAGACTCTGAAGTGGTCAACAGAAGGCTTCACCCCGCTCCAAGCTTCCTCTGGGGTCATGTCTTTCACTGAAGACGTTGGACATCTATTAAGAACATAAAATGTCCAATTTACTGCTTCCGGCCAGAATGTCTTCGGAACATTGGTCTCAATCAATAAACTCCTCACCATATTCATCACCGTCCTGTTCTTCCGTTCTGCAACTCCGTTTTGCTGCGGTGTATGGGCAGTGGTCAATTGTCGCTTGATTCCATTCTGGCTACAGTAATCGTTGAACTCACTTGACGTGAATTCTCCTCCACGATCTGTTCTTAAACATTTAATGGACAAACCAGTTTCTTTTTCTACGCAGCTTTTAAATAACTTAAAAGAAGCAAATGCATCTGCCTTATAAACAAGAAAGTGTACCCAAGCCTTTCTACTAAAGTCATCGATAAAACAAATGAGGTACCTCTTGTGGCTGTTGGAATTAGGAGAGATTGGACCGCAAATATCTGCATGAACTAGCTCCAACTTCTCTGATGCTCTCCATATGCTTTTCTTTGGAATAACAGCTCGGTGTTGCTTCCCCTTCAAACAATCAGTGCATACAGCTTTGGATTCAGGGAAACTTGGCAAACCCCTCACCATTGCTTTGCTTTGCAGAGTCTGAAGTCCTTTGTAGCTGAGGTGGCCATATCTACGGTGCCAAAGATGAGCTAGGTCTTGAGTGGTTGCTTGGAGACATACCTCCTTTGGTTCCTTCTTGATTGGTTGCTTGTTTGATAGCAATACAAACATCCTGTTGGCTGTCATGTTGGTGTGAATGATTAAGCCCTTCGTGGGATGGTAGATTCGGCATTGATTGGATTGCATTAGAACGGCTAGGCCCTTTTCTTGCAGTTGTCCGACACTGAGAAGATGACTCTTCAATTCTGGTACATAAAATACATCTTTTACAAGAAGACTGACACCGTTCAAAAACAAGCGCACACTTCCTTTGCCAACAACTTTCAGCCTTGTATGATTGCCCAATCTGACCACCTTTTTGAACCCCTCTTCCAACTCACAGAAAAGAGATGAATCACCACACATATGGTTGCTGCAACCTGAATCAAGGAACCACACATCATCTTGGTTTACTCCATGTAATTCAACACAGGCCATAAGTACCGTCTCCTCTGACTCATCTAGTTCTGCATAATTTGCTTGCTTCGAACTTGGACACTCATATCGGAAGTGTCCGAGTTGATGACATCGGTAGCACTCAACAGTTGCCTTATTGTAGTTTTGGCGACCCCTGCCCCTACCTCTTCCTCCTCTGAAAGTAGTTCTGCCATGTCCACGTCCACCATAACCTTCATCATGTGACACCGTGAGTGCATGTTCCTCTTCTCCATCCTTCTTAAACTTCTACTCATGAACAAGCAGTGAACTTTGCAAGGCATCTACGGAGAGTCGATCGATATCTTTGGCTTCTTCTATGGAACAAACAATGTAATTCCACTTTTCAGTGAGAGTTCTCATAATCTTCTCGACGATCTTGACATCAGTCATGTCCTCCCCACAATTCCTCATGTCGTTTGCAACCACCATCACTCGACCAAAGTAGTCAGTGATCGATTCACCTTGTTTCATTGCCATAACCTCAAAATCTCTGCGAAGACGATTGAGTTGGGCCCTCTGTACGCGTGCATTGCCCTGACACTTCATCTTCATGGACTCCCAAAGTTGTTTGGACGTCTCCTTCTGTGTGATTGTCTTTAGAATTGACTTGTCAAGGGATTGAAACAAGTAATTCTTGGCCTTTAGATCTTTCAGCTTCATCTCCTCTAGAGTTTTTCTCTGTGCAGCGGTCAGCACCTCTTCATCATCAGGTTGTGAATAACCGGATTCCACAACAGTCCAGTATTCCTTGGATCGGAGAAGATTCTCCATGACCATGCTCCAGTGATCATAGTCACCATCAAACTTCGGAATAGAAGGCTGAGCAAAGCTACTGTTTGCTTCTGACCCCATCTCGTGCACACTCCCTTGTTTTCTCTCTAACTCACTCTTTCAATCTCTCAAGTTATGCTCTGATACCAGAATGTTAGATGCAAGCAACTCAAAAACAGATAGCTAGAATGCAAAGAACAACTCTAGAATTAACTTGATAATTAAAATGAGAAGCAGCAGCTATTAAATAGCCTTTTACAGAATGAAAACAGAAACAAACTATACTCACGTTCTAACTAGAATCGTGGTAACAAACTTGACTAAATCAAATGGCAACAGTCCCTAAAGACTAGGACTTATTAACAAACTAAATCTTATCAAGCACAGCATGGGCAAGTTTCGTCGTAAACAACAATAGTACGAGGATTGCATGCTTTGGATTTCTGTAGATAACATAATATATTCATCCAAATGTGAGGACTTGGAAAAGCTAGGTGAATGAATGTGGTCTCAGGCATTTTTTGGAATAAAATAGAGTTCCACTTTCTCTGAGACGTCTTATCCTTCAAACTGCCAGCAGGATGGTTTGTACACTCCTCACCCCCATTAAAATTGATGAATATGACCCTCTTTCTCTAAACAAAATAATTAAAACACATCACTGATTTATAAATTAGCAATGGATACCCCAATTGAAGAGGAGCCAATGGTTGAACTGGTTATTAATTCAATTACCGCTCTATTATATATATATATATATATATATATATATGAAGCGAAGTGGATTTAATTTCCAATTTCACTGTCAATTTCAGATTTGATTACCTCCTTCTAATGCCAAGCCCTTCCAACTAATTGGCCATTTTAATTTAGTTTGACCTTAGCAAACGTCAGGCCAGAGATAAAGTACAATTTTTGGACCCAACCTAATCCGTGTTTTTTTAATGACATGATAAAAATTGATCTGGTTTATATCAAGACTCGAACTCAAGACAATATGGATTTCAAAGGAACAACCCAACCATTACACCACATAGCAACTTTTATTAATAGTTATTAGCAAAAATTTAAAATCAGTTAATGAAAAAGGGACCTGGCACCACTTTGGAATATTGACCGTGAGTTAGAATTTATCTACGAGGTATTTATAAAAATAACTATATTTTTAGAGTATTGACTCCTATAAATACTGTTGTTATTATTTTCATACTTATGCATTGTACTTTAACTATAGATGATCAAACTTTTGAAATAACTATTTTATATGATTTCCTATATAGTAATTAATTTTCTATGACAACCATTTTACAATAAAACTAAACTCAATTGAATATATAATATATGGAATTAATCAAGAAAAATAATAAATTTGATAATTAATAAGAAAATGACAATATTATTGAAAAAAGAAAAACTCGCGACAACAGCGTGGAGCTAAAGAGGAGGCGGGAAATTTTCCATGTAACTGATGTGCTACAATGCACGCTTGCCGAGGGAGAAAAGGTGGAATTTGGGTTTTTTCTTTTTTGTGTGTGTGGCTTTAACTTTTATAAATCTTGATGTAAATGGAGTTGAACACTACGATAGACTCCATCTATTAAAAATCACAATCATTAAGGCAAATATCCTTGCTATTTATGGGATATCTTAAATTCTCACGGTTATTTCCACGGTCAAATTGATTCTCTAATAAAAAAAATACAAAATACTGGAGTTTTCCAAATAAAGTTTTTTTTTTCTTTTGTTTTTTGGACTCTCCATCATGCCTTTTGTCTATTAATAAACTCTCAATTTCATCATATTTCTATCAAGGCAATAGCATTTGAGCGTTAATGGGTCCCAGTATCTATAAGTGCCACTAATTTAGGGAATTTCAAGTATTTTTGTTTAGAATGTGAAATGTCGATTTCTAGGTTGTCTGGTTTATTTAATCCTTAGTCTTTTTTATTTAATCCACTCTCGGTTCTGTGTTGTCTGATTTCTTTTTTATCTATTGATTTTAATTGTACACTTTTTTTAAGAATGCGGAACTAATAGTAAAAGGAATCTCCAATAACATTGGTCCATCTAAATAAAGAATTAAGCTCATTCTTATTATCACCATTTTCTACTTTCTCCAATATAATTTTATTTCTCTATCAACAAGAAAGCTTTCATTTTTCCATTCCTTTACTTTTAAGTTCATTGTATTTTTTTAGAGCAACTTCAATATTTTTTATTTTTTTTGTTTCTTTGTGTATCTTTTTAGCACCGTCTCATGTCTCATTTGCATGCTTAGTTTAGATCAGTATTCAACTCATTTTAAAATGTGAGCATTTTGAGACAATTGGTGCAATTATTAAACATTTTTATTTGAGAGGTAAACCCATTTTAATTCATTTACTTTTGAGTTCATCATATTTTATTTGACCAATTTTAGTTATGTCATTTTAATATGATTTATACAAAAGAATCATCATTTTAAAATTTCTATAGATTTGCAATATTTTTATGGTTTGTATTTGTATGATTTTCATAGATTGTGAGTTTCATTTTTTTCCCTTTTTTGTTTTAACTTTTGGGTATTGGGTTCTCCTTGATTTTTTTTTCTTTTAAATCACTTTTTATTAGTGGATTTTCTGTTAATTCTCATTTTTCTGTTCTATTTTCTTAATTTTTTTAATGCTTATCATTCTGAGTTAATTATTTATTTTACTTCCATTGGGTTTTTAATTTCTCTTTGTGAAATCTTTTTATGAATTTTTATTATTTCTTTTGTGGCTTCAAATTTCCATTTTTGAGTATTAGGTTATTATAAGTTAGTTTGGTTCTTCTAAATTTCTTTTATCATTGTATTGTCTATGAATCTTTATTTATATATATTTTTATGGCCTTTTTTAAAAAATTTATTTCATTTTATTTTGTATTTCTTTTATTATTATTTCTCACTTGTGATGGGTTTTTAGTTTTTTTTTTTTTTATAATGGTTTTTCATGAATTTGTGGGTTCTTTTATCTTTGCCCTTCTGTGCTCCATTTTTTAGTTTTTTTTTTTCCCCCATGAGTGTTTGATTCTTTTAAATTGCTTATGTTATTGAGTTGATTATGGATTTTCATTTCCATGTTTTCTTTCTATGTGTCTTTCAAATTTCATTGGATTTTATTCATAGTTTATATTGTTTGTTTGTTTTATTTTATTTTTTAGTTTTGTTTATCATTAATCTTCAATTTTCATGGGCTTGTGTTTTTTTTTTAATTATATGGTATTCGGTATTAAATTCTTATGGACTTCTTTTTTTTTTTTTTTTCCTCTCTCTCAGACTAAAACCTTTTGCATTTAATTTTACAGAAACTGATCATAAAATTTTTTTTATAAATTTTAATATTATGATTATATTGCCCGTGCTAAGCACAGACGTGTTTTTATAGTATAAAATGATTGTAAGACGACTGTAGTGTCAGTTGAACAAGAATGACTTAATGTCAGTGCGTTGTATAATTTCAGTGTCAAGGTTCAATTTGAAGCTGTTGTTTAACTTATGAATTGAAATATAAAATCATGGCATTCAGAAAAGATAAAACAGAAAAAAGAGGTCAATGCATATAATAAAGAGGACATTCATGTACATTCATCCCTCATATCCTAGGATCCCACTGATCATTAGACTTGAGGGGGATGGAAGGAGACATCCTAGATGGGCCCATATATCAAGTTTGGGGCCAATCTGAGCATGCCTCTAACCCTTTCATCATGGCCCGCAAACTAAATGACTTTATATTAAAGTAAGAACTTGACTCAACCCAACGGTCCAATCCATTCAGATTAGTGAAAAACTCGATGGACTTATTGTAATTTAGGGGTCCCATGTGTGTGGATAGTTTAGATGGATCAAAAGGCCCCCCTCACCGTAATATGGTGAGAGATAGATGTACATGGATATTTTTATATAATGAAATACTAGATAAAGATTAGAAAGATTGAAATGTCAAGAAAAAAAAAATTAAGTAGTTGTAGTTGGCTCTAACATAGCTAGGACAAGACTTTGATGATGTTTATAGATAAGAAAGATATTGAATGTTATACAAGTAAAAATTCCAGAGAAAATGGATCCTTAAATAAGGGTGCATTATAGGGTCACCAAACATGTGACAACTTACAAAATGAAATCAATATATCTAAGGTTAGAGTTTTAAGTTGTTTCTAAATTAAAAGCCAAAATTGGGATAAACACTTGCTCTTTGAAACCAACAGTTTAATGGGCCGAATTTACTCACCTATGTCTTGGGCCAATTCCGTTTACAATTAATGAATACAAGTTTGGGATTTTGCCCAAAAGGAAATTAGTTCATGTCCAAACCTGCCCGTTTGGAAATGGCTACGCTAAAGTATACCCATCTAAAGCTTGCTGGCAAATTCGGACTCAGCTATGGGAATGTAGGCCAGAGGGATGTCAAACGGAACGGGCTGGGCCGGGCTAGATCTCAGCACGAGTGGGCCACGAGCGGGGCTGGCACGGCCCATTCCATTGCGGGCCGTGCTCAATGTGCCTCTTTTAGTTTTTCTTTTTCGATTAATTTTTGCCTTTTCAGTATTAAAATTAAAATAAGCACGGAGAATGACAAAGATATTTAAGTGGTTCGGTCAAACTCGACCTACTCCACTGAGCAGAGAACCATTTTGATCTTAACTTCTTGAAGGTTTGTAAATAGGGCCACCTTCAAAACCTTACAATCTTTTTAGAGAACAAAAATAAAAGAAGAAAAAAAAACTTATATTTACAGATTACAATGAATAAAAGTAAAAAAAATCAGATATTGGGGGTAAAATTCAACATGAAACTAACCGTTGAGAGGGCCAGGCGGGCCGACTGCTGTGGACAGGTCAGCCCATCTCATGCCGTGCCGAAACTGGCAGGCCGTGCCATAGACATCAGCCCAACACAGGCCATGCGTTGTCATGGGTTGTTGATTGGCGGGTTGGGCCATGCCGTAATGGGCCGGCACAGCCCATTTGACATCCCTAAGACCAGGTATTAATTTATTAAGAAATGTGGGAAAATTATAAAATTCCCGTTCTATGTGACATACTATTTTTTTAAGTTAATATTGTTTCACTTGGCATAAGTTAATATTGTTTCATTTGGCATACAAACCATGCTTTTTTATATTTTTTTAGAGGACTGAAACTCACACACTCTCAGCCCTGAACGGCATTTGATATCCATGACCAGCTGAACTGCCGCACGGACTTAGCTATGTATGTGTTAAATATCGAATACATAGATATAAATATTTAAAGGGCCTAAAAGAGTCCGTTGGACACCATAGGGATTACGGACCATTATATGTATCCCCGTCCAATCCGTTGGGATGTTGTCGAGACTCCAATGAATGGACTTGGATCTGGGCTGAACCTCGGCTAGATTTAGGCCAATTGACAGCTTTCTTGTTAACTACATTGTTGGTAATTCTCTATGGGCGCCTCAATCAAATGGTATCCATCTCACTCTCCATCAGCTTGGTATTGGTATCCATCCTATTCTCCATCAGCTTGGGCTCAGTTTTCATTTTTTTCCTAACAGAGACTCACTCCAGTTGGCCTGTTTTGGGCCTTATATCTAAATATATGTGCATGGTTCGTTGCTTTGCATAGGACCCAATTGATGGGGACGTCCACCATCATTATTACAAGTGGCCTGACCAGGGACCATAGAATTTATCTGGATCCCTACTTGTCTATCGTTATTAGACCCATGAGGCCATGACCTTAATCTTAATTACCTCTGCTAAATAAATGGGCCAGACTTAGACAGAAGCCTATGTCAGGGATGGGATTGGGTAATCCCTATTAAACTTTAGGGCCCTGACAAAGGGTCAGGAGTATCTGCATCAATGGCAGTATCTTTTGGCTAACCTAAATCTACAAGAAGAGCTTTTCATCTCCATGCCAACCAAATTGGCAGGGGTGAGACCTAGAAATAATTTTCCAATGTTGAGGTGGGCCTAATTTGCTTGTTTGTGATGGTGATGCCAGAACCGAGTTTTCAGA
The DNA here is from genome assembly GCA_003546025.1 of Camphora micrantha. Taxonomy (NCBI): domain Eukaryota; kingdom Viridiplantae; phylum Streptophyta; class Magnoliopsida; order Laurales; family Lauraceae; genus Camphora; species Camphora micrantha. Next base: position 75,821,100 of record QPKB01000003.1, on the reverse strand, counting down.
CTACTGGTACCTATGTAATAATGGCAGTGTTCAAAAACTTGTTACTTGGCAAATTCGAGCACATGAATCCATGAGCTGAAAATTGTAAAAAGTTCACAAGAGTTTAGGCCCATCGACGGTTCCATATGTATCAGGCCAGCCAAGAACCACCCAAGGTTTAACCCATCTGGTCTGTGCTTGGGCTGGACTTAGACTTGTGACAGACCCAAGGTTAATATTCTGGCCCCAACATTAGAGAGAACTAATTAATTAGCTCGGCTCGATAAAGTCCCAACCCATCTAATATGATATGGGCCTTAGTACTGGGATTTTGTCGTGGTAACTAATGATGGCAAATTAGGATAAAAAAAAAAAATGAAACAATCCTTACAACTAGTAGCATAATTTTAATCGTTTGATTGAGTTCAGCTGGATGAATTGCCCACTCCATGTTCTATTACTAAGAATTCATTTTAAAACGGGTTGAACGGCTGATCCAACAAGGAGTGGGTTTCATAGTGGGCCTAAAGAGTTTGGGCTTTGGAGTGACAGATTTTGATCTGGGTCAAAATTTCGAGGATTGTTGAGGTTTTAGCTGTCCTAGCTCATTCACCCCATTTACAACAATTTTGACTTTTAAAGAAGTGACTCTAAGCCCCTTAAAAGAAGAAAAAGAACTTGATTTTCCATCTACCTTCATATGGATGTCTCTTTTTTCTAATATATACATCTTCTTTTGAACATATCACATTGTGTCCTTCTCTCTTTTTTTTTTTTTTTGGGGGGGATTATTTGAAAGCCTCTTGATATCTTCCATTTACTAAAGTCTAATTTCAAATGTAGGACGACCAGTGATTCACATGGTTCCAGTAGATCATTTCAACTTTTGAGGTGGATTTCAATTGGCATTTCAACTTTTGAGGTGGATTTCAATTGGTAACCTAGCGACAAATCAACATTAGTAATAAAGCCGGAACCAACTAAAGTGGTAAACCATGGTGAAACCCCCTTCACATTTGGAAATAGTCTAGCTCTAGCCTTGAAAATCAAGCCAGCAGCCTTCTAAATTAGTATTCAATGAGGGACCTATGAAATGTACATATAACAATTGAGGTACTTGATAAGGGTGGAAATCAAACTGGAATCATCTATACTATCAGAAATGACAGTGAGACCTATTGAGATTGTACCTACACAGTTGAAGCCATTATATTTAGGTAATTGACTTTTTCGGAGTTTTTAAAATCGGTCTGTTTTAGTGAGAGCTGAATTGAAGGGAGATGGGAAATAAATACCTAATCATAACGAGAGACCAAATCCACGACGGTCATGGTCTATAGCCAAGTTCCTGTGCTATATCACAGAAATGATTTGAGCCAGAGGGCTTGAATTGATCTTAGACAACCAATGAATACGATTAAATCGGGGACCAATTGATCGATAAAATGTGCTTTTTTTGTATATTTAATTAAAAAGGAAAAGGAAAGGAAAACGAAAAGGAAAAGGAAAGGCCCCCCTTTTCTCTTTACTCCTTTTGTTAGTGTTTGACCGAACAAAAAGATTCCTAGGAGACCTTTAAAGGGTCTTGATCACATTCAAGGATTAGATGAAAGGATAAAAGAGAAAGTTGACAGTTCCATCCCACTCTAACATGCATGATATATGGCCTTTACCATAAGAAATTAAAAACATAGATGGCCGGCCCCGGCCATGTCACTTTTATCCAACGTAGTATTGACAAGGCAACACATCAATCCCTACCAGTTCCATTCCACTGCAGATCCATGACCATGCACCCCACCATTAGCCCATGAGACTCTTGGGGTCTTTAATTCTTTTTGAGCATTTGTTTTTGTAATTGATTTCAACAGTAATTATTGGTGATCAGTCAGTTATGAAGTTGAGAACAATGCTGATTTTATGGGATTAGATGAGAGTCAAGGGCTTGGGTTTCTCAAAGGTAGATAGATAGCTAACTCTATTGTAAAATAATCATCAGGGGCATAAAAAATAACTTTATTGATAGTAAGTTCATATCAGAAAAACCATTCCTCCACAGTCATCAACCAAAATTGATACACAACTAAAGCCATCATGATATGGAAGTTTCTTAAAATTTGAAAAGCTGCGTTTGTACTGCATGTCATCTACTCCCCTCTGCCTTTTCACATGCCAGTTGGTTGTTTAGACAGGGCGGAAACTGCCCTTGAGGTGCATGTGGGGCCCACCAACCAAATTAGAATCAAGCTAAGTCCTATATGAGTGGGGTGGTAATTTTTATTTTATTTGTTTTTGTTAGCCCACCCAAGGGACAGAGATCCAAGAGAAAGCTCACACATGCGTTTAATATATCCAAAATCTTTTAACTTAATATAATATAGAAAGTCCAATCAAAATTATATCCAAAAATCTTTTTACCTTAATATATTATAATTTGATATTCTTCAGATTTTAGGATCTCTAATACAAGGTTGTATTTGATTACGTGAGAAATTTCTGGAAAGCAGTAGAAGAATAATCCCCAATGTGAATTCTGGAATCCCCGTAAACAAACAGGAGTGAGTGTGAGTGACTGTGGCAAAAACTATCGGTGGCATGATCATGGAAAGGCCGGGTGGGCCAATGAGTGGCTAAATATCAATGGCCCGACGCCTTGCATGTGTAGTTTTTTTAATTTTTTACCCCTAATTGGGTTGAACATCATGATGATTGTCCCATCAGCGTCAAATTGGAAGCAGCCCCTAATTTAAGACTTCTGACACTTTAGTTGAGTGCAGGACAAAAGCCACAGGAGTGGATTGGATTATAGGTGGAACTTATCGTCTATGTGATGCTTTTGATGCAAACTAATAGGAGTGGTTTGACTTTTTTTTATTATTTTATTTTGTTTTATTTAAAGAAAAGGGGGGAGTTTTGAAGTGATTTTGATGTGATTTAGTTTCTAAAAATTTGAGGATTTATCTCACTTTTATTATTGTAGTAAAGTGTGAAACGTGAATAATAAAGATGAGGGCATGTTCATTTACTGAAATTCCACGAATTTTTGAATTTCTAGATAAGATGGAATCCTATATCTTTCTAAGGACATGAGTATTTTGGAATTTTACCAAAATAAAAAGAAGGTGAAATTTCTAAATTTCTAAAAGCCAATTGGGACTTATCATGTTCTAGAATTTATAAATTCTTGTCAATAAATAAGGGATTTGAAAATGCCAAAGGGACATAATGTGTATCATGTCTCAAAAACCCCAGCCACTAAAATTTTAATCAAGAATTCTACTAAATAAACATGCCCTTAGTTCAACTTGAACCACGGCTTTTCTTTCGAAGATTGCAGGTTATAAATATGGTTGCAAATAAATATTCAATTCATTCTCCGATTACCCAAAAGTTTCAACCCATAAAATAGATCCAAGTCTGAAATCCAATTTAGGTCTTAACTGATAAACAGGATCAATTCCAGGTCCATATAGGTTCCAACCTGGGACCCACGATCTGGTATAAGAGGCTTTGATATTGTAAATTGTACCTCAAAATTAACTCTTTTTTTTTTACATTTTTATATATAATAGTGGAGGTAGTAGATTTAGTATACTATTATAAGTTTGAATGATATGCTTATTTTAAGAAAAATAAAAATAAAGAGAAATTAGAATCGATTTTAAAATTATATCTCAGTTCTTTAGGTGTACCTAAATCCGGAATTTTCTATCCAAATCAGGTCTGAACCGACAAAACTGGTTATAAGTCAAAAGTCAGATTCAAAATTAAAACCGTTATTTAAAAGTGAGTTCGGATTCTACTTTAATTCCGATTCAAAACCGTGGTGTTTACAACCTTAGCTACAAATTAAGCTACCAAATGGGGTTACGGGAGATTTATCTTACTTCTTCAAATTGAAAGGAATAGTCCGACCGAAAGGAATGGTTTGACCGTCCGTTGTGGGCCTACACTGAAGTGAAAGCTACTATTCTAATTCGTAGGACTATTTCTTCTGCTGACCCAATTTTAAGGGTGGCTCACCATTGACTGACCCAGGGTGTGACCAGAAGTGGTCAAGGAATTCTCTCTCTCAGTACACGTGGCACTCTATTCTTGTCCTATATTGGCCGAACCTGGAAAAGAGGGGAGGCAAAGGGAACGAAAAATCACCACGACAGAGGAGCAGGAGAAACGTCGAACTCGAAGCACGTAAAAAATAGTGATTCGTCATCGTCTCCATCAGCGTTTCTTTTCAAAATTCTTTGTCGTTTTTTGCGGTTAGCGCTTGGAAAACGAGGCGGCCTTTCTAGGAAGAGAGCCCTGCAATTTGGGCCCCCCATTCTGCTATCCATATCAAACTATTGAAGTTACCATTTTGCCCTGCTCTCTATAGTGTGTTTTGCTTCCCCAAAGTAAGGAATAAGGATTGTTTTATTGCCTCTCTGGCCTTTCAGCCTTGATTATGGGAAAGTCCATATAATATTGAAACTTGTATTCTATCCCTGATATTTATAATTTATTAAAGTATCATTTTTTTCACCAAATTCAAGTCATCCAATGATACAAAAAAAAATCCATGTAACGAAAAGTTTTAATTGTATTTTTTTTTACACTTTTTTTTAAGCCGTATTGTCAGAACACATGACATTATGAGTGGTCGGTTCGAATAGCATTAACAAAATAAGAGTGATAGGTTTTTTTTCTTCCAAACTTATTTTATATCTTTATTCTTATTTCGACACAGTCATCTGAAATAGAGTCGTAAAAAGAAAGAGCCATACAAAAAAAAAAAGATTTAAGCTTTATTTTCACTAGTTTACAATTGGGGTTCTTCATTTTAAGAGGATTTACCTTTACTTCTTTTAAGCGGATAGATGGCAAATTCGTTTGTCAAAAACTCTTATTTTTCAAACTCATACCCACGTTAGACATTTAAACAAGTATTGATTAGAAATAGAGATGCCAAACACGGGCTACGTATTTAAAAGTTGATAAATGGATTAAGTCCTTCCTATAGTTTGACCTCCCATTGGCCAACCTAACTATTTCTTCTTTTTTCTTTTTTGGGTAAATAGAGCCAACCTAACTAATTGGGCCATAATGTGCCAGCTTAGCCTAAAATCAATATTTTAATTAAGAGTTTGAGTTGGTTGTTTTAACTTTTGTGTTTGGTTTGAGTTGAAAATTTTAACTTAATTAATACTTGTGTCGAATACAGACAGAGCTTATACATGTCGATATTATATATAATGCTTTGCTTGACCACAACTAATTCTCGAATATACTTGGAGGATTCTGGCAATGGGTCAGGTTTAAACAAATACCCACCCCCACCTCACTCACTAATGGCAAGTTTTGTAGCAGCTTGCTACCTATCTGCGGGTAAATTTGGGTATCCATGTTATAACTTATCACAAGTGCAAGGGCACGTCTTGTCCACCCGATAATAGGTCAAATGCCTGTTAATCTCACAACTTACAACCATTAGTAATTGAGTTGATTGGGTTGATTAAGTTGGAAATTGAAATTTCCATTTCTCAAAAAAAAAAAAAAAAGTTGGAAATTGAAACTTCTATGTTGTTGATTGAGTTTGGGATTCCATAGATAATGTGATATCTTTGTGTTTTTTCAACTTGTATGTAGATTTGAGTTAAATTGAAAAATATATTCAGTGGATAGAATTGGATTTTAAGTTGAGTTGAAAAACTTGTCACCATTGAGTTGGTATGCCTTGGTTTTTCCAAATTTGTAGTGGCATGTTGTTACTTATTTGAAAAAAATCAATAGTCATAAAATTAGCATTTTAATATTTTATTTTCTAATATAGCATTTCATATTATGAATATACCACCAAAACCCTGACCCATTGCATATGGGGTGGGTTGAGACACACTTGGAGTTCAATGGAAGGAGGGGGTGAGTTTAAAATTGATCACATGAGACTCATTCCGTAGGGATGTAAATGGGGGATATAAATGGGTCATCGATTCTCCAATTATCCGAAGGTTCCGACCCGTTAAAAATTAGATCTGCGTCCTTATTTAGACCCCGATAAGTAAATGGGTGCAAGTCCACCTTAGTTCGAACCCGTGGACTCGATACCCAACATATTACCAAAATCTAAAATCATATTTTTTTAATATTATTCTTTACTTAGATCGGGACCCGGATCCGGATCCATCCAATATATGGTCTTGGAGCAAAAAAATCAATTCTAAAATAGTTCCGGATCCGGTTTCCCTTTTTCTTAACGGTTCCGATTCCAGATCCACCATGAACCATACTAGAACCAACATGTTTACGACCCTATTCTAGACTGAACGGGCTTGGGATGGAATCTGTATTTGAGAAGGGTGGAGGGTATGAAATTAGTATGACCTGACCCAACTCGGCCCGTTGAAATACCTAAAATATAGGTTCTATTTTTGGTAAAGATTTTATAATCACAAAACGCGGTCAATACAAGATAGCCACCAAATTCAATCTAATTAAATAATACTCAACACTTTTCACTTACAATGAAATAAATCATTCAAACCTTTGCATTCCCGTACGAGCAAATGAGGTTACTAAGATTTACGTATTTAATTTAGATGATTGATTTCTCATGAAAGTAGGCAAAATGGAAGTTGGAGTCTATAATTATGGAGGAAAAATTGTGCGTTTTCACTTCCCTCATCAATGAGACGGTTTTGTTAGGCTCAAGAAAATCAATGGGGCTAAGATAATAGGCCATTAGGGCTTTTAATACGATACAATGTTTACTGCGCTTTAATGTGGATTTGTCCACATAGAGACATTGTGACGGTGCACTTTTCACACTCATAATCAGGTAATTAGGGACTATTATCAGAGGTTGGCATTAATTAATTATGTCTAGCACAATCAAAATAACCGACAGCATTTATTTCTGATGGTGACAAATGATGCGTCAGGACGCAGGAGTTTCCCAAAATATACATATGTGCCGTATAGTTTTCTTTTTCCAATACAAAGGTAGTGGAATATATTTTAAATGTAGATGATGTAGTTGCCCTTCTTTTCAATTACCTTTTGTTTTGTTGATAAGCTTACAGTGAGATTTGAACGTTCATGGATATATTCTCTTAGTCAAATCGCTGGACACTTAGGTGTTGGATAAGGTTATAACATAATATTAATAAATTTAAATATTATAAAATTTCATTATTATAGAATAAAATAATATCATATTATTATATTATGACACTTATGGTGTTTGACAATCTTGACAGATTTTAATATATTTTGAAGTGTTTGACAATTTATAAAAAAAAAAAAACTCACAAAATGGTGTACCAAATAAGAAATTGAATGAACATAATCAATTAACCCAACATAGGATCCACTAATTAGTAATCACATGTGTTAAAATTTAGAAAAAAAAATATAAAATTAAATTTAAATCATGAGATTCAAGCAATATTGTTTAATTAAAATGGGTCTACCAAACGTTGTCAACTATATTATAATACATCTGATGGTCATTATCACAAATGGTCATGCCTAGTTTATATATATATATATATATATATGAGAATTCACTACGGGACCCATTTGATGTTGGTAGTCATATTAACGGTATGACAGTTATCAAATAGTAGGACCTATTTAATTATAGCAAATTGATAATTACAATTACACAATTTAATTTTGATAACCATGGGACTCGACTAATTTTGAAAGTATGAAACCCACCTACTGTTGGTAATCACAATGAAAGCCACGAGCGTGACATTTGTAGGACCCATACAATATTAATAATTAACAAGGGCTATGTAGTCGTGATATGGCTATAAGACCCGCATTAAATTTGTAAGCACTGTGGGGCCAATCTAATAGTGAGATCCATAAAAGTTAAAACTTATAGTGGGCCATTATAATTAATAGTTACTTATAAACTCTCCTATGGTTATTACTCAAACTCTCAATTCGTAGTTATAAAAGATTTTTTAAATATTATTTTATACACCATATCATTGAATAATGTAATATAAAGGTTTTTGGAATAAAGTAAGATATTGTAAGATACTTTCTAAATTATCAAGATACCTCACTTTCAGGTGAATAGATTACATTCTAAACTAATAGATAATATAGCAAAATATCTTAAAATATCTCATTTCCAAACACCCCAGGTAAATTAGTCTAGAGAAATAATATTGTGAAGTGAATTTGAGAAACTAGGCTCTTTTTTTTTTTCTTTTCTTTTTTTTTTACAACTTATTGTAGGTACACGTAGCTTTTGAAATTTAAAGGAATGTGGAAAAAGTATAATCATATTAAGGGTAGATTTAAGACCTCGTGCTTGTGGGGGCATTCATGGAAAGAAGAAGTGTCCTCTTGGTTGGCCCACCATATCAAATGGCTAATAATGAGAATGGGCTTCCAGATTTTAGATGGGCCATTGCCATGCTTTGCTCCCTTGACTCTTCATTCATAGAGATACAGAAGAAAGGATGTCAATTATATTCTTTCTTCTTAACTACAGTAATCACATAGGTTTTATAGTCATTTCTTGATACTGTAGTAATAAAAACATCAAGTTTTGTAATGGTCATGGGCCATCTTAGCCAAAAAAAAAAAAAAAAAAAACATGTCAGTTTCTGTTTTTTTAGTGTTTTTTGAACTTTTCATCTTTCAAGTAGAATGTCAGAACTATTTTTTAAAACAAATTCCAACAAAACAGTTCTCATCTAAGGCTTTTATACAACATACAATATTTTTATTCGTATGAATGACACAATGAACAACTACTTATTTTTATAATGAGCATGAAAGACTCCTGGAACCCAAACAAAGAGAGGTCATGACAGGAGTCCTTGAGTGGGTGAGAATTAGATAAGGGAGATTCTTTGTTTGAAATTCTAACAACCTTACCTTGGAATCTAGTTCCTACTGCCTGAAATGCATCTTTCAAGATATTTACAAAAGCAACCTTATTATCAAATATGGGAATGGAAAAATGCCTACCTCCAATGGAATCCACCCTCGTGGAGATGACTATAAACATATATCTAGGTGGGCCAAACATTAGTCAAAATCAATTAATGAATTTACCAATTAGTTTTAGGATCTTGTGTTTAATGCATGGTTACTTCTTGTGCATATTTATTTAGATAATTTCAATTGCAGCCAGTGTTCAAATTAAAATTAACCAAGGAGGGTAATTGGTAATAAGGAATTGGATAGATCATAAGAGCTCTGCATGTAAATAGAAGAGGCCATGAAGTAAAAAGGTAATCACATTACATGTTATATATATATATATATATATATATATATATATGAGAACCGTTTTTTTGTGCTGCTAAGTAAAAGTACATTTCGTGTGTGATTCGAAACCTTACTTTTTTTCACTCTATGTAACCAATTAAACATGGTAAGGTAAAAGCTTTTCACGGATGCAATTACTTTAGGATACATTTTACTTTACAATTTGAAAAACAAATTTTATTTAAGTTTTATTCACTTTCTATTTGGAAATACTGAGAATATAAATAGGAATATTGAGGATCTTTGACCTTAGTCAAAAGTTCATTGACGGTCCATCGAGGAAATAGTAAATAAGAATTTGTGATTTTTCCTAAACTCGTTATTTGTAGCATTTAGATTTTTAGTATTCGCCATAAGTAGGCCCTGGTAGAAGGTGATCTGGGTGCTTTTAGTTATGGCCGTCAATCGTGTCGTGTTAACGAATTTGTGTTAAAAACATATCAACCCGTACACGACGTGTTAACTTAACGGGTCAAAAAATCCAACCCGAACACAACCCGTTAATTTAACGGGTTACACAACCCAACCCGTTAACTCGTTAAGTAATTAAGTTATTTCAAAAATTAAAAGAAAATCCATACAAAAATATATAAGGAAAAAAATATATAAGCGACACGAAACTGTAAGTGATGATCTCAAGTGGATCACACTTAAAATCCCACAATAAGTTTTAATTTCTTATTTATAAATATAAAATAATTATAGCTACACTTAGGGACAAAAAAAAAAAAAAAAAAAAAAAACCGGATTAAGCGGGTTGTTAATGGATCACTGGTTTAATTCATACACAACCCGTTAACTTAACGTGTTAATGGGTTCGACCCGTTAACGACTCGAACCCATTAAAGGCCCACCCAAATCCGTTAATACCGTGTTAACAGGTTGTGTGGCATTTTGACATACCTAATTTTAGCTATGTATATATAGATATATAAAATGAGATAGAGATTTCATTTACTGATAATTATGACGATGTTATCTTTAGAAAACATCTTAAGAGCTTATGCTTAGAATAGGAGTGTACTCCAGCTGGCCGATCGTGTCAGCTCCTAAAGCCACGGTGCATGAACCTTTGATTAGATTGATCATACACAAACCCTAATTCAAATTCAATCATATTAGCCCCCTTGATTGTCATGCATCCAAGCATATTTTAGCAATGGTTGTGGTTGAGACAAATTTTAGTGCGATATGTATACATACATAAATTGAGATAGAGATTTCATTTACTAATAATTATGAATATGCTATCTCAAGAAAATATCATGAGGGCATTGTTCATAATGGGAGCGCATTCCAACTAGCCGATTATGTCAGCTCTTAAAAACCACGGTGCAGGCACTTTGGATTAGATCAATATTACACCAACCGTAATCCAAACTCAATCATGTTAGCCCTTTTTTGCTCCCTTGATCGCCATGCATCCAAACATATTTTTAGCAGTGCCTGTGGTTGAGCCAACTTTTAGTGCGATATACATACATACATATATATATATATAGATACATAAAATGAGATAGAGATTTCATTTACTGATAATTATATATACGCTATCTCTAGAAGATATCATGGGCATTGCTCAGAATTGGAGCGTACTCCAACTGGCCGATTACGTCAACTCCTAAAAACCACGGTGCATTCACATTGGATTAGATCGATATTACACCAACCCTTATTCAAATTCAATCATGTTAGCTCTATTGTTCCCTTGATCGTGATGCATCCAAACATATATTTTAGCAGTGCTTGTGGTTGAGCCAACTTTTAGTGTGATATATATAAATGAGATAGAGATTTCATTTATTGATAATTATATATACGCTATCTCTAGACGATATCACCAGGGCATTGCTTAGAATGGGAGCGCACTCCAGCGGGCCGATTACAGCATATCCTAAAAACCACAGTGCATTCAGCTTGGATTAGATCAATATTACACCAACCCTAATCCAAATTCAATCATGTTAGCCCTTTTGCTCATTTGACCGTCATGCATCAAAGCATATTTATTGAGCCAACTTTTAGTGCGATATATATATATATATATATACATAGAATGAGATAGAGATTTTATTTATTGATGATTATATACGTTATCTCTAGAAAGCATCTTGAGGGCATATGCTCAAAATGGGAGCGTATTCTAGCCGGTTGATCACGTCACCCCTAAAAGCCATGGTGCATGCACACTAGATTAAATCGATATTATACAAATCATAATCCAAATTCAATCATGCTAGCACCTCCGCTCCCTTGACCGTCATGCATCCAAGCATATATTTAGAAATGCTTACGGTTGACCCAACTTTTAGTGCAATATATATAGATACATAAAATGAGATAGAGATCTCATTTACTATAATTATGAATACGTTATCTTTAAAAAATATCACGAGGGCATATGCGCAGAATGGGAGCGTACTACAGCTGGCCGATTACGTCAGGTCCTAAAGCCACGGTGCATGAACCTTAGATTATATCGATAGTACACAAGCCCTAATGTTAGCCCCTTTGCTCCCTTGACTGTCATGAATCCAAGCATAATTTAGTGGTGCTTGCGGTTGATCCAACTTTGATTTACCTGTAAACCAATCCAATTTTGTGCTAGATTGAGTCTCTATTTTGTGAGCTCATTGGCTATAGGTGGGCATAATGCACTTGGCCCATTATGAAATAGGTTAGGCCTATGCCTTCGACCTAAAAAAGAGCACCCGCGCCCGTACGCGCACACACATATATATATATATTTATTTTATAAATGAATTGAGTTAGGACATGAATAATATGTTGAATAAACTAAATGGGGGCAGTCTAACTCATGCCATAGCACCCTTGTTGGGACCAATGGAGGTGTTATAGGGAGATAATTTGAGAGTGGATTAATAGCTTAAGTAGCATTTCAAAATATTTTTTTTTCCTAAGAAAGAATGAATTTTGAAATCCAAAAGAGAGTGATTGATCAGCGTCACATGAACATCCGTTATTGGAAAACCCGCACAGGGTCATTAGCGTAATTTGATGGTGGCACGTTCCCACACATCACGCTTTCCACAAGGCTGTATTGTACGGTCGATTCTTTACTTCGTTCCCTGCTTATATTAAGGAAGCCGTTTCCTTCTCCTTACCAAACCAGTCTCCGCCCATTCCTTCCTCTCTCACTTCCTTTTCAACTGTTCTTTCTTCCTTTTTTCTTCTCTATCTTCTTCGTCGAATTCTTGTTCTTCTAGACATGTCAGGACGCGGAGGTAGAGGAGGCGGCGGCGCTCAGAGAGCTCCTCCGCCTTCTCATCGCGGCGGCGGTCGAGGAGGACGAGGTGGAGGAGGACGAGGTGGAGGGGGACGAGGAGGCGGCAGAAATGCCCCTTCGCCAGCACCACAAGCAGCATATGCTCCTCCTCCGTCTTCTTCTTCTGTTGCTTCGTCATCTACTGCTCCTCCTCCTCCTCCGTCGATGGAGTCTTTGTCCCTGAAGGATCCTCCTCTTCCGACGCCAGCAAATCTGCCTCCGTCTTCATCGAAGGCGATCGGGTTTCCTCTGCGCCCGTCGTACGGCAGAGTTGGAAACAAGTGTGCAGTCCGCGCGAATCATTTTCTTGTGAATCTGTCAAAGGACGCGGTCCTCTGCCATTACGATGTGAGATTTCTCTCTTCTGTTCTGTTCTTACAACATGCATTCACTTCTTTTGCAGATTCTTCTTATTGCGATTTCTTGTTATATTTGGTGGTTTCGTGTTTGGAAATGGCGATCTAGTTCTCATATGAGATTTTTGAATGAAGAAGCATCTTTATGCTTTTTAAAGTTTTCTGTATCTCCTTTTTATGCTTCCTTTGGATCTACTACTGTAGTTGTTCTCTCCACTCAGATTTCTGAAATTTCTTGATGAAACGCCGCATTTCTAATCGCGCTTTCATCTGGTATATCGGACGATATCTTTTTTGAAGTATATCGGACGATATTTGGTTTCTGGATTTCTAGTGTTCAGTTGTTTTATTTTCGTTTTTGGGCCATTGAGTTTTTTCTTTCTATTGTTCGTGTTGTTTCAGCGGCCTGTTGCTATTCCACAGGCTGATGATGTTTCTAACCAATCTGTTCTATTCATGCTTGCAGATTTTGTAAGAATAGTTTTTGCTTCATTAGATTTTTTTTTTTTTTGGCTCTTCTTCGCATGAGTTTTATCATTGTGAATGGCATTTTTGATCTTTTGTGTTTTTTCTTCTTGTATGTGTTTTTTCTTATGGTTCTTGTTATGTTATTTGAAATTAATAACATATTAGTATGTGCTCTCTGTTTTATAAGTTGAAGATATTCCGTCTTCCTTTTGTGTAATGCTTATATTCATGTTTTTCTCAGTGATATGTTACTTTTAGAAGTTTAAGCTCCTGGTTTTTGTATGTAGTTTTTATATTTCTGTTTGATTGCGGATGCTCTGTTTTAACTCTCTCCTTTTAATAATTTTTTTTTTTTTTTTTTGCTGTGCTTTTACGTATATTCATCACGAGTTTTACTTAATTGATTTTTCTTGTTATTATGTTTCTGTTTGTAATGATGGATTATGTATCATTGATAGTCATTTTGTTTATCTGGCAGTCTTGAAAACTGCTAAACATGTCCATGGGTCAAACTTATGCTTTCAGTTTTCTGGATTTTATATATTGGGGACCCACTGTGGATGGCTGCTGTGCCTGATTGTTATTCATAGTTGGACCCTGAATGATTGTAACAAGGAAAATGTTGCCCCTAGGAATTGCTAGGCCCATGTGACATTCACTAGCATGATGTTCTAATGGATAACAGCTTAGCTTTTTTTTTTTTTTGTTTTTTTGATTAACTGTATACTCTTTTTATTTGTATTTATTTGACACTTAAAATGTTCCCTGCTTTATATATTCTTGAACGACTGTGTTGTTTGTATGCTTAAAATCTTGATTACTTTCGAAAAATGTCAATTCCTTGTATTTTGCTTTCTTTAATACACATTGTCTTTTCTGTTCTTTTAGGTGTCGATATCCCCTGAGGTGACCTCACGGGGAGTTAACAGGGCTGTTATGGATCAACTAATTGATTTGTACAAGGAATCAATCTTGGGGAATAAAAGTCCTGCATACGATGGTAGGAAAAATCTGTACACTGCTGGTCCGTTACCCTTTGAGTCGAAGGAGTTTGTAATCAAATTGGTTAACAGAGATGAGCAGACAAATTCTGTGAGGTTTGTTTTTAAGCCTCTGCATTGTCCATATTTTGTTATATGCAGTTTCTTTATTTCTATTTTTTTTCGAACTTATCTTGGTTTTAGCTTTTGTTTCATTGCTGTATATATTATTTACTTGAGTTTGTATCGTTCCACAGGAGAGAGCGAGAATTTAAGGTCGCGATTAAATTTGCTGGCCGAACCGATCTACAACAATTGCAACAATTTTTAATGGGCAGACAAAGAGATGCCCCACAAGAAACTTTGCAAGTACTCGATGTAGTATTGAGAGAATCTCCAACGAAGAAGTAATTATTTTGATTTGCTATTATTTCTTTGTTCCATACAAATGGAGTGATATTTTTGTGTTTTTACTTATTTTTACTATTTTCTTCTATAGTTATGTCCCAGTTGGAAGGTCATTTTTCTCACCTACCTTGGGTCCGACAGCTAGTTTGGGTGATGGACTGGAATGCTGGAAAGGATTTTATCAGAGCATCCGCCCAACACAGATGGGACTGTCCTTGAATATCGGTACTTCGTATTGTGATTCGGTTTTGCTTCGTTTTTGTTTTCGCTTTTTCAACCAGTAAAGTGGAAAAACCAATTAAGTGATGTATTTTGTTAGTGTTAAAACCAGTATTCATTTATTTTCAAAGTAGGATCATGGTTTAGAAATAAAGAGTCCTGAATATGTATTTTTGTAGCCTTATGCATGCACGAATGCTTGGTTTTTGAACATCACAGGTCTATGCTCTGATTGGTATAAATTGGTGATTGTGCGTATCACTTGGTTGTGAACATGAAGTCGTACTTTTTCCATATCTTTATACTGCCATTTTAAGTAGCCCATGGGCCAAAACTTCTTGTTGACTTTTTTAAATGATGATTGTTCCATCTATAACAGCTAGGACCATTAGCTTAATCAATTTTGGTGGGAGACCACTATGCTCACAATCCCACTGCTACACGCAATTTTTTGAGGGAGTTAACTATCAGTATAATCAATAGTTTGTGAAGCTAATTATAATTCGTTACGGGTAATCGTTTGCCATAATTGATTGGAGTTTCTGATTGACCTTATTATGTTTGATAACATTTTGTTGATAAATATCCTCATGGAATATAATAAATATAAAAAAATGGTTGCAGTTTGGCTGTTTGTAGCTGTTGTAATGTTTTAACTACTGTGGCATTGCATTGAGTCAGATCTTTTTAGTCTTAAATACTAACAATTTACCTTCCCTTCTATTGAAATCTAGGTGTGTTTATGGGTGGGGCCATTTGCGTCTTGGTATGGAGCACCACTAAAGCACAATAGGACTAAGTTATCCCAGGCCTTTATCTTGAGCTTGGCTCGAATTAGAGCTAAGATTGAGCTTGGCTCGATTGTGACATGAGCTCAGATTGAGCATCTGCTCACTTGAGCTGGCTTGGCTCATTCCTTTATGTATGAAAGCAGTAACATTTTACTTAAGGATGATCTATGTATGGTCCATTACATTGGTAAACAGAGCCACCATTTAATAGTGAGGGCCAACCTTTCCTGGTGATCCTAGTAAACCACTATCTTGTGAAATGAAGTTTTCAGCAATTGGGCCTATCCCATATTTTGAAAGAGTTGTAGGCAGCCTCGGACATCAGTGGCCATCGCAATTGGGCTCTTTTGAAAAGTCGTTTGCTCTCTGTTGCTTTATCTAGATCTTTCTTTAACCTATAGTTCTCATATTTGCAATACAACTCTCAAAACATTTATCGTACATTTGCGCATTTATCTTTTATGTGCAATGCATGTAAGTGATGCTTGTAATGGTAATGTGTTCTTTGTGAAATTTATTTCCTAGTTACTATAGGCTGCATTGCTGTTTTCCATCGGCATTGATTTTGTTTGCAAGTTTATTGGGTCCACTTAGGCCATTGATTTATGCATGATTTTTCTATTTTGCAGATATCTCATGCACTTCTTTTTATGAGCCTATAGAAGTCATTGAATTTGTTTGCAAGTTTGTCAGAGTGCCAGGCCCACCAAGGCCTTTGACTGATACTGATCGCGTAAAGGTGTTACTTTTGTCTCTTATTCTTTTATTTTTATTTTTTCGTCTAGATTTGTTGTAGTGTTGCTGTTGCTCCTATCTCATAGTAGTAGATTAGCTTTAATGCAACTGGGCTGTGGTGTTTGTTTGTTCTTCCTAACAAGTTATGAGTTGTTGAGTACTGATGTTTGTTATCTTTAGCATCATATTTTTCTGGGATGATATGATTTGTTTATTACTGCAATTTTTTTGTGTGCTTTGCATGACATTGTTTTGGGATTTTGTGTTTTATCCCCTTCTCCAGGTGAAGAAGGCTTTAAGGGGTGTTAAGGTTATTGCGACCCATGGGAATTTTCCTAGGCAGTACCGTATTTCAGGGATAACTCAACTGCCAACAAACCAGCTGAGGTGAGTTCCATCCTGTGCAGTGGACTTGCTTTCTTTAAACCATGTATATTCAATGTTGAATTTAGTAGTATTTTATATTTTACAAGATTGACCCATGTGTTTGTTCTGTTTTAAATCCTTTTTTTTTTTTGGGGGTGGGGGTGGGTACGAGTTCTGTTTTGAAACTTAGATGTCTTATTTGGTGTGGATTGTCTTATATCTTGTGATTAATGATTGAATCATTGTACGCTTTTCATTAGGTTCCCTGTAGATGACCAAGGGAACACAATGACTGTTGTCCAGTACTTCCGAGAGAAATACAATGTGAACCTCCGATATTCTCAGTGGCCATCTCTTCAAGTTGGCAGTGATAGCAAGCCTACATACTTGCCAATGGAGGTCTGTCTCGCGATTGATCATTTATGTTCATCTCTAAGTGTTTTCTTGTTTGTCATAGTTCAATTTTGTTTTTTCACATATTATGCTTCTGTCTTCAGGTCTGTAAGATCGTGAAGGGGCAACGTTATTCAAAGAAATTGAATGATCAGCAAGTCACTGCCATTTTAAGAGCAGCATGTCAACGCCCTGCTGATAGGGAACGTAATGTTACTGAGGTATCGACTGATGCAATGATATCAATTAAAGTTATATTTAATTGCTAACCTTCTGAAATTGGATGTAACTTTTGGCTGGAACAAGGCTGTTTTTTAGCGTATGCTCGCCTTCATTAGTGCTTGTCATGATGCAGATGGTCAGGCGTAACAATTATAATGCAGACAAACTTGCAACTGAATTTGGAATTCAAGTACAAGAAAGGCTTGTGCTGGTTGAAGCTCGTGTGCTTCCTCCTCCTGAAGTAATTATGATCTTTCAAACCTTCTGTACCTTTTGTGTTTTATTTTTATTTTTAGTTTGTGTTCTATGTATTTATCGAGGGAGTAGGCACCTTGCGAAGAGACCTGAAAGGGCAAATGCCTTGACCACTGTGCTCAAACCCCTATAATGTTTGAAAATAAATGATCATGCCTGTGTTTTGATGCTTTTTCAATGGTTTAACTGTTGTTTCAGTTAAAATATCATGCTTCTGGGCGTGAGGCAACATGCCGTCCTCGTGTGGGGCAATGGAACATGATTAACAAGGTGATAATAAACTTCAGACTCTTTTTTTTTCCTTCTTTTGATGTCCTCCTGTATGACACCTTGCCTTAATCACATATTGTGTGATATTGACTCATCCATAAGATAAAAGTTTGATACCAACTGATTGAAACCTGCTCTAATGATGTAATTGCTATTAATTCGGTGTGTATGTGTGTGTTTCTTTTTGCTTGAGCAGTACTTATCAAGCTTACGTGAGAGGTAAGTTTTTACCACCGTGTGGAACCCCCATGATTAATCTAACCCCCTCATGCTCATTAACTCCCTGTCAATTGACGCTCACCAACATGAATTAGACTCGCTGCTGGATTGAATTTAAAAAAAAAATTAACTTAAGAAACCATTAAATTTAAAGGCCCCTAAATCAATTGTTGTAGTGGTTGGACTGAAATAATTTGTGCCCTATATCATGGCCACAATGACTCCTTTCCATCACACTGCCTCCCATTAATGGCATGCACCCAAGTGGGTCTCACAAGGGGCTTTGGTGTGTCTTGCATTTTTTTCTTTTTCTGTTAAATTCTTTGGGAATTAGGCTGATTGCTTAAGGTGGCTGAAACGGAAATCAAGGTGTTGTAGCTTTTACCATTAAAATTGTATGTTAAACTCTTACCTTTTAAATGTTTTCTTTTTGTATGCAATATGCATGGTCATGACTCATGATCTACAAGCTGTTGTCTAAGTCTCCTGTCTTTTCAGACCCATAGGCCTACTCTCCACCACCCCCCACAAGAGTCCAGAAGTTATCAGTTAGCATGTTAGTTTAAGTGAAACTTGTTTTTTGGTTTTTTTTTTTTTTTTTTTTTCTGTTAAATTCCTTGGGTATTAGGTCCATTGCTTGAAGTGCCTGAAATGGAAATCAAGTGCTTATGTAATATGCATGTCTTGTTCTGTACACTGTTGTGTACCTTTCCGGTCATGTTGTACCCACTTCCACCCCCATCTTGTGGGCATATGCACTTCAATGCCTATTGAATTTGCCATGATTATTGTATTAGAATACCATTTCTTTAACTTTTCTCTTTTCTCTAACTTTGGGTTTTCCAATGGAGTATGTTTTCAGAGAATGGTTAATGGTGGAACGGTTGATTACTGGACATGCATCAATTTTTCACGCATGAATCAAGACGGTGTTTATATGTTTTGCAAGGAATTAATCAAAATGTGCAAAGATATTGGAATGGTATGTAATCCCATTTCGTTTTCATATAGAGGGTAACTTTTCTTGTTAACTCTAATGCCTTTTTGTTCTTCTAGGGCTTTTGCGACAATCCCATTACTCAAATTCTTTCCACTCGGCCAGATCGGTTAGAGGCAGCTCTTATAGATGTTCACACTCGAGCAACTAGTGCCATATCTAAGACGGCTGATCCTCGAAAACAACTTCAGTTATTGATTGTTATCTTACCTGATGCTCGTGGCTCATATGGTAAGCGCATTTAAAAATCCTCTTCAAGTAATTATGCTATGGAAAATGTAAACCTTTGATTTTTTTTTCTTTTCAGGAACAATCAAACGGTTATGTGAAACAGAGCTGGGGATTGTGACACAATGCTGTCAACCAAGGAATGCTTCTCGTGCGAATAATAAACAGTATCTTGAAAATGTTTCTTTGAAGATAAATGTGAAGGTTCGTTCTTATATGTTAAATTCTAAGAATGTCTGATTTGGGCCATTTGGCAACTGTATTTAAATTGGATTTGTGTTCTAATGCTGGTGTGCTGGTTAACCTGTCTAATGTGGTAGGTTGGAGGTCGTAATACGGTCCTTTCTGATGCCGTGTCTAAAAATATTCCTCTACTAACTGATGTTCCTACAATAGTTTTTGGAGCTGATGTCACACATCCACCACCTGGGGAGGATTCTAGCCCATCGATAGCAGCGGTGTGATTTTTTACTACTTTGTTTGCATATCAGTTATGGCTTCTTTTGATTTTATACCTTTATTTGATTTTTTTGGTAGGTTGTGGCCTCAATGGATTGGCCCGAGGTCACCAAATATAGATGTCTTATCTCCTCCCAGCCGCATCGGCAAGAGTTGATCAAAGATCTATTTCAAGTGGTGCAGGATCCTCAAAGGGGTCCTTTGAACCGAGGAATGATTAGGTACTCTTCTCACGGTATATATGATATCTTTTAGTAGAGTATACAGTTTAGAATTTGATAGACTCACTGTTGTATTATTCTCTAGGGACCATTTGATTGCTTTCAAGTCTGCAACTGGATTCAAGCCTCATCGGATCATATTCTATAGGTATTTTTTTAATCGTCAAAATGTGGAGAAATGGAATTTGTTTGAATTTGTTCTTCCTAAAATTAGATTGTTTAATTTTGCAGAGATGGTGTTTCTGAAGGTCAATTTAAAGAAGTACTGCTGTATGAGCTAGATGCTATTTGCAAGGTATGTTCCTTTCTGTATTGGATTTTGCAAGGAATGATTGATCTGGGTTAAATCTTAAGGCATAATTTTACCTAACAAGGATTTATGGCCAAGAGCTTTACTCTGAAATGTGGGGAATGTTGCTTATGATGAAGGCCAACCTTGGATTACTTGGATACTTTATATCTTCTTTACTCAGTGATTCTGATATCTTGAAAATAGCTTCCAAATCCTCCACCTTGGATTTATTGGATACTTCACATCCTCTTTACATGATATGATGTCATTAAAATAGCTTCCAAATCCTGGTCTATCCATCCTGTTCTCAATGAGAACATTTATGGTGACAGTGGGCCCTTCTTCTATAACTTCTCGTGTAGTTACTGTGGTGCTCCCTACATTGGTCCAAACTGAAATGAATTAGCCGACTATAATTAAATCGTGCTGCTGATTTTGCAGTGCTATTCCTATTTTTCATACTGATGCAGTTATTAAATGTTCTCATGCTTTCTGTTACCAGGCTTGTGCCTCTTTGGAGGAGGGCTACCTTCCTCCAGTCACATTTGTGGTAGTGCAAAAGAGGCATCACACCAGACTGTTTCCTGCTGATCATAGGAATCGTGATTTGACTGATAGGAGCGGGAATATTCTCCCAGGTAGGGGTAGTTCCTAAGTATTGCTTCTCTTGTGGATGTTAGTCGTTTTCTTTGGTTTTAAACGAGTTTCCACATATGCTTTGGTGATCAGGGACGGTTGTTGACACGACAATATGTCATCCAACTGAATTTGACTTCTACCTTTGTAGTCATGCTGGTATACAGGTAACATTTGGGGTGAATCTTGTTTGTAAAATGAATTGGTTCTATATTTTACTTATATTATTACATGGATGACAGGGAACTAGTCGACCCACACATTATCATGTCCTTTGGGATGAAAACAAATTTTCTGCAGATGCATTGCAGACTTTGACTAATAATTTGTGCTACACGTAATTTCTTTGACCTTTGTCATCTCTTTTTATAGTTTGTATGTCAATCATGACATTTTTGTAGGGTTTAATTTATTTTTGTTTGTAATTTTCCTTGCTTTCAGATATGCCAGGTGCACTCGGTCTGTTTCTGTAGGTATGATGATTTGCTGCCTACCTTTTCTTTTGGAGATTTTATTCCATGTGCTTGTTTGTTATGTTTGATTTGTTGCATTGGTGCTTATTTTCAGTTCCACCTGCGTATTACGCACACTTGGCAGCGTTTAGAGCTCGTTATTACATTGATGATATATCAGATTCAGGCACTTCAGCTGCCGGTGGTGGACGCAGGAATACGAGAGAGCTAGCATCAGCCTTGCGGCAACTTCCTCTTGTGAAGGACAACGTCAAAGATGTTATGTTCTACTGTTAACTCAAGCTTTCCCTAGACTCTGTACTTTGAAGCACATTGGTGGGGTGATGAGGGTGGTGTTCCAAATCCTGGACTGGTTGAATAGTAATTGTAGATTTGAAGAATACTGTTTTTTTGGCAGAAAGGATTTGAGAGAGGCTTTTTTGGAAGGGCAGGAGTTCTTTTTTGTTGCGTAGGAACCAAAGCTTTGATATTAACTTTGTTCAAACTTATCAAATTTTTTGGATATATGCCTAATCCACCATACTTTATAATAGGTCTCTTTGTTTCAAGCTTTTCATCATTCTTGAAATATTTGCTTTCACCTGCTTTATCTTTGTGGCGTAGTATGTTAAACTGATCCTAGGCCATGGGCAGCCAGGTCTATACTTGCAAAGAGTGCAGATGAAGAATGAATTTGAATTAAGTGAATCTGAATGTCCTTTTATTTTGATATGAAAATTTTAGCAAACAGTGATGATAAATCTTTCTGACTAGACGAAGGAACTATCAAATAAATCTTCCCTAGCATGTGTGATTGGGGTGGGGATTTGAACTGTCATCCAATGGGATCAAAATCAAAAGTGAATGGTCTTCTTGGGCTAGAGCCCCTGTGGTGTCCTTTATTAGATCAATGGACATCAAATAGTCGCCCCTTTGATAGGAATTGATTACTCAAATGGGCCTCAATTAAATCCTGAGAAATTGGGCCTCCGATCTCCTTTTCCCTTGAAATTCTCACGTCTTTAATTTTCTTTTATTTCATTCAACTCACATTACTATAAAATTGGTAGTGCCAGTGATTTCATGCAACTCACATTACTATTAAAATTCGTAGCGTATCAGTATGAAGGTAAATATAAAAGAACTGCGAGTGGTGAAATTTAGCATTTTTTCCTCTGAACGATACCAAAATCCAGACCCACAACAGTTGGGTTTTTACGTGGACCAACTTAAGAAAAAGGCTCAAATGTTGTATTCAACCCTTCTCTCTCTCCAATTTAGTTCACCGGGTATTTGTTGGCCAAACGCATATAACCTATTTGTTTGCATAAAATACATAAGGATTGAATACACAGCTATTTATTGCATAAGTTGTTAAAAATGAAGATCTAAGGTGAATATAATTTATCACCTAAGAATTCAATACGTAAGAAATTCAAGGTCTCATACACATTCTTATTCCCTTATATCCTTCACCCCTTAGCTTATATAATTCTTCTGTTGAGCTCATTTAGTTACGAATTCAACATGTATATTATTATTTTGTGGGTAAGAATTCACATGTATTTTAATACAAAAAAAGCTTTGGCCCTCTTATTATAAGTAAGATAAAATTCAACGCTTTGATTGGCCCTCTTATTTTAAGTAAGATAAAATTTGATTAGAGAAATAGAGTCCAGATGGCCTAAGTTTTTCCAAACTCTATAATGGGGCCTTTTTATTGAGAATCTAAGCCAATCAAAATAAATGTCGTCTCTACGTACTTCCAAAATTTACGAAAATAGAGGTTGGTCCCGTCATAAGATGTCATATATATTTACAAAAAATATGATATATATTATAAACAATAAGCATTAATAGCGTTCTTATGTACTCAATTTATGGTGGGACCAACTCCTATTTTATAAAATTTAAGGATGTCTTGCATGTAAGGAGAGCTTCATTTTAGGAAGTTGGGATTTTCCTTCCAAACAAGGAAATACTAATGAGTTCACTCCTTCCTGCACCTGAGGGCTCTTTCAAACCCACTCCATAATCCTTACATTCGGTGGAACTGATTTATGGAAATCCAGCCGTTGAATCATCATTTTAGATCTAACGGTTGAAAACACACGTTAGGCATAGGGCGGTTTTAAGATACAAACCCTAATTCCACTTTCACTTACTTTACCACAATTCCACCGTGTCTTGGTCGCCTTCTTCTTCTTCCTTCTGTTTTTCCCTTCCCATTCAATTGCAGAAATTCGATAGAGAGAGAGAGAGAGAGAGAGGAAGATGTCGGACGAAGAACACCACTTTGAATCGAAGGCGGACGCTGGTGCTTCCAAAACCTATCCTCAGCAAGCAGGAACCATCCGCAAGAACGGATACATTGTCATCAAAGCAAGGCCTTGCAAGGTTTATGTGCTCTCTTATTGTTGTTGTTATTAATCTTATCAGCTTGTGAATCTGTATTACAGTATCAGATATTCTACAATCCAATCTATTGGTTGAGACTTTAGATCAGATTTATGGGATTATTTTCTGTAAGATGACAAATCTTTTGATTTGGTTTACATGTAATCATCTAGCCAACTAAAAGCCCTAAATCAAACCCATGGAAACATTTCTCTGCAGAGAGGAATTGTTGATGCATATTATCTTCATTCTCTTTGAGATGGCTAGGTATGGTTGGTGCTGGATCAATAGCCATAGAATCGTCCTTCTTTAGAGGAAGATGATTAAGCTTGACTAATTGATGGGCAAGGTGGCAAAAATCTGAACCATAAATTGGGTTTCTGTTGGATCCCAAGTCCATGTTTGCTGCCAAAGTCCAATCCAGGTCATAAATCAAGGAATTACTCCATACCCACTGAGACAGTCCAGCTTAGATCTGTCAACAAGGCTAGACCCTTCTTTGAGTCTTTGGGAAGGTCTAATCAATCTAAATCCCCCTTTTGGTATATATGGTGATGGCTGATGCCTGTCTCTTGTTTCCTTAGCTTAGCCCATGTTTCTTTTCTTATCCACCCTGTTGTTCAAGATCTCAGAGGGCAAAGGGCAAAGATAGATTTTTTTTTTTTTTTATATCTTATTTTTGTATGCAGGAGGTTGAAGGTAGAGATGATCTTGAAAATATACTTTACATGATTATAACTATACTGCTAAATGAATGTATCTTGGATCCTGGGTGGATAAAAGGCATAGCTTTGTATTTGTGGTTTGGGAAGAGAAGAGTTGGGTGGATGGTGATGATAACGATTTTCAAGATGAACACATGCCTTTTGGAAATAGGTGATTATGGCGCAATTTTGATCCTATACAATGATGGCCGGGTCGCCACTATTTGAAGGGTCCATATTGGGAGGATTACGAGGCGTATGTGACTGACCTTATTGCGTCGTGAGCCCAGCTTGAACTTTAATCTGTGACATGATAAGAGTTCATAGCATATTTGGAAGGTGCCCGTTGTTGCAACAGTGTGGACTCATGTTATTATATATTAAAAAAGAAAAAAAAAAGGTCAACCTGATTTCTTTTGTAAATTTTTTCCCCAAATTGTAAGATGACTTGAACCTGCAACCTTGTGGTTGAGATACAGACCACCTTTCAACTATGCCATGCGCTCGTCATAAAATGGTATTCATATAATGCAGAGCTGAGAGCTCATCTAGGCCCGAATGTTTAGTATTTTACTTTTGTTGTCATTAATGAATGCCTAGTTTTGCTTTTGAGCCATACAAGACATTCTTTCTTTGCCATTTAAGGAAGGCAATGTATTTTGTTGTAGGCTTCTGAAAGCGTAATGCTTATGATTTCCTTTTTGAATGTTGTGTCATTGAGTATTGGTTTGTTATGTATGCTCTTTAAATTATTTCTCTCTTTGAAAATTTTCTTATAACCTTTTGCGTATATATGTTGAAATAGGTTGTTGAGGTTTCGACTTCTAAAACTGGAAAGCATGGACACGCAAAATGCCACTTTGTTGCCATTGATATTTTTAATGGAAAAAAGCTTGAGGATATTGTACCTTCATCTCATAACTGTGATGTAAGACTTCCTTATTAGTCTTTCTTCTAGTTGTGCCTTTAAATACGTAAACATATTTCTGTATGCTTACTCGTTATGATCTTTACATGGGCAATGTGTTCATTGTAGGTTCCCCATGTGACACGTACTGACTACCAGCTGATCGATATTTCCGAGGATGGATTTGTATGTTTACACATTTTAGTACGTGTCCTTGTTGTGTTATTTATTGTTTCTTTCTCTGAAATGGTATTGCATTTTGCAGGTGAGCTTGTTGACTGAAAACGGTAATACCAAAGATGATCTGAGGCTTCCAACAGATGACAGTCTGCTTACCCAGGTTTGTACGCCAAACTTGTAATGCAAATTCCATGGTTATGGATCTCGTTGGTGTGGGTTGTCTTGTTTTGATCAGCAATACAACATACGTAGTTACCTATGGTTGGAGTTTTTATTTGAGTTTATAATGTTTTCAAATCGCTGAATAACCATTTAAGTATTCTTGATCTATGATATTTCTGTTCACCATGATTTAACTTTGTGGTTTCAGTTGATGCTTGTAAGATATGTGAGATTTGTATAGTGAAATTTCTCATTGGCGTTTTTATTTGGTTTCAGCTGATATGTCTGTATAGTTTTCTTTTATAAATAGAGTTACTACTTCTTCTTCTTCTTCTTCTTCTTCTTCTTCCAAAAAGAAAAAACTCATTGGAAAATGATTAAAATTCTGTTGAGGTGCAAACTAAGGAATTGATTGAATTGAGTCTAAGGCTCAGGTTACAGTGGGTGATAATGCTAACAGATTCTCAAAATTGAATTGCTTGGTTCAGGAAATCCGGTTTTTAATCTGCAACTGTCAGAGTGGATTTTAAAAAACTAGGTAGCAATAATTAGGTATTGACTGCAAAAACTGGTTGCTTCACCAAATTTTGTGCATAGGAAACAATATTGCTGATGTTCTTTCTATTGGTTTTATTTATAAATTTTTTGGGTTTGGTGGGTTGTGGGGCTTGTTCTTGACTCTTACAGAAAAATATTTTAGAAGCAATCTGTTCACTTGTTTCTCTTTTTGTTGATTTGTATTTATCCCTTTTTAATGACTGGTTATGTAGTCAGCCCTTACCTTAATCAGGGGCATGTTGATATGCATCAAGCCATCAACTAATGAATAACAAAAAAAAAAAAGAAAAAAAATAAATCAAGAGGATAACCTTCCAGACATTCATTTTTAATGGTCCTCAACATATGAAATGAGGACCAATTGAAGAAATGTGACCCTGTGATTAACTTGAGTTTTTAGTTATGAATTATGACTCATTCATTTAAGATGGATATATGTGCTGATTAGTTTATATTTTGGATGTCGTTGCTTCTGGATAGTTTATTTTACAGATATGTCTGTTGAGGGATAATTAAATAACTCATTCACGGTAGGACTCCTGGGATGAGTGGTTAGGAGCCCATTATCATTACCATTTATTGACCTTGAATGGTTGACCTATTTGATGGTCCATTGGATGTCTTGCATTGTCCAATCAGAGAATTATTATTAGTCATGTCTTGTATTCATAGAAATTCATGTTCATCAATCCAGAATAGGTAAACTGGTTCCCACAGTAATCATTAGCCACAAGTCATGTGATTTGATTCCAATGATATGGGTCAACATAGATGCATGCCACAGGACAAGGTAAGCTTGTTTCTTAAGATGTCCAATTCATGTCCATTAATGAAAGATGCCTTCACTGAGGCCCATGATAATCATTGACATTATGGAATATGATTGTGATGGTAATTGAAAAGGACAACGGAGGAAATTGATAAGACTTTGTCTTTGCAACTGATATAGTTCTCTAAACTTACTAAAATGAAAAAGATTCATTTGGCAATTTGAGGGTATTTCTTTAGAAGGGATGGTGATTTTTCTCTAATTCCCTTCTTTTATCTGGGATTATTGGGGCTCACCTCACTGCTATTTCCCAAACCCTTCATCCTTCCATTCTTTCTCAGACCTTTCCGAATCTTTTCAGTCAAAGCATTTCTGTCATATTTTCCCCCCAAGTGTCACATTCCCTATGAAATAAGTATTATTTATCTATTGATACAGTCCAAAACTCTACAATTGGATTCATGGATTATCTTGGAAAAGTGTGAGATGATCACAGAAACGCCCCTTTCTAACATGATATGTTTCTAATATAATCAATCCTTGCGTTTTACTTGTACAATGTACCATTCTGACTAGTTATTTATTTTGATTTTCTTTGGAATACAGATTAAAGATGGGTTCGGGGACGGCAAGGACCTGGTTGTTACTGTGATGTCTGCCATGGGAGAAGAGCAGATCTGTGCTCTGAAGGATATTGGCCCCAAGTAGTCTTTTTATTTCTCTGGGTTATCTTTTCTGTCATTTCTGTTAAGAACTTGAATCGTTCTCCATGGCTTTGCTGTTTCAATTTAAGAAGATATGTAGACAGTAGCGACTACTGTGCTCTTTAGCTACTGATGGATATCTCTCTTCTCGGATTTTCCCTTAGTTTTAAATTTTATTGAAATATGGTTCGGCTTTTGAAAAGACTGTATTTTTTAGATGTATTGTTTTTGCGGATTATGTGATAAGTATATTGTTTTTTATGGATTATGTGATGGGTATGTTGTTTCTTCTCTTCCTATATAATCAGCCATGTCCGAGACTCAAATTTCTCTGTTTTTCCTTTTCTAAATTGTTTACTTATTTAGAGAGGAATCTGATAATCATCATTCATGCCAGACGATGTGTTTGATTTTTTTTTTTCCCAAAAAATTTAAGTTCTGCTGTTGAACTTTCTGTGTGAGTGTGCAAAAACAGCAGCATATTTTTGGTCTACCATATTGAGAATGAATACAAAATTGGTGATGTTTATCTTCAAATCATTTGTAAGTTACTTTTTTGGTAAGTTTTTTAAATGTGTCCTTTAGAAGGAATGGCATTGATGAATGGACCCATTATTCTGGAAAGCCTATTATTATGAATCATTTCTCTGTATGCTTTTAACATGATTTAAAATGATTTACTCAACTGATGAGTCTTTGATATTGAACCCATTGCCATCATAAAGATCCCATTTTTCAATACTTTCAGTTTTCGGATAACAATAGACTTATAGACTTGATTCATGCCTATCCTGTCATATGAGTTTTTTGTTGGATAACAATGGCATATGGTTTCTGATACGATTAAGGCCTGGTTGCCAATTTCCTAGGGATTCATGTCAGTGTGGATTGTACTATGAGGAATGGGCAGGTGATGCCTTTGGTATTAATTTTTTTTTGCCAGAGGGAATGCTTTTTAATGGCCATTTGTTTTTCACCTATACTCCAACCTCTCGATTGCTATGCATTTAAGATTGATAGAAATTCAACGCCATTGTTTTTCATTCCTTTCAAAGCTTTGTTCCAACCTGTCTTGCATTGAGCAACTCTTTTTAAGCCAAAGAAACAGCCCTTTAATGCTTGGCATCAGCCAATTCTTTGGTCACTTTTCAAGTACCCAAGAGTTAAAAAAAAAATAAAAAAATCCAACATTCATTCTCTTTTTATATGCTTAAAAGTTTTGAATGTGTAGTTTTTATTTTATTTTATTTTAAATAGCATGTCTATTCTCATTGTGTGAGTACTATGATAATAAAAATGGTTTATGGAATTGAAGAAAATTAGTTTAAATTTGTTGATTGGCCAATTTCAGCAGCATTATTATTTAAAGGGCTGCAACTATTGCTCCTACCTACCAACCCACCCACACGGCATTTCTGATCGTCTTATAAATTATGGGGTTGGATTCTGGTCAAGACCTTTCTTACTGTTTAACCTGTTAACCAGACCAGATCCTGTCAAAATTTGGCTAATTTTACTGTGACTTGCCAACCTAACGTGAACCCAACTTGATAATTGAGAAATTCGGATGGCATCTTCAATTCAACCTAATCAATGAATGGTCTTGTTTTGGGCTGAGCTTATACATGGTATAACCAGACATATTGCCATCTAATGCTTACCTTAGATTAGTGGGATAAGGTTTTGATTATGTTGGTTTTGTTGCTCCCCTGTATCTTAAATTAAGCCTTCTATTCTTGTATGGACCTTTTGTCACGCTGTAAGATTTTTTTATGATAAATTACATGGAAACTTTCTATAATATCTTATCAATGCCCAATTTGATAGTGGGCTCAACTCCAATTAGAGTTAAAGTCGGACGAACGGCCATATAAGAGCGTGTTTATTTTGTTTGGTTTTAAATTAGTCACAAATAGCTCCGGTTGAGGAGAGGAGACTTGTCATTAGTATAATTCATCATCTGAGTACCCATGTAAGAACTCTCTCTTTGGACGCTTATGTGCGAAGATAAAAATCTATGTTCTTAAGAAATGGTTTTCCGTGAGAGTTATGGAAAGATAAATGCTAAATCAAACAGAAGGATGGAAAGTGCATGAAATTACGAGGCATTTTTATGCTTCCATCTAAGAGGAAGCATGTTCGACAACACGAGTGGAATCCACAGATGTGAGGATTCCTTACTACCCTTGAAACAAGGATTCTTTGTTGAGAATTTGTATAGTTGAAGATTTCACATCAATATCGGTGCATATCAATGTATATATCTTGGAAAATTTTATTTAAGCGTAAATCTGCATAAGTGAGGATTTCTAAATCCTATAGGAGGAGGTCAGATTTGAAGATCCAAATAAATGAGGATTTTCAAAGAATCAAATTGTAGGTGATTTACAATTGCCAAACATGAATTTTCCATGAGTGGGTGAAAAGCCGAAATCTTTTTTCCCCGAGGATTTGGTTCCCAAATGTGACTTAAAAGCTTTGTTAATGGTCTGGCATTGACCCTTTCGTCAGGACAGTTATGTAGGTAATCAAGTCGACAAATTTGATACGAGAAAACTGTCCAATGGAGTGGATTGATCATCTAGGCCCAGTCCTGGCTCACTTAAGATAATCGGACTAAAGGAAAAATGTAAAAAAGTGTCTTAAAGTTTTGGCTTATTTTAAAAAAGGACGACAAAATCAAAATTGCCATGAACAAACAAAATCTTACAGGAAAGTTTCCAAAAAGGGCCTTAAGTTCGTCACTTATTCCAAAAAGGACATGACAATCAGCCTCAAGTTTGGCACCAAGTTTTCAATTAAGGACAATGGTGAAATCAGGTATTTTCTTGCTAGAGTCCTCCCATATATATATATATATATATATATATATATTTTTGGAAAACATTTAACTTGGTTGGTTGCCTATAATTGAAAGCTTTTTGGAAACTTTAAATCCTCATTTTAAAACTTTATATTTCCCTGTCTTTTAAAAAAATAATCCAAAACAAAAACTTCAGGCTCTTTTAAAATTTTTCCAATTTCAAATTATGATCATATAATCTCCAAATTTTAGGTATTTCAAACATTACCGTTGACATGGCCCTGTAGATAAAGGGAGAATATGTGAGATTGGGAAAAGTAAGTAAGATAGGACCTTTCTAGAAAATGCACTATATGGCTATAATTGAGGGGCTTTTTTTTTTTGGTTTTTTTCTTTTCATTCAAGAGTTTCAATTCTTTGGATTGAATTAATTCCTCTGGGCCGAGAGGGAAGCCAAGTAAACTCCCTTGTAGTCCTAGTGTAGTAGTGCAATTTCAAGCCTACAACATCCGGTGCAAACCGGGGTCCTACGCCAACTGAACTACCCCTTTAGGTTATGATTGTGACCCATTCATTGATTGATACATTGGTTATCTGTGATCAATTCTGAAAGGCTCATGGTCGTCGATCATCTTATAAGATGCTTAAAAATATCTAATCCACACATCACCCCCTTCTATTTACATCTTTGACCGATTCTAACTCTAAAGAGGCAAAAAGGACGTCTGGGATCGCATCCAACCAACTTCCCTGGTCCGAGTGGGATCCACCCACTCTGGTAAAAAGGAGCACGAGTTAAATGACGAAAAGCAATTGGAGAAAGGAGAAGGAGAAAGATATGGCCGTTTAGGGTTTAGGTTTAGGTTTCGGGTTTGGGCTTTTTAGGTGTCGGACACGGCTAGGGTTTAGGCGCCCCTTTCGGTTAAGACCCTTTCGGTTAAGACCCGGTTCGCATACAACGCAACGCGACATGTGAGTATGTGAGTTGGACACTTGGACCTGGTCACTGCTCACGCCTTCCGCCTTCTCTCTCTATTAACCATATAATCAAAATCCCCATCCCCCACATCATCACTCCCGCGTCCTCCCCTCCCTCCCTTTCTTCTTTATTCTTCCCTCTCTTTCGCTGAGGCATTTCATCAAACAGAAAAAAACTCTGCTTCTTCTCTTTTGTTTTTTTCTGGTTTCTTTTTGTCTTTCGCTTGTTGCGATTTCTGTTGTTTTGAATGGCGGTTCCTCCAACCGTCCCGGTGCCTGTGCCTGTACCGGCATCGCTGTATGTGGGTGACCTCCACCCGGACGTGGCGGATGGACAGCTGTTTGAGATCTTCTCCACCATCGGAGCCCTCACGTCTGTCCGCGTCTGCCGCGACTCCATCTCCGGTCGGTCTCTGGGATACGGATACGTCAACTACATTGCCCTCCACGAAGGTGATTGCTCGCATTCCTCTTTATCTCTTTACTGCATTGCTCCATCTCTCTCTCTTTCTCTCTAAATCCGTCTTTTCGCTTTGTTTCCTTTTGTTTTCTAGGGTTTTCGTTGGATTGTCTTTTTCTCATTTTTTGGGCTGTTGTTATGGATATTTAGTGCTGTGTTGTGGGGCCTGCGGTTTGATGGTTGGGATTGTTCATCTGGTGGACCCCACCGTCTGTTGGAGGGTGTGCGTGTGTGTGTGGTGGGGTGGATTGATGTGGGAATCTTGAATGATTATAATGCAGATCATGCCTTGATAACTCATCTGATAATGGACTACTATTTTATTGGAGGAGAACATCTTCTAATTTGTAGGATTTCTCATGCATACATCTTCCACAGCAATCCCTAATCATATCAACGGTCTGGATCTCAGACCATGGGCCCCACATCAGTTCTGCAGTGACAGGGTTCATCATAATCATCATCATCATCATCATCATCATCATCATGGGGTTAGACTGTATTTACATGCTTGCCTTCTAACTTATTATGATTTTTTTTTTAATAGCTAAACTTGCCATAGAGAAATTGAATCACACTGCTTTGAATGGGAAACCAATTAGGGTCATGTGGTCGCATCGTGACCCAGATGCGAGAAAGAGTGGGTTAGGGAATCTGTTTGTAAAGGTATGTGTGATGAGAAATATCTGTGTAATTATATAGGATTTCTTGTTCACATGTTCATATTCTTTTCTTTTTTTGTCTTTACTACTTATGATATTTTTGGATTTGGAGTGAGTGATATGGATTTTGAATATATTTATGCAGAATTTGAGTGATTCAATTGATAATGTAAAGCTTCATGAAATGTTTGTGAAATTCGGGAACATTATGTCTTGCAAAGTCGTTACAGCCCAGGATGGGAAGAGTAAAGGGTATGGATTTGTTCAGTTTGAGACACAGGAATCTGCAAATGCTGCCATCGACAATGTTAATGGCTCCATGGTTGGAGGCAAGCAAATGTATGTTCAGCTACTTGATTCTTTTCTAAATTTGCTTCCCTTGCGGGTTTTTTTTTGTGCTGGATGTATTATACAATGCATGGTCTGAGAATTTGCAATTCACATGAGCCATGCATATCTGACAAGTTATTGATAAAAAAAGAAAAAGAAAAAGAAAACTTCTTGGATGGGTTCAGCCTATCCTTTGTTTATCCAGATAGTTCGTTTGGATGGTCCACCATGATTAGACAATGAAATAAAAATCACAGCCACTGAGCAATCCTCACCTTTCGATTGGTGGATTTTTCTCTTTTACAGCCACTGCGCTGAGCAATCCCCTTTGTTGTGGGTATTTTTGAGTCAGTATATTTCTCTTATACTGTACTGGTCCTTTTGTGCAATATAGCTTCATTCTTCAAAAAATAAAAATAAAAATGAACTATTGGTTTTCATGTTTTTGTCCGCCTAGTTGCAAGTGTACTATCAGAGGGCTATGATTTTTTATTTCCTGACTGTTCATCTAAGTAGGTCTCATGTTGGACGGGGTGTATGGAAAAAGTCCCATTGATCATAGATATTTATTGTCCTTACAGAGGATTTTTAGAAATATCTGTCAACAATTGAAAACCTTTTATTTCTCTCGGTGACTTGGTTTTATGTTCCAGTCTATTTTCTTAATAGACTGTTGTATCTTTTGCACAGTGCTTTCACTGAATACAATATTCCTCTCATTGCTTTAAAAAAAAAAAAAAAAAAGAGAGTAAAAAACCCCATGCCTCTCCAACCCTGGACAGGTAATTGCCAGGCCACATGTTGTGTGTTGTGAAGCATTCATGCACAGAAAACGGGTGCCTTACCATTTTAATGACCACTTCAACCTTCGACTCGTGCTCATCAGAGTTCAAGCCCAAGTGCCTGGATGACTTGAAAGAAGAAGATGAAAATGAGGAATAGATGATAACCACTAATGATGAAAATGGGAAGAGGATTTCTTTCATCATTGCCATCTTCTTCAAGTTCGTAATCATTGTCATCATTTTAATCTATATTGTTGCTTGGCACCATCACTTTTAAAAGACAGGAAAGAACGTATGAACTTGGTCGATAGCCCACTACAGAAGTTGTGCAGAATAAAAATAAAGAGATGCCTCGGGCTGCATCATGACTGTCATTTGTGTCATTAGCAAGGCCTGAACCGTTGATTGGAGTTGGGGAGGGCAGAGTATGCTTTCCCATAAGATGACCAGGTTTCCAGTTTCAAATGCCAATACTCACAATCCATTTCTCATGCATGGCTAAATTGAATTGGGACACTCATGGGGGTTGTTAACTAATTTATTTTCTGTGAGAATTATGACTGCATTTTGGTGATCCGAACTGTCCATTAGGTGCACAGTTCCCTCTCCTATAACCACATGAATGTTCATTCTAATCCAATTTTGATTAACTGTTGGATTGGACTAACACAAATTGGCTATTTCTTTCACATGTTCGATCCGAAAATCAATATTAGTATAATTAACTTGAAATTTGGGCTGCGTTATAGAGGATCGAATTGACAGTTTGTGTTTGTGTCATATGAAAAAACTTGATGAGTACATATACATGTTTTAACTTTATTTTTTGAAAACTGATCAAACTAAATGGTTATTCTGTAGTGAATCATGGACCTATATGGGCGAACAGGGAATTGGATATCTTTTGAACAATTTAGATCTTCACAAAGTGGATGCATGTATAGATTGAATTTGACCTTACTTGACCACATTCTGTGGTCAACCTTGTGTTACCATTCTTCTATTTTCAATAATTATCTCTGGCATTTGATAGCAGTTTACCCGTGCATCGCTCGGGCTTCGATGCTAGTACTATCTGAATAACCTGTGTGAACAAAAGGCAAACCTTACTATCATTTCTTTTTCTTGGAAGCATAGCTTTAATTCTTTTTTTTTTTCTTTTCTTTTTCCTCCATTTTTTTGTACTTGCTTCTCCCATTTGTACATTTTCCTTCCTCTTTGATCAATCTATATATATATATATATATATGTATATATTTAATTTATCTTCTTTCTGGTTGATGCAGATATGTTGGTAATTTTGTTAAAAAGAGTGAAAGAATGCTACCGAGCCCTGATGCGAAATACACTAATTTGTACATTAAGAATCTTGATTTGGATATGACAGAAGAGCTTCTTCGGGAGAAGTTCTCTGAATTTGGGAGTATCACTAACTTGGCTATAGCAAGAGATGATAACGGAAGCTCAAGGGGATTTGGATTTGTAAATTTTGATAGCCCAGACGATGCCAAACGGGCAATGGAGGCATTGAATGGGACGCAACTTGGTAAGCCCCATTGTGAATTATGCTCTTGTTTTACTTTCTGACATGCAAAATATGCCATTATAACCTCTCTCTCTCTCTCTCTCTCGGCCGTGCCATTACAACCTTATTAATTTGATTTTTCTGCTTGTGACCTGCACCAAGTAGGCTCCAAGGTCTTATATGTAGCAAGGGCCCAGAAGAAAGCTGAGCGTGAGCAAATTTTGCGTCGCCTGTTTGAGGAAAGGCGCAATGAAAAAATGCTAAAATATAAGGCATTTCCTATTACCTATGCCCTTTTCCGTTTTCTTTCTCCTCCACCCATCTTCTCTTGCGATTTTTACCCATATTTCCTTTTTATATCATCAGGGTTCAAATATATATGTGAAGAACATTGACGATGATGTGACTGATGATGATTTGCGAGAACATTTTAGTCAGTGTGGGATGATCACTTCTGCCAAACTTATGCGCGATACTAAAGGAATAAGTAAGGGGTTTGGATTTGTGTGCTTTTCCACCCCTGAGGAAGCCAACAAAGCTGTGGCCATTCTGCATGGTGACAATAAATTCCTTTGTTTCTGACTGGGCTTTGTAATCAATTCCCTCTTCTACTGTAAAGCTAATTTGATCCTTCGGTTTACAGGGTACATGTTCCATGGAAAGCCTTTATATGTGGCAATTG
Organism: Camphora micrantha; assembly: GCA_003546025.1. Taxonomy (NCBI): domain Eukaryota; kingdom Viridiplantae; phylum Streptophyta; class Magnoliopsida; order Laurales; family Lauraceae; genus Camphora; species Camphora micrantha. The sequence goes on along the minus strand of QPKB01000003.1, from coordinate 75,784,986 downwards.
CCCAAAAGAAGGAGGATAGGCGTGCTCAGTTGCAGCTGCAATATGCACAGAGAATGGCAGCATTAGCAGGACCTTCGGCTACTGTCATCCCTGCTGGATATCCTCCTCTCTACTACAGCCCTCCTCCAGGGGTTGTTCCACAAATTCCTCCACGGCAGGGGATGATGTATCAACCATTGGGCCTGAGGCCAGGATGGAGGGCTGGTGGATATGCCCCTCCTACAAGACCTACTTTCCAACCTATGCCGCTGCCAGCGGTAAGGTTTCACCTTTATCTTTTCTTCCGTGATTGATTAATAATGATAATAATGTCATTTACAAGAAACTCAAAGGCCTACCATTTAATGTATAGCTTGTTTTATTGAATCTTTAGTTGATAAAACTGAATGGTTTTGTATCTCTTAAATTTAACAGATTCCAAATACAAGGCAGCACCGGCAAAATAGGGGTCGGATGGTTCCTCAGGCTGGCCAGTCTGTTCCATTTATCCCCCACATTCAACAAACAACTCATTCAATTAATTCATTGAAAGATGGAGGCAATCAGCAGGTATTTCTTTCTTGCTTAACTCAATTTGGATTGTCTTTCTTGGAAATTTTTTTTTTTTTTTTTTTTTTTTTGCTTTTTGTTGTTTCTTTATTTCTATTTTGGTTCGATCTACAGTCTGCTTTGTAACATCCGTTGTGAGCACGTCCTCTGTTCTCTTAAAAGCAATTATCATTGTGGTATTGCACAAAAATCTGTATTTTGATGTTAATCTGCGTCTTTTCAGCATACGCATTCTACTCTGACTCACCGCCTAGTGCTAATAACATTATTTCAGTGTAATGGAACCAAAACTGTGAGCGTGGAGTGAGTTAGAAGATAAGGGAACTGTATCTTGATACAGTAGCGATGGAGGTCATGTATCTTGTTGGGCCTGCCTGAGAAGTTATTGTACATGGGGTGGGTGGTAGTGCAGGGGATCACATACCCATGGGCCCTATGGAAATCATTGTACCATCACAGGATCAGTACTCTTTATACTCACGATTGACAGTATTTAAAAATCTCCTTATTCTATTTACTGGTATTTGTAACTGTTTATATTCCAAGTCCTGATTAAACGGGCTTCTAGAAGTTTTGGCACTGTTTATACGAACTGTCACATAATTAGAGGGAAAATTGTTTTTTGTTTGAGTTCATATGCATATTTTTCTGATTGTTTAATTTGATCTTTAACTTGTTTCAGCTGAGATCAAACTGGATATCATCCCACCATTATAAGCGACTTCATGACCTTCCCAGAAGCTTCTTGCCATCTCTTTTACTTTCGTAGGATTTGGGATTCCTTTCAACTTGAGCTCTTTCTCCACCTTGCTGTGCCATTTTTTATATCATTCTGACAGTATCTCCTTGGATTTTGGAATTCTCCTTTGGTCCTTGCATATCTTTGTTGATTTCCTTCTAGCTAGCAACCCAAGGATCTGTTGCTGACTCATCTCTTGCTGGAGGTTGCTCACTCCTGGACTTGGGGTGTTGCACAGGTTTCTTTCCAAACTGATGTTCCGATTTACTGCAGCATCATTTTGTTGATTCTAGCGGTGTCCCAGGTTTGGAACTTAAGGAAATTGATCCAATCTTTCTTGCACTAGATCATCCTCTGAAAGTGCTTCTCCTTATTTTCAGATTTGAGTGACAACATTCAAAATGCTAGAGTTGATCCAACTTAACTTCTGTTATTGAAGTTCAAATAGCCTGAGGAACTGAGCTTGTTTTCAGTACCAATTGATGCAAACCACACACCACAGTGAATAAATTCTAGACTTGTTCCCTTATTAAGCTTTGCATTCCTATACTTAGGTTTAGCGCCCGTTAGATTTGTGCATCCAAGTCGTATGGACTTGTTCTTATCATACAGTTTGGATTTTTGTTGTAGCTTGTTTGGAGTTTCACAGTAGTAGAGATGGTAAGGATTTTTGTTGTAGTTTGTTTGGAGTTTTATTTTTATTATAAAATTAGAAGTTTGGTTGTTGCTTGTTTGGAGTTTCGGAGTAGTATCAGCTGAGCTCCTGTTGATGGGATAAGGCTCCGTTGGTGATGCTGCTGCTTTACCCTAGATGATAGAGAAAAACACTCCAAAAGTAGATACTAAAATCCTACAACAAACTTCTCTAGAAGCACTCCTCAGTGAGCTACCCTCAAACTAGTCACTTCTTCAATAAGGGATCAACTTCACCATCATTCATCTATTTAGGATCACTTTTGTGAGTTCGACTTCTACTCAGCCCTGTTCGAAGCTATGCTTTCTGTAAGTCAGCTTTAATTTGGGACAAGTTAGTGGAGTTATTAGACCATGTTGACAAGGAGCCCAAAGTGCAGTTGGAAGGTGCTGAGTGCTGCAGCCCATGTTGTGGATTCAAGTCATTTTACCATTCAAAAAAAGAAATAAAAGAGAAGTTAGTGGAGTCATCATGTGATCATTGAGTGAGACTCTGATTTAAGGGACATTTTCATGAGATGGAAGTAGGACTTGCATTGTTGATGGCAGCCAAAAGCTCCCCTGATTGAGATTGAATGAACTGTAGGAATCATGGTGGCCATTGGATCTTGCACACGAGATGCTTGTCCACTTTTTGGTGTTGCCTCCTTGTTTTTGATTCTCTTGTTGTAAAAGTTAATTAGTTTTTAAGTTTCATTAGTCTTTAATTTGGAAGCCAAGTTGTTAGGGAACCTTAGGGGTGTTGTTTCCTATTCAGAACAGTCTCTTTAGATAAAATGTTGGATGCTATGCATTGATTGATGGGATTCAAGATTGGGCCTTATTTATTTATGTTGTTTTGTTTTGTTACATTTTATCATTTAAACAAATTATCTGTTAAATCAGTAGGGGATGCTGAGTTGGGATTAGATGGGGGTGGGGGTCACAAGAATCAAATCGACATCCAGTGATAAATCAGGTAGATGATTTGGTGGAGGAAGATTGGATAATTGTGATGATAGCCTAAGATTGGATCCATTAATGGTAGAAGTAGTCTCAACAACTATAGTTGTTAGAGATAATGCGTTGGATTCTAGACAAACCAAGATGATGAGAGTGGAGAAAAAATTCATAAAATTCCCGAAATCATGGGAACTTATATTGTTAGTGAGAAAACATGATTCTGCAATAGTTCTCTTCCTATTCACAATGAGAATCTGTGTGCTAGTATAAGCTTGGCCGATCAGGTTAGTGATGAGGATAACAGTATGAAGATATTGACACTAAAGATCTTTTTTTTTTTTTTTCCTTAAATGGTAGACACTAAAGATCATTGTGACACGGTTCCATTATTTGATAATTGCACTTCTGAATCCAGGATTGAAGAGCAGATTTTTAAGGGTCAGCAAAGCGGTAGGTGCATCATTTGGTCGAAGTGATGATGATATGCGTTCATTTGTTAAGGACTTTCGAATGAGGATATAGAGAGGGACGTTTATGAAAGAAAATCTGAAGGGAAAGGAAACCGTGGATTGCAAAATCTCTGCAATTTGATTGATTATGAACGACCTTCATTAATGGAACTGTTACTGTTTGGGAATTTACTAATTAAGTTAAAGTGAAGTAAAGCCTCCATTTGTCAGACAAGAAAAGACTAGGGGTTATATCAAAAGTATACAAATTCAAAATTCTCTTCTTTTTCAAAAAAAAAAAAAAAAAAGAAAAAAGCAACCTTCTTTCTCCACTAAATGACAACAAAACATCCACTTTTTACACAAAAAGTAAAAAAGATTCCCTATCTAGCAAAAAAAGACAAAATACCATCATAACTCACATTTATTTTATTCTCTCTTGATTTGAGGCTTCACTTTAGTTCATTCTACATGTAAAGTTCCCAAACGGGGAGCCTCGGGGAGATCTAGCAGCTGTATGATGTGGTTTTTGCCTCTTCTTCGGGAAGGTGTAGTTTTGGATTGTCTTGTTGGGTGCACAAGTGTTTGGGGGTGAGTTTAGGGTCATAATCACTTGCATGGTTGCTTTTCCTTATTTGTTTTGCTTTGTTGTAAATTAAAAATTTGTTACCATTTCAAAAGAAAAAAAAAAGGGTATGAGCCCATCTTGTTTATTGAGTACGGTTTATTTCTTCCCTTCATCAGTTTAGAAGATTTTTTGGTGCAATTTTTCTTCCCTCATTTTGCTTACAAATTTGCATATTGACCAAAACCTTCCTGTTTTGCTGTTTCGATTGATTGATTTATTCTTTTCTATTCCTTTTGCTGCTGGCACAAGGTTTTAGCACTTTAGTATTCTATCCCAGCCACCACTTCCATCACTTATATTTTTCTTTATGGATAATGAGTGCTGTTTATGCTTGGCAGCGTGCGGGGCAGACCAAATATGTGCCTAGTGGGCGACGCGAAGTGAACAATAGAACTGCTGTTCCATCTGCGGCTTCAAACTCTCTTGAAGCAGCCTCACAGGGTTCGGAGATGTTGAGTAGCATGCTAGCAGCTGCTTCACCTCAACAACAGAAGCAAATACTTGGGGAGCGTCTCTTTCCCCTAGTCACAAAACACAAGGTATTGTAATTCCCGAGACCCTCTCCTTTCTTCCTTTTTTTTCCTTCTCATCTCTCTACATTTGTCATTTGTGTATGTCTTAAGGATTTTTTTTTTAAATTTTATTTGCAGTCTGAGCTTGGTGCGAAAATCACTGGAATGCTTTTGGAGATGGACAACTCGGAGCTTCTACTGCTGCTGGAGTCACCAGAGTCATTGGCCACCAAAGTGGAAGAAGCTGTACAAGTGCTCAAGCTCTCCAAGGCCAAAGTCGGTGGTGGTGGTCAAGATGCCCTCCATCCTACCACCAATTACTTATCTGCTGAGGTTGCTGTCAACTGATACACAGATTGCTCCCTACACTACCTCTCCTCCTTATTATCATTATTACTACTATAGTTTAATTGAGGTTATTATCTAAAGGTATCTGATGGTTCTTGAGGTTTAGGAATTATGAGTTTTGTTTTGTTTTTGTTTTTTTTAGTGAGCATGAGACCTCTTTCTTTCATTTAAATTTTTATTTCGTAACCATTTGATCATTCCCTAGTTCCATCTTGCTCCTTTTTTTCAAAGGTAAGACTATGCTTCACTCTCCAAAATCCCTCACCATTGATGAATGCTAGCTGCTTACATCACACACCAACTGATGTTTCACTTATGGACCCAATGTTAGATTGATCACATGTAAGACATGTAGTTAACATTTAAAATGCAGGCTTCGAGACGCAGCTTGACAAGATGAGATGAATGATCGAAGTTGACCTACATCTTAGCATGATTTGATACCATTAACAAACAAACAAACAAACAAAAAAAAAATAAAAATAAATCTTATAGCATTATTCGATCCAAGAGTTTATGTGCTCTGTGATTTTTGGCCCCAGAATGAAGTGCGGAGGGCATTATTGATAACAAAAGGTGGCCCTGATTCCTTAAATTACAGAGACATGGCCATATAGCTGACCAATCATAGGACGGGCAACTTAGATCACATGAATACCAATCTTATTTATCTATACACCTATTTATGGACTACTTGGGATCAACCCAACACCTCCATACACCAACTAATATTTAGGCCTCGTCTCCACTTTGAGTAGCATCCAAAGTAGGAGTTAATCACATGTGAAGCTCGTGATTTACATTACTTGTAAAGCATGGGCTAAGAGTCCCTATCTTGAGATGATTAAAAGACATAATGAAAGTTAAATCCATATTTGCATGATCTAATCTAATGGCGAATGACCATGTCCAAGTACCATAACCAATAAATGATGGAGGGGCATTTCTAACCATCGAGTGTGCTATTTACTTGTACTTGTGCTATTTATCCATGACTTTTACTTGTGCTATTTATATATACCCCCCATGTATGGCCCACATATGATCAGTCACTCGAAACCTAAATTATGGCAAAAACACACACAGAGACACTAGGTTGATACTCACACTCAAATTGATAATTATTTGATCTAGTACTATCAAATTATAATATATTAAGCCAAGGGTTTTGGCTCTAATTTTGACTGTGGGTTATGATTTTGACAAAAAAGTTATGTTATTTTTTTTTTTTTTCAAATCTATTATGTTTTCTTCCCTCCCCACTTATCTCATGAAAACTAATTATTTTATCTCTTTATTGAACCCACTTATCACTACTTCCCAGGTATTCATGACCTTTTCTTCTTTTGCTTTCTTCCTTAAATTTATGAATATCGTTATATGCATGAATATTTAAATTGCAATGTTGGAGATACATGTGCTGAGCACCGAGTATTATGCTAGGTGGACTTTATAGGGAAAATAAAAATGTAAACTACATAAAATGTTAAACCTTAAGGCCCTTGGGCTAATTTTTTTTTTTTTTTTTTGTGTGTAGACCCAAATGACCATAGGGACTTCGCATCCTAGTTAGGTGGGCCTCATAGTCGGGGGTGCATAGATGCTCGGACGCATGCAGTTACGTTAATAAAAATTGGCACGATAAGCTTAGGGCTCGGAATAAAAGTCCAGCCCAGTCCTGCCAACAAATTTGAGTTGTAGGATTGTTGTGGCCCAACTCTAAGCTCAACCTGACCCTAGTTTGAAGTGGGCTGGGCAAGGAGGCCCGAGTATTTAAGGTACAAGACTTCATTATGTGGCTTTAGGTCAGATGATTATCAATATATAATGGATCAGATTTTTTAAGACTGTTGATCTCAAAGCCTTCTTAATAATATCAAATAAACTAGTAGATACTTATAAAACTTTTGGTACGTGTTCGATTTTAAAAAGCAGCATAGAACATCATACCAACGAAAGGATCAGGATTTAAGATTCTGGTGGTTGAGCATGAGCTATTTATTGTCATTAAAAATGCCCCCGGTTAGCAAGCTGATGGTGATTTACAGGTCCTGTCCTGGAGTCCTTGGGTGGACCCATGACGATGCGAACCCAGCCAACGAGAGAAAACCACCTGGAGAGTCCTTGTAAAGTAGAGGTTGCAAGCCTTGGTGGGTACATAAAGTTATCAGTTAGTTTGTCTCTCTACTCTACGTTACCGACCTAACGCCACCAAGGCTGAAGAAAATAAAAAGTTATCACGCCCACAATACAACCCCTGGCCCCCCACCTACAACTACAATCAATCAAATCCCTTGAAACACTCCTAGCCCCCTGGAATTGGCATTGGCATTGGAATTGGAATTGGAATTGGTCCTAGTTTAAGATGCCACTAATTACTGCTGAATTTTATCACAATACATTTACAGAGATAAACCAGCCAACAAACTTTTTGGTAATTAAGGGTTGAGGGCATTTGATGTAATTGATATTGCATCCATCTTAATCCACACCCAAATCTGTACATCCCCTGCCACTCTTGATTACAGGTCACTCAGGTGAGCTCCAAAGGAAGGTGGTTAATTATTTATATATTTATGTAAGTGATATCACTATTAATCTAAAGATCTAGGGATCAATCCTCGGACATTCATATGATACTGAGGTACCAACACCACTCAATAATGAGTGAGTTTACAAGGAGGTGGTGGGTTTACCTACTATATATTTACATTTTATGGCTATGGGGCAATTTTCTCCTAAAGATGTATCACATCTGCATAGACGTGTAAACCATTGCCATGCAGGCATTGTGTTGTAAGTGAAACATCTAGCCTAAGTTGGGCCCAACATTACATTGTTTTGTCCCATAAAGAGTATTGCACCCTATCTGCAGCCCGCCACTCTGGGTCTAAACTTGAACCAAGACTGTTAATATATATTCTTTTGGATCGATGGTGTGGTGGGGGCATGAACAAGACTAATGACTGAATATTGGATATGTATTGTTCTCCCAAACATTGTGACTCCTGACATATATATATATATATATATATATATGGTCCCCCACATACATGTTCTTTCTTCTGTCGGGTAACGAAAATGAGACGCAAACATCTTGGAATCTTCTTCTGCAGTGTGACCCTATATGAAGATCATATGAAGAATATTCAAAAAGCATGCGTAGGACGGGGATTGTTCTGCTTGAGTATACACATGCACTCCAGCTCGTGGTCGTGGGTTTGCCTACTCATTAATGGGGGTGGGGACATTAAAATATCTCCTCATGGATGAGGGTTAAGAAACCACAGCCCTCTTAGATCATCCTATTTCTTGATTTAATAGCCATAAGATGTAGTGGGCTTTTAACCATATATATTGTTTTACATTCAATCCAATCGCATTTATAAAGGTTTGATGAGACTGAAATTAGGCCTGTTGCCGAATCATAGGGGAATGAGAGTGTGAAAGAGAGTGAGTCCTATATATAGAGCTGTACCAGCTATTCTTTTGCTTGTTGAAGAACATTTCCATGAGCTGTACCACCCTACTACATATACTACACCACAAGCTTCAGTAGTCAGTACCCCATTGCCTTTATCTCTAAGCTTCCATCCAACAACCAACCACCTCTCTCTTTCCTGTAATAATGACCTTCCTTAGTCTCTAATCTTCCCACGTATAAAAGGAAAAAAAGACGCTGCTCTCCATGACTCATTGACTCCCCAAGCAAAGGGAATGCATAAATGCAATTGAGGCAAAAACGAGCCCACCCACTCTATCATTACGATTAGTGGCCCATTAGTAGCCCCCAAAGTGTGGTCCATCACCTGACCCACTTACAACCCCAAGGGATCATTATCACTATTCTTATATATTCCGGGTATATTATCTGTAAAACATCAATAGATTTTCTGACTTTTGTATTTTCTCTGGTTATGAACTACAAATAAGGGCAAAGCTCTAAGGTTAGGAGTTATAACATTTTATGTTAAAATATCGCAAAACTCTACTAAATTTTTTTTTAAAATCTTAATGAAATATTCAAGTATAAGCCACTCAAAATTTCTTTTAATTATTGGCTCATCCAAGGAGACTCTTCGATTATTTGATTACCATTTGAGTTCACCATTTTTGTACAATATATTCTAAATTTTTTAAAAATATCATCGAGATTAATGATTAATGATAAGAATCAAGTGATCAAAGAATAGGAAAGCAAACAAACACATCAAAAAGAAATACTTTTCTTAGTAGAAGTGGAACAAAGGGACCACATAAATATGAGAGGTTAGTTAAAAGATAAATATATTTTTTTCATGGAGCAAAAACCAAAGAAGATTTTTTTTCTTCTTCTTGGCTAGGGTGGGTATGTTGGGGTTTAATTAAACCCCTTGACCACTCTAACAGGGAGATGAGACGCATACATCTTAACCAAACCAGGAGGGATGAGGGCCCATAATTAAGCAAAAGTTTGTTTGGCGGCAAACATCTTGTTTGATCGAATTTTCTAGAACTTCATTTTCTTAGTCACTAACAATGGTTGAGTGAGAGAGAGATGGCACTTGGAGTCATACCGGTACCACCAGCCTCACCAAATATGAGGGGGATCTATGACTGTGAGGTGGGTACTTAAAAATCTGAAAAAAAAAAAAGGGTTAAAGAAAAACTGTCCGATATATACATAACGTTTGATCAACTTATCTAATCATTGGTTATTGGGAGGAATTGAAAGTGGGTGATGGCATATATAGTTCTAGAGGAAAATTTTCTCTTGGGGTTCAGTTGGCCCACCTTTGCTCCACTCAAACCTTTTCACACTGTCATCCCATGATTTGGCACAACACTAGGCTCAATTTCTCTCATTGAACGTGTGGTGAATCGAAAAAAGGATTATGATTCAAATGCCATTTAACTTTAGCACGTTTGGTAACAAGTGATGAATCTAAAGAACTGAGAATTTCTCATTGCCCGCGTAACATGTATTCTTTATGATTTAATATTAATATAAGTATATATTGATGTATATAGCTGACAAAATTTGATTTAACCATGCATATCCGCAAAAAGTAAGGATTTTCAAATCTTAGAAGGAATGAAGTTGGACTTTAATATCCTAAAAAGAAAGAGGCCTTTTAAGGTCCAAATCATGGGAAATCTATAATTGCCAAACATGGGTTTTCCATGCCTTCGCGGTAAGTGAAAATCTTTCCTTAAGGATTTCGATGTCAAATGTGATCTAAGACTATTAAATCAAGGCTAAAATAACCTGATGGGGCTGACTTTTTGGCCGACCCTTATGTATGCGATAGGATGAGGGGTGAAGGATTTAAGATAGAGCTGTAAATGAGACATTGAATTTACTATAAATTTGAGTTACTTATATAAAAACGATGATCAAAGATGCAAGGTACTCCAGTATATGATGCTCAATGCACTGGATCTTTTTCAAGCAGCTAGAAGCATTTTATTATTTCTCTATTTCCCCCTCTAACTCTTTCTAAGGTTTGGAAAGAATCATAACTAGTATTTTGAGAGTGAGAGAGAGAGAGAGAGAGAGAGAGGGAGGTCTTTAATAGGGGTCAAACTGCAAGATCATGCATTGTAAATGAACAAATGTAGGATTACCGCCGTATGTATCAGCGGTAAGTCGACATATGCAGGTTTACCACCAATACTTACACTTAGGGTGGCAATCCATCCTCCACAGTCAGGGATTCTTATTAAAAAAAAGAGTAGCCTCACCCTCAATGATTTATGCCATTGCCTTCTAGCATCATTCAATTTAGATCATACGGGGGCTGGAGTTTAGCTTGTCAAAACCTCAATGTTGAAAATTGAAATCGCCCAACCAGGGATCCTGGCAAATTAGTTCATATAAAAAATCTTACACCTCTCAATGGACAGTGATATTAAAATTTATTATATCCTATAAGCTCTTTGATGTCAATGATTAAAATATCGGTTGCGGTAAGCTATCAATTGCAATCAAAACAACTGTAGATACATTTTCTTTGCAGGGACATGTATTGGTTTTCACATGCTCCACCAAGACCCTCCAAGGGATGTCAATGGGTCCAGTGAAATAAGCGACCCAACTTGACTCGACCAAGCCAAAACTGATCGGCTTGGGCTCCATTCCAGTATATATGTACGCTGACCCGAATAGGCTTCAGGTCAGGTTTAGATTTTGGTTGCTTCAAGTTCAAGCCTTCAAGCAGCCGGTTGATAATCAACCGTTGATTACACTCATCAGACAGATTTATTTTAACTGATAGATTCTTGATAAACTGCAAACCAGTCTGTATTTTTAGTTAGAAACTAAATTCCATCCATGTCGGTGCATGCGCTTTTGTGGAACTTCTTCTTTGATACTTTGGAAATAGTAAAATCCCCTCCCCTTCCTGGGTACTACCCAAGGTGGCTGGACTCTTCAGTAACCCTTGTTAATTAAGACCAATAGGTGCGTTTTGACCTTTCCAAAATGTGATTCCCTGTTTTATGCTTAGTAAATAGTGACCCTTGTTAATTACAGCTCTGGGTGCGTTTTGACCTTTCCAAAAAATCTCTCTCCAAAACTCTATGGTGGGTTTTGACTTTTCTAGTATTCTCTCTCATATCCATCAAATCAATATTTATGAGTGTTGAGTGTTTATGGTGGAGCTGAACACTCCTTGACCGACTTTACTGACTGCTAAATTGCTATTCAATCCCCTTCATGCTAAAGGCTTAAAAGTTTGGAGCTTGATGAGAGCCCTCCTGCTCTCAATATGCATGTCTTGCTTGCGGATGATTCAAGGGGGAGTCTTTGGAGGATTTAAGGAGGGTCACAGGGATGTCTTGTGAAGCGTTTGGGTTATTTCATTCATTTGGCTATCCAAGGAAAGCATTAAGAGAGTAAGAAACTCTAGTCCACTAGTATTCTTTCAATTTTCTTACTTTCTTCAGGGTGTTTTTATCCATAATTTCAAACTCCCAATTGCATACATTCATTTGGAGGAGGAATCTGGATTGTTAAGGGATTTTTGCTCCCTCAACAACACTCCCAAGACCGTGTCATATAGGACTATGGTAATCTTGTGAGGCCCACCAACAACCCAAAACATCACAACTTAGGTAGAACTTACTTTTCCTTCCTTTATTTTGGGGAAAGAAAGGCCCCTGCATCATTAGTCAACCTAACAAATCACCTTTTTCTTATAGGTGTTTTACTAAAACCTCCTTTTGACTTATAAGTTAAAAAAAAAGGCCCTTATTCTCTACTTGAATTTGAAAAACTGGTTTTTTGACCAGCTTACCTTGAGAAGAACCCATATGACTGATCCTCTTGGTCCTAAGCCTCAATGTTTCTCCCTGTTATAGAAAAAGTTGAGTAGATAGGACCAATGGAGCTTCGTTCTCTCTACTGAAGATATTGCTTGGTCTTAATCTCCACCCTAGTATTCCAATTCCCAACTCTACTTGGTAGGCCCTTTGAGTGGAATTGCCTGTATGTTTTGGATGGTTATCATCATAAAAGATTATTAACCCACAAATGGCTTTTGTTTGTTGGAAATAATTGTTTCAAAAGGAACTTCACTTTTATCTCTTCTAGTGCTAGGTTACTCGACTCTTGGATTCTCTCTCACGAGGATTAGTCTTGTGTGGTATAGATGGGGATATGTCATATGAGGTTGAAGACAAGGCAATATATCGTAAGGAGGACATAAAAGACCTGATGGATCCTATCTGCTAATTTTGGAACGCAGTAAGATGTAGGACCAAGAGGACCACTCGGAGGAGTTCTATATTCTCAATTGTAAAATGGAAAATTAATATACTACACTGAAAGCTGAAATTCTTTTTTGTTCGATTGCTACTCAGTAGAGGTTTCTGTGGAAGAAAATAATGTAAGGTGAAGACACTCATGGTTTGAGTTGTGTTTAGTACTTTAGTCTCACACACATGTCCAGGGATCCCGGGTTATAATATCACTCCTAGAAGAGTCGCTCATCATAGCAAAAATAAATAAATAAAATAAATAATGTAGCCTCTTTGAAGTTTGTGTTGAGGTCAACGACTACCTTCGCTCGTCCACCCTCACTCATGAATGGTCATAATTGTGGTTGAGCCCTCGCCCTAACCATAAAAGTATTGCTGTGTTGTTTCCCATCACCAATTGGTTTTGAAATAAGTAGTAGCTCAATGGGGTGTAAATTCCTACAAGATGGGTCTTTTAAGTTCCTACAAAATAGGTCTTTCTTAGAAAATGAAAATGATAAAGTAACATTATTTTGTTGCTACTATCCTTATTTCTTTTTTAGAAGTTTTGTGGTTTTTTAACACTAGCCCCCGCAAGAATTTTTCTTTTTTACATAGTGGGCTCCAAGGTACAAGGTGGGTCTCATGTTGTAATTTATACAAGTGGGTCCCAAAGTGTAATTTTTAAAGATGGGACCAGCATATGACATAACTCCTAAAAGTGGGCTTAATTAAATATGGAAAAACCCAAGTTATAGTTTCTGAAAGGGGGGCCCATACAACAATTCTAGCTAGGAAATTCTTAATATGCATGAAACAAGAAATTTATGGAATGCATACAGGATGCATGAAATTCTCAGACAAGAAATTATGCTGAAGCGATGGGCCCTCATGGGAAAGAGGGTGGGATAGATTAACACATGCATTTGGGATGACCTTACTAGCCCTTTATTTTAGTTCATCAACGTTAAAATTCTATAGATCATGCAAGATTCGTTCCAATTGGATGCAGCCCAAGAACAATATTTGTGCAGGATAGCATTCTTGGGGTTCTAAGATCCAGTCCATAGTTGACCCGGAGGCCCAAATACTCAAGGAGGGTGTACCTGAACAAGGGTGAATCCTTAACTATGGACTTCAACTGCTTCTACATTTTCATTAGTAATGAACTAATCCAGTTTTTAGACAGCTAGATTTACGGCTAAGATTGCATACTAATTAGGACTTTCTACACTTGTTAGTGTAATATTTAAGAAAAACACTTTAAAGGGATTATATGCTTTAGGAGTAAGAGTGTTTTGGTGAGCTTGTGTCTGAAGAACTATTTTTGCAACTTGCTCTGAAAGTTCAGATTTGGGCGTGAAGATAGTATTCCTGCTAGTCTATTTGTTGTTGTTTTACAATGTCAGCCCATCAAGAGTTGATTATCTTTTGCTGATGGCATTTCGTGTAGACAAGCTTCAAAATCTCAGACCAGATTTGAATCGGGTTGTTGGGCTAGCTTGAGCCCTTTCTGTATATTATTTTCCACTAAGAATCCGACCTAATCACATAATATAAATCAAAGCTTACCAGTATCAATCATACATGACAGTTTCGGCAGAGTCTATTCTGGGATTGCTAGACCTCATTTGTACCATAATTTTGGAGTTGGGGTCCTCTTACTTTTATCTAGCTTAATATTAGAACCTTTAAGCAGATCTTTGTTTAATGGAACAGCCAAAGATGATGATGATGACGACGACGATGATATCGGGGCCTGTCATGCCTATGATTGATGGTCCACCTAAGACGGGACCCGCCCGATCAGTTGATCATGCCCTCTTGTTAGATTGAGTGTGATTCAAGGGAAAACCATATTCCATATGCTTTCACTAACATAATCCAACTAATAATCTCACTCATGTATTTGTAACCTGAATTGACCCATTTGGAATGCTTCTATTCTACTCCCTCTCTCTTTCTTTTGAAGGTAGTTACAGATCGGATCATTGGTCTGCTTAGTTAGAGCGAATTCGAAAAGGAAAACCCAACAATCGATCTGGCTCTGTCTCACTCTCGCTCTCCTACACCAGCTTTGTAAATAATCAATCACCTCCCACCAAACTCAATGAATCCAACTCTTTTATTTTTCCTCTCCTCTCCATCCATCTCCCTAACTCTTCCTTTCTCTTACCATGCAGCCACCCCGCCGGAAGACCTCTCCCCCGGTCTTCGACACTGTTGCAATGAAGCACGGTGGTGGCATCACTGTAGGCGGAGGCCGGAAGGCGAACAACCTCTCTGTCTTTGTCGTCGTCTTCTCCATCTTCCTCTTTGCAGGTTTCATGTACAATGAAGATGTGAAATCCATAGCAGAATTCCCTTTCTCCTCCAAACAGCAGCTCTCTAGTGCAACATCCATGGAAGAAACCGACAACCCGATACTCTCGACGAATTCAAAGACAAAGCAAGCCCACAGCAGTAGAGATGATGACCCCCAAGAAAGAAACAACCAAGAAGCACTGAATTTAGGAGGAGAAGGAAAGAGCAGTATTCAATTGCCCATAACCAAAGAAGCAGTGGAAGAGGAGGAGGAGGAAGAGGAGGAAGAGATGGTTGAAATTCCCAACAAGGACTGCGATCTCTTCACAGGCGAGTGGGTCTTTGACAATGTAACTCATCCAATATATCAAGAAGACGAATGCGAGTTTCTCACTGCCCAAGTCACCTGCATGAGGAATGGAAGGAAAGACTCTCTATATCAGAACTGGAAATGGCAGCCCAGAGATTGCTCGTTGCCCAAGTAAGAAATCTCTCTCTCTCTCTCTCTCTCTCTCGATCTCTCAATGTAATGTTACTGTTGGAAACTGTTTCATATCGGTTTTATTGATGAGATGGGTTGTGTTTCTTGATTCTAAGGTTCAATGCAAGGTTACTATTGAAGAAGCTTCGTGGGAAGAGATTGATGTTTGTGGGGGACTCGTTGAATCGGAATCAATGGGAGTCAATGGTATGTCTTGTGCAATCAGTGATTCCACCAGGGAAGAAAAGCCTAGTCAAGAAAGGCTCTTTTGCTATTTTCACAGCAGAGGTAAAGCAAATCCTGTCTGAACCCGATTTACTCTTCTTCTTGTTTTTTTTTCTTGTAATTCAGTTGATGAGAATTGATCCAGCATGTGGTGCCCACCCACATTGATCCAATCCTTTTTAACACACCTTTTGTTGTGGGAAGAGATTGAACACTTTAGACTGAAACACCTTAGTTTAGACTCTAGACCCTTAAATTCTTAAGGCCTTGATCATCCTATTAGGGCCATGATTGGATGTTCCCATGCCATCCCTCATCATGATTTAACATCATTCAGGTGTGCCCCACAAGGCCTCCACTACAGAATGATTAGATCATCCACCCCAGATCAAGTTTATATGTATACTTACTCTTCTTTCCTCTTTGTACTTTTTATCTGTGCAGGAATATGATGCCACAGTGGAATTCTACTGGGCGCCATTTTTGGTGGAATCCAACTCTGATGATCCTTTGATGCACAGTATATTGGATCGGATTATCAAGCCCAAATCCATCTCCAAACATGGCAAAAACTGGAAAGATGTCGATTTTCTGATCTTCAATACATACATTTGGTGGATGAATACTCCTAAAATGAAAATCTTGTAAGTAATATGACTGGATTAGTAGCTAATTGTGTGCTGATTCCAGCAAAACCAGTTAGCTTTAATCTAATCTTTCTTGTACTAGGAAGCGTGGATCATTCAAAGGTGGAGAGATCGAGTATGAAGAAATCGATCGGCCCATCGCCTATGAGCGGGTCCTTAGAACATGGTCCAAATGGGTCGATAAAAATATCAATCCCAATCGCACCATGGTGTTCTTCAGCAGCATGTCTCCACTCCATATAAAGTAAAGTATTCTAACACCCATATTACAATTTTAGCATGCAATTTAACAGTTTTATTTCTGTTCTATAAATTACCTTAAAAAAGAACAATTGGAAATGAGAAATGATCATTGTACACCCACCCACCATACAAATCAGAATGATTGATACCAATCAAGCAATCATTTTGAATTGCACCATGGATGCCTCAACTGTACGATTCACCTTTTTTTTCTTTTAATGATCCATCATCATAAATGCAGTTTTGAACTTTAAAATTTAGAAATGTAAACAGTTATGAAGAGGTATTCATATCTACATTAGATAGATATCCTGATGAAAATTAAAACAGATGAATGCTTAAAGTCATATAAAAGGTATTCAGGTAAATGTCACAAACTATTTTGAAAAAAATTTGCAGCATTGTCATTTCTTAAAAATAAGACGATAATGTTGAGATTACCTCACAAAATTTTATGCAAAAAATGTCACCGACAACGCTTGAGATAGAGCCAAATAACACTTCGATATTGTTCATCAGTGTCGAGATTATTCCAATGCTTAAATAATAATATAGAAAGATACAAAGATGAAATGTAACATCAGTGGTTGGCTTTTCGATTGGTTTCTTAATTTCTTCTCTAACTGTACATGGTTTTACTTGTGTCTCTTCTTTTTGTTTGGCGAATACCTGTGGATGACTTCATTCTTAAGCTTTTCGTTTTTTTTCTTATTGACTTTTTCAATAAGCTTCAATCGTTATCGATCATATCTACGTTTGCCATTATAGTTTATGATTTGTTGGTTGAAACCAACAACTCCCTAATAAATAAGTTGGTGAGAGTAGGAAGACAATGTTCTTCTTCTTCTTTTTTTAAATGGAGATATAGCAAGTGCATGACTGGAATATAGTTAAGTGTACTGGTGGGTGAGAGGATGAAAGGTAGAGTTTAACTAATGCCAACTAATCAGTTGAGAAAGGAGGAATTTGTTGGAGTTAAGAAAAAAAAATATCATCATGGAGAAACTTCTCTAGTTTAATTTCTTTGTTTTTCCAAGAAATTCGATAAAATTAACATGACTTGTAATTTTTCCACACAAATTCCAATTCGAACAGAAGAAAAATGGATCCAGAAAAGGCAAATGCTTTCTCTAATCTCTTGTTTCCTACATCCAAAAAGGCCCACCAGAAAATGGATGGAGTCTGTTTATGAAACTCCAACGTGCAACATGTAGGACTCACCATTAGGGATGTAAGTAAATGGGTCCGGGTCGAGTTCCACTATGGTTCATACCCGAGACCCGATACATTACCTCAATCTTCAAAAATCTCTTATAAAAATCATGGTTTTTTAATATCGTTCTCTACGTAAATCCGGACCTAGATCCGGAATCAAACCTGTCTCATATATGGTCATGGTTCTGGATCTGGAGTCAAGAAACCGATTCCGAAACTATTTTGGGTCCGGATTCGATTCCACCTTTTCCTTAACGGTTCCAGTTGATGGATCCGGACCGGAACCGACCCGTTTACAATCCTACTCACCATATATAATGAACCTGCCATGAAAATAAGCAGTTTATATCTTATCAGGGGGCCGCCACACGCGGATTCGCGGATTTAGAGTGATTTAAATGGGATTTGCTTTGAGATAAAAAAAAGAGCTCTCAGATGCTCCAGATTCATCCTTCTTTGTAATAGAAAGGACGTGATTCTAGCTATTAGTTGGGCCCAAATGCAAGTATTAGGTTGGGTTGGATTCGGAGATTCCTTCTCCTAACAAATTCAAGCCAATTTGTCCTTATCCACTGAGCTTCACCCAACTTGGATTGAGAAAATAGCAAATTGAGTCAGCTTGAAGCTGAGTTGGGTTCATGTTGGCACCTCTAAAAATTTGGATTGGGCTTGAGTTGTCCCAAAAGCTGATCTGACTTGTCTGAATGACATACCTAGGAAAGCCCATCTAGAAAAAGACATTTCCTAGAAAATAGTTTTTATACAGCTAAACATACCTTCAAAGGATTCTTCTTTTTTTTAATGAGGGAGAGGATAAGCAGCTGTCCTCCAATGGAGCTCTCCTTTAATAAACTTCGGGTTTGCTTGTATCTTACATGAAAAATTTATATTCTTGTCACCCATCATTTGTTCTATAATCATATCATATCCTGGTTCTGAAGATCATCATCATCATCATCATCCCTTAACACCTTTTTTAATCTCGTGAGCAGTTTGTACGTTCTGTTCCAATCTCCCTTTAAGGCCCTAACCCCATACAATGAGATCTTTTCCCTTCATCTACAAGTAATGTGGCCCCTTCCTTTGGAATCTCATGACTATTAATGAGCCCACCTCACCACCAACATTTCACTATTTCTGTAAGATGTTTACATTCATGGTGGGACCTTTTGTAAAATGAAGGTTTTCCTCTTTTCATCTTCTTTTCTCACGCCGACGGCCCACCCATAAAATAAAAGGAGACGACAGCATTGTTTCCAATGATCCAATCAAACCAAAAGACCCCCCTCCCCCCACCATCTATAAAAGTAATTCTATGGGACATGTAAATTATTTTTGGTCGTTGGGTTCGTCGTGGTCAACCCAACTCAACACCTAGAGTGTGTAGGTTCTCCTTTCAAGAAGTTTTTAACATGAGGATTGTTGTTGTAATTGTTGTAACTGTAGGAGCATGGATTGGAACAACCCCAATGGGATAAAGTGTGCATTGGAGACAACCCCAGTGCTGAACATGTCCAAGCCCTTGGAGTTGGGCACGGACCGAAGAGTATTTGTGGTTGCTAACAACATTTTAAAATCGATGAAGATCCCAGTCTACTTTCTCAACATAACCATTCTATCAGAGTACAGGAAGGATGCCCACACATCTGTACACACAATCAGGCAGGGGAAGATGCTGACCCCAGAGCAGCAGGCCGACCCACTCAACTTTGCAGATTGCATCCATTGGTGCCTCCCTGGCCTACCTGATACCTGGAACGAGTTCCTCTATACCCGCATCATTTCAAACTTGTAGCATCCCCATCCCCATCCCCTCCACTCCACCTGCTGTATTTTGAGTTATCTTTGTTCTTATTTTACTTAATCAGGAGCTGGGATTTTGATCTTTTTATATGGATGGATGAGGATGGGATGACGACAAGGGCTCATTTATGTAATCTGTTTCTTTCAAATTGTATAATAATTTTTAATGGAGAAAAGAATAAAAGTGAAAATCCTAAAGAAAGGTTTCATAGGTGCATAGCATTACCATGTACTATGGGCACTTGCAATTTTTAACCTTAGTCAGGCTTCTTTTGGTTAGGGTGTTGTCATCATGATGATTCTTGTGATTCTATCCTATTATTGAATTTGTCACCACAAAAATGAAAAAAAAGGTTGCCTAGGTGTGTTACCTTTAGGTACACAACCATCCAAGTGTAGATTTAAACAAGTATACTAGCCTTCTCCCCCATACTTTAATATGATACAATATAGTATGAGCACCTTCCTCAGCTACCCATACCATTTTAGATACATGGAGCTGTAGATGGTCAGTTAGCAAAGAACTACAAGCAATTCTAACCCATGCAAAAGTACAAAGTTTGAGTCTAACTTTAGACCCCATGGTTTGGGACAGGGTCAGGGTTTGAAGACCTATGATAATGAGCTTTGCATAAACAACAACAGGAATGATAATATGTTATTACAGAACATGTCTATCAATTTGTAGGCCATATCATGTTTACAACAACCCATAGATTCAAGCTAGGACCAAGCCATCAGATCTGCAAGTGGATTCTAATCTAGAATCTTACTTGGACCAGACCTGATTAAATATCATCAGGTCAAGGAACCAACTCCAGTCTAAATGTAGACACCCTGCTAGAAAAGCACAGTACACTCGAAAGGACACTTAAAGTTGAAACTCATTGTGGAGTACTAAATGTGGAATTGGCTGATATCAGATTCCTTCAGTAGAGTCATTTTCTCTTAGAAAAGTCACTGGGGTGCAAGTCAGATTAGAGGAGGTACCAGATTGTCGAAACTTCACAGGAAAATAAAGTTCTCTTAGAGAATACTACACAAAGCAGGGTACACCCGCTGTCCTTCAAATGAAAAGTATGGGAGGGATTTTCACCACCCTTTGAATTTTTGTTACGAGGTTGTAAATTAGATTTCTAGGTTGATGGTCCTCTGGGGAGAAGGAGTAGGCTGAAGAGGACATAGATATAAGTAATATCAATAGATTTGAATAAATGCAACATATCTAAGCATTTGGCTCATGATAGATCGGAATGGAGAAATAAAATCCATGTTGCCGATACAAACATAGTTGAGACTTGGGACAAGGCTTTGATAATGGTGGTGATGATCTTGTAAATTAGATTTCTGTTATAGGGGCATCCCAGAGTCAGTGTGCTAGTTAAAGGGTAAGCTGTACAAGTTTAGCAAAATGAAAGGTACAAAGCAACAAAGCATTTCTTTTAGGTTTTGAATGAAATCAGGGCACCGAACAATGCATTCTTATGCGAAAACAAATTAATTAGTGGACTCACTTGGATCATTGGTCAGGTACACAGCTAGAGATGATGCTCGCTGCCAATAGATCGCTGCCAATAGATAATGGGCCCATAATCTTTATGGTTATATCCTGTTCTGTCCACTAGTGGTTTGCTATGATGCACGGATACGGCATGGATACGCCATAGACACGGCAGGGACACGGATTTTACACATAAAAGGTGAAATATCAGATACGATACGATACGATACGTTGCCCGTTTTGAAATATCCGTGCATCATAGGTGGTTTGTAATCTAGGTCCAGAGCTCTTGCTGATAAGATAAACTTGGAGAGTTTCCGTTGCCAAAAATACTAATTCAGACCTAGAAGAGTTCGACTCACATTTTCATGCAAACTAGTCAAAGTTCAAACTAGGGATGCATGCATTGTTGGATCACAATTTGACATTCACAGTTCATGAGATGCACAATATCCTAGTTCATCTGTATCACTTAATTTATATAGGTCATGTTTTGTTTGGTTTATTACAATTGGATTGCTGCCCTCGTTCACTACAGTCATTGGTCTGAGTTCATTTGGTGAACCAACTTAACTTGTGAAACTCTTTTGAAGTTCAGGCATCCTATCTTTGGCTAATTTTGTATTTTTTTCCTGACATTCAAATTGTTATGGACTCAACCAATACACAAAAAGCCCCAAAACTGATAGAACTAGTCAAATCAAGTCTTATAACTATTTATGACCGTAACACAAACATATCATATCATATTGTAAAACAGAAAGGACAAATAAATAGATCAACATAATCCAGCTTCTGGCTTTCTAGCCAAAATAAATAAATAAATAAAATTCATTTTTTTCCTTGTTGAACATTACTGTACCTTCTTAATCCACTATTTCCCACGTATCACCTAAATGATTAGGATTCTTCCATTTTTCCTATTATGCCTTTATCGTAGGCCACCCATCCGGCACACAGTCAACTTATGAAAGGCTAGGTACAAAATTATTCAAATCCAAACCCATTGGCTGCCTAGATCCTGTGATACCAGATTTTTCAAAATAGGTGGCATATCCACATGGCATTATCCAATACTATGGTGTCTCGCTGTGGTGTGCATGCTGTATTCTGGGCATCAGAAAACTGTTGGTAATCTCTAAACTCAAAGATGAATATCATCTCAATATAGTGACCCTGAACCAAGCAACAATCTAGAATAAAATTGTCAAACACATTGGTAATCCACTAATCTTTCAATCAATGATTGGGATCATATAATCACGAAGAAGATCTTCAACCAACTGCATTGCATGGTCTAGATTGTCAAATAAATTCATCATGAAAGGTGAAAATATATAGTAAAGAAACAGGTCATTAAAGAAACAGGTCATACATACCTCCACCTTCAAAAACACAAAAATGACCCCACTCCATTGCAAGCCTAAGCCTCAAAAACGCCCTCTTATGGATTATTCTCTTCAACATAAGGACACCAATCCTAGCCTTTCAGATTTTCTTACAATTGTATCCTTTTCCAATTGAAGATTATTGTGGGACCCAAAATAATTAACACTTCCTCTTGTGTTTTCTATATATAAAACAATTTGTACATATTTATTTATAACTACTACAACTGTTACCTATCAGAATCTAATATTCTAAATTTAGAGATTTCCTTTCTGTATTTCAAGTTTCTTTCTCATAACTGATTGCATGTTTACACTCATCTTCCTTCATTTAATAAAAGAAAAAAAAAAAAAGAATCCATAAAAATCTCTTCTTAACTTGAAAAGTATGTAAAAATATGTCAAATGCTTCTAATTAATGATCTTCATTTTGAACTTCTAATTTTTTTTCTATTATTTATTTTTCTTTTAACCTGGTCCTATGCATTGCATGAGCCTTTTCTATTAAGACTATATGCAAAGATTTGTCTGTCAATTACAGAAATCATACACCTTGTGTGATATTCCACCTTGCATCCAGTTTCATATGCTTAAATCCAGACTACTGTACAAAAACGGCACATGTACAACAATGACAGTAAATATAGACTGTTCATTGATTGAGTTTATGGCCAAAAAGACGTCATTTTTAACACACTACTTTCCAGCACTTGTCATTTTTAACAAACTACTTTCCAGCTAAAAATGACTCACAACTAATATTATCATTCAAATTATATGTATAAGTCCTCCCCTTATACAAGTGTGCTCTTTAGTCTTTACAAAGAAAACCCAGCAAAAAGTAGCTCCAGTTCTTCATCCTGTGAATTGGTTCTCTGAAAGAATATTAAAGAAAAGGAAACAATTAATCCCCTAAATCTTTATTTTCAAAATTCCAAAGTATTTGTTCCTGCCTTCGCAGAATGTATTACTAATGGTGGAAAAATAAAAATAAATTAGAATATTTTTTTAATCAAATTACAAACATTATAGGTACAAGTACCAATTTAAAGTTACATAAGAGAAGCAACAAACACTAGTCAAACAAAATATATCCCAATTAAAACTTATAGAGCAGCCACCAGATAAAGTGGTTACACAAGGTTCAAGAACAACTATATTCTTGTTTTGGAATATCGCTAACGAATGAAATAGAAGAAAACTAGAAACATAAGGAAGAGATATAGTTAGCCCTACATCATCTTTTTCTCTATTTATTTTTAGCTAAAAGATATAAAAAAAAAAAACCTACATTCAATAGAGGAAAACTACAAAGCTCGAAAATGATAAAGCAATGCATCCAAGCATGGGAGAATGAAAACATAGCGAGACTATCCATGAAAATAAATCCTTCACAAAGGAAAGGGGAGGGACTCTAAGATATTTCCTTCATAGAGGAAAAAAGAATCTACGTAAAACCAAGACATGGTAGAAGGTGGTGGGTTGTGCGACCACCCACCAATCCCGGGCCCAACCAAAAAAGAAAAACCCTATTGAGGTCCTTCCATTCTTCAATCAGATGACATCATATTGCCTCCCAGGTTGCTGACGATGACAAGCATCCAACATCACATGGACCTTGTTTTGGGTTCTAGACTTCCAAATTGAGTGGCTTATTGAATAAACCAGAAGAGATAAGGCTAAAATGATAATGAC